>CM053582.1:394532703-394583564 GCA_028627135.1 Pseudochirops cupreus
CCCCCCCCCCCCCCCCCCCCCCGCCAATTTTCCCCCTTTGCAGTTTCTCCCAATCCAGCAAATTTCTCAAGGGAAAGCCTTGAAGAAACATTTAAGTGCTACTCTCAGATTATATGCTTGTAAACTTTTAAAAAGTCATCCTGACACCATTACCTTTGTTAAGTGTGGGAAGTTTCAAAGGGATGCTGATAATCCCTACCAAATCTTCTGTGGGGACCAGGGAGCGAAGGATTGACCTGATTCGGATGGCTTCCCCTTTTCCTGTTTGGATAAGCTGTGAAAATAGAAACATGACAATAAATTTAAATAAACAGATTCCCTATCCCCACCCCATAATTTTGCTCCTATTTCCTATTTTCGACACACAGGACTAAATTAAAGGATCAAACTGCTTTCTTTAAGGAATACATATCTTCATGCTACACAAATGATCAGAGGAAAAAAAAATTTGAATTGAATTGGAAATGATACTAGGGAGACATTCTGCCTAAGAAAATAATTTGATTTATTTGGTGTAATTATTAATCAGAAATTAGAATACAGAATTAAGGCACCAAATTTCATCTACAAATAAGAGCTATGATGAGGGAACTGAATTAATATTTGAGTACTTCATGCTTTGGAATGGGAGGCAGATGTCTCATTTTCCCTGCTAAGATATAGAGATGTCTCAGAAACCATACAATGAACATTAACAATACACTGATAACTACACTATCATTATCTACCTCCTGAGTATTATAGCTTTCACGGAACTTCAGGGTCAATGAAGAGAGATGGCTTCTCATGATGATAGCAACTGCATGCACCTCCCATAGCCAAGTGACATCTGGAATGATTCTTTCATGAGGAAGGAGAATGAAGATGAAAGTAGGATCTATGTAGGCTTTAACCTACAGAGGTGAATGGAATATGTAGACCCTGCTTCAAGTTTTAAGCTTTTTAATACTTCAGGATAAGCCTGAAACTTTTTTTGGGAAAATGTAGTTTGCTGAAGTAACAGCAGTAAGGAATGGTCTATAAATGCTGAAAAGAACTGAGTGATATTTAATACTTGCCACCCAAAGACTTCAAAGAACTTCATGATGTTTTTCATTTTTATTTCTTTAAAAGAAAAAAAAATTACAAACAGTGTGAAATGGAGATGAGTGAATAATTTGTCCCAATTCATGTAGAGAAAGAACTAGAATTTCAGAGTGTGAATTTTGCTGCTCAGTACAATCCTCTTCCCTATGTTCTCTTTCTTCTATCTATAGCACATCTCTTTATAAGGATGGTAACAACAGTTCATTTTATTTACCACTCTGAGGTTTTTAAAGTACTTTATCTCATTATCTTATCTTAACTTCAAATTTCTATAAAGTAATTTCTATCATTATTCCCATTTTGCAGATTAGGAAACTGAGCTCTGAGAGATTAAATTTATTTGCCCCTTATCACACCACTAGTAAAACATTTTAGGTGAAATTTGAACAAAAATATTTTTCACTCAAAGTACAATATACTACATTCTTTGCAGCAATGTCTCTCATTTTAAAAGTCCATGATTTGAAGAGCTTAATCCAATAATTTTAATGGGTATATAAACAGTCTAGTCAAAAAATCAGAGAAAAAAGGAGTATATTGGCAGGAGGGTATTATATATGCCTAGATTATTTACTATCCATTATAAATATTAGATTAGAATATAATCTGTTTATCACCCTTTCCTCCTTGATATTCTGTTCTCTCTAGTTTTTCTAGGACATGACTCTTTCCTTATTCTCTTGCTACCTATCTGTTCACTTCTTCCCAGTCACTTTTGCTGGATCCTCAGCCAGAGCATGTCCTCTACCTGTGGATGTCCCTCAGGGTTCTGTCCTGGGCCCTCTTCTCTTTTAAAAATTTTTTTTTAATTTTTAAAAAAATTTAAAATTTTATTTTATATTATTACTTTTTAAATTTTTGCTTTGCTGTTTTTTCTTTTTTTTTAAATTTATTTTTAGTTTTCAACATTCATTTCCACAAGATTTTGAGTTAGAAATTTTCTCCCCATCTTTCCCCTACCCCCACTCCAAAATAGCAAGCCTACTGAATACCCCTTCCCCCAATCTGCTCTCTCTTATATCCTTCCCCATGCCACCTCTAACTTTCTATTAGGGCAAGATGGATTTCTATACCCCAGTGCCTGTATATCTTATTTCCCAGTTGCATGCAAAAAAAAAAAAACCAAAACAACAACAATTTTTTTTAACATTTGTTTTTATAACTTTGATTTCCAAATTCTTTCCCTTCCTTCCTCCTCACCCAACCCCACTGGGAAGATAAATAATTCAATATAGGTTGTACATGTGTAGTTACACAAAACATTTCCATAGTATATATATTGTGAAAGACTAACTATATTTCCCTCCATCCTATCCCACCCTCCACTTATTCTATTTTCTACTTTGACCCTGTCCCTTTTCAGAAGTGTGTGCTTCTAACTACCCTCCCTCCAATCTGCCCTCCCTTCTAGATCCCCCCTCTTATCCCCTTCCCCCCTACTTTCCTGTAGGGTAAGATACCCAATTGAGTGTGTATATTATTACTTCCTTAAGCCAAATTCAATGAGTAAGTTTGACCCATTCCCTTTCACCTGTCTGTTCTTCCCCTCCATTGTAACAGTTTTCTCTTGCCTCTTTTAGATGAGGTAATTTATCCTATTCTATCTCTCTTTATATCCTTCTCTCATTATATTCCTCTCTCACCTCTTAATTTTATTTTTTAGATATCATCCCTTACTATTCAACTGATCTTGTGCCCTCTGTCTATGTATACATGTACATACACATATAAATACATATGTATTTATACACACACCATCCTATATAAATACATATATATTCCCTTCAACTATCCTCAAACTGAGAAAAGTCTCATGAGTTACAATTATCATTTTTCCATGTAGGAATGTAAACAGTTCAATTTTAATAAGTTCCTTATGATTTCTTTTTCCTGTTTACCTTCTCATGCTTCTTATATTTGAAAGTAAAATTTTCTGTTCAGCTCTGGCTTTTTCACCAAGAATGCTTGAAAGTCCTCCATTTCCTTGAATGACCATATTTTTCCCCTGAAGCATTATACTCAGTTTTCCTGGATAGGTGATTCTTGGTTTTAATCCTAGCTCCTTTGACCTCCAGAATACCATATTCCAAGCCCTTTGATCTCATAATGTAGAAGCTGCTAGATCTTGTGTTATCCTGATTGTATTTCCACAATACTCAAATTGTTTCTTCCTGACTGCTTATAATATTTTCTCCTTGACCTGGGAACTCTAGAATTTGGCTATGATATTCCTAGTTTTCTTTTTGGGATCTTTTTCAAGAGTTGATTGGTACATTCTTTCCATTTCCATTTTGCCCTCTGGTTCTAGAATATCAGGGCAATTTTCTTGAGAATTTCTTAAAGGATGATTTCTAGGTTCTTTTTTTGATCATCGCTTTCAGGTAGTCCAATAATTTTTAAATTATCTCTCCTGGATATATTTTCTAGGTCAGTGGTTTTTCCAATGAGATATTTCACATTGCCTTCTATTTTTTCATTTGTTTGGATCTGTTTTATAGTATCTTGATTTCTCACAAGGTCATTAGCTTCCATTTGCTCCAATTTAATTTTGAAGGAATTATTCTCCTCAGTGAGTTTTTGAAATTCCTTTTCCATATGGGCAATTTGGCTTCTTAAGGCATTTTTCTCCTCATTGGCTTTTTGGGCCTCTTTTGCCATTTGAGTTAGTCTATTTTTTAAGGTGTTATCTTCTTCAGTATTTTTTTGGGTCTCCTTTAGCAGGCTATTGACTTGTTTTTCATGATTTTCTTGCATCATTCTCATTTCTCTTCCCAATTTTTCCTCCACTTCTCTTACTTAATTTTCAAAATCCTTCTTAAGCTCCTCCATGGCCTGTAACCAATTCATATTTTTCTTGGAAGCTTTTGACGCAAGAGTTTTGCCTTTGTTGACTTCTTCTGGTTCCATGTTTTGATCTTTTTTGTGCCCTAAAATGGATTCTATGGTCTGATTGTGCTTCCTCTGCTTGCTCATTTTGCCAGCCAATTACCTGACTTTTGAGCTCTTTGCCACGGCAGAACTCTGCTTCCAGAGTAGATTGTCCCAAATTGATGGGGTTTTTGCAAATGTTGTCAGAGGTCTGAGGAAAGCACCCTCTCTACAGCCACCACAAGCTCTGGCGCACTGGTGCCAGCAGCACCACCCAAGACTGCAATCCAGATCCAAGCAGGTCAAAGCAAGAGCAATTACCCTCTGAATGGTTGCTTGTCGCCCCTGCAATCTGCAGGCCAGGACCACTGGAGGCAGCCACATAGTAGCAGCTGCAGCTGCCGAGCCTCCACGACCTCTCCTCCTGGTGTAGAGGCTAGACCATGTTCTTCTGTCACCTGGTTCCAACAGAGTTCTCCACTGACCTTTTACTTTCTCTTTGCTGTTTATGGGTTGAAAAGTCTGGAAATCACCACAGCTGCTGGTGATTCACTCTCTTGAAGTCTACTCTGGCTAGTCTGGGATGCTGATTGGGGCCACCCTGGGCTTGGTGCAGCTTGTGCAGAGCTGAGCTTGGCTCCCAGCTTGGTGCAATAGACCTTTCCTGTTGGCCTGCCAGGCTGGCTTCAGTGGGAGATTTGTTTCTCTCTGTCACTTTGTGGGTTCTGTAGCTCTAAAATTTGTTTAGAGTCGTATTTTACAGGCACTGGAGGTGGTTGTGGCAGAAGCTCATGGAATTTCCTGCTTCTACTCCTTCATCTTGGCTAGGCCCCTGGGTCCTCTTCTCTTGTCCCTTTATACAACTTCACATAGGTGATCTCATCAATTTCCATGGTTTTAATTACCATCTTTATGCTGAAGATTCTCAAATCTGCCTGTCCTTGCCCCAACCTCTTGGCTGACCTCCAATAGCCTTTCAGACATCTCAAACTGGATGTCCGTCTATTTGAAACTAAATATATCCAAAACACAACTCACTATTTTCTCCCCTAAACCTCCCAACCTCCTACCTTCCCTTTTATTATAGAGGACAATACTGTCCCCCCAGTCCCTCAGGCTCACAACCTAGAAGTCATGCTTAATTCCCCACCATCTGTCATCCCTCACATCCAAGTTGTTGCCAAGGCCTATCAATTTCACTTCTGCAACATCTCTTGAAGATACCTTCTTTTCTTCTTTAACATTATTACTACTCCATGTAGACCCTCATCACCTCACATGTGGATTGCAGTAGCCTGCTGGTTGGTCTACCTGCCTCAAGTCCCAGCCCTCTGCAATCTATCCTCCATTCAACTGCCAAAGAGATTTTCCTAAAGCACAGGTCTGTACTCTACACCATTCTCGTACTCAGTAAACTTCAGCAGCTCCCTATCAACTCCAGGACCAAAACCAAAATGCTCTATTTAGCATTCAAAATCCTTTATAATTAAGGCCCCTCCTACTTTTCCAGTTTTCTTATAGCTTATTTTCTGCTACTTATTCTTTGATCCAGTAACAATGGCCTCTGGATGAGGAGTAAAACACGTTATCTCTTTGCTCCAGGCATTTTCTCTGGCTGTCCCCCAAGCTTGGAATGCTTCCCCTTCTCTTCTCTGCCCACTGACTCCACTGGCTTCTTTAAAGTCCCAACTAAAACCCCATTTTTAACTGAAAGCCTTTCTTACTCCCTCTTAATTCTAGTGCCTTCCCTCTGTTGAGGGAATTTATCTATATAGCTTGCTTTGTATGTATTTGTTTGCATGTTGTCTCCCCCATAATATTGTAAACTCCTTGAAGACAAAAGCTATCTTTTGCCTCTTTTTGTGTCCCCAGCACTTAGAACAGTTACATAAAATTTATATCCCTAGGCCAGAATTCTAAATCCCTTTGGAAAATCCTCTAAAATAATTAGAAGAACAGGGGAAAAATAGACAGGAAAGCAGCCATCTTGGCTCATAATGAACAAGAAGACAATTCTTCTAGAGCAATGGTTCTCAACCTTCCTAATGCCTCCACCCTTTAATGCTGGTATGTGGGCGTGTCTGCATGTGGGCGGACCTGCCTGGAGACGGATAGAGGAGGTACCTAAGACCATTGGAAATATGTGTTTTCAGATGGTCTTAGGCAACCCCTGCGACCCCTGTGAAAGGGCTGTTCAACCCCCATAGGGTTTGCGACTCAACACCTGTTGAGAATGGCTGTCTAGAGAATTACCAAGAAGTTTCTCCCATTTAAAACTTTTCTCCCTTCTGCTCTATTTTCTTTTTCACTTCATATTGCCTCACACTTTTTCAAACTAAAAAACAAATGAACCCACAAATAGGGGGTTACTTAGAGATTGCTTCCAATTTTTCAGAAATAACTCAGGGGTTATTTTTCATACTTCCAGTCTTGGTGAGGGCAGGGAAAACTTCTCAACTTCTTAAGTTGAAAAGCAACCATACACATATAAATGGTCCTTTCTTATTCTTAGAGCAATAAACTAAATTTAGAACTTATAGAACACTTAACAGGGAAACTGAAGTAAAAAGCATATAATATGGAAAATTAATTTCCTCAATGTATTCCAAATTACAGAATTATATTTCTATCTTTTCCAATATTAAGTAAAGTAAGTATTTATAAAACCAAGACTTATAGTTGTGTCACCCTAAAAGATTTTACTCCAGGCAATATTCAGTGGCTTCCAGCATTATTTCAGATTTTTGTGGTAGACGTCTGAAATTGTGTCATCAAAGGATAGATTCCAAAGAAAACCAAACAAAAACAAAAACAAAGACAAAACCAACCCATATCCCAAAGCCCCCAATCCCAAATTAAAACAAAGCTCCTTTTGTTGAGATATTCTACAGAATCTTCTACTAAGAAATAACTAAATAAACTTATAAGGAGAAGTTATTTCATGGTTCCTAACTTGGTGGTAAAAATTACTTCCCATGATAAGATTGTTACAGTAGACAGGGTTTGTTACATTTTGCTAAAGCAGAGGTCAAGATGAGGGGTAATTCAGTGATGTTTTCCAAAAGGAAAAGCGTAGAAGAGAAACTGAAATGATTCTATTGAGAAACCACATAAAATATAGGGATATCTTACATATAGAAATCTCCCCAGTAGTAGGAATGAAAACTACACTTGATTTTAGCCGTGGTTCTTTAGCCAAGAACTATGAGGAAAACATGTTAGCAAGATGCATAAAATTACTTTTAGAAAAAGTACATTGCTTCTCATTCAGGCCTTTTGCAGCTAATCTAATGGAAAACCAATCACTTACATGCATTTCAGGTGCACAGCGGCCCAGCAGGTCTATGAGAGCTGAATAAAACGACATGATCGAATTGCCCATGTGTACGATTTCCTCCTCACTGTCATCTTCCTCTGAATTGCTGAGAGAAAACCAAATACAATGGAAGTGTGAGGCAGCCTGGGAAGCAATGGGTCGTATTTTACTAAGTCAAAGGAAATAGGAAGTTTGGATGACTTCTTTCTACAAATTTTTTTTTTTACCATGTTGTGCCCAGGCAGGAGCCCATGCAAAGATGAGCTAAATTTTCAAGAACACTGTTATTCAAACAGACACTAATTTCCAAATATCGGGAAAGTAGGTATGGTAACTATTTTTCACACAGTTCAGGAAATCTAAATATTCATTTGTGTGGGTGAGAAACCTCACTTACCCAAATCAAAGGAATGTAGAAGAGAACTTCGAGCAGACAGGAGTTTTATTCTTTAAAAAAAACACATACCCTGGGGCGGGGAGAGACCTCTCCCTGCCACATGTCCGAAGAGGAAGAAAAAGAGAGAGAGAGAGAGCCCCTCCAGGTGCCCTTTTTTTAAAACCCTGAGAGTCATAAAAAGTCATAAAAAAGTACATTCTTTTAAGTTCTATTGGAAGAGAGAGAGGGTATGGATTCCACGCAGGTAAAGTCAGAGGGTCTCTGACTTCTCATTGGAGGAGGGGGGGGAGTCCCGTTTCGGCAGGAATTTAAACAAAGAAAGATTTCCCCCACCTGTCCCACTCACCCAGGCGCACAGTCTTTACGTAGACAAGCAACTCTCGTGGGATTCCTGCCCCCACCCCGAGCCCACAGCAAAAAGCTCCCATCAGGTCTACCTCCAGCCCACCCTAAACAAAAGCTCTGATTTGCATTCTAATACTGCCTTTGGAGAATCTCAACTTTAAAGGCTTCCCATTCACATTTATGCTACATATGAACATATGAGGACTTTAGAGAATCAGGTCTATCATTCTAGGTTTTCAAGGATATCAAGTCATAATAAATTTGAACTATACCAAAATTACATATTAAAAAATCTGGCCACCCAAGTAATATAACATAGATTATTTCCAAATCTCACATCAGCTGTTAATATCAGTTCTTATTCTTTTTAAAGATTTGTGTAGCAAAAAAAAAAAAAGCTCTGGAGTCAGAGTCAGAATACTTAGATTCCAGCCCTAGTTCTAGTACTGACTAACTTTGTGACCTTTGTGGTAAGTCACATCATCTTTCTAGTGGAAAATTCCTCATCTCTAAAATGAAGGGGTTGGAAAAATGACTTTTAAGGTTTTTCTCAATTCTGAAATTCTATGATTTTCAAAACTGTTTTTTGAAGAAGGCAAAGGAACAAAAGGAGTTTCACCACTTTTTGGATAATTGGCAAGGGAGGGAAGTGGTATTTCCACAGTTTGGGGTAAGTTTTGAACAGCAATAAAAAATAAAGCACAGAAACGGAAACAAAACAAAACAAAGTGGCTAATTCACTAATTATGTAATCAGCCTCTGAAAATCAAAAATTTATATTAACAATAATGTATGGTTTTCAACATCTTTCTCCTTAAATGGGGCTTAACACATTTATCTAATCCTCATACTTTTGACATAGGAATTAATAATAGCTACTTTTTTTTGTGGGTAGTGAGTATAGGATGAAGCCCGCAAACATAGTATAGTTCACAAAACTGCCTTAGGTCATACAAATAATTAATTGGACTGACCGGCCTACGTCATCTTGAAAGCAGAAATTATAAATTAGGGAGAATGACCTCTAACTAAAACATTGGGAATGACTATGTGGTCCTTGAAGTGACCTTATTCACTTTAAGTCATGTAACTTACTCCAACTAAGTGCAGTAGTATGTGTAATGAAGAGTGGTTATGGAAGGAGAGGAGTGTTAAGATTATTTGCAAGGCCTATTGCCTGGGTCATCTCCCAGGATAGAATAAATGAACATGACTAAGTGGTTTTAAAGTGTTTTTGTTATATTACTGAAAAACCAAAATTTTCCTAATTAAGAAAAACCGATACTTCATAATTCATCAATTTTATTCACAGTATATAGGGAAATCACTATATCATTTCACAAGTTTTAAGCACTTACCAAAAGGCAATTCCATTTACTTACATTTCTTTCTTATATCCCTGAGAAGGAAGATCGAGGGCTGGATTCTCAGATATTTTAATAGCTCCTTGCATGGCTGCCAACAGACCATTTCCTCCTTCACCCCTCAGAGCTGGTCCAAAGCACTCTGGACGTCTTATAAGAAGCTTCACAACAACACTAGCATTTTCTTCCACACTTTCACCTAAGGAAAATAAGCACCAGTCTCTACCTCATATAAAAGAATGACAGAGGAATTAGCTTCTAATTATTTGGTTTGGGGACATAAAATTTCATTAAATCTGCAACTCATTATATTAAGGATTGTAATGATAGAGGGAAATTTGGTCTTTGTATAAAGCAATATAGTCTGTTTACATAAAAATTATCAGATTCAATACACTGACATAGCTCCATTACCTTGCTCTGAATTTAACTAAGTTTTATCTCTCCAAAGGCAAGAAATAGTTCAATCTACTAACTGAAAACAAAAGAATAGGATTGTCTTTTTTTTTTTTTAACTCAGTGAGGGTTTGCTGAAAGGCAAATAACTGCAGACAGTTGCAGCTCATGTTGGTGGCTAAAAATCAACATCATGATAATGGCCATGCTTAGCTGAGTTATAGTTTTTCAACCAAATCTGATTCTTCAAATTTCATTAAAATATTTATTATTCCTTCTCTTAATGCAGATCCCTCCTCGTTCCTAAGCTACAGGCGAAACAGTAGAGCTCTAAAAAAGTTTTTCTATCGCATTGCAATAGAATTCTAAGCTACAAGTACAAAGTAAATATAAGATTCCCAAAGTCACTATTTTCCAGGTTAAATATAACTGAAAGTTTCTTATAGAACTAATAAAAATGAAATGGAAAAATCTTCTTTTAGAAACAATATTGATTAAGATGACTTAATGGATGCCCTGTAAGTAACACTTGTAGTAAGTATTATCTAGAATTTTCTAATTCCATTGTTTGACATAGCAAAGACTTGTGTTTGGTCAAACCACTCCACCCTGCAAAAAAAAAAAAAAACAAACCCAAAACAGAAAAAACAAACACCAGTGCTTTAAAACACTACTATTGGAATAGAAATTAAATAGTGCATTATAATAAATTCAAAAGAAAAATACAAGCACTACACATTCATTAGGGAGATAATATTGTAATGTTTGCTTATTTCCAGTTGAGTAGAGGATCCAGACTTGAGAGTACTTTAGGATTAAAAAAAATATATCAAAACATGGTAGCAAATGGGCCCATCTCATACAAACTTTAATAATTAGATTTGTAAAAATTTTTGAATTCCTTCAATGGAAAATGATCATTACTAGTTCAGGGTCCAAGAGCTCTTGGAAAAATGAGTACCACGTGATACAAATGTATGCTAAGTTAAATTCACTATTACAATAAACCTTGGAAGAATGTAATGGTAAGGGAATTTGAAGATCTTCCCTGCCCCTTAATGGGCCTCACTTGGAGTGCAATAAGAGAAGCCTTCTTTGGGGAGGCTTTTTTTTTCAGGAAGGCCCACCTTTTGTTATTTTGTAATTAGGCAGTGGGTCACAAAGGTTGTGATGTTCTCCATTCCTGGAGAAGGGTATATATACTCTGAGGTGAGATTTTGCTTTGGGGCTCACATATGGGAAGAGTTGTGTGATTTGACCAGATAAGACTCTGGGCAGCTGTTGAGCCCCCTCAGCTTTGCAAAGTCAGATGTTGGTGCTTCTCTCTCTGGTAACTAATACCGTATGTATGTAATGGTGAAGCAGCAAGCACCCCAGCATACCCAGCATGGCTATTAGCACAGGTTCTTTGATTTGCTTTTCTAAAGGAAAGCAACACAAAAAGGGTTAGTAATCTTACTTTAATCAAACATTTACCTATTTCAGGGGAAAAAATCAGCATTCTGAACTTCAGAGAAAATACAAACAGAAGTTACAAGCTGACAAAAAATACAGACAGAGAAAATAACAAAATTCAACAGACAGGGCTTTTAGCTGTCTGACCATCACATACCTACAGTTAGTTACCAGAGAGAGAAGCACCAACATCTGAGTTTTCAAAACCAGGGGGGCTTAAGGGCTGCCCAAAGTCTCATCTGGCCAAATTATACAACTCTTCCCATAAGTGAGCCCCAAAGCAAAACCTCACCTCAGGGTATATATACCCTTCTCCAGGGTCAGAGAATATTACAACCCTCATCACCCACTGCCTAATTACAAAGTAACAAGTTGTGGGTCTTCCTGAAAAACAAGCCTCCCCTAAGCAAGCTTCTCCTGTTGGGCTCCACTCCACTCTTCAGCAAACTCCTCCCACCACAGGCTCCATGTGACCACATTCAGCCTATTAGGGGGAAGAGTATATTTTCAAATCAGGGAAGGTCCTCAAATTCCTTTGGGCTTGTTAAGGGGCAGGGAAGATCTTCAAATTCCCATTACTATTCCAAATGGTCAGACAGCTAGAAGCCCTGTCTGTTGGTCTCTTGAATTGTGTTATTTTCTCTGTCTGTATTTTTTTGTCTACTTGTAATTTCTGTTTGTATTTTCTGAAGTTCAGGATGCTAACTTTTTCCCCTGAACTAAGTGAATGAGATATAGATATATAGCCTACCCTGGGTATGCTAGGATGCTTGCTGATACAAAGAATAAAAAGCTTTCTAAGCTGCATTAGGTGTTTCATTTATTTCAAGTAGTAACTACCCCAACCAAAATCCTCTATGACAAAGTTATTTGAGGAAATAACAGTGATGTCTTGGATCCTAGAAGAATTTTCCCTTACAGGAGTTTCATATACTTTTACACTTATTCATCTGACTCTAAATAATTTCTTTCAACAAAAATTTTGAAAAAGCAACATTTTTTTCTTTCCAAATCCTTATGAAGTGAAGGGAAGACAATACAATTCTTATTTTACATATGAACATACTATGCTGCTTTTTTACCCTACCTACAGAAATACAAGTCTAGATTGTAAAAGCATAGAGACTCTTGACTTCATACTAATTTTCTCCTCCTTTGCTCTAGTTTCTGATGAAAATGTGACCCTTATCCCAGCTGAGGTCAACTCTTCTATATGGATCCTCATTGCCATTTCCTCCTGTCTTCTATTGTAGACTGCCTCCATAATCATACCCTCCATAACTCTATTTTTCATTATCCCTACATACCAGTTTCTTCATTGCTGCCAAAACATATGGTCAAGTCTTTCTCAGCCTGAAAAAAACCAACCAAACCAAACTGCTCACAAGATTCTGCAGTGCCTTTAAATGATTATCCTAAAATCTGTTGTCCCTTTTACAGTCAAATTCCTGGGAAAAAATTATCTACATTCAATGACTTGATTTCTCTTACTTGTTTCTTAGTCCTTTGCAATGTGGACTCCAACCTCATAATTTACCTGTCATTAATTTTTTTAAGTATATAAAACCACCAGGAATACCTTTTAAATAAAGCTTGTCATCTAAGAAGTATATATTAAATTCATTATAGTATGACAAACGCTACCCAGTTTATCCTTTTCAGGTTCCTTCTGTTCTCTTCTATGTATTTTAAAAATGTTTAGAAAATGTTTTATTGATGATCTTTCCCCCTTTTTGGTTTCTCTATCTTTAATTCTTCCTAAGCATTTCCCCCCATAAAAATAAATGCCTTTCCTTGTACCTAACAAATAGTTAAAACAAATTCACACATTGGCTATGTCTGAAAACTTATGTCTCATTCTGCACCTTTAGTACATCACCCGTCTGCTAAGAGGAAGTTTTATACTTAGTCATCAGTCTTCTGAGTTGTAATTTAATTGGTCATTATGTTTATCACAGTTCCTAACTCATTCAAAGTTGTTTTCTGTTACATAAAACAGTTCTCCCTATTCTGCTCACTTTGCTCTATATCAGGTCACACAAATCCTCCCAGTGAATCCATCACTTTTGCCATTCTATAAGGTACCATACTGTTATACCCATATACCACAATTTGTTCAAGAACTCCTCAACTGGTGAGCACCTACTTTTTCCAATTCTTCCTTTGAAATGTTTTTGCTAAAAGTGTTGCTGTAAATATTTTTGTGCACATGGTTCCTTTCCCTCTTTTTTATTTCTTTGGGGTATAATACTAGTCAAGATGTCATTGAGTCAAAGGACATGTTACTTTAGAGGCATATTTCCAAACTGTTTTCCAGAATGGTTGGAATGATTCAAAGTTCTGTCAAAAGTGTAATAGTGCACCTGACCTCCCAAACCCCCTTCAACAATTATTTTCTTTTTTTGGTTATGTTTTGCTAATAATCCAATACTTATATGTCAACATTTATTAGAGATTGGTCCATAGTTCTCCTTCTCTTCTTTATCTCTGTTTTAGGTATCAGGAACATATATGTCCAAGAAAAGCAGTTTGGTCTCTTCTTTCACTAATTTTGTAAGTTGTTTTCATTGTCAGAGATTTATCAAATATAACTTTTCTGAAATTTATTCTGGGCCTTCACTAATTCCTTATTCATATTTTTAGATAAAATACCTTTATCTATGCAGCTAGGTGGCACAGTGGATAAAGTGTCAGACTTGGAATCAGGAAGACCTATTTTCAAATCCATCCACAGAAACTTTTACTAGCTGTGTGACCTTGGGCAAGTCATTTAACTTGTGTTTGCCTCAGTTTACTCAACTATAAAAGGGAGGTAGATAGCACCTACATGGTAGAATTGTTGTGAGAATCAAATGAGAATACTTGTAAAATCCTTATCATAGTTCTTTGCATGTAAGTGATATATAAATGCTTATTCCATTCTTCTTTCTACCTTTTTGTTAGATTTGTGTAGGCATTAAAGAAACACATCAATTTTATTATAGTTTTCCTGTCTACTTCTCCCTGTAATAGAATGAGCATTTTCTTTAATTATATCCATGTTCATATACTCTTTTTTCATGCAACTTAGTCATGAGAAATAGTGAATTCTTCACCTTTTTTCCTTAATTCTACTCCAATATATTAATTTTTTCTTTTTCTTTCTTCTTTTAAAACCAATAAAAGAGAACAAAATTATAGCTAAGCCCTATGTTTGTCTTTTAAAACTCTTTCTGGAACTCTTGAAGACAACAGAATTCCAAAGGGATATTTGTCTTTCTTTCTTAAAATATAAGCTCTTCTTAATCATCATTTAGCCCCTTCAAATTGCTTAAATGTTTCAAAAACATTTCTATATTTCTTTTGTTGCCTATATTTGTGTTTCAAAAATTCTACCTATCTCTGGTCTTTTTAGCAGGAACATTTTAAGATCCTCTATTCTTTTAAAAATACATTATTATCCCAATAGGATAATATTAAATTTCTAAGGTAAGTTATTCCAACCTGTAGTGAGGTGGTATGCCTTACTTATTTTTTTTCCTATTAGAATATCATATTCAAGATTCTCTCTTCTTTAATATAATTGTAGCATAGTTTTGTATAGTCTGGACATTAATTTCTTGGTACTTGAACTCTTTCTGACAACTTTCGGTATTTTTTACTCCTCCACCTGGGTATGCTAGATTTTAGCCATGACATTTTGAAATTTCTCTCAGGAAGTGAATGGTGGATTCTTTCTGTTTTCATTTAGCCATGTGATTCCAATAACTTTGTGTAGTTTTAGAGAAATACTTTTTGAGGTTTTTGTTTGTTCCTTATTCTTAGGGAGAGCAATGATTTTAAAATGAACTTGCCTTGACATGATGATGACTCTTGATCTTCTGATAGTTTTTCCCGTTAATTCTTGCCTTACAGAATTATTGAATTCTACTCACTTCACTTCATTTTTTTTCAGGGAGTCAGCTATTTGAATACTTCTACCCCCCAATTCGGCAAATATTTATCAAGTACTGTCCATGTGGATGACAAGGGTATATTTGTGACTGACCTCATGATATGAGGCATGGGAAACAGAGAGGAATGAGCACTTAGGCAGTACTATGTGCCAGGCTCTGGGTTAGGATCTTTTACTACTATTACCTCACTTGACCCTCACAATAATCCTGCCAGGTAGGTGCTGTTGCTATTTTCTCTATTTTCTTCAGTTGAGAAAACTGAGGGAAAAAGAGTAAGTGTTCATTTTTGCCTATTTCCTTGGTTAAGGTTTTCTATCTACTATTCTAAACTATTATTCCCTTTCTCATTCCCCACTCCACAACCGCAATCTAATTTCCATTCCAATTTTAATTTAAAAGAATCCTTTACTACATCTACTCCAGCTACTATTAGAGTCTTTGAGATCAAGGCATTCTTTTCTCTGAGGTTCTACCTGTACCTGCTGCAGAGCTGTTTCCTCCTTCTGGGATTTATGCTCTAAATTTCTTAATTTCTTCATCGTGGGCATTCGTGATGGCCGTGTTCTGTCCTCTCCCACACTTAGAGGACAGACCTTGTTGGGTCCCATCCTCTCTAACATCTTAAAGCTATGGATGCTACTGAAGTTCCACAAGAGTGTCTCACACTAGATCCTGACTTGTGCTTCAATCCCAGGTTTATGCCTCAGCATCCTGGTGGTACAACAGCAAGCTGGCCTTGGTTTACCTTCTCTTTATGTAATTTGCAATAAGGAGTAGGTTCTGTCCGTGCTGTGGCCCTCACAGGAACAAGTTAGATTCTGAGAATTATTCTGGCCTCAATCCTCCTGAAGGATCTTGCTAGGTGTGAGGTCAGTAACTGAATTGGCCCTGTCTCTTGCTGTAGCTGTAAGTGTGCGAAAGCATACACTACTTTAGCCCCTCGAATAGTGACTTACAGGAATTAGCTCTTTCATTTTTTATTGCTCTGATAGGCCAGGGCTGAGATGCTGCTGGTTTCAGTATCTGGTCATTAGAATTTAAGCTGGCTTCAGCTTCCCCTGGAATTACTGAGCATACTTGAAAGCTTCTGGTCATTTTCTTGTGTAGTCTTAGAGTGGATGGAGAAATGTGCCACCATTTTTCTTAGGCCTTATTGATCATTTTTCTATTTGGCACTCTTAAATCTTTGCTGGCATGTGTACAGGAGACCTTGATGTCACCAAAGATTTCTCATTTGCTAAATCAGATTTTTTTTTCTTAAATCTTTATCTTTCTCAGCCTCTATGAAGCAATGAAATGGTATATTACCCTCTCTTTCTGGAAACTCATATTTTAGTGTTTTTGTGACACTGCACTTTCCTGGTTCTCCTCCTACTTGTATGATTGCTTCTTCTTAGCCTACTTTACTAGTTCATCAATTATACAATCACCCATAATTGTGTAGGTTTGTATAGGAGGAGGGAATTTCCAAGACTCTATCCTTAGCCCACTCTTCTCTCTCTACATTCTCTTCTTAGTTACCTCATCAGATCCAATGTGTTAATCATCTTTATGAGGTAGCTTCCCAAATTTAAATAACAATCCCTAGCCTCTTCCTTGAGCTCCAGACACACATCTTCAACTTCCTCCTGAACATTTCAAATTGTGCTGTAGGAATCTCAAACTGAGTACATACAAAATAGAATTCATATCTTTTTCCCAAACCTACCACTTCCCCATTTGTGTTAATGGTACTACCATTCTTCTAGTAGACCTTTGAACTTTCCACATTTAAAACCCTGATGTTATCCGTGATTCCTCTCTTTCCCTCATCCCACATATCCAAATAGTTGCCAAAAATCATTGTTTCTACAAGATCTCTCACATCTCTTTCATTCTCTTTACTCACAGCAAACTGTTTCACCAACTATATTTCCACTCGCATTAACACATTACTCTTTTCATACACACTAAGGTTTAGTCAAACTGGTCTTGCTATTCCTCATGCACAACATTCCCCATTCCATATCTATGTCTTCTATTAGCCATTCCACATAACTGGAAAGCATTTCCCCCTCACTTCTGACCTTAAAACCCCTTTAAAACTCAGATTAAATGTCACCTTTTACATGAAACCTTTCTTGATCCCTCTAGTAGTTAAGTGTCCCTCCTTCAACCTATCTTTTATTTGTTTCGCATGTATTATTATATTCTTAAGTATATACACTGTTTTGTCCAAGAGAATATAAGCTCCTTGAGAGGAAGGAATATATCCTCTGGGTTTTTTTTGGCCATTTAAAATTTTTTCACATTTATTTTATTTTTAATGTTATGGAATAAAACAAACATTTCTATAACAGTATAATATAACAGTATAACAGTATAATAAAAAAGATGATTGCACATGAAACTACAAATCGATTATGTACAACTTGCTATTCCTTTTCAATATGTAATAAAATTATCATGTAAATTTCTTTTTTTCTTTCCTTCCCCCCTTCTCTTTGTTTTTGAATGCCAACATTTGGCTTGGCATAGTTGTCTCTCAATATATACAATAAATACTGATTGACTCACTGTTCACAAAGACAGCAAACCGTAGGAAGGACAAGTAACGCTCCCCTTCAATAGGATTCCAACCAATGTCGGGATATCCCTTGGCCAAAAGCATAGGGCAGCTCTGTAGACCACAGCCAGCTAAGTATGTTACCACCTGCAAAGCATGATAGAATAATAAATATATATTTAGCTGTATATTTGTTTCTAGGGAGTACTAAAATATAGGAACCTGAGAAATTTCTCCTTTCCATAGGTTAAGGAGGACCCAAGCATTCTAGATATCAAATTCAATGTGCTTTAATCAAAATTCCACAACTATTTTTGTTTTCAAGAAGAAGTATTACTAATCAAGGAATAGATGCTTTCAGTTACCTTGCATCAAAATTTAATCGATATTCAATTCTAACCGGGAAATAAGATAGCTGTTTATTCAGTAATCAGTTTCCAAGTCTCCCTCTGGTTCTAATATATAGAAACTCAATTACCTCTTAATGGAACCTAAAGGAACTGGCTCTGAGGGGCTCTACAAGGGATTCTGCAGCTGTTTATGCCATAATGATACCATAGCTGATTCACAAACAGACCTACTCTGTTTCTCCATTAACACCAGTCATCCACCAAAAGTTTGTACCATTCTCAATTTGCAATATAAAGAATAGACCAAATAGGTTTGTAGAACATGTCAGCCTGTGTTCTCTCTTATAATTTAATAGAAGCTTCAATTGCTGGGAACGTATCAATAGAATATCAGATTTGGTGTTATGGATATTTTAGACACTATGCCTTTGCTTGTCATAAAGACATTATTATAATTCTGACTGAATTCTTTTGTGGGGAAAGCAACAAAATAATAGACTTTATTGCAAGAACAACAAAAATAAAGTATTACATCATAGGGAGGACTTTTTAACTCCCCCTCCCAACTTTTTCTCTTGTCAAGATTCCCACTAAAAGGAGATTTAAAAGTCATCATAAAATTTGCTGGTTTTCTAGGTATTTCCCAGGCTTCTTCTGATCCCTTATAAAAAAAATGAAAAAATTAATAAAATGTAAGTTAACTCTAGAGGCTACTAGTAAGTGATCCAGTCACTACTCTTTAAAGTAGTCTCATCCTAAATTGCTCTTATTTTTATCCTTATTATCAGCAACAAGAGCAACATGTTCTTGTTCCTTGGAATGTCCAACATGTTCTTGTTCCTTGGAATATCTTTCTGGGAAAACATATTAGGCGACTACTGTGAAATCTAGTTACTTAACTAACTAAAATCCACACAGTCACAGAATTATTAAATGCCTATAGCTTAAAGTGACCATAAAATGATTCAATATCCTTATTTTAATAATGAGGACACTGGGGCAGCAAGGTAGTGCAATGGATAGAGCACTGGCCCTGGAGTTAGGAGGACCTGAATTCAAATCTGGCCTCAGGCACCTGACACTTACCAGCTGTGTGACTCTGGGCAAGTCACTTAACCTGCTTGCCTCACAAAACAATGATGATAATAATAATAAAATTTAGCCCAGGAAGATTAGATGACTTTCCTAAGGTCACAGAACAAGAATTAAGACAAAGTCTTAATTCAAAACTAAGTCTTCAGACTCCAAGTCCAAAACTTTTTACAAGGCTGATTCCTATTAGCATTTACAAAGGTAGAGGGGAATAAGTCCTCTATGGTAATTTGAAATACAGCCTCAATTACCCACTACTGTGGTGCCAGGTAGTTTCTACAGGTACCAGCTAATGCTGATCCCATTCCAGATTTTCATTTTCAACCCAGTCACTCAGCATTTTCTCTAATATACTTGTTGAGTGGTTGTTTTTTTTTAATGCTTGAAGAGGACCAAAATGATATCACTATTTTGGGGTCAAGGAACAGTGTGTGACTGTGGCTGATCAAACCAACATGAGCTTGGATGGCTCTACCATAGATCAGGCACAAATAGTCCATATGAACATCTGCAGTGGAAATATCTCTAAATTTGTGCATCTCATGTTTTTTGAGCTACTGCAATTCTGCTTTGTCCATGAAGCAAAGAACCTTCTTTGATGTGGGCATGCCATGCTGGGTGGTCCGGTGCCAGCATCTCCCAAGTCTCACAATCAATCCCAAAGTTCTTCAGAGATTTTGATATTGTCCGTAATCACTTTTTCTGACCTCTGTATGAATACTTGTCTTGTGTGAGTTCTCTGTAAAATAGTATTTTAGGTAAATGTATATTTGGCATTCAAACACTGTGGCCAGCCCATCAGAGTTGTGCTCCCTGCAATAGAATATGAATGCATGGAATCCAGTTCGAGAAAGAACCTCAGTGTTTGCTACCTTATCTTACCAGGTGATCTTCAGAATCTTCCTAAGACAATTCAAATGGAAGCTGTTCAGTTTCCTGGCACGGCACTAGTATACTATCCAGGTTTCACAGGCAAACAGCAATGAAGTCAGTAAAACATCTGTGTAGACTTTCAGTTTGGTAGGTAGCTTAATACTTCTCTCCCACATTTTCCTTTGGAGCCTTCTAAACATTGAGCTTGCTCTGGCAATGCATGTGTCAATCTCACCTTCAGTGTGTACATTTCTGGAAGGTGTACTGCCAAGGTACATGAACTTATTCACAGCATTAAAAATTTCTCCATTTACCATAAATGATAGTTTCACATATGGATGGTGTGGTGCTAGCTAGTGGAAAATCTCTGGTTTTTTGGTGTTAATTGTTAGGCCAAAATTAGTAAAAGTGGCAGAGAATTGGTTCATACTCTTGTATCTCAATCTCAGAGGCTGCACTAAGCACACAATCACCTACTAAGAAAAAGCCTAGCACCAACTTCTTTTCAAGTGAAATAATTTACCATCAGTGTGGTAGCTGACCTTGATGCCATTTTTTATCTCATTGAAAGCATCTGAAAACATTGCTAAAAGGCATGGGAGCAAGCACCCTGCCTTGCTTCACTCTACTGTTCACTGGGAAAGTGAGTATCATCCATTATCCAGAATCCATGCAAGAATGCCATAATGGAACTATTCTGAATTATTGCTGGAGTGTGGAGATTCTGGGTTTTTTAACATAGATCTTCCAAGAGGCTGCCTTGGTCCTGGCACATTATAAGAATTTTCTGATTTCCTGACACAGTCACTTCAAAAACAAAATGGAAGGTTATGGGTAATATACTATATCTGTGATAGATACTTTGCTTAAAGATTCATTACTATTTCTTTTTCAGGTAAGAAGAGGAAACATGAATTGTTATCTCTCTACTAGCACTGCTGGGGATCAGAAAAAATCTAAGTTATTGATTTCCTTTTAGATTTATGTACAGTAGAATTGGACTAAGGTTAAATCTTTTGAGAATACTAACTGTGGAAAAGCATAGCCTGTATAGAATAAATAATATCCATTGGTTGCAGGAACTTTCATAACAATCTGAGCCAAAATAGGTCATTCACCTCTCTAGATATAAGGTCTAGAGGACTTATCTTTCATATGTTACCCTTATTGTCCAAATTACTCTTTTCTTCCCAGCTGAGAACTTATGTTTGTCACTCTGAAAGGGAGGAAGGCTGATCCATGGGTCAATTATTATTATTATTATTATTATCTTGCTTTTTGGGTGGTGGAAGGCAGGGCAGTTGGGCTTAAGTAACTTGCCTAAGGTCACATGACTAGTTTTATGTTAAGTGTCTGAGGTCAGATTTGAACTCAGGTCCTTCTGACTCCAGGGCCGGTGCTCTATTCAATGTGCCACCTAGCCACCCCTGGGTCAATTATTTTCTTAAGAGCAATTAATTTAATTACTAGCCCCACCCCCCTAAAATACTACTTGATATGATCATTTCTAATGAAATTTAGTTTTAATAATTTATAGCAAAAAGTGAAGTTAACTGATGTCTTTAGTACGCGAGCCAGATAGCTCATTTGATTAAAAGACAGCATGGTATTAATGAAATTGAGGTCATTAGTTTAATCTTATAGTCAAAGACTAAACCTTTAACCCTAGTTAGCCATTTAGTAAATGCTCCTGGGTCACGAGAGGAGAAAGGGGAAAGGATATGACTATACCTCTGCAATATTATTTACATCAGAGGAAAAATAACTTGAAATACATGAACATCAGTGCCATATTGCTATGCATGTATAAATCACATTTATATAGGCATATGTTCTTCATATAGTTATTCTGAATGAAAAATATCTAACTTTCCCTATATTAGTCTACAAACTCTTTGAGAGTAAGTAATTTCTTATCATTTCTTAGTTGAGAGCTCAGTGTTATTTACTCAAATAGGTATGCAATAAGAGCAAACTCACTGGATTTATGTATACAAATACACAAATATTTATGAAACATGCATTTAGAAAAATATTATAGAGTCAGAATTACCATAGCACTATCATTATATCATTACTATAACATTTTTCTTTTGAATTGCTTACATAGCTTTCTGATAAGTAAACATACATATGATATGGATATACTTTCTGATAGGCACTCTCTGTGGTTGACTTTTCATTCACTCATGCTAATTCAATATTTAATAAGTGCTTACTATGTGCTAAGTGCTTAGCATACAAAGACAAAAATGAAAACATTTCCATGCTCAAAGATTTTAAGTTCTATTTTCCTTGCCTTTGCTGCATAAATCACATTACTGTAGAAGAGTGTTACCTTGTCAAGGTCTGGCTCCTCTAAGCCCAGTGCCAATTCATTGTTGTCCATGACTGATGAAGCTGCCACATCAAGTGGAGTAGAACCCCTCATTGCTGGTGAGGCTGCAGAAAGACAGGAAAGAACAGAGAAAGAGAAGCAACACAACATTGTCCTAATGGATTCTGTAGGTGGAGAGAATGACAGCTATTCTGGAATCTAGGTGTATGGTCTATTTCATATCAGAGGGAGTCATCCTCCATTTGTCTGAGATAGAACAGCAATGTGAATAGGATTTTGGAGGCTGAAATAAGCCAAAATCAGGAGGTGAGGGGTTGGCATTCTTCCTTTTCATCACCTTAAGCTGAATATGGGGGAAACATATGATTCAGTCCCTGTAAATAAGAATGCTTCTATTGACATAAAGGGTGCCCACTATTTAAAGCTCCCCCCTACAGGAAATCTCATAGAATCCACACTCCGTATTCACTATTATTGTCCCCATTTTTCAGATGTAGAAACTGACAAATGGAGATGTCACTCTTGGTATAGTTGGAGAATGGTAGCAATCAAGTATCCAGTATCCTAACATATCATTTGACCTATAAGTCCCACTTAATTTTGGAGTGTTTGGAGTGTCATTGTCAAAAATTTCCCAAAGTCTTTGTGTTGTTTTGCTTTATTCTTAGGCTGAAATAAATGAGAAAATAATTTCTGTTTCTAGTAAATGATGTCAGATAAAATCAGATTGCAAACTAGTACAGGATAGTGGTGTTTTAGGAAGAAAATGCTAAATTAATGCATTTGTTAAACAGTATATGTAGTCACGTACATGTACTTGCAATTAATAAATTTTATAAATCATCTCATGGAAGTAACCCCTCAGAGATCGTGCCAGTAGAGCATAAACTTTGGCAGGTCCTACTACACTGAAAAGGTTTCAAATGAAGATCTTTAATAGACTATATGTCTGTCATTCAAGGGCTGTCCCAGTTAAGTCTGGAGAAGCACATTCAGCAGAAGTTACAATGATGGATGAACCACAGCAATTCATGAAGACAATCTATTAAGGTATTATTTATTAGCAAGTTATCATCTCTGTTGGTAGGAGTCCCTATGCCAATGAAATCATGCATCCTTGAAAGAATGAAGTATACAAAACAAATAAAACTATGCTATCACTTATATGTGAAAATTGTTTGAGATACTGTTTTCCAATAGAAGTGATGGATTTACTAAGGTCCAATCACACCTTCTCTCTATTCCAGTGTGACTAATAACTTGGATGGGGATAGAAATGTGGGCCGCAGAACAGAGAAAAAGCTATTTTGTCAACAGATTGAACGCTTCACACTATCATTATTATCATCATGCTTTAATCAATTGAGAAGAACATGCCATACATGTACTGCTCTGATTGGACAACTCGTAAGACATGTGTCATTGGTCCCAAGGGGGATGGGTTGAAGAAGGAAGAATGCATCAGGGCAGATCTATCTCTAATGCTAGAAAAATAATACACAGCATCAGTAACATTATGTTTGAATAGGAAGCAAAAAGTGCACATACGAACAGAAAAAGGACATAATTATATTTTCTTTTAGATTACGATTCGCCTCTCTTTTAAACAGTACAAAACATATCATTACTTTATTACTTCTACAGTGAAACCTGAAGCTCCAACATTACATACCTAGGCCAACACTGCTATTTTCAAGTAGGTAGCTTAGGTGCTCAAACATGGCTTTTTGGTTTTGTCTGCTAATCCGGCAAAAATAGCAAAGGAATCGGCAGCAGCTAGCAACCATCTTTGGAAAAGCGATCTGAAGAGCGAATCAAAGAGAGGCATTAATCAGTTATCTGCCAGAGGCTGTCACCAGATCTGTTCATAAAATGTGGACCATAAGTAATCTAAGAAATAGGTCTTATGAGCAAAAAGTAGCTCAGAGACATATCCCCATATTCTCATCCCTTCCCTTTGCTTTACATCCACCCCAGGGAGAATCAGGCAAGTTGTTTATCCAGATGAGGGCTATTAGTACTGAGAGCTAAATATAGTTTTTAAAAGCATCTTCTCTTCAAAAGAAATCCAAACCAAACAGCTGCCCACTTATTCCCCATAGATGATGTGATATGGTATAACTGTAGCGTTTTTCCTAGCTAGAAATAAAGCATGGATGCATTCTAAAGGAAGTTTTAGGGAAACTAGGAAAAGAGGTGGCAAGGAATTTTTCTTATATTCAAGCACACAAGACATCAGAGCAAAGGCTGTGAAAATTAACAAGCTATTCACTGAGTATTATGACTTTTACTGACTCATGAGGCCTTTTCAATTATTTTAGGCAATAATAAAATATACCCTTCTGTTGATTAATTATGATATTTAAAATCTATATTATGAAATTCAGTAATTGACTATAAGTGGTCTTATATTGTTTGCTTTTGCTTCAGGTATATTATTAATCTCATATTTCCAAAGAGACTGACTTGAATGCTTAAACTTTGATATGTCATACATTGTACTCTTTTAACCAGGAGCATCTATAAAGAGTAGATACTCAAATGTCTATTGATTGTAGGTTTCAAGTCTGGGTTCCCTTCACTAGTTTTCCTCAGAGAGCTTTGGGAAAACCAGAATAGCTGGCCTTTTAAATTAAGGATGAAGTACTTCAAGAAGGAACAACTTACTAACCCCAGTAGGCTGACATTGAGACAGGCTCCTCCAGAGTGTTCAACATTAAGGCATTTCCTAAGGGGCTTACTAGAAAGATCAGACTTCTGACAGATGGAACAAGACTGACTGAAATGGAGTACTGAGCTTAGCTTCTGCCTGGTTTTTAATTCCTCACTCCTTAGAGATTTTGTATAGGATATTACTAATTACTATAAGCCTGACATTGCTGAATGCTGATCTTAGAAATTTCCTTGGTCTACTAAGTAAGAGGCTGTCTGACCCTACTGAAAATTCAAGCTGAGCAGTAAAGTACTGAGTTACTCTGTATACTCATTTCCTTCTATAAGAGAAACAGATTTCCTTGATAATAAATGTTCCTTCTAACTGCAGGACACTCACCAGGCCGTGGGCCATAGAGTCTGATTTCACTGGAAAAGCTAGACATATAGGAGATGTACATAATCCAGGAGGGATGGGACCTGGAATCATTAAGATCTCTTTTTAAACAGTCAAGAAACTAAACTCGGAGGAATTAGAGGTTGAGAAGAACCAGTCTACATTGGAGGAGAAGTAAACATGAGCAAGTTGATCTAGCATAGTGATGTGGCTAAGGAAGCTCTTCGGGTTTTTGTAGAATTGTTGTTCGTGGATTCTCTAGTCCCTTCAATGTCTACGTCAGTGTTTTCTATATGGTATAGATTTAGTAAATTTTTGCTGAGGTGGAACTGAATTAAATACTCAGGCTAGTAACAATTGTACATGATTTATGCAATGAACTCTACTTTATCCAGGCATCATTCAGTTCTCTACCTGGCCCTGATATACCCAAATTTTGTAAAGCTAGAATAAGTCAGACAATAGCTAAAAGGTTGTCAATTAAACTGGGGGTAGGAGAAAGAGGCAAGCAGCACCAGAGCACAACAATCTTGAGAATTAGAACTTTATCTCCCTTACTCTAAGACTAAATGGAAGCAACATATTGAAGTAGAGAGAAGTAGAACTGCTTTCTTGTTGGTTGCTTTGCATAATGCTGGCCCATTCCATGGTAGCAGTGATTTTTTTTAAGCCAGTGAATCTTTTCCTGATGGAGCAGTGCAGCTTTGGGGACTTGTTATTTCTGGGTATTTCTCTGTGTGTATCTATGTTTATTTGTGTTGTGTGTCCTTAGGGAATCTTAGTATGCTAAGCAGGACATGCTACAAGTTGTATACATTCAAATAACAATAAAAGTTTTGCAGTGATCAATCTGTATCACAACATTTGTGGTAGCTGAGTTCCTGACAACACCTCCTCAGACTTTCCCTATTCTCTCAGGGATGCTTTTGTCAGAGCTTGGGGAACTTGACATTATGTTAATTCTGGGGACATCCATTTCAATGCTCTCTATCATGAGGCAAATGAGGATAAAACACTCCTTGTAACAATACCTGAGATTTCTCCCCTCCAAGAACATTCACCATCACCTCCATTACAGTCTCATGCATGCCCAGGACTCTCATGAGGTTGGGATGCTGGTAAAACACTTTGTTATTCATTATATCCCTAGGATAAAGAGTAGAAAAGAGCTTTACTTTCTCACCTTTGCCTTTAATATTGCTGTATTATACTATACTAGGCATCTGTGTTCACTGAAAGACATATAGGTACAAAAGACTGTGAACCATTTCATTCTACTGAGCTACCTGGGATAAGCAAAAGTACAAATCTGACTTTACAAATGACACAGAGATTCACTAATGTAATTTGCTAGAGGTCACATAGTAAGAGTCAGAGTTGGAATCTGAGCTCAGGTTTCCTCATTCCTCATTCCAAAATTCCAAAAACTCAAGTGTTTTTGACTCCAATCCAACACCACTGCATCACCTGCTTCTCTTTGCTTTATTATGAGGTTTTCTTCTACTTTTTTTTTTTGCTTTCTTTTGGCAACATACCTGCACTGGGAGAAGGTGAATCTTTCTGTGGTCATTGCTCTGTGGGTCTCTTTACTTGAGTTACCACATTCTTTTCATTATATCATGCTGCATTTTGGCACAATTTGACATTAAAAACCAAAATTCACAAAGGAGGAGGCATGGGTGAATTGCAACCCTTTAATCTTTAGATTATTCATGAGACAGTACCAAGCTTCTATTTGTCTTCCCTCCTACTCTCTTTTTTAAAAGAGAAGAATGATGATGACAGTGGTAAAGCTGGTGAAGGGCTGGTAGGAGACACTGCTCTGGCAGGGGGAATGGCAGCTTCTGGATTTTTTTCTTCTCTTAGTCATCCCCTACACATCAAGAGTTGTCCCTGATCCCTATTCCAATGTCATGTCTGGCTAGGATATTATGGGTTTTTTCCCCCAAGGATCCTCTAAGACCCTTCTGTAGATGCTGACTTGGGGTATAAGCTGCACCTGGAGCTATTAATGACTGACTACAATGAGCAAAGGCTTGAATTGGGTTTTGACTCTGATTGTTCCATTAACTAGCTGTGTGAATGTGGGAAAATAATTTCATCTCTTACAACTTTATTTTGCTTATTTGTAAAATAAAGAGATGAGATCGTTTCTAAATTGCTTTTCATTACTAATAATTTATGAATCTCTATGAAATACAGGGGCTGTTAGGAATTGCTGGGCAGCTAGATAGTAGACTAGATAGAGCACTACATTTGGAATCAGGAAGATACCTCTTCATGAATTCAAATCTGGCCTCCCACACTTGGTAGCTGTGTGACCCTGGGCAAGTCACTTAACCTTTTTTCCTCATTTCTTCATCTGTAAAATGGGATGGATAAGAAAACAGTAAACCACTTTAGAATCCTTGCCAAGAAAACACCAAATGGGGTCAGGAAGAATCAGACACAATTGAACAACAAATAGTATTTGCTGTTGCTAGTGTAAGTGTCCTTGAAACTAAACCTGATGACTGAAAGCATGTTTTTGGAAACACAGAGGGGTTACCTTAACTAACAAAATTATCCAAATAAGTCAGTTTCTTGAAACACTTCTCTCAATAATAAAAAAATCTGAATACTAAAATCTTACTCCTCACTTACTTTTTTGGAATATTTCTCTACCCTCAAAATGCTACTGATAGGTTCCAAAGGCTATTTTTATTGAAGTCAAACTTAATAATAATAACTAGCATTTTGTAAAGCACTTTACATATGTTATTTCATGTAATTCTCAAAACAACCACATGAAGTAGGTGCTCCTGTTATCCCCGTTTTACAGATAAGACAATGGAGGTGGACAGAGCTTAAGTGACTTGCCCAGGGACATACGGCTAACGTATAACACAGGACTGGAACTCCAGTGTTTTTGACTCCAATCCAACACCACTGCATCACCTGCTTCTCTTTGCTTTATTATGAGGTTTTCTTCTACTTTTTTTTTTTTTGCTTTCTTTTGGCAACATACCTGCACTGGGAGAAGGTGAATCTTTCTGTGGTCATTGCTCTGTGGGTCTCTTTACTTGAGTTACCACATATCCAATTATGTTGCATGTATTCATTCCAAACAAGGATGGAAATAAGGAACTAATAGCCCCTTTCAATGGTCTCAATAAAGAACATCCTGATGACAACTGCAGATGGTGCACCCCAAATAAGAACGGAATAAACTCCTCTTTAATCATTTATAACACCCTTGGATAGGAACTGTATCAAGCCCCTCATAGACAATTACACATTATTGCCCCAAAATATTCCTTAGGAATATCAAAATATTTATCTGGGAGTTACATACCCTAGTCCATTAATCATAAGCAACTCTTCTTCCTTCCCCATCCTTACACTGAGGAGGGAGCGAATCTGGCGCAAGGCAGCTAGTAGGTTGATAGTATCCTCTATGGAAGCATGGCTAATTGTATAAGTCTTCCTCATGGCTTGCAGAAGCTCTCCAATGCTGTCATACTGCCGACGGAGAAGATTGAACATTATCCGAACAAGTTCTGGGTCTTGGATTTGATCTTCTTGAGCCCAGCACACCATAGTCTGAGAGATTAGTTCCTTCAGGGTTGCTGAAAAAGCAACAAGAATTGACACAGTGATTGTATAAGTTCAGAAGAAGCTTGCCATCTGCTTCTTTCAGAGTGAATTACAACATATATCATTGGTTAGCTATGGTCACTTTCAAGCTCCATTTTACAAATAAAATAACAGAGGCACAGAGAATAGAGGCTTAAGGATACAGTTAAGCACCAAGGAGATTAATACAAAATAGTAAATAAAATTGTTACTAATCAATCATCAAAAATTTATTAAACATCTACTATGTGCTAGGCATTAGGTTAGGCAAATAGGACACAAAGAGGAAACCATCTCTGCTTTCAAGAAATTTAGATTGTACAAACGTGTGTGTGTGTGTGTGTGTGTGTGTGTGTGTGTGTGACAGAGAGAGAGAGAGAGAGTGAGAGAGAGACTCAGAAAAGGGTTAATATAGGTGGTGGTACTTGGGCTCCTCTTTGAAAGGAATTCTAAGAGGAAGAGGTGAGGTAAGAAGACATTGTTGGACTGGAGTATAGCTTGTGCAAAGGCAATGAGATGAGATATGGAATGTCATCTGTAAAAATAGTAAGAAAGCAGGTGTGAATGCACTGAAAAGTGTATAAAGGGGATTAATGTGTAACATGCTTGGAATGGTAGACTGGACTTAGGCTGTGAATGTTTTTAAAAGGTAGAAGTATGTTGTTAGATTCTAGAGGCAATGGGGAGCTATTAGAGCTCACTAAGTAGGGGAATAATTTGTTCAGACTTATGACTTAGGAATATTACTCTGGCAGTGGTGTGGAAGATGAATTGAAGAAGGAAGAGATTTGAAGTAGGGTAGTCAATTAGGAGGCTATTATAATAGTCAATGTGAGAGGTAATGAGGTTCTATCTTACCTAGGATGGTGTCATTGGAGAGAAGGGGTCAGACATGAAAAATGTGAAGCTAACAATGGTACGTATAGGTATATGTAAAGTGAGGGAAAAGTAACAAGTCAAAGATAATTCCACAATTATAAATTTAGGTTAAAGATAGTAGTGTCCTCAAAAGAAATGGGGAAGTTAAAAAGAAGTACTGATTTTGGAGGAAAGATTATAGATTCTATTTTAGATATGTTAAATTTTAGATAACTATAGAAGATTCAGTTTGAAATAGCCAATAAACAGTTTGAGATGTGAGTATGGAGCTCAGAAGAGAGACCAGGGATGAATATGTGTATGTGAGTGTATGTGTGTGTATTTATGTATGTGTGTGTGTGTGTATACATATACACACACACACTCCTCTCTCAGTGACTTCATGAGTTCTAATTGGTTCTATTATCATTTCTACACAGATAACTCTGAGATTTATACATATTTATATGTGCACATGTATCTAACAGAAGTGTGAACTCATCAATCTGAAGTTTCTTCTAATGGTACAGATCACAAGTTATCAATGCTGGCTCAGCCTGTGCAACTCTTATCCCCCATCCTCTTCTAAGTTTGCTGCAGCAGGTCCCTAAAGTACTAGAAGGCTTCTTGTCCTTTCTTCTGACTCTGTAAGTGTCTTATACTCTGACCATTTGACCAGATCATCTTCTCTTCCTGTCATACAAATTATAACATTCTAATCTCCTGACCTTTAGAATATCTCTTTGGTTATATGTTACAGCCTGCTCACACCCACTCTTCTCCTTTCTACTAACTTCTGAGATATTCATTTAATTCTTCAGAGACAGTTGTATTCCATGTCTTGCTGCCATACAAAAAGATGGTATTAAAAAGTTGGGCCTTTGCTTTCATGGAAAGATTGCAGGGCGAGAGGGGGAGGTCAGTTAAAAAAAAACAAACAACTTTGCAATTTCCTGAATGCAATTTAGCTCAAAGTCCTCTCTACTTGTTCAATTCTGGTCTATTGTCTCTATGTACTATGTTTTATATATATATACATATATATATATATATATATATATATATATGTATATATATATAAAACACACTGACTCACATATATGTGTGTGTATACATATATACACATACTAACATGCATATATACATCTACATATATACTGACGGACAAGATGTACATACTGATAGATATTGATTTATTTTTTTACTATCAGGAGGCATCCATTTCTTTATATTTATACATTGATAATATTTATATTTTTATAATATATTTATCCATCTGGGAGTTACTCTATGTAGAGATGATAAATGAACTAATGAGAGCTGATAAGGTCATAAAGAGAGTGTAGAGAGATTATAGAAGAGGGTCCGAGATGGAGTCTTAGGGTATGTCCACAGTCTGGGGGAGTGATATAGATGGTAATCCAAAGGAGAGGTCAGAAAGGTAGAAGGAGAACAAAGAAAGAAGAATATCATGAAATCCCAGAGAGGAGAGATTATCTAGGAGAAAAAGTTGGTCAAAAGTGTCAAATACTGCAGAGACATGAAGAAGGATGAGAAATGAGAAAAAGGGATTAAATTGAGTGATTAAAGGTTATTGGTAACTTTGTAGAGGGAAGTTTCAGTTAAGTGATAAGGTCAGAAGCCATATTGCAAGGGGTCAAAGAGTACAATGAAAGGAAGAAGACATAAGAAGCAAAGAAAAATTTTTCTAGGAATGTGGCTGTGAAAACGAGGAGAGGTATAGCCTGATATATTGAAGAGGTAAGCCAAAGGAAGGTTTTTTAAAGACAGAGGATACATGGGTAGTTTTTTTAGGTATCAGGGAAAGAACTTACAGATAGAGACAGAGAGTTAAAAGGGAGAAGTTAAAAGAAGGAGAGATAGAGGGAGAAAGGGAGAAAATGACTGCCATGAAAGGGAGGCAATGAAATGGAAGGGTTGACCTGGATGAGGAGAGAGACTACCTCTTTATTAGAAATTAGAATAAGTGAGGAGAGAATGGAGGGGTCAGGTCAGCAGCATTTTGAGAACAGAGAAAGAGAGAAGAAGGACGTCATGAAAAGTGATCTTTATTGTCTTATTAAAGTATTAAGCAAGATCTTCTGCTAAAGGACAGGGAATGACTGGTGAGACTTGAAGAGAGAAAAGAAATTTTAGAATATCTGCTGTTGGAAGTGTAACTGAAAATCAGATAAGGAAGAGTAAAAGAATATCCTTGCAGCAGTGAGGTGCCAGTTGAAAACAGAAAACAAATGTGTTGTAGTCCACTGCAAAGGTTTAATCAAATCATTCAAATAAACTTGATTACACTATTTTTTCATGGCTAGGTGCATGCCTAGGGACATATTTTTTGAATGACTTAATTTGACCTTCCATCAAACAAATGATAGTGTTTTAAGGAATATTTCAGCAAGAAAATTTCACAACTAAGATTGACGGGTGTAAGTAGTAAAGAGACAAACTACATAGGGGCGGCTATGTAGTACAGTGAATAGACTACTCACCATGGAGTCAGGAGGACCTGAGTTCAAATACAGACTCAGACACTTAACACTTACTAGCTGTGTGACCTTGGGCAAGTCACTTAACCCCAATTGCCCTGCCTTCCCCCCTCCAAAAAGCAAAAAGCAAAAAAAAAAAAGAGAGAGAGAGACGAACTACAGATGGACAAAGAATAACTTCCTAAAGTTATGCAAAAGAGAAATGGTCTGCCTCAGGTGGCAATGAATTTCTCATCCCTGGAGATTTTAAAGGCAGAGGGTAGACAACTACTTACTGTGATGACTGTACAGGAACTTCTTAGGTCCACGCTGGACTACAGATGATATCATAAGTCCTTTCCAACTCTGAAGTTTTATGATTCTACTAACACTGTACTTGCTATGTTAAACCGGAATTCCAGAGACCATGATAAGTAACTCAGCTCTGGATTCCTTGGGACCAAGCCCTTTTATCCTGGACATTTTCTGCTCTGCTGTGCCTTGCTCAAAACATCCCCTCCTTGTTTACACTTCTTGTTTTGAGAGCTATAATCAAATCAACACTAGCATGACCTTTGAAAATGATGTGTCAGTGGATTACCCTATAATTTCCATCATTACTTGATGATTTCTCAGACCAAAACATGCTTCCCTGGCCCATCACTTTTTTCTGTATATATTGTCTTCCCAATTAAGTTTCTTGAATGCAGAGTTTCTTGAATCCTACAGTGTTTGGAACAATGCTTGGCACATAGTATATGATTAATAAATACTTATTCAATAGTTTGCTCACTGGAGGATTATCAAAAACAAGAACTTTTTTCTTATATGAAGAAATACAGGATAGTCTGTCAGTTTTCTAATATGCATAATAACTGGTCATGGGAAACTTTGATTCCTGAAGGATATCTGATTTAAGAGCAACTTGCACAGGCCCACAAATCAACAAATAACAACTCTCTTGCATCAAATCACAGTCCTTGAACACCACTATTAGGATCACTTTTCCAGGTAACAGTGTGTCTCTCTAGGAGTCTGTAGTTAAAATGCTGATATTTCAGAAAACTAAACTATTATCAGCCTTTAATATCTCAGGGTGCAAAAATGCCATCACAGCTAATTGAATGCTAAAAGGAATGGGACAGTTAAGTTTTGTTTGACGCACTAAGGTCAGATGACACAGCTCCGCTGAAAGAGAAGCCAAATGGCAAGATCAGGGCACTGGGTCCTTGGAATGATGGCAGAAAGGAAGGGGGAGAGAAGAAAGTTATAAGGGTAAATAGAAGGAACCCCAAAACAAACATTTTCATTATTTTGCCTAAACATTTCCATGAAATAAAGAAGAGGCTGAAATTCCTAATTTAAATTTATGGTCACAGCACATAGAGTGAGAAAGGTGACTTCATTAAAATCATACATCGAATAGCAACAAAGCAAGGAATGAGTACACATCTAGGGTATCTGTATTATGTGCTCTATCTAATGGCCTATTTTTTTTTTACCTACATAATACTATATGTGGCAGATGTCTGCTCTAGATAAGTCCTAGCTCATAACAAGAACATAAAAATAGAACTCTACCAGAGCTCTGAAAGACATTTAGATAAAGAAGGATTAATTTAATCTTCTGCTGTGTATAGTAATACGGTAGGTGTTTTATGATTCAGATTAAGGACAGAAGCTGACAGACTAGCAAAAGTACAACCAAATTAAAGGAAAACAGTTAAAGAAAGGATTGCCATAAAAATCATACAACCACCCAAGCATGGTTGAATAAGAGGGAGGAGGGATTACTGACTGTCTGTCAAGCTTGATAATATCTGAGCTTTCTGGGAAGTTATTAAGGGACCAGATGTATTCCTTTCTGGGAGACTGCTCCCAAAGAGTGAAACATAACAGGATCCTGCTTCAAAGACAAAACATTAGATAAAGCAAGTTCTTTTTCAGTTCAAAAGGACAATAATAAATGACCTATGGTCTCTTCCAAAAGTGAGGGGGAGGCTGAAAATAGAAATCTTGTATTCCATAAGAATTATGTTTAGTTGCAAAGGTTATACATTTTTCTTTTGTAGCCTATACTACAACTGAAAGGAAAATTGCAGCTCTCACATAAGGTATCTAAATGCATGGCAGTGGTGCATCATTGCAGGCTTGCATACTCAAAGGAATGGTTGAACTAGATCATCTCAAAGTTCTCTAGCCATTGTGACAGAATGCCTAGGTGCTGTGTGAAGGTGAGCAGTCATAGAGAACCTCAGTTCACGTCCCTACTGTGTCATTGTGTGTCCAGTGGAAAATTCTTGCTTTACTTGAGCCTCAATTTCCTCATTTGCAAAATGGGGGCAACAATACTTGTACTGCTTCTGTCACAGAGTTATGAGGAAGGCACTTTACAAATTGCAAAATGATACATAGATATGAGCTATTATTATTTTGTATAAAGTTCCTTATAATATGACAACTCTGTCCTCAGAGGTTTGGCTAACAGAGACCATGTTATGGTAGACTGAATTAAAAGCTAAAAAAGTGTAGGACTAGTGACAAACTGTGCTGTCAAAAAACCAACTTATTAAGTTTGGAGAGGCTCCTAACATAAAAGCTGGTGACTAAGTGTGATGACTCTTCTTTTGGCCAAAACAATTTATGAAATTGTCTACTAAGATGCTGAAATGGGAATTGGAAATTTGAAGATCTTCCCTGCCCCTTAATAGACCACTGGGAGAAAGTACACCTCTAGTCGGAATGATGACCCCAAATCTGCAAATTAGAAAACAGCACACATAAGATCCCAAATATTGAGTATTGGACTGTGAGGCAAGATATCCCAGTACTGTATCCAGGAATACCTGGTTTGGCAGAATATGATTTACATTGTTTAGAAGACTTTTCATTAGATAGAAAAGAAATCAGAAACATCTCTACTGGGATATGAATGAGAATCCCTAAAAATCATTTTGGACAGATATTACCTAAATCAGGTTTAGCAGTTTGAGGTATACATTTATTGGCTGGAGTAATAGATTCTAATTATCAAGGACAAATTATTGTAATATTGAAAAATTTGGGTGAAGAACCCATAGAGTTTTGTAAAAATTATAGAATAGTTCAAGTGATTATTATTCTTTATGAAACAATATCCCTTGTGAAAACTGACCCTCCTTTTGAAATAACTATCAGAGGAACTAAAGAGTCTGATTCTACTAATAGAATAAAATTGGGAGCTAAAGTATGGGTAAAGCGGAAACCAGATGATTTTCCAAAGACTGCAGAGATTATAGCACATGGGAAAGACAATACCATAGCCGTTGTTTACTCAGGAGAAGATGATTGTCAAATTGTATTCTACGATGAATGAGGTTATAATAGTGAGTCCATGGACTCCAAAAGCATAGCTGACCCTATATTTGTCTTGTTTTGACTTTTTGTCTGTTAAACTTGTTTGTGAGATTTGCTTTCTGCAGATTTGGTACCCTCCAGCTGCAGATGCCTGATTGCTTAAGCCAGATGTCATCCTCTGTCCATGACTGTGGTTACCTGGCGTCAACCAGGTTCCAGATGACAGCTAAAGAACTGACCTTTCAAATTATACTTCTGGACCTGGCATTGACCAAGCTTCAGATGACAGCTAAAGAGCTGAACTCTCGAATGGGACCTCTGGGGTAGGGGCAGCAGCAGCTCCACATCCAATTTCAGCTTGAAGTAGTTTTGGAGAAGAGATCTTCACCTCTTACCCCAAAATTTTGAGCCCCATTCGTTGGAGGGGAGAAGGAGGGAGTGCTTGTGCCCAAGCCCCGACCCTAAGCTATTGTTTTATGTGCAAAGTTTTTCCATTATCCCTGTTATATTGTTGCAAAGTTCTGCTGACACCAGTTTCCCCACCAAAAACAAAGATCAGAAGTAGAATTTGTTAGGGAAAGTATATGTCTATATCTATGCGTAATTGTAGCTGGAGGTGGGTGGGAAGAGGAAAAAAAGAACCAAGTAAAAAGTGTACAGCAAAGAACAAAAGAAAACTGACAAGGAAGCAAAGATGGACAGCTCAATATAATGCAAAGTATTTATTATAAAGGCTTTCTTGAAATGGAAATGTGTTGTTATACATTTTGAATCCCTTCTTACATTCTGCTGTGCACGACATATTTTTTCTTTTTTTATTTTGTATTTAAGCTTCAATATTTAAATTTGCTTCTTTTTTTCTTATTGCATATTTAAGTTTTAGTAAGAAAAAAGAAAAAAAATCCTTTCTGAGCTCATCCGTGGTCTGAGACTAATTCGTTTTTCTTGGAGGCTTTGGGTGCAGGAGTTTTGACTTTGTTGTCTTCTTCTGAGTGTGTATTTTGACCTTCCTTGTCACCACAGCAACTTTATGTGATCAGAATTTTTTTTCCTATTGTTTGCTCATTTTCCCCAGTGTATTTCTTGACTTTTAACTCTATGCAAAAGTGAGGCTCTGCTTCCCAACTGGAGGGGGCCACTATCCCAAGCTTCAGGTTTTTTTGTGTCATTGTTAGCAGAGGTAATTCTGGGGACTTGTAAGGTGGTATGATCTAGGGAGAGGAGTGCTTACTACTCTCTTGTACTATATAGTGCTCTGTGAGCAACCATAAAACTCTTTTCAACTCTGGAACTCTTGCTCACATTGGACTGAGACTCAAGACTACAACTCAGATCCAAGCATCAGGAATGCAACTGAGTCCTGCCCTAGTGCCAGCAGAGACTCCCTGTAAATCTCCTTCTGACCAGTTGTTCAACCCCATTATGGTCTGTAGGGTGAGTGATCTGGAAACTGCCGCTGCTGCCACTGACTCAGTTGCCTGAGGCTTGATGCTGGTTTGCTGGGCACAGGTCTGTGTTGGAGGGGCCTGGGTTGGACTGTGTTACACTATCACCTGATGCAACAAACCTTTCCTACTGACCTTCTAAGTTGTCTTGAGCTGAAAATTTGTTTCCTTCTGTCTTTTTGTGTGCTCTGCTGCTCTAGAATTTGTTTAGAATTGTTATTTAAAGGTTTCTGGAGGGGTTTGAGGGAGATCTCAGGTATTTACTCTGCCATCTTAGGTCCACCTCCTAAGTCCTAGGCTATTTTTAAGGACCACTTTTTTACATTTCTTTTTAAAACAGTTTACAAAAGGATATTTACTTATTTATAGCAAGAGAAGGATATTCAACAAGAATAGGCACTGAGGATCCCTCAAGTTAAATTAGCTGAGCAAAGCTTCTTTAACAGAGATGCTCACTGTTTTCTACCAGCTAAGCCTCACAGAGCAATGGTTTCAAACTCAAATAGAAATGGGGCCCCCTAAGCCATACTTAAGGATTACTGTGGCTGATGCTAACTTAGAAAATCACATACTAAAATTACCTGTTTTGGTTAATTTTATTTATCTTGTTAAATATTTCTCAGTTACATACTAATCTAGTTCTGGGTTTTGCTCAGAAGTGCTGTGAGTCACATATATTCCAGGCAGCACATTTAACACACCTGCCTCTATCAGAGAGCTCCTGGAACTCCTTGTAGCTGTTTCTTAGGCAACCAAGAAGTGATGTCAACAAGCCTGAATTTTCAAGTCCTCAGACCAATCAAATCTCAAGGATGGTCTTTGTATTCCCTTTTAAAAAATTAATTTTATTTTTTTAATCAGCAAAAATCTGCCTTCTTTTTCTCCCACCCTCTTTCTCCCACTACTGAGAATGAAAAACAAAACCCCTGTTACAAATATGTATTGCCAAACAAGTCAATTTTTGCATTGACCATGCCTTATCTATCTATCTAGTTGTTGTTATGGGATTTTTTGTTCTCTTTTTATTATTCAGGACTCAGGATCATTCCTCCTGTAATTTTTAGTCAACTAAAAGTCTACATATTAACCTCCTGAACAAAAGTTGTCTCATAGGATGTGAAAATTTACTTAAGAGGCTTAAGCATTCCTTAGATAAGAAGTTAAAGGAAGAATCTTAACTGTCTTTGATTCCTGGCAACATGTGAATCTTCCTCCTTAATCAGTCTATTTGTGAATTCTCAAAATTAAGTTTAATTTGTAACCTGATTTTGTTTACCTATAGAGTTTGTTTGATGAGGTTTGTTTCATTAAGGGATGTATGAGATTATGACTGTTATTCTTAATTCAACTTAATGTTGAATGTTAAACTTAATTAAAGTATGTTCAACTTTTATGACATTGAAGAAAATACGGTATTATGGATCTATCTGCTGTTTACCTTTTATAACCTAAGAGTAATGAACTATATTGCAATATGTAAATAAATTATTTCTCTGTTACCCTGATGTATTTTCTCCTCTAAGAAACTGTGTCAGAATCTTAATGATGGTTCAGATTTTCTGAGGGCTGAACTATATTTGAGCATAACAGCCTTTCAACCAAGCCCAAAAGTGCTGCAAGGATAAGCTGATGTTAAAAATACAAACCCAGCAAAAAAGAAAGAGATGGACACACAGACGAATCAGGTAAAATGAAAAAAAGTCTTCATGATAAAGTTAGAAGGAATGCTGACAAAGGATAGTTAAAAAAAAGTTATCAGAAATTAAAGAGATGTCTTTAAAATGTATGATATCATTTGCAGTGACTGGCTCGCCTCATCATTTTCTTTGGAAGAAAGTTAAGTGAGAGTCACACTTCTTTATGATATATTTGAGAATGATGGAAAGGTGAGGGGAGAAGTCAAATGGAAATATTGCCCTAATATGTGACCCACCTACATTCTTCTTCTGAATAATGTTCTAATGTTATGTTTATATTCTCCAGAACAATATGAATCAGAACACTTTAGGCATAGCATCTCCCAACTGATGGGAGATTCATCTGGATTTCCAGAGGGTCTGTCAAAAAAGGTTGGTAGATAGTCTGGAGATAAATATATAAATCTAGTAGTCATTCACATACAGATGATAATTAAACTTGTATGAGCACATTTCTAAATGAGTATACTAACTACTTTGAATTGCTTGAGTTTCCCAATTATCCAGGTAACTAAGAAGAACTGTATGAAGGCTGGATGTATTAACCAAGAAGCAGAATGGTTTGACATACCAACAGTTCTCTGCAGTGACCAAGAATAAATCCAGCTGGATGTGCAGAAAATCAGCAACTCTGATGCCAATTAAGACTATACCAGCTTTGAAGCAGACCCTCAGCCAATAGGTGGTTTATGGACCTTCAAGAGATATCCCAATCTTCAAAGACTTTCCTGACTATAGATTATGAGACTATGGACACATCCAATTTCATGGTTTTTGGAAATAACTTTATATCCAGAGACTCCTTTAACTTTGGTTATAGGGCTCTCAGAATATCCTGTTTTTGAAAATATCTTCTTATCAAGCCTTGAACTGTGGATTGTTTATCACCAAGAATGCCTTCTGATTTGTGTATCAAAGAGCCATGGCTTGAACAACTGGAATTCTTCACTTCTCCTTCCCCTTAGGAATGGGGCTCACTGATTCATTCCTTTCTAAACCCACCTTTCCCAAATTCCTTACTTTCCTTTGTTTAAAAGGAATCCATCCATTACATGGTAACCTGTTCAGCACAGGCTGGATAGTACCAATGCCTATGCTTTTTTTTTTCTTCCTTGCTTAATAAAAACCTTTCTTTAATTTCACAGGCATCGGTTTCCTCTGGTTTTCTTCCCTTCAGGGAAAAAGTGGATTTAAATCTAGGGAACTGGACTTTGCATTCTCTGGGCATTCTTCCCTTTGGGGGAAAGATCTAAATTCCCTCAAGAGAGTGTCTGCCTCAGTTTACATACTCATGAGAGCTAACAGAATGTGTGTAAAAAGAAGGGGGCCTAGGACAGAGTATTTGGGAACACTCACTTTGAGGAACATGACATGGATGGTCAATTAGCAAAAGAAACTTATAAGAATAGGTTATATAGGTTAGAGTAGGGCTAAGAAAGAGAGTAATATCATGAAAGCTCAGAGAGGGAAGAGTAACCATGTAGTCAACAACATTAAATGCAGCAGAAGGGTAAAAAAGGATAATTACTGAGAAAAGACCACCACATTAATCTCTTCCTCTTCTGAATTCTTACACTCAATACTACCTACACCACACTCTAGTCATGGATCCAAGCACTACTGAAGTTTTTGTATAAGGAGAATCAGTCCTACTACTTTACATGGACTTCTTAAAGGGGGAGGTCTATGTATTTGGTTAGCTTGATAAAAAGAAAAGGAAAGGAATTACCTTACTTAAGAGATCAAGGGCAACGATAACTTCTAGGTATATTTGAAAAGAAGACTAACAAACGAGAATTTTATATAATAAACAGTTATTAGTTCTTTACTATGTGCAAGGCATTATACTAGGTACTGAGGATATAAAGATGAAAAAATGGCATAGTCCCTGCCCTCAAACACCTTACAAACTAAAAGTGAGATAAGACAAGTACTCTATAAATACAGAGAGAGATACATAGCAGACTATGATTGAAGGAAGGTCCACACAAATTGCTATCAGATACTTTAATAGGGAAGAGATGAATTTCAGGCACTGATGGGTAAGTCAGGATAAAGGAAGATTTCATAGAATTCTTTCTCATTATAGTGAATTAATCTAAGGAAGAACAGAATTTCCACAGGCAGCAGGACATAGAGCAAAAAAAGTTCTAGACTTAGAATCAAAGTACATTGGGTTTCAATTCTTGAATTTATCCCTCATCAATCAAATAACTTTGGGCAAGTCACATTAGCTCTCTGAGCCTTAGTTTCACTATTTGTAAAAACATATATTTGATTAAAATCATACTTCAATTCCTCACTCTTCTGTTGATTTGTCCCTGAGTTTTCAAGGGTTAAATCAGTAGAGCATACAGTCCTACTAAGGTTAAAAGTCTTTCATTATAATTTCATTGATGGACTACATAATTATTGTCTAAGTACCTGATTTTAGATAGCCTGATCACCTGAAGGCTAGACAAATGAATTGTTTTATCCACAGATGCTTACAAACGACTAAAGTAAAGAGGAACTATAATCAACATCAGTGGAACATATACCAATGAAATCATGGATCCATGAAAGTATCAGAGGATTACTTAAACTGTCTACCTCATCTGCTTGTGATGTTCAAAAGAGGTAATATGTAAAATTTTTTGGTAAGGGTTTTAGACTGCCTTCTTGGTGGATCTGTTGGAGACAGGATCTTGAGAGACAATGTCTCTCCATCAACGTCATGTATTCCTGAATAAAAGACCATACTTAGCCTCTGTGTGTGTTCTCTTCTGTTATAAGTGAAGGGAGTAAACTCTCTGATTTGGGGAGTTTTGAAAGGTCAGGACAGAGAACCACAAGAATCTAGGAATCAGAATCCATGTCAGGTCTTATGGCCAATCCAACAATAATGCCCCAAAGGGCCAGAAGCAACATCTGAGAGAGAACTTTTGGACTGAGGCAAGTGGAAGCTGAGAGAAAGATTGATCAGGCAGGCAAACTATATCTGGGCATGAACTTGGTAAGAACTGAGTTAAATTTTGAGCCTATTTTCCCAGAGATAGAAGTGATACAGATAAAGTATACCATGGAGGTGTTGAAAGAAATGTTTGCAGGTTGTTTTTGCTATATCTTTGAAATAAATGTCCCTTTGTAAAAGCCAGATGATTTTAAACTATTTAGTAGAACTGGAGACTGAACACTGGCACCTAATAATGGTGGTGATGGAGGCCCAGGAGGAATGCAGCAGGTAGGTACTTGAGCAAGTAGAGAAAAGTCACCCACAAACATCTCAGGGTATCCTAGAATCCTGAAGCAGAGCTGTCACCATCTTGACTTGGGGAGAGAGAATCAGCAAATACTTGGTTATAAATCCCAATCCAGTTCCCTTTCTATTGCACCTTGCTTAGAGAAGAGAATTTTGAAAGATACTGTGATGTAGTAGAAAGAATATGGGTTTCAGAATCAGGACCTGGTTTTTAATACTAGTTCTGATGATGTCCATATTCTGACTTTATAAATATCACAAACTCCATGGGGCTCAGTTTCTTTTCTAAAAATAAGAGGGCTGAACTAATGATTTCAAGGTCTCCTCTAGCTATAAATCCCACAATCCTGTGAGTAGCTCAAGATTACAAGGCTAGAAGGCCACAGAGCTATTTTCTGACTCTGACTCGAGACTCAGTCTTACTATACTGTCTCTTCCATTTTTAATACACTTGGTAGCATTTACTGCCTTATATATTATGCTCACTTGTGTAAGGACAAGAGATTAGGACAAAGAGAGAATAGGAATTGTAGATCTTAAACTATATCATAAAGCTGCAGTCATCCAAAACATCTGGTATTGTTAAAGAGAACAACAACAACAACAACAGAGAAATAAAAAAATTGAAAAGAAAAGCTGAGGAAGTATCAGAAATGATGGAACTCAAAAACCTGGTGTTTGATAAACCTGAAACATAATTTACTAAGGAAAGAACTATCCATTTGATTAATTGCTAGGAAAATTGGAAAACACTCAGGCAGAAATTAGGTTTAGAGCAATCTTTATGGATTACCAAATTTATTTGGTTTACAGCACCCTTAAAAAAAACTATTCAGTGACCTCTTGGAAATCTACTTTTTTCAATCCTTTAACATTTTTTTTTAATTTGCATCATTTCAAAAAAAAAATACTGTTCCAGCACCCTGCTAATCACAATTACCACTTTGGGTGGTAATTGCCCACTTTGGGAACATATGCACTATAGTCTGCAAAACATTCTAAATGGGCATGCAACTTCAATATTAAAGACCATGTTGTAAAAGAATTAGAACAGATGCAGATTATATACTTTTGGCAAATCACTAGTTCCATAAACAGAATGATCTTGGACTAGCCACAGCTATAAAATGTCCTTGCCTCTTTCATTAAGATTTATGGTGAGTTTGATCTTGATGGGTAAAACAATCAGAATAAAGTGACTTTTCTTGCTCTGATTGCTAAGGGTGGCTGGGGCCTCCTGACCAGGCCTTGCTCCTCACATGACCACTCCACCCGGCCCCATCTTTTTCTTCTGAAAGTATAAACACTTTTCTCTAAGTTTTCTTGGGGGACATCATGTACTCAATGTACTCAAATATATGGATGATCCAGGCTCATAACTTCTTAAAATCTTCATTAAAGACACCTTTTTTTCTTCCACTTATGAATTTGATTTATTTCAGGACTAACAAAGGAAAGTACAGAAGAATCATTAGGGGTATTAGAATCTATAGTTTTTGTTCTTTAGAAATTTTTTTTTCTGGTTTATATACTAAGACATCATCTGCACCACTGAAGGAATTTGAAAGAATCTTTTCTTTTACATTTCTCAAACTGTTTATGTAATAATGGAATTAATTGTTCTTTGAATGTTTTATAGAGTTCACTTGTGAATCCATTTGTCATTGGGTATTTTTTTTGGTGGAGGTTTGTTTCTGGCTTCTTTAATTTATTCCTTTGAAATTGGATTGTGTAAATCAGAGGTGTCAAAGTCCTGGTCAAGCAGGCAAAACTCTGTCCCAATCAGACTGAAACGTAATTGAGAAAAGTTTAACAAAATAAATAAAAACGCAACGAAACAGAAATAATATTAACTTGTGTTTTTCCTAAGTCAACATGCAGCCTTCAACGATCTATTTGTATTTGAGTTTTATACTGTTGGCTTAAATTCGCTATTAATTATTCTGTTAACCTGGGTATTTTATACTTTGATAACTATTTTATTTAGTTGGGGAAAAGTTTTAATAACGTTCTTTATTTCTTCTTTTCTTGTGAATTTTTTTCATTTTGATACTGGTAACGTGGTTTTCTTCCATCATGTTAGCTAATGCCTTACCAATTTTGCTGTTGTTATTAATTTTTCTTTTTTTTAAAGTGTTTAATATTGTTTATTAATTCATTTTTTTTGTTTTTCTTTGTTAACCTCACCTTTGATTTTCAGGATTTTTTTTGCTGTTTAATTAAGGGTTTTTAATTTGTTGGTTTTCAGAAACTTTTAGCAACATGGACAATTCACTGATTTTATCTTATTCTCTTTCATTGATGAAAATATTTAGTGATATAAAAGTTTGCCTAAATACTGCTTTAACTGCATCCCTAATATTCTGATATATTGTCTCATTGTTTTCATTATTGTTGATGAAGTTATGTGTTTAGGGTTTATTTTTATTTAGTTTTCAATTAATTTTTAATATTTCCTTCAAAGATACTTGACTGAATGTAATTTTATTGCATTAAATTTATTGCACAAATCATTAATATTTCTGCTTCTCTGTACTTGTGAGGTTTTGTGTATTAGTACATGGTAAATTTTTTTGTAAAGGTGCAATGCATAGCTAAAAAACAGGTATACTCCTTTTCTCACTGAATATTTTCTAAAGGGCTATCATAAGTAACTTTTCTAAAATACTATTCAGGAGCTCCATTTCCTTTTTTGTTTGTTTGTTTTTGTTATTTTTCTTTTAATAACAATGTATTTAATAAGCAGCTGTATAAAATACAAGTATAATTTCTGGCAAACAACTGGTTAACCCTGAGCTATTTCATCAGAAGAAAGGATTTCACCCTAGATGACATCAGACAACAAAAAGAGAAAGGCAAATAAAACGATCCCAAACTTCTCAGATCTCCTAGAAATTGTAATCCAAATATAACCTGTTTTTATCATTTTATCAAATTACATTTGAGACTTGGAGAAAATATGCAAGGGAGCTTCATTTGTTTGAAGTCAAATCACTAATAACATGAAAGAAATCTTGCTAAAAATTTAAGAAAGAGTTTTAAAATGATCTTTTCTTCAATGCATTTTTCAAAGATGGTGGTAAATCAAGTTAGCATGCTACAACGATATTGGATTAAACATTTGATTCATATGTTTAATGTTGATATTAATTCATCGTCTATTATACCTTTTAGCAAAATGTAGTTTCACTGTTTCTCTCTTTAAATTCGGTCTATTTTTGCTGTTAGTTTAAGATCAGTACTTCGAACAATGCCTGACACATACTAGGTGCTTAATATATGTTTGCTCACTGAGAGACTAAGATCATGTTGGCTACAATTTGTCTTTTTTTTTTGTTTACCACAGCTGAAGTATAATAGATTCTGTTCTATCTTTTTAACACTATTTATCTTTTTATTTCAAGGATTTTTTTTTAAAACAATGCATTGCTAGATTCTAGTTTCTAATAGATTCTGCTATCCCCTTACATTTTATGAGTGAGTTCATCCCATTCATATTTACAGTTGAGATTGCTATACTTTTTCTTCTCTTTTTTCCCATCTTGTCTTTAAGAGATTGTTTTGCTTCCAATACCTCCATTAATCTACCCTTCCTCATATACCCTCTATATTCCTTAGCCCTTTCCTTCCTACTTCTCTCTTGGAGGAATGTATTTCTGTATTTAACTATGCTTTTATATGTATTCTTCTTTCTTTGACAAGTTCAGATGAGAGTGAATTTTAAATATCACCAGGATCCCCTTATTCTCTCCTTATTCTATAGACTTTTGCTTGTACATCTCAAATATATGAGAATTTTCACCATTTTCTCTCCTTTTCTTTGTCTCCCAGTGTATTCTTCTCCCCCATCCTTTCCATTTTCTTTGTATCCCCCAAATTTAGCACAATTTCTCACACACAAAAGGGGCTTAATAAATTCAGGTTTATTGACTGTGACTGATTGAATGATGTCAAGGATCCAAGTGGCAAAGTGATTCCAGCTACTTCTAAAACTTCCCTATCTTCTTATATAAGTTTCAGTGCTTTTACTGATAAATGGTGTTAACTCTTTCTTTGCTGGCATTTTGATAAAGAGGAAAGGTCACCAATGGAGAAGAAGTCTTATGAATCCCAGAGAAATATTTTTAGACAAACCAATATCAGTAGTAGACAGTATTTCTCTATTTTGTGCTTTTGAAGGCATGTACCAAGATTGATTTGAGCAGGAAATAAGATAAAATGTAACTTTACATAATCCATGAACTTTCTTCTACTTTAAGTCAATGACAAATTTGAAGTCTGTACAAAGCTGAGTAATAATTATATATAATATTCAGACAATTTTACACTTGCATGTTTTAATGGTTAAGAGATAGGTTTAGAGACTGTCTTCTATTATCTTGAACAAATTATGATCTTGTTTCAGCATGGGGTAAGACAGGAGCCATCTATAAAATAAGGGTTTGGAAATGAATCTGGACAAGGGTTGACAATGTTTAAAAAATAGCTGATGGTAAATGCAATGTATTGTGTATCAAACCTTTCATATATACCTTTTGGAATCAAGGCCCTCCTCACTGGAAAGGCAAAGTTAAAGCTGAAAATAATAACGTAGCCTAAAAAAGAAAGTAATTTATCTTAAAGGAATTTGTCTTAGAGGAATTTATCTTAATTTTCTTCTGAAATAGAAAACCCTATGAGATATATGTGTATACCCATATTTTTGATATCCTATGAGGAAGCAACATGGTATATCTAAAAGAAAACTTGGACCTGTGTACAAACTACAATTCAGCCACTAAATGCAAGACCTTTTGCAAAATTCTGCCTCTCTGAACTCCAGTTTTCTCATCTGTTAAATGCAGATACAACATAAAATTGTTCTGAAGAAACTGTTTTTGCAAACCTTAAAATGTTACATAAATATGAATTATCTTTTTCCCTCTGTGGGCTCAGATACTCCTTTTCATCCTAATTTATTAGCTCTGCCTTCCAGGCCCCATGTCCTATACCACCAAAATCTGACTCAAGGGCAATCATGTCTTATCTTTACTACCACTTTTGACCTATTATTTGAGTTTCTCACCAAGGCAGTTTTTGGTACCATGTCAAGAAGCCAAAATGCACAGGGCCTAAAATCTGTAATAATTAAAAAGAAAAAAAAATAATAATTGGAACATTTAAGAAGGCAAAATACAAAGTTACTGAATGATAGGAACAATAATTGATATTTACCTAATATGTTGAAGCTTACAAAGTCATCTGACCTTCCCTACAGTCTTATTGAAATACACATTTTAAGTATTATAATCATCCTTATTTTGCAGAGAAAGAAACAGGGGGGATAAGTGACTTGGTCACAGTCACATAGTTAGTAAGTGATTGAGGCAACAGTCAAACAGATCTTTCCTCACTCCAAGTGCAGCACTCTTTTCATAATACTACATTGTTTCTCATAGTAGATGGACCACAAATTACTCAGATCAGACAAGTTCTTTTGGGTTTTCAAAGACTCTATCTGAAATGAATTTATAATTTGGGAAGAAAAGCATAACTCAAAATATAAACCAATAATACCACCATTAAGTGTTCCAACAATACCCAGTGTTTTTTCTAAGACTGAGCAGCCCACATTGGCTTCCAACCTTTATTACAAAGTATGTTAGCCTTCTCTTCAAAAACCTGAAGGCTGGTTCACAGAGCCTTGGATAAACACTTACTTGGGCACTGTTCTTCCTCCTCCATTGGCTGTTCCTTCTCTGGCTTTGGTGGCCCTTTGATTTTATGTACCAGTGCCTTTAGTTTGCTAGTCCATGAAGTGTCTTCCTCATCTTCTTCCTCTTCTTCCAATGGAATACCTACCAAATGACACAAATAGATTGAAAATGTTACTATTATCGTCTTTACTTAACATTTATCAATAACAAACTTCCATATAGCAGAAAAACACATAAAGCATATTCTTTCCCCATCATTAAATATCTGACTTTAGAGACATCTGATGATCAACCACAAACAAATCTTAAATTTCCTGTGGTCCTTCTGAATTTATTTTAGATGATTTCCTGAAGCATAAAAGCACCTAGAAACCTTAATTTAAGGCTCTGCCACTAATATACATTCAGGTGGAGCAAGCTCTCACATATCAAAAACCTTGGTGCCATATTGAAAGAACAGATTTATAATACAGATTTAGTGAAAACATACCACTAATTGGACAGAAATCAATTTGCTAGAAGAGCCAACACTGCCTTATAAATTAAAAGATATTATAATCATTTGAAAATCACAGGATTAGAACAATAAGGCAAAAATGCATAATAAAGGGATGTTATCAACTTGTCTTATCCTAGGTTTTGATTTCAGATTCTAAACTTTATAAATAGTGGGTATGGTTCTTACTATATGGTCATCTGTAGATGAGTAAGGCCTCTTCAGGTTGAAAGACATTCTAGCCATAGTAACCTACAGACATTAACTTTTTCTTCTTTCTATTAAAAAATTGGCAAAGACTAATAATTTCAATCAAAGGTAATGATTTTAGATAATTTAAAGATTCCTCAAAATTCTTTATAAAGAAATTAGGAAGGCAGAGCAAAGAGAAAGCAGAGACTCTCCCCCAAATCCCTCCAAAGACCTTTAAATAACATCCTAAAACAAATCCTAGAGTGGCAGAACCCATAAAAGGATAGAGTGAAACAATTTTCCAGGCAAAGACAACTTAAAAATTTGGCAGGAAAGGTCTGTTGTGCAGGGTGAAAATGGAGCAGAGTCCAGTACAAGTGACACCAGTATAGGTCAGGCCACAGCAAATCAGGAACAGGCCTTGGGAGTGAACGAATCAGCAGATGCAGTGGCTACTTTCAGAGCTCTCAGCCCACAGATGGTAAGGGGGTTGAACAACTGGTCAAAACTGTCCCCAGCATTGGGGACAAAACTCTGATGCTTTGCTCATACTCAAATCTAGGTTGAAGTCCTGAGGCAGTGCAGGGGAGGAAGAGCACTAGAACATCAGAGTTTGTGGCCACAGTGGAGTGGGGACTCTCATCAGAGTTCCAGAGCAGAAAAGAGTACTTGTGGTCACTCACAAACCACAGCACTGGCCAGGAGAACAGTAAATACATTTCTTAGATCATAACTCCTTGGAAAAACTGAAAATTACAGGTAACTATTTCCCTGAAAAACAGCTGCACAAGACCCCTGAAGCTTGGGGCAGTGTGTGCTCAATCATGGAAACAGGCTCTAATTTAACAAAGAGTAAAAAATAAAAAAAAATAGCCTGGGAAGATGAATAAACAACAGCAAAAAAATTCTGACCACAGAAAGATTCTATGGTGACAAGAAAAACCAAAACTCACACTCAGAAGGCAGCAAAGCAAAAATTATAACATCCAAAGCCTTGAAGAAAAACATGAATTGTTCTCAGGCCATCTCAAAAAGGATTTTAAAAATGAAGTAAGAGTAGAGAGGGTGGAGCCAAGATGGCAGCATAGAAACAACAAGGTTCTGCAGCTCCCACATAGCCATCTCAAATACCCATAAAATATAACCATAAACAAATGTTAGGACTTCAAAACTCACAAAACACACCTCCCACTGAAAGCAGTTTGGCAAGAAGAGCTCATCACAACACACTGGGAGCTACAACCAGCCCAACCTGAAACCAAGGCTTGGCCCAGGGTGGTCAGGATGAGCCACAGCTGAAGCCTTCAGGAGAGTGGATCAGTTGCAGCTGTGGCAGTTTCCAGAATTATCAAGCCATAAGAAATAAGGTCAAAGTGAAAGGTCAGTGGAACTCAGCTAAATTTGGGGGAGAAAAGTGGTCTGGCCAAACTGCCTCCAGGGCCAGGAAGCAGCAGAAGCTGGGGCCCTGCAGCCACCTCCACATGGCTGCTTCAGAGCTCCCGGCATGCAGACTGCAGGGGGGCCAAACAATCATTCAGGGGCTAAGTGCTCTTGCATTGAGCAGCCTGGATCCAGATCGTGGTCTTGGGTGGTGGTCCTGAGGTGCATTTTCAGTGAGCCAAGGCTGGTAGGGGCTGTAAAAAAAAAAGGCAGCCTCCCAGAAGCTCCAGCAGCTGTCAAAACCCCAGAGATCTGGGGCCGAGGTTTCCACCCTGGAAGCAGAGTTCCACAGAGCTAAAAAATCAAGTAATTGACTGGCCAACATGAGCAGGCGGAGGAAGCAAAGTAAGAACAGCAACCAAACTTTAGATTCCTTCTTTGGGGACAAAAAGGATCAAACATGGAACGGGAGGAAGACAACACAGTCAGAAATCCTACACCAAAAGCTTCCAAGAAACATGAAGACTTCCTACAAGCCGTAGATCAGCTTAAGAAGGATTTTGAAAACCAAATGATAAGTGGAGGAAAAATTGGGAAGAGAAATGAGAATGATTCAGGAAAATCATGAAAAGAAAGTCAACAACCTGACTGAAGAAAATAATATCTTAAAAAATAGATTAACTCAAATGGCAAAAGAGGCCCAAAAAGCCAATGAGGGGAAGAATGCCTTAAAAAGTCAAATTTGCCACATGGAAAAAGAAACTCAAAAGCTTTCTGAAGAGAATAATTCCTTCAGAATTAGAGTGGAGTAAATGGAAGCAAATGACTTTATGAGAAATCAAGATACAATTAAACATATCCAAACAAATGAAAAAATAGAAGGCAATGTGAAATATCTCCTTGAAAAAACCACTGACCTGGAAAATAGATCCAGGAGAGACAATTTAAAAATTATTGGACTACCTGAAAGCCATGATCAAAAAAACAATTTAGAAAGCATCCTTCAAGAAATTCTC
>CM053582.1:394584064-394624821 GCA_028627135.1 Pseudochirops cupreus
AGGTGGTGGACAGGGGAAAGATGGGGAGAAAATTTGTAACTCAAAATCTTGTGGAAATGAATGATGTTAACAAGAAAATAAATTAATTTATTTAAAAAATAAAAATAAAAATCAAGTAAGAGGTAGAGGATAAATTAGGAAGAGAAATGAGAGTGATGCAAGGAAATCATGAAAAAATAGTCAACAATTTGGTAAAGGAGGCACAAAAAATACTGAAGAGAATAGCAACTTAAAAAACAGAATAGGTCAAATGGTAAAAGAGGTACAAAAATTCAATGAGGAGAAAATGTCTTGAAAAGCAGAATTGGCTAAGTGGAAAAAGAAATAAAAAATTCACTTAAGAGAAGAACTTAAAAAATAGAATTGACCAAATGGAAAAAGAGGCACAAATATCCACTGAAGAAAAGAGCTCCTTAAAAAATAGAATTAGTCAAATGGAAAGGGAGGTACAAAACCTCCCTGAAGAAAATAATTCCCTAAAATGATTCTATGAGACATCAAGAAACAATTTTAAAAACCCAAAAGAGTGAAAAAATAGAAGACAATGTGAAATATCTTATTAGAAAAACAACTGACTTGGAAAAGAGATCCAGGAAAGATAATTTAAAAATTATTAGACTTCTTGAAAACCATGATCAAAAAAACAAACCTAGATACAATCTTTCAAGAAATTATCAGGGCAGCTAGGTGGCACAGTGAATAGAGCAATGGCCCTGGAGTCAGGAGGACCTGAGTTAAAATCCAGCCTCTGACACTTAACACTTACTATTTGTGTGACTTTTGGAAGTCACTTAACCTCAATTGCCTTGACTTCTCCCCTCAAAAAAAAAAAGAAATTATCAAGGAAAACTATCCTGATATTCTAGAACCAGAGGGTAAAAAAGATATTGAAAGAATCCATTGATCATGTCCTGAGAGAGATCCCAAAATGAAAACTCCCAGGAATATTGTAACCAAATTCTGGAGCTCTCAGGTTAACAAGAAAGTATTATAAGCAGCCAGAAAGAAACAATTCAAGTATTGTGAAGCCACAGTCAAGGAAATACAAAACTTAGCATCTTCCACATTAAAGCACTGGAGGGACTGGATTATGATATTCTGGAGGGCAAAGGAACTAGGATTAGAAGCAAGAATCACCAACCCACAAAACTAAGTATAATCCTTCAGGGGAAAAAATGGACACAATGAAATAAAGGACCTTTAAGCATTCCTGACAAAATGACCAGAGCTGAATAGAAAATCTGATTTTCAAATACAATATTCAAGGAAGAATAAAAAGGAAAACAGGAAAGGGAAATCATAAGGGGTTGAACCTTATAAAGGTTAAACTGTTTACATTCCTACTTGGGAAGATGATACTTGTAATTCATAAGAACTTTCTTATTATTAAGGCAGTTAGAAAGAGCATATATGAACAGAGAGTACAGGTATGAGCTGAATATGATGGGATGATAGCTTTAAAAATACAATTAAGGGGTAAGAAGGAGGAATGCACTGGAAGAAAGAGGAAAGGAGAGGTAGAATGATATAAATTATCTTACATAACTCATAATGGAAAATGCTATCCATAACCAGAAAAATGCAGATTGAAGCATACTATTTGTTCTCTCTCTCTTTTTGTTTCTTCTTTCTTGTCATTCCTCCTACTGTTCTAATCCTTCTTTACAACATGACTAATGTGAAAATATGTTTAATATAAATGTATATGTAGAGTCTATATCAGATTGTACACCATCTTGGGGAGACAGGACGGGATTGAGAGGCAGAAAATTTAGAATCAAAATTTTGTGGAAGTGAAAGTTGAAAACTAAAAATTAATTAATTATTTTAAAAAATGAGCTCACATAAAAGAGGCAAGAAAGAGTTATCACAGTAGAGGGGAATATGGGAGAGGGGGTAGGGAATGCTTGAACCTTACTTTCATTGGAATTGGCTCAAAGAAGGAATAACACACACATTCATTTGGGTATAAAAATCTATCACCCTCAGGAAAGCAAGAAGGGAAGGGGATATGAGAGGGGGTGGTGATCAAAGAAGCGGAGGTGGATTGGCTAGGCAATAGAAGCAAAACACTTTTGAGGAAGGACAGGGTGAAAGGACATAAAGAATCAAATAAATGGGGGTGGGGGAAAATGAGATGGAGGAAAATACAGTTAGCAATCAGAATTGAAAATTTTATTGCAGCAAGTTTCTCTGTTATAAAGACCTTGCATCTCAAATACATAGGGAAATGAGTTAAATTTATAAAATCAAAAGCCACTCCCCAATTGGCCAATGATAAAAAAAAATGAATAACTGATTTTCAGATGAAGTAATCAAAGCTATCTAAAGTCATATAAAAAATGCTCTAAATCACTGATTGGAGAAATGCAAATTAAAACAATAGTGAGTTACTACCTCACACCTATTAGACTGGCTAACAGGACAGAAAAAGAGAATAATAAATTGTCGAGAGGATGTGGGAAAAATTGAGATGCCAAAGCACCACTGATGGAGTCATAAACCAATTCAGAGTATTCAGAGTAATTTGAAACTATGCCCAAATATTTATAGCAGCTCTTTTCTGGTTACAAAGAACTGGAAACTGAGGAGATGCCCATCAACTGGGAAAGTGCTGAACAATTTGTGGTATAAGATTGTGATGAAATACTATTGTGATATGAGAAATGATGAGCTAGATGCTCTCAGAAAAACCTGGAGAAGCTTATGTGAATTGATGCAAAGTGAAATGAGAAGAAGCAGGAGAACATTGTATATAACAACAGTAATATTATAAGATGATCAACTGAATGACTTAGCTATTCTAAGGAATACAATGATCCAAGATAACTCTGAAGAACTTATCATGAAGAATACTATCCATCCCTAGAGAAAGAACTGATGGAATCTGAATACAGATTGAAGCACACTTTTTTCACTCTATAATTTTTCTTGAGTTTTTATTTGGGTCTGTTTTCTTTCACAACATGACTAATATGGAAATACGTTTTGTATGATTACACATGGAAGGAGCGGATAAAAGAGATCCACCACTTGGAAACCAATTTTAAAAATGAATGTTGAAAACTGTTTTACATATAATTGGAGGAAAATAAAATATTCAATTAAAAAGATTTAATAAAAAGAAATTAAGAATAGATTTATTGGGGGAAGGGAGGAACAGTTTTTTCTTGGCAACTTACCACAGTGAATAAGGAGATCATCATGGAAGTCATATAGCTCTTCTCGGATCTCCTCTGGACAGGGGCAATTCTCTCCCAATTGAAAATTTAGCAGCATATTAATCTTTGAAAAGAAAACAATTAAATTGACTAGTTATTTATTAATATCATTAATCAGAAATTACACACAATCATTGCTGCAGTAACAGAAATAGATAAAATTTAAAGCAATTAGAAGGAATATATAGAAATCATCTCAGTCACCTCAAGGCAAGATAACATCTAAAGAATCCCAAACAAATGGATGTTTGTTTTGTGACAGATTCCCTAGAAACTATCTTATCATTTAACAGCATTGAGAAGAATCTGACAAGAACAAATCATATTCTTCCTATTGAAGGCTGAGGCCCTTATATTGTCTCTTTTAAAAATAAACAGTTGGTTACTTCCACCTGTCAAGGCCATTTACCTTAACACTCTTGGCTATTTTTTCCCTTTATTTTGAAGAAACTCAGATATGAGGGAGAGAACCATCCAGAGTCAAAAGATGTCAAGCCCACTGGACCATCTAGTCCAACCCACCTATTTTTTACATGAGGAATTTGAGAGTTAGCTTGCCTAAAGTCATACAACAAATTAGGGTCAGTTGAGACTAAAATTTAGGTTTCATGCCTCAGTCTACTGATCTTTTCACTAAACACTAAGTTGGTCTTCCAAACTTCTCCCTCTTCTTCAGCTCTCAATGATGACGTATTCATATCATCTTTAGAGAATATTAATTCCTTTCGCCATTCCTTAACAACACGATGCAGCAGAAAGAACTCTGCACTTTGAGTTGGGATCTTGGGGTCTCTGGATTTGAATCTTTCCTCATATGCTTATCAGCTGAGTAAACACAGGCAAATTCCTTAGTCTCAGAGAATCTGTTCCCCTACTTAAAAATGGCGATATTACGTGAACTATCTATTTTACAGATTTTTTTTACAAGGAAAATGCTTTGCAAAGTACTATAAAAGTAAGAATCATTATTATATAACCTATTTTCTAAACCATCCTTCATTATTTTGTTCTTAATTTGTAATAAATGCCACAAGTCCTTTTTTAAATGATGAAGCCCCGAATTGGGTAGAAATCTCCAGTGAACATCTATTAGTTCCTTTTCCACTTCATTAAGGAAGAATTTTTAAAGTAGTGATGTTTGAAGTAAGTCTGAAATGATGGAGCAGAAGAGGATCTGACAGACTAAAAGAGAAAGGCAATTTCATGAACTGAATATTGTAAATGACTGGGTACAGAAACGGTAAAATAAAAATATTTTATATTTACACTGTCATTTATGGTCAGAGTGCTTTCAAACACATCATCTGATTCGATTCTCAAAAAGATAGAGTAAATATCTCTATTTTATAGAAAAAGAGACTAAGGAAGGGTATAGATCTAGTAAACGGCAGACTTGGGAAAAGTAAGGCCTTCCAGTTTCAAGTCAGGTGATCACTCTACTGTACAAGAGTAATAAAAGGGCATAAGCGATTGCTCATTTGACTGGAGACTGGAGGTTAGGTGAGTGGTAAAGTACAGGTGGATTAATGAAGGGACAAAATCCTTAATACTGGATTCATGAATAGTTGGTAGAGATCATAGCACTTGATTAAGTGAAATGGTACAGATTCCATCACAGAATAATTAAGGAGAAGACATACATGTGCTAATAAGGTGACTTTATCATAGATTTAAGTTTGGGCTTGACTATCATCCAAAACGGGACACAGTCAGCACTGGCCACAGCAGAGACAATGAGGAATACAGTCATAAGTACTGTCTAAAGTCAGCCTGTTAGCATTTGTGAAGACTTCATAGAACAATGAACATAGTTTATTTTCTGTTACATTTCCTATATTTGTGTGCCCCCATCTAGCTAAAGATGCTCATCATTGGGCTTCTACAATATGCATGTTATAAGAACAAGATCTCAGAGCTTCACATGCTCTCAAAGGTGGGAACATTCAAGTGAATTTTTTTTTAAGCCAAGATTTGTGGCTAATTCTTAATCCAATTTGAATGTACTTGTTAGCCACAGGATCAGATACTTCTGAGTCTCTTCATACTTTAAAGGGATAATAACATTTGTATAATCCACATTATCTAGTTATTATGAGAAATGTGTTTGTAAATCTTAAATGTAATGTAAATGTAATTACTCTTGTTGTTGTTGTCATCATCAGTAAGAAATAAATGAAGCTAAGTTGTGGTTGTACTATTGATACAAAATCATGATAATTATCATAACAGAATATATTAATAGCTATTTCATGAGCTATTTATTAAAAGTGAGATGAAAAGGATTGGTTTCAGGAACAGAACACTGATTTTCTCACTGTCTTCCCAATTATCTCCAGTGAATACCTGATATAGCAAGAGTCAAGCATTCTGAAGAGTCCAAGTCAACAACTGGGATGAACTATTAGCCTCAAACATGTCATTTTATAAAAATGTCCCTCTCCCATATGAAAATTCTCACCACAGGCTTTTTATTTCCTTTGTACCACTGCCTTCATTCTTTAATAGTAAGACTCAGTTACAAGGGAACAATCATAACTGTCTAGGGCAGACTTCATAGAGATTCTAGTTTAGAGCAGCAGTACTTTTTCAGATTTAATGGGTCCAGTAGCTCCTTTTTATTCTGACTTGATAGGGCTGGGGCTGGCTTTTGGGTAAGTCAGTCAATGAACATTAAATAAGTATCTATTAAGTGACATTTTGCTAATCACCTTGGATACAAAGTAAAGCAAAAGACAATCCCTGCCCTCAAGAATTTTACAGTCTATTGGGAAAGACAAAAGGAAGCTAAAAAGTGGAGGGGAGTAGAAAGGAGAATGAATATGATGGAGAAGTCCAAAGGAGTGTAGCAGGTAGGGCATCCTCCTTAAGGGAGAGTCCTAGGAGGGGCTCATGGCCCTCCAACCAAAGCACTAAGGCACACATTTTGCTACAATCTTTGAATTAGTCTTAGATAACAAAGTATGTGAAGGAAGGATAAATAGCCAGGTTAGGAGTAAAATAGGATATACAGGTAAGGATAAGTCACTATTCCACATATATCGCTTATATATCCTAGGTGATGTTGCGACACCTACTTATTTAAGAAGAACCATATTTTCTGAAGTGCTAGTAAGTATGTAAGCCTGCTTTGACCCCCAAGGTTGTCCCAGCACTGTTTGATGTCACTTATAGCAGGTAGGTGGTAAAGGGAATAGAGTGCTGGACTTGAAGTCAGGAAGACCTAAGTCTGAATCAAGACACTTACTAGTTCCATGACCTGGGAAACTCACTCAGCTTCTCTAGGTTCCAGTTTCTTCATTTGTAACAATAGCTTCTATACCCTAAGGTTCTTGTGAAGATCATATGTGACATCTATAGTGCTCTGCAGACATTAAATGTATCATGTAAATGCTAGCTTTTCTTCCTCATGGTCTTGCAGTTCATTAGAAATTGTATACTAACAGCTAACATTTATATTGCATTCAACATTTGTAGGGCACTTTAAAAATATATGCTCCTCACAACAACCCTATATTTATCATCCTCATTTTTACAGATGAGGAATCTGAGATACAGAAAGGTGACTTCCCAGGATCATGAAGTTTGTAAATTTCCAAGGAGTTTTCTGAGCCAAAGTCTTCCTGACCCTAAATTGAGAACCCTGTCAGTTCATTTCCACTGCCTCTCATACTGCAGGCCTTGGCAAAGGGCCTCTTACCTGCTCTTGTGGAGGAGATCGGAACTCCCTGGTCTTTTTGGCAGTCAGGGCTGCTGACATGTTCAGGGCCTGCATGAGCTCATTGTAGCGGAATTTCTGGTTTGCTTGTAGCTTGGACACATAAATGTCACCAAATGCAACAATGGCTTCTACTCGGTGCTGCAGTTCACAGTCACAGAAATAGTTGAGAAGCTCACACATCTGGGGAAAAAAAAGACACATATGAGTAGAAAAATAAATATCATGGTTTTTTAACTCTTAAAACCCTGAATAATCTACTCCCAACTTACGTTTCCAGTCTCACTGGCCATGACTTTCCTTCCTTCACTTCAATTCAGCCAAACTAGCCTTTTCTCTCTTCCTCACATACAATATTCCATCTCCTATCTTCATGTCTTTGTATTTGCTCTCTCACATTCCCAGAACGTATTCCTTTTTCCCCTGTGCCTTTTACCTTCCCTCTCTTCCATTAAGACAGAACTCAAACACCGTCTTCTGCATGAGATATTTCCTGAAGCCTTTCCACACCTCGGCGCCCTGCTTCACAAACTACGTCGCAGTCATTTACTTCGTATGTGTTTGTATTTATTCACATCATCACTACTTTTATTTACATACTTTATTTGTACCAAATATATTTATATATGTACATGTTTTCTCTTCCATTAGAATGCACGGTCCTTGCAAGCAGGGACTGCTTTGTCTTTGAACCTGAATCTCTAGTGCCTTGCACAGACAGGGCCTGGTGGCTAAACTTAATAAAAGCCGTGTCATTATTAACTGAGGAGTAACTGGGAGTGTAGCTTACCAGCATCCAGGAGAGTCTGCCAAAGACAGAGGACACTAGCCCTAGGAAAACTTCTACCTGAGCTCTAGGCTTACCATAATAGTAGCAGCAAAACTGCCTTGATGTATGCTTCTCTTCCTAACACGTTCCGGTTCTATACAATAAAAGTACATTGGTCTCTTCTCTTCCTCCTTTCTAATTGCCTCAGTTCATTGGTACCCTTATTCTGAGGTATGTGCTTTATTCTTTTTTTTTTTCTTTATTTTTTGGAGGGGGGAAGAGAGGGCAATTGGGGTTAAGTGACTTCCCCAAGGTCACGTGGCTAGTAACTGTTAAGTGTCTGAGGCCGGATTTGAACTCCAGTCCTCCTGACTCCAGGGCCAGTGCTCTATTCACTGTGCCACCTAGCCGCCCCAAGCTTTATTCATTTTAAATCACATCTCCTGAGTGCCCGGGGAGCATAAAACCCCAGCTTGTGTCCTACACTACACAATCAGTAACCATAATCAGCTCACATCTGAGACATACATGCCATGTGAAAAACTGGAATTCTTGAAAATGAGATCTACATAGCATATTGTAAGAAATACTCTATTTTTAAAAACTTACATTGCAATGCTCTGGAGCTTTATATGTGAGAGTACACATACACACATATATGCATAAACATTTGTGTATACATACACACATACATATACATGGATGTGGATATATAGATATATAAAGCTTCTTTGGGTTTCTCATTGGGTCTTTATAACAGTGGTGAAAGAATTGAGATCCAGAGAAAGGGTAAGTCAACCTCATAGTAATTAGCTACTACATGTCTCTGTCTCTCCTCTCTGTCTCTCCTCTCTCTCTCTCTCTCTCTTTCTCCTCTCTCTCTCAATATCTCTCTCTCTCTCTGTTTCTGTCTCTCTCTCTCTCTTTCTCTCCTTCCCTCCTTCCATACCCATTGTATCAATCCTTTCTTTGTTACTTAGCCTTTACCTGAAGCTTTACAGATTCTGGCAATCGAGTCTGAAGCAAACCTCGAGCAGGGGCTTGGGTGTTTTTGTTGGCCTTTTCTCCAGCCTCCACTGCCTTCTCCTCCACCTGTGTCACCTCCTTTTCCACACTGTCCTGTGCTTCTTCTGTATGTTCCCCAAACACAGTGGGATCAATGAGCAGTAGGATTTGCCGAACATCATCGTTGTCAAACACCCCCATGACCAGCAAGGTCCCAATGAGTTTCAAAACTGGTACAAATTGGAACTCCACAGATCCTCCAACAGGGTCACGGATGTGTGCCCCACTGCACTGCACTGCCTCAGTCAGCATACTCAGGGCTTTGGTCTTGAGAATCTCCAATGGAATCTCAGGGCTTAGTTTCTGGCGTTCTTCACTGGTCACAATGAAGCAAGGGGTGGAGAAATTGAATCCTGGTTTAAGGCATGTGCTGAGGCCCACCCCTGGTAGTCCATGCCGCTTAGATTCATCTGGGTATAATCTAATTTTCCGGGTGGTACTGGTGATGGGGATGATGAACTCATTTTTCATCATCAGTTTTCCCTCCTTTGCATGTGCCAGGTGGATGCTTATGAGTAGATCATAGAAGCCACAGCGCAGAAGACCAGGGAGGTACTGGTTATCAATTGTGTAAAAGAGCTGAGACAGTTCTACATGGCTACAGAGGGCATAGGCCACCCGGTTGTTTCCTAAGGCACAGACTGCACTATAAAGTTTTAGTGTGTGGTAGTGGAACCGCATCAAATCCTCTTGTTCGCAGAGTTCCAAGATATCGACACACCTAGAAACATAACAAATAATCAGCCGGCAGTCTAAAAGAAAACCATACTCTCTGATTGCAAGAGATATTTACCTAACAAAGGGTGGGAGTGTGATGGAGTAAGGTTCCCCCCTATTCATTTAATTTCAAAACACTCTTTTCTTTCAGAGAGGGAGATTCTCTCCCAACTTCCTCACCCCATTTCCAGTCTTTATCATTTCACATCTTTAGCGCACTGCTGAAAAACGTATGACTAAAAAGGTAGATATGAAGAACTAACATTTATAAGGTGCTTTAAAATTACCACAGTACTTTGCTCCAAAAAATTGTTTTGTTTAAAAGTAGTATAAGTACTACTCTCATTTTAAAAGCTGGGGAAACAAGTTCAGAGAATGACGGACTTATGCAAGGCTACACAATTAGCAAGTCTGAGTGAGGATTCGAAGTCCAACACTCTTTTTACTATATCATGTGGTCAAGCGTTAGATTCTATCAAATCAACAACACTCTGAAACACTCAAATACGGAATAAAGGTTACATGGCTCTGAGCTGCTCCTTACATTTTAAAAAGTAGATTAATACTGGCCCTTTAATCTTCTTTGGTATATTAACTACTTGGGAAGACCATCACTCTGCTTCTGCTCTGGCAGATCAGAATCTACTGGCACTTTCACGGCTCTGTCTCTTCAAGTCTATAAATATACCTATAAGCCCCAGCCTACTATGCACTGCAGGGAGCATAAAACCAGATCATGGAGTAATCTTTGATCAAAGGTCACTATCCCATTCACTAGTATTGTTCCTGATGATTTAATTGTTACTCTTTGCTTTCTATTGTACTCGGTCTCTGCTTGCCTACCTGTACTCAGAATAGGCATTTGCTAGGGGTTCTTTATCTTTATACAACCTGTAGAATTTCAGTCTGTCTGAATCTCCAACATTTACTTATACCTTCTAATATTAACCAGCCCTCTGGCTTCAATTCATAGATCTAGAACTGGAAAGGACCTTAGAAGTTATTAAGTTCAACCCCTACATTTTACAAAGGAAGAAAATGCTTGACTAGCTCTCATATTATCTGTCAGCTTGCTCCTACCTAACCAAATTCAGTCCTGAGGTCTTCTGGCCTGGCCTGTCCCAATGCTGACCACATCCAGGTATGAAACCTAGAGGAAGAGATATGAAAGTGTCCTAGAGTTTTCTCACTTTAGCTTCCTAAGCCTATCCTTCTTCTCTTTTACCCAATACCTGTTCTCCTCAGGGATGTGGAGGGCCATCATCTGCAGTGGCTCCAGGCACTGCACCATCCAGCCATGTCGTTCGCTCACCCTTTCCATTTCTATCTTCAGGAAGCTGTTAGGCATACGGCTCCAGAGTACAGGCTGTATGGTCTGCACATCCAGTCGAGGGGGACACTGGGGAACAAGATTCTTCTCTTCACTCTTAAATATTGCTGCTGATAGAGGCATTGCATTCTGGGGCAAGTTAGAGAAAAATAAGAAAAGAGAACACATGTGCATTGGGGAACTTTTCAACTGTTGGACAATGAGCCCAGTCCAGTGGTAGCCAATATGATTTTTATAAACTAAATGGAAAATTGCATCATACTCAAAAGATCTCTGAGGAGTTTCCCAACTTTAATTTATATGAGACCTTTCAAAAGGTGTTATAAGAGATTATAATTAACCCTCAGAACACCCTATAGGACAATGGGAGGAGAAAGTCATAAGAATGGTTTGATAACTTTATAAAGGTCACTGTGAAGTCAAAAGGGAGAATAAAAGGGATGGTGCTGGTGACCAACATTATTATTTAGATATCTGAGTCCCTAGGGCAACAACGTTTGACTTTGCTCTGTAACAATATTCCTTCCTATTATCCACCCCTTCACTTTTAATTCCCAGCAAGGAAGGCATAAATAAATACCTTTAACTTGCCAAGTTCAAACTGAACCAAAGATGTGCTTGTGGGTTGCAGGAAAACAGCTGGAAACACTTTGGTATTGGGCTCAACCTATGGGGAAACATTAAAAAATGTTATAGCATTTAGAGAATAATGGTAGACTAAGGATTAGAAGGGTTCTTGAGATATCACTTTAGCTCTTTTCTTGGCTTGAAGCTGGACCATGTATAATCACTACTTGATAAATCTTATCAATTCTCTCTCCACAATAATTCTCACAATTATCCTTTTTCTTTACTCCTAGAGCCATCACCCAAATGAAGACCTCCATCATCCCTCCTTCAGATAATTATAACAGCCTCTTCATGGGCCTCCCTGCTTCCAGGCTCTCTTCCCACTCTCTCTCCCTTTTAATCTATCCAATAAACAGTTGTAAAACTCTTCAGGGGCTTCCTATTGCCTCAAGCTTCTACAATGAAATGATGCCAAATCAGTTTGTATTTAAAATCCTTTATACTCTGGCTCCAGTTTAATGTTTTTAGATTTTTAACTCATATTATTCTCTTTCATATAATCTAGATTGTAGCCACACTTGCTTATTCAGCATTCAGTCTCTAACCTCTCTGCCACTGGCAGACTTTCCCAAGTATGGAATGCCACTACTTATAAGCATTTTCTTCCTCCTCAAATCATCTGTGTAAATATTGTGCCCTCAACAATCACCCCATGAGACTGAAGTTCCTTGAAGTCATAGACTATTTTTCTTTTCTTCTCTTCTTGCACAGAGCCCAGCACAGAAAGGGAAGATTAAGTATCCAGTGTAAGGAGCAGTAAATAGGCCAGTGAGCCAAAGATGTCTAACTTTTCTAAGTTCCTTCATTCACCTGTAAAATAAGGGAGTAGGACTAACTGCTAAGGTTCATATACCATTAATATCCATCTAAGTAAAATATAATTAAGTAACTTGTCTATTCTAACATGGCTAGTCAGTAAGCAGAGCTAGGACTAGAATTCCGGCCACTTATTTTGTTAAATTTCCCATTTCACTTACAAAAATATCATTTAAACCCAACTTTTCAGGTATGTATCTACCATAAAAAGTGAGGCAACTCTATTTAAAAAAGAACATTTGGGGTAGTTAGGTTATTCTAACTATATCTGAGAGTGTAGAGTGGGAAGAAAAATGATTTCTGCTGTTATATTAATGCCTGCAACTCTTTGCTAGTCTAGTTCCCCTACTGTCTACTCTAGTACTCCTACTTTTGTTAGATTTTAGCATCATCCAGAATCTGAAATCTGTATGAGAAAGATGATTATTTTGATAATCAGGAAGAATATATTAAGTCTTCAAACTATTAGCGAACAAACTTGCTTTATTTCCTGACAAAATTCTAAAACTTATTGGAAAATTTATTGTAAGACTACTGTTATTCCATTATTATTCTATCACTAATATTAAAATTTATCCAAATTCTTAATTAGAAAACATCTAATGTACTGAAGATATTATAGAGAAGAATACTGTTTACTTCAGGTCTAGATGGTCTAGCTGGCTCTTGAGATTCCTTCCAACTCTGAGAATTTTTAATGGACTGATGTCAGTATGGAGAAAAGTCTCTAGAGAATACTCTAGGTAGCTGCCCTGAGACCCATTAAACAGTTTTATCAATAACTCAATAAAGGCAGAGACAATAATTATCATACTTTTAGATAGCGGGAAGTTGGTGATGTCAGCTATTATAATGGATGACAAAATTGGAATCTGAAAGGATCTTGACAGGTTATAATGATGGGTCACATTTAAAAGATGAAATTTAATAGGATAACTGTAAAATCTTACATTTGTGCTAAAAATTGAATGATATATATTATAAGATATGGCTAGGCAATAATTTATGTGGAAAAGACCTGGGATTTTTAGTTGGCTTCAGGTTCAATATGAGTCAAAAATATGATGGGCCAGCACCCTCCAAAATAACCTTAATATTATCTCAGGTTTGATTAAGAGAAACAGTGTCCAGAATGATGGTGGTAGGAGTCTTCTGATACTCTTACCTGGTCATATCATGTCTGGATACTTTATTCAGTTCTGCATACCATTTTTCAAGCATGATATTAATAAGCTGGAGCATGTACTGAGAAGACCACCCAAGATTTTAAGGTGACTAGAAAACATGTAATAGGAGGTGTAGTTGAAGGAAAGTATTAGAGATTCCTAGCCTGGCCAAAAGAAGATTTGGGGGACACAATAAGTTTCTTCAAGTAAAATGTAAATTCTTTGAGGGCAGGTACTATATTCATTTTTGCCTTTGTATCCTTAATACCTAGCACATTGCCTGGTACACAGGAAGTATTTGATAAATATTCATTCAATTAAACTAAAATGAAAACAATTACTTGAAGAGATTCAAATTATCCAAGTGGAGTTAGAAACATTTTGTAAAACTTGGAGAAATATGTAAAAATTAGAGTTAGGCAGATTTTACCTTGCTATAAGAAAAAGCTTCCAGAGAATAAGAACTGTTGAAAGTGAGATGAATTGCCTTGGAAGACCTTTAGGCAGAGACTGGATGACCTTTTATCAAGGATGTTGTAGAGGCAATTCCTGTTGGACTAGATGTATTTCAGGTTCCTTCCAATTCTGAGATTTTTTTGATTTGGGCTTCTGTTTAGCCTGGGGCTTAAGGAGAATGAGCTTTACAACTTTACCAAAACCAACAGCAGGGATAGCAGACTCTGATGCCAATCTAAAAGGGAACGATGGATGAATACATCCAATTGCTAGGATGCATACATTTTTAAAATGAAATTTTATCTTTTCAATTAACAAGCATCTATTTTTCTTTTCTCTTACCTCCCCTTTCCCCACTGCATACAAAAAAAAAGAAAAGCAAAATCTTTGTAACAAATAGATCCAGTCAAGCAAAACAGATTGCTACCCTGGCCATGTTAAAAACTGTACTATTCTGTACTCTATGTTGATCACGTTTCTTTCAGGAAATGGGTAGCTGTCTTCACCATAGGTTCTCTAGATTTGTAATTGGTTAATATGTAGATCAGAATTCTCAAGTCTTTCAAAAGCATTCGCCTTAAGCAATGCTGATGTTGTATAAATTTGCTTCTGTTTTTGCTCACTTTACTTCGCATTAGTTCATATAAGTCTTCCAAGTTGCTCTGAATCCATCCATTTCATCATTTAATGCACAATAGCATTCCAATGCATTCATATACAATAATTTGTTCAGTCTTTACCCAACTGATAAGCACTGCCGCCCTCCCTTAGTCTCCAGTTCTTTGCTACTACAAAAAGAGCTGTTTCATTATATGTGGATCATTTTCTTCTTTCTTTTATTTCTTTGGGGAGGAGACATAAGGCAATAGTGATATTGTTAACTCAAAGGGTATGGACAATTTAGTAACTTTATGGGGGCATGGTTCTAAGTTGTTTTCAGAAATAGCTGGACTAATTCACAGCTCCACCAACTCCACTGATATGCCTGTTTCATTATATAAAAATGTACCTAAAACTCCCTGTTCATGTATATTGAAGAGCTGTCACTTGTAAAATTCATTAGCATCACAGCAAAGAAATCCATAGCAATCTGATCCAACTCTACAACTTCTCATAAACCTACTCAAAGGGGGTCAATGTTCTTTAAGCTTATAGGATGGGTTTCTAAGATAGTTTTACTTCCATATTGCAGGGCATAGCCCTGGCAGACTGAATGATACAATAATACATTGATTTCCCTCAACAACCAAAACAATGGGAGAAACACAAAGTGCTTCTTGTACTGCTCAATGAAGAGAAGGGTAAGTTGGCTTCTTTTAATAATATGAGTTGATTTTTCTTGAATTTTAATAACATATATTTTTTTCTGAATTTGATTAACAAAAAATAAATGAGTATTACCGTATGCATAGGAGAATTACAAAACATGAAGATTGTACATGAAACCGCAGATCTCTATTATATATATAGCTTGCTTTTCCTTTTTAACACACAAGTTTGACCTGTAGATTTCAAAGCTTTTCAGTCTTCTTTCTAGCCTTCTATTTGTTCTCTACATTGAAAAAAAGGAGGCTCAAGGACCCTTTTTTCTCTCTTTTCTTTTTACTGCCCTAGCTCATCTTTGCCATGTCCCAACCACTACTGGTGAAAAGAAAGGAAAACAAAAGTCTTGTGACAAATAGGTACAGTCAAGCAAAATAATGAATTCTCACATTGCCTGTGTTTGAAAAATGATGTCTTATTCTACAGTTTGAGTGCATCACCTTTCTGTCAAGACCTGGATGTTATATTTCATAACAAGTTCTCTGTAACTGAAACTGGTTGTTATCAGAGTTCTTAAATATTTCAAACTTGCTTTTTTCTTTAATAATGCTGCCAATTTATTCTCCTGGGTCTACTCCCCTCACTTTGCATCAGTACAGACAAGTTTTCTCCAGTTTATCTCTGCCAGTTTTATAATGAACAAATATTCCATTATATTAATATACCATAATTTGCTTATCCATTCCTTAAGAAATGGGAATTTGTTAGCTTCCAGTTCTTTTCTTCTTAAAAGAGGAAGTTTTTATAAATAATCTTTTTTTCTTTTACTTAAATATTTTCTATTTTGTAAATATTCATCCCTTTATTTCAATTAATTTTTGTCATGTAATTAGGCAAAATAATTTTTGATCATTTCTTTTTACCTTTTCATTTGTGAATTTTCCTTTTTCATTTTGAGTATGAATAATTTGATTTTTCTCTCTCTTTTTAAATCAGACTAGCAAGTTATTTATTTTAATTAGGTTTTTAAAAACTGCTGCTAGTTGCATTTATTAATTTACTTCTTTTTTTTTTAAAGTTTTTCTTTCCATTTAATTGGTTTTTTTTTTATTTTGAGAATCTCCACCTTGGATTTTAGTTGGCAGTTTCTGATTTAATAAAAAAAACAACACCTAATTCATTGATTTCTTATTTCTCTTTTTGTTGGTGAAAGTGCTTAGAGATATAAATTTTCCCCTGAGGACTGTTTTAGCTGCTATCTGTATCTTATAAGTATGGGTATAGTGTCATATTGTTGTCATTTCTTTAATTAGATTTTCTATTTTTCTTGATTTTTTCTTTGACCTAGAAATCTTTAAGTAATTTAATGTCTACTTAATAATTTTAATTTTTAAACAATTTTTATTAAATATAATTTTATTTCATTATGGCCAGTAAAGGATTTCTTCAATTCTTCTGCTTTTTTTGTTTTGCATTTTTCATAACGTTTGGGGCTCTAATACATAGCCACTTTTGTATAGGTGTCATTCAGTACTTAGAAACATGTAAATTTCCTTCTGTTCCTATTCACTAAAGTAAATACTAGAGATTTCCCATCTTTAATTTTTCTAAAGTTCTTACTCAGGTCCTAAATTTTTGTTTATATATATTTTGATTTGTCTACATCTGAAAGGGATACATTAAGGTCTTCTACAATGAAAGTTTTGGTCTATTTCTCCCTATCATTTGATTAACTTTTCCTTTAAACAATTAGATGGTATTCTATTTAGTACAAATATATATTGATGTCAACTTATTATCTATGTGGTATATAAGCATATATAAAGCTTGATTTGACTTTATAATTCAAATATGGTTCTTGTAACAACATATTGTTGGATTCTGATTTCTAATTCATTCTGCTATCCTCTTCCTTTTTACGAGAGAATTCTGCCAATTCATATTCATGGTATCTTCCTCTTCTCTGTCCTCTTATATTTTCTTCTCTTTCATCTTTGCAAAAAAAAAAAAGATACAGAAACAGGACTTTGTCTAACACTTGTAATTCAGACATCATACAATCTGTTTCCATTCCATTGCTCTGTCCTGATCACAGGTCATTACTCTTTCTTTCCTCTTAATCTCACCTTCTTGCTCTTCCTACCTACAATCCTGTACCCTACAATTCTAGACTCTGGGTTTTATTTTCTTTATGACTACTCCCCTCACTTCTAATGTCTGTCTCTTAAACTCCTCTCTTACCTAGCCTTGCCTATTTTCTTATTGGGTTTAATGCATTTTGACACCATGGTTGGAAGGTGACAGTGCACTGGATAGTGCCCTGAACCTGGAATCAGGGAAAACCTGAATTTAAATCCAGCATTAAACATTTACTATTTGTATTACTGTATGATCCTGGGAAAGACACTTAACTTGTTTGCCACAGTTTTCTCAAGTGTAAATAGCACCTGCCCTACAGGTTTGTTGTGAGGATCAAATGAGATAACATTTATAAAAGTGCAGCACAGTACCTGGCACTTAGTGCTCTATAAATGCTTATTCTCTTTCCCCTTCCCTATGTGACAATGGACAAATCACTTAACCTCTTCTAGCCCTTACTTCACATGCAAAATAGTGATAATAATAGCCTCTAGGTCCCAGGGTTGTTATAGATAAATATGAGATAATATTTATAAGTGGCCTAGAAATGAATGCTAGTGATGACAATGATGTTTACTATGTTTAACTCTCCTTTGTCTGCATCAGATAAAATCAAGGTTCATGGGATATTAATTTTTCTAACACTTCCCCCATGTTTGTGTATTTTTCTTCTCAAGGGCCCCTATTACATGATATTGAAACTACTTCCTTTCCCCTCAGTATAACCCCCAATTCTTCCTTCTTTACCTAGACCATCAAAAAAAAGAAAAAAAGCCCAACTCTAGGCTCTCCATTTATCTTATGTGACTTTCTCTCTGACACTTATATATAGTAGGCTCCTGAGAGGACATTCTTTTCTTCTCCCCCAGTTTCCTATAAGCAACTTACCTTCATGAGGCAGTGCCAAAATGGTAGAGAAAAAGCAGTGACTTGCCTGAGCTCACCCCAAAACTCCTCCAAAAACCCTTAAATAACATCACAGAACAATTCCGGGGGCTACAGAACCCAGAAAAAGGACAGGGTGAAATAATTTTCCAGCCAAAGATAACTTAGAAAGTTGGCAGTTAAGGTCTGTTGTACCTGGATAAGAGTGGAGAACAGTCCAGCACAGACCTAGTCCTAGCAAACCAGGAGCAGGCTTTGAGAGCCACTTAATCAGCAGCATCAGTGTCTGCTTCTGGAGTTCTCAGTCTATAAATTGCAAGTCAAACAATTGATCAGAAGGAGATTACAGGGATCTCTTTGCTGGCACTGAGGGAAGGACTCTGTTGCTTTGTCCATACTCAAATCTTGGTCACAATCCTGAGTAGCAATCCCAGGGATAGGAGGAGCACTAGAACATCAGAGCTTGAGGCAGCAGTGGAATGAGGACCCTCATCACAATTCCAGGGCAGAAAAAAGTACTTGTGGTCACTTACAGACCAGAGCATAGGCCAGGAAAGCAATATACACATTGCTCCCTAGATCATACTACCTTGGAAAAACTGAAAATTTACAGGTCCCTGGAAATATCCCTGAAAATGGCTGCACAAAACTCCTAAAGCTGTAGTATGGGCTTCATCTGGAAATATAGCCCCACTTTAATGAAGAGTTAAAAGTCAATGAATAGACTAGAAAAATGTGTAAACAACAGAAAAATTTCTAACCGTAGAAAGTTACTATGGTGACAATGAAGATCAAAATACAAGCTGAGAAGACAGCAAGGTCAAAATTCCAACATCCAAAGCCTCAGAGATAAATATGAATTGGTCTTAGGCCATAGAAGAGCTCAAAAATACAAGACTCAAATACAAGATTCAAGAGAAACATAAAAAGGTAAATATTAAAGGGAAATCATAAGGAACTTAATAAGGGTAAACTGTTTACATTCCTACATGGGAAAATGATACTAGTAACTCATAAAAGCTTTCTCATTATTAGGGCAGTTAGGAGTACATACAGAGAGAGGACACAGGTGTGAGTTGAATATGAAGGAATTATACCTAAAAAAATAAATTAAGGGGTGAGAAAGAAGAATGCACTGGGAGAAAGAGAAAGAGAGAGGGTAGAATGAGGTAAATTATCTCACATAAAAGAGGCAAGAAAAATATTTTTAAAGTGGAAGGGAAGATAAAGGAGGTGGGGAGAGATGCACATGAACCTTACTCTCATCAGAATTGGCCCCAAGAAGGAATAGCATATACACAGAACTGAGTACAGGAATCTATCTTACTCTACAGGAAAGTAGGAGGGAAAGGGGATGAGAGAAAGGGGGAGAAGGTTCTGGAAGGAAGGGCAGGTTTGGGGAGGCAGTGATCAGAAGCAAAACACTTTTGAGGAAGGACAGGGTGAAAGGAGAGAGAGAATAGAATAAATGTGGTAGGGGAACAGGATAGATGGAAATACCTAGTTGTGTAAAAATTTTTCTGAAGCAAGTTTCCCTGACAAAGACCTCATTTCTCAAATGTATAGAGAACTGAGTCAAATTTATAAAAATAGGAGCCATTCTTTAATTGACGAACAATCAAGAGATATGAATAGTTTTTAGATGAAGTAATCAAAGCTAGCTATAGCCATATGAGAAGGTGCTCTAAAATCACTATTGACTGGAGGAATGTGAATTGAAACAATTCTGAGTTACTACCTCATATGACAAATGTTGGATGGGATGTGGGAAAAATGCGACTTTAATGTACTGTTGGTTAAGTTGTGAGCTGATTCATTCATGCTTTACAGCAATTTGGAGCAATGCCCAAAGGACAACAAAACCATGCATACCTTTTGACCTAGCAATGCCACTCCTAGGTCAGTATCCAAAAAGAGATTAAAAAACAAAAAGGAAATGGATCTATATGTACAGAAATATTTATAGCAGCTCTTTCCTAGTGGCAAGAAGTTGGAAACTGGGGGGGATAGTCATCAACTGGGAAACAGCTGAACCTATTATGCTATGTGATTGTGATGGAAATACTATTGTGTTGTAAGAAATGATGAGCAGGATGCTCTCAGAAAAACCTGGGAAGACTTACATAAGCTGATACAAAGTGAAATATACTTTGTACAAAGTAAGAACAATTTTGTAAGACAATTAGCTGTGAACGACTTGGCTATTCTCAGCAATACAATAATCCATGACAACTCTGAAGGACTTAAGATGAAGAGTGCTATGTGTCTCCAAACAAAGAATTGTTGGTGTCTGAATACAGATTGAAGCATACTTTTTAAAAACATTTTTTATTTTTTTGACTGTGTTTTCTTTTACAACATGACTAATATGGAAATATATTTTGCATGACTACACATATAAAACCTATTTTATTGCATACCTTCTCAATGAGGGAGCTGGGAAGGGAGGAAGGGACAGAATTTGGAACTCAAAGTTTTAAAAACAAAAGTTAAAAATTGCTTTTAAATGTAACTGGGGAAAAAACAAAATACTAAGTACTAAAATAAACACAACAATTTACCTTCACATAGTCCATTCCTACTGATCAAATGTGAATATTTGTCTCTTTCTCTTGATCCCTGCATGTACATTTCAAGTATTTATTCAGTTCTGATCCTTCCATCAAGAATTCTTGGAAATCTTCTATTTCAACAGAGATTCATTTTTTTTTCCCTCTGTAAGATTATATACTCATTTCTGTCAGAAGAATTTCTCTTTTGCAATATCATTTTTCCAAGCCTTCCTCTCCTTTAAAATTCTGCCTGCCAAATCTTGTATGATTCTGAGTATCATTCCTTTGTACTTAAAAAAATTTTTTTGCCTGCTATATTTTTTTCCTGACCTTGAAATTCTTAATTTTGGCTATAATTTTCCAAGGAATTTTCATTTTGGGATTTCTTTCATGAGGTGGCCAGAGGATCTTTCTGTTTTCAATTTGTCATCTGTGTCTAATATATCTTGGCAATTAAAAAGATGTATTTTCCTTAATTATGGTATCCATGTCTTTTTTTGTCATGATTATCAGGTAGTCTGATAAGTCTTAGTTTGTTTTTTTCAGATTTGTATTGCAGGTCAACTTTTTGATAATATATACTTTGAATTTTCTTCTTTTACTTCAATCTTTGATTTTGTTTTAATATTTCTTATGGTCTCACAGATTCATTAGTTTCTGTTTGACCCATTCTAGTATCAGTGAGTTCAATTCTTGGGCAAGGTTTACCACTATCTGTTTCCTACTTAGCTATTCAATTTTGTATCTCTTCTCTGTTTCTTCCAAGTACTCTAACAATAATTGCGGCAAGGACATTCTTTTCACAGACTCTTAGATGTTTTGTGGATTTATCCCTCAGAATTATCCTTGTCCAAGATATTTCTTCATTGTGTTGTTCCCTCTGAGACTATTTCCAATTGTTCCTGAATATATCTTGTTCGTACATAGTTGTTTGCATGTTGTCCCTTTTCTCCATTTGACTGTGAGCTCTTTGAGACTAGGGACTAGTATTTCTTTGCATCCCCAACACTTAGCATAGTATCTGGCATATAGAAGGTACTTAATAAATGCTTTTGACTTGGGAACCTGATGTTTTCTTCTGTTTACTCAAATTTCCAGCCTTAATTTCTGTATCTTGGGTTTGTGTTTGGGTCAAACATTATTCCAGTACTCCTGGATGGTGTTGGGAGATCCTGTTTGATCTTGAATTCTATAGTTAAGACTTGACCACACCTTCTGAAGGAAGTGTCTGATCTTCCCTTTTCTTTTCTTTTTTCTTCCATTCTTTTTTTAAGTTAATAGTATTTTTTCCAATTACATGTAAAAATAATTCTCAACATTCATTTTTAATAAGATTTTGAGTTCCACATTTTTCTCCCTCCCTCTTTCCCTTTCCCCCTCCCAAAGAAAGCAAGCAATATGATATAGGTTACACATATGCAATCATGTTTAACATACTTCCACATTAGCCATGTTGTGAAAGAAGAAACAGAACAAAAGGGAAAAATCACAAAAAACAAAAATGAAAATAGTGTGTTTTGATCTCGTCCATAGTTCTTTCTCTGGATGTGGATAATAGTTTCCATCATGAGTCTTTTGGAATTGTCTTGTATCAATGAGAAGAGCTAAGTAAATCGTAGTTAATCATTGTACAATGTTGTTCTTACTGTGTACAATGTTCTCTTGGCTCACTTCATTAGCATCAGTTCGTGCAAGTCTTTACAGGTTTGTTTTTAAATCTACGTCTGGCCTTTTTTTGTGCTGGGGTTCAGTCACAGCTGCCTGGATTCGCAGTCCAATATAGCCTCCCTGCATGAGAGTCTGGCCCTACCTCATGCCATCGATGAGGCCTCTGGGTTACTTGTGCTGAATGTTGCTCAGGGCCCATCTTATCCTAGGCTAGGAACTAGTCTGTCCTCGCATCCTGCCGTCTGTGGGGTCTCTGGGTCGCCCCACACTGGACTTACTGTATAATGTTGCATTTACCCTTGCTCCTCCTGGTCTCCTGACCAAGTTGTTTCACACTATGCCTCCTGCCTTACTCTGCCTTGTCTCTCCTTCACGCTCTTTTGGGATTCTCGCCATCTTTTTCTGTAGTAATGGATTGGAGAGAGTTTGTAACTGGCTCTTTTTCTTTGTTTTTCTTTGTCTATTCTGGTCAATTTAAAAATTTTATTTATTTATGTATTTTTTGCTTTTTTTGGGGGGGGAAGGCAGGGCAATTGGGGTTAAGTGACTTGCCTAAGGTCACATGGCTAGCACGTATTAAGTGTCTGAGGTCCGATTTGAACTCCCGACTCCAGGGCTGGTATTCTATTCACTGTGCCACTAGCTGCCCCCTGGTCCATTTTTAGAGCTGTGTGTGGGTTTATGGGAGATCTGGCCTCCTCTGCTACTATCTTCCCATAATTCCTTTTGCCTTCAGTTGTTAAGATGTCTCACTGATGGCTGATCTAGTTTTCTTGAACTAATAATTGACATTTTATTTCTAATCTTGTGCGAAGGTCAGAACACAAAGATCAGACTAGATAGACTGAGACGAACTGCCTCCATAAATCTCTATTTCGGGTTGTGACTCTCTCCTCTGTACAGTGGTATTGGGGTGGCAATTAATATCTATACTGAAAAGATATTTTTCATTTTTCAGATGATTGCATTATTAAATGTGAGAAGAAAGGTTTGCAAACTGCATGGCAGAGAGGTCTAGCATTATGATAAGAAAGAATCCTTCTCTCATTATTTTGGATACCAGTTCTTTCAGAACAAAAAAAAAGTGTAAAAATATTTTTCTTCCTCTTCTCCTTAGATAATTGAAAAATGAAAATGGTTACAGAGTTGGAATAATAATCATCCTACTGCCAGGAATCCAGCCATGAGGTTTGACCTGTTAAATGTCTATTGGGATAAGGCATAAGAGCCCTTATCTTTTATTTCAAAATATCACAGAAGCCTGGAATTTCTACCATCAGAGTATCAGTCTTCAGAGGTAATATCTATCATGAATGAGACAAATGAAAAGAATTAATAAACCTTAGTATTAGAAATGTATATAATCACCTTGGAAAGTTGGTACCAACAAGTACCATATAAACAAAAATAAAGAAACAAAGAGAAGGCAAATTACCAGTTTTATGTCACACAGGAATCAGAGAATGAAATAAAAGGAAAGTTTGAAAATGTCCATTCTAACACCCATAGCTATTCCTTGAAGCAGCTGTATAATCTTTAGAAACATAAAGACCTTTTCATTTAGGTCCTTTGCCCCATTTACTCCTATACAACCTACCAGCAGTTTATTAAAAACCTCTGAGTCTCTGGGATGGTTTTGGTCATACTCAAAGGACAGCAGAATTTAGACACAAAATAGACAGCTTTTAGACAACATCTAGTGCAATCATCTCATATTATAAATGACGAAACTGAGGCTTACATAGGTGAAGTTATCTTCCCAAAGCCAGTAAGTGGTAGAGGAAGAACTTTAAGTCAAGTCTTTTGACTCTGGTTCCAATGCTTTCTACCACTGTTTATCAAAGGTCAGAGTTTCTTAAATAGATAATATCAATCAATCAATAGTCAATGTGCTAAGCACTGTGCTTAGCAGTAGGGATACAAAGAAAAGAAACATAGCCATCTCCACCATCAAGGAAAATGAATATGCACACATACGAGGGAATATTCATGTCTGTATATAGGTAGATATAAAGTATACACCAAAGTAGATACAAGGTAAATATGAGATGAGTAGAGGATGAACTATAACCTGAGAGAACTGGGAAAATCCTTTTGTAGGTGGTGCTGATTGGGCTGAAATTTAAAGGTGTACAAGACTTCTAAGAGGTGAAGGTGAAGAAGGAGCACATTCTAGGCATGGGGGACAGCCATTGAAAAGGCATAGAGATAGGAGATGAAATATTGAGTGTCAGGACAGCAAAAGAGCAAAAGGTCAGCTTGGTCAGAGAGAAGTCTTTGTGAAAAGCAGTGATGTGAAATTAGTCTGGAAATGTAGGATATAGACCAGAATGTCAAGGGCTTTAAATACCAAATGGAGAAATCTGGAGCTTAACAAGTAGGGGAATGACGTGCTTAGGTGCTTTAGGAATATCAGTTTGGCAAATGTATAGAGGATAGACTGTAAAGGAAATAAACTTGAGATAGAGAAATCAAATAGTAATTTATTCCAATATAGATTAAGAGCAAGGTTAAGAGAACCTGAAAGAGGGTGGGAGCTGGCAAGTGGAAAGAAGGAAATAGAGACAAGAGATGCTGTGAAGTTAGAATCAATATTACTTGACACCACAGTTTTGAAGAAACAGGAAAGTGTAGAAGAGGAGTGGGTTTTGAGGGAAAATTAATGACTTCTTTTGGGGGCGTGGTGAATTTGAGACATGAACAGATTTTCCAATTCAAAATGTCCAAGAAGCTGGTAATGTGAAATCATCAAAGCTCTGGAGAGGGGCTATAGTGGGATATATAGACCTGAGGAACACCTACAGAGAGTCTATTGGAGCTGATGAGATCACCAAGAAAGGGAATATACAAAGAGTAGAATCCAGGACAGAGCTCTGAAAATTATTCATAGGGAATAGGAATAGGGACTGCACCTATGATTCCGCTGGTATAGTGAATTTCCAGGTAAGGAAATTCTCTTTACCAATATAAACTGTCATATTCTCTGAAATTTGTTATTTTAGGGAATATCCTGGGACACTGAAAAGTTAAGTAAGTGACCCAAGATCACAAAGCCATATTTGTCAGAGGCTAGACTTGAACCAATTTCCTCTTGGCCCCAAGGACAACTCTGTATCTACTACACAATGCTACACTCACAGATACTATTTTTTTGGGGGAAAAAGTTAGGAAAGTGTTCCCTTCTATAACTGAACTTTTAAAATTAAAACCAGATTCCTTGTTTTATAATGATTAGAAGAACTTCTATCTAATGAAATTGGCAGGCTCCTACTTTCCTGGAGGGGCAAGGTACATAGGAGTATCAAAGAAGTCAGGATGAGGTGAAGAATCTGCCTTGGCAAGATACTTGGTGGGTTACACTACTAGAAAATCCATGCCTATAATAATTATTCATTTTTAAACTTTTTTCTTCCTCCCTTAGCCCAAACACCAATTTTTTTTTCATAGAAAAGATGTTAATGTAGTCCAAGTTAAAAACCTATGGTTCTCTCAATTCATATAACTCCTGGATGCCCTTAAAAACTGTGATTAGTTAAGTTGACAAATTAGGAAGCATATCACAGTTTCTTTTAAGTCTACCTGCTTTTATTTTGTAATTCCATTTCTCAAAAACTTTCAATGGTTCTTCACTGTTAATCAGATAAAATCTAAACATTGTTTTCCAACTTAGTCTCCTACTATTTTCAATGTAAAATTTTCACTCTAGTCCAACAGATCCAATTCATGGTTTACCAAAATACCTTTTATTTTTTCAGGAATTCCAATTAATTGATTCAACAAATTCATATTAGGTACTTACTATATCCAAGAGATTTGCAGAGAACACAAGCTAAACAAGATATGGTCCTAGATATGAAGAAGCATGTGATTTATAAGATATGTAAACAATACAAAAAGAATTAAGTTCTTTAGAGAAGATATGAAGTACATAAGAGGAAGATATCACTTATGGCTAAGGATATCAGGAAAAGATCTAATGAAAGGCACAGGATTTGATCTGAGTCTTAAAGGGTGGAGAGGATTTCAACAGTAAAAGTTGAGTATAGGAAAAAGGAATGTCATTTCATTCAAAAGAAACACTGTAAACAAAAGGAAATAGCAGAAGATCTGTCTGGAAATTCTTGATTAGGTAGTCGAGAATGTTGAAAAACTATATTATTTAGAATTTATTCTGTAGGCAATGGGAGGCCAGTGCTTATAAAAATAACTGTTTTCATTTACAAAAGTGATAATATTACTCTGGTAGTGGTGAATATGAGAAACTTGAGTGGGAAGCTGTTAGATGCGGGAAGAGGACTTTGAAGTAGTATAGGCGAGAAGTAATGAGGATTTCAACTAGATTATGGTAGAAGGAACAGAAGGGGAGAATAATTAGAGAAATGTTGTAGGTAAAACATTAACTGAACTTAGCAAATGACTAGATGAGGGGGACCATGTAGAGACGTAAGTCAAAGAAAATGCTATCAATTGAAACAGAGTCAAGATGATAGAATGAATTTTGTCATTTCTGCCTAGCTCTCCCAACAGGCTCACACCCCAAGACATCCAAATCAAATTCTAATTGGCTGGAAAAATGAGCAAACAAATAAGAACCTGATCATAAAAAAAACTTGAGAAGCTTGAAAACATCTACAAGCAAAGCCCTAAAGGAAAATACAGATTGGACAAAGCCCAACAAAAATTCTCAAAAAATGCTATAGCTTTAATTCTAGGTAACGAGACAGATAATAGTATATTAGCAGACAATGGTTTTATTCCTAATCTCCTCCCATAAAGATCTACTTATCATTCAAGATTCATTTCATATCTTACTTTCTATATCTGTCTTTTCCTCCCCAACTAAATGCCGAATTTCTTAAAGGAAAAGCTCCTGTCTTAGTTTTTGTTGGTTTATTTTTGTATGTTGTATTATGTTTATTATGGTGTTGTTCACACAGTAGGTGTTCAATAAATATATTCACTGTCTGTTGTGGTTCGTCAGTGATATTAATGACTTGCAACCTCTATGTTTAGCCACTAGAGGACAACATATTTACAACTAGGAACAAGGTTTTCATTGCCTGTCTATTCATATGTAATCTATTCCCCCTTTCATTAAACTACCATCACATAGTGATCTAAATTAATCAATCAAACCAATTGCTAGTAAATAGAGTTTTCTTTTTTTAGCTCTCTTTTTCCATAAGGAAAACCGGAGTAGACATAACATAAGGAATAGCATAAGGAAACCTGGATTGGGAAGCAGAAAATCCAAATTCTCGTCTGGCTTAGAAAATAATTAATTAAACCAATATTGATAAGTCACTTTCCCTCTCTGGGTTTCAGTTTCCTTCTCTGTAAAATGAGGGTTTTATATCTTTTAGATTCAGTATTAAAGGATTCCATGTTGAAACATCTGGCCCAAAAAAAGATTTCTTGATTTAAAATAAAATTTGTAATAAACTTTCAAATCAATATCATTAGCTATTGATTGGAAATACTACAGAGGTTAATGAGGACATCTTTCTGTTTTATGGAGGGGAAAACTGAGGCACAAAGCAAGGGAGTAGTCAAAAGAAGGCCACCCCCAATTAGAAAGGGAACTGTGGTACAATTCTAGTTTCAAAAGTTTATCACAGTTCAGCTTTATTTCTAGATCTCCTAGGATATGTCTCTCTGTTTCTTTCCCTACATGTTGCGAATTCTTTTATTGACACCCATAAAATGTGCAACTTACTGACTGAATAAAACTGAGAAAAAGTCAACAGGCCTCTAATGGGGCTTGCTGCCCATCAGTTCTAAGATTAAGTTCCTAACATAGGTGAAGATGATTTTGGTTCACGAGTTCATATGGCTCAGTCCCAGGCTGCTTTCTTCTGTCTAACTGGTCTGTAGGACACCTAACTTTAATTACTTTTAAAAACTGTACTTATTGAAAACAGAATAGAATCATTTTATCATGTTAATCAGATGACATAAGAAAAATAAGAATTGAAATTTAAATAGAAATAGAAAATGAGTGTATGGTAGTATACTGTATCACTTCATCATCCTCCCTAAGTATAACTACATTCTAAAAAAGACATTATTAACAAGGCTCTCAAGATATAAGACACATACAAAGATGATGATATCCTAGAAGCCTTTCTCCTACTGCCATAAGGGAACTACTATAGCTAAAACTACTTTCAGTCATGTAAGAGAGATACATAATGACAGAGAGACATAGAAGCGAGAACACAGATGCTTTACAAAGCACGTGTGCACCACTACTACTCCCTACTGCTTTGTTCAACTGCTGCTGATACCTGGTAGCAGGTGTCCAGTTCTTTCCCATTGGCTGAAAAGGATATCATGCCTGTGGCCAAGTCAATGAGGCAGCCAATTTCTAGGTCCACATTACTTCGACTTGATCTCTGGGAACTGGCAATTACATCTCCACCCCAAACCATGTAGCAGTTGCTGCGCTTCACACTAAGAACCAAAATTTAAAAGAAAAAAAAAGGATTAAAAAGTACTAAGTCTATCATCTGGGAGCTAATAACTAAAGCTGACAATGATAATGACTCAGGTAACACTATTTTAGATATATATCTAAAATTGATCAACTTGAATGAATTTTCCTAAATAAAACCATACTTTACCACATTTCACCAAACATAAATCATTACTCTCCATAGACAAGTGGAAATTTGCAAGTTGGCCCACCAATAATTATGGGAAGAGACGATTTTTAGATATTCAATCTATTATCACAGGAAGGCCATGAGACAGGGTAGACTCACACTTTACAAGTGAAAAAAAGTGAAGCACCAATGTTATAGACATGCTTAGAGTTATACTAAGAAATGGTATAAGAACAAGAGTCCACGCTTACAATCTAGTATTCAAGCCAATAAAGCAGAGAACAATCTGGTAATCTTGTCCACATTTTTTCAAAGATTTATCCTTACAAAGCAAAACTACAACATACAAAGTCTTTGGAGACTCTCCCAGTTCTTGGTCTTCTCTCTCTCCATAATGCTCTGAGCCAATGTCAGACTACAAAGTGTAAACAGTATGATGGTATACACCTTTCAGGTGTATATTTAGATTTTAATAAGAAACTCTTGAGGTCCAAAAGTCCTATAGTATCTAAAGGATTAAATCTCCAATGAGAGAATTTCAAGGCCTGAAGGCTTTTGTGACAAATTTTTGAAGGCTATGCCAGTGGAGTCCATAGTACTGGAAAAGTTTCCAGCACTGACCTGGTAACAGACTACATCTGCTATTTGAGGACTAGCCTCATCTTCTGTAGGGAGGACCATCACCAGTAAGAAAGCCACTATGTGGTAAATTTACCTTGAAGCAGTGTTATTCTAATGGCTGAGGGTCAATTATACGCAGGTGGCTCCAGACCAGACCATATTTCTTCACCCAAACCAACTTTAGTTTTGCCACTACAACATTATGGCTACATCCTTCAAAAGCGAACTCTTAGCCTAGGTTATTTTATTCTAATTGCTAAGGGCCAAATATATCTAGCGAGCCTCAGACTCAACTATGTATCTGTAACCTACCACTTCCGGTCCTGTCACTACACCAATAATTCTATTGCCAGGGTCTGATTATCACGTCTTCTTTGGGGAATTGTAAACACATCAACTCTGGAAAGTGTGTATCAACTGACTGTCCTATTCTTCCATTCAAAAAGGACTGTTAGTGGGTCCACTGGAACACATCTATTTTGATAGGAGATTTTGGGAGACAGATCACTTAGGAGAAGGGATAGCTTCAACTCCTGAGAGACAGTATCTGCACAGACATTTATTGCAACATCTATGCTAGCTGTGGGAGAAGTCAACTGAAAATCCTGGGGTTAACCTAAGCTACCCTGTTAACTCCAAAAAATACTAAGGCTTAGAAAGTGTGAAAACTATTTCTTGTCTAATGATATAGGTGACAGAGATTAAAAAAATTTGTTCACCAAAGTCCCTTACAACAACCCTGTGCAGAAGAGTAAGAAAAGCAAATAGCACCCAGAATTTTCAATGAATTTTTATACCAACTGTTGTGCCTGTTCCTTACCTTACTAATGTAGCAGATGACCTCATTAACATCACCTAAGCCTTTCATGAGTGGTAATGATGTCAGCAACTTCAATGATGCTTTTTTTCCTTCTATCTATAACTGCAATTAGCCAGGAACAATTTGCCTTCACCTGGAATGAGTCCAGCATACCTTTACCATCCTTCGCTAGTGCTACCTGAATTATCCCTTATGCTCCTACCATTTCGTGGACAGGTACTTGGAAAAGGTCCACTTCCTGAGGCCAATGACATCTACCACTTCATTGATGACATATTGTTAACCAAATCAGATGAGGCACAGATTATAGCATGGAGTGAGTCTTGGTGTCAACTCGGGCCCTGAATATATTATATATAAGCGACTTATGAGTTACCTATTTTTCTTTTTTGCTTTTTGGAGGGCAGTTGGGGTTAAGTGACTTGCCCAAGGTCACGCAGCTAGTTTTTGTGTTAAGTGTCTGAGGCCAGATTTGAACTCAGGTCCTCCTGACTCCAGGGCCGGTGCTCTATTCACTGTGCCACCTAGTCGCCCCCTTTACCTATTTTAATAGAGAAAACTATGCCTATAAAAAGGATCAGTGACTGTGCCATAAGTGTTACCATTTAGACATATAGTCCAAATGATCCTGATACTATTCTTCTCATTTCAACTGCTCTCCATCAGGAGATCCACTGTGAACTTCCCCTGATATCACTGATGTCATGGATCAGAATAAAACTCCTTCAGAGTTCATTAAATTATCTGCTTCCTTTTTTTTCTGTCTGTTTTTTCGTTTGTTTTTTAACACACACTAAATTTCTGTTCCACTGCTAAGTTCTTTTACCTCTGAGATCAATTATGTCAAATAACAACCCAATCTAAAGGCCATCTAAAAGGTGGGAATTTCTTCTCCCCTAGAAGAATTTTAGTACTTTGCCACCAAAGGTTGGAAATGTTGGAGGAACAGTGTCTGCTCCACAGAGCTATTTCTTTTTTACAAAAAGGCAGTGAAGCTTAACTATTTAAGAGGCTTAATTATTTCAAGTGACTAAGACTTGAATAATTGATAGATTCCTGGTTGCTTAAGGCTTAAAAAGCATGTTACACAAGGAGTTGGGCCTGAATAGATTTTATGTGCATCCTCTGCTGTGGTACTATTTTAATCAAGTGTGCCACTGTGGCATAAGTGAAAGTTATGGGAACTGCAACCACCTGTACAAATACCGCATTTTTGTTGAATACCTCTTTATGTTGTATTGTTTAATAAACATTTTGCTCAATCTTAGATGGCCTACCAGTGTTTCACTAGTTCTAATCCTGAGCCTAAACCACCAGAACAACTTGAGCAAGGAGTGGCAAAGAACATTGGCTTATTAATGTCATACATAAAACATTGCTTCCAGAGCTGAACACAATATTCCAGATGTGGTCTACTAGGCTTGACTATAGTGTCCTTGACCCTATGCATCTCTGAATGCAGCTTAAGATCTATATAGGATCCTCCACTCTACCCATCTACTTGGTCTATCAGAAAAGGAAATTAATCAGTTCAGGTTCAAGTACTTAAATTGTAGCTAAAGGTGCTTCTTACAACTCAAGTATGCCCCTTATTGGAAGAAAAGATGACCAGCAACAGGAGTTATGTATCTCTGATTGACTAGAAGGTACAGAAATTGACAGAGTTGCTTAGATAGTACAAATGAGCTGTGAAAGCAAAATCTGTCTATTCAGCAGTCCCACAAGTCTCCTGGGAGTCTTTAACTCCCAGCAGAATGTCACTGGAGTAATGTGTTAATGTTTCATGTTTTAAGTATTTGTCAAAATACATTTATGAACCTTTTGTATTATAAGAATTTCTTTTGTGGTAGGGGGCAAAAATGGCCTTTCTATACCTGAAAAATAAAGAGGTAAGAAACTAATAATATATTAAGGCACTAAAGTAAGAAGGTACTAAGAGTCACCATTTTTAGACCATCTAGAAATGTTAACTTAGTTACTGGTAGTCTAAATATGAGATCCTTGTTCAACGTCCAATGAATTGCTATACTACTAGAAGCACATAACTATACCAATGTTTACATTCTTGTTATAAACAAAAACAAGATATAAAAAGGGTGCTGCTAAATGAAAAGATGGCTTTTAGATCCTCCTCAACGAAATAGAGGAAGGAGCTGGTAGAGTTGGTTTCATCATATCACCAAATGCAAAAAGAATATAATTTCAGGGGTATTTGGTCATTTTGTTTTGCTGTTTTCTTTATTTGCATAAGCAAAACCCCCCCCCACATGAATACAGCATACATTATGTGATAAAAGCTGTTGAAGAAGACAAGGGGGTAGAAAAAGGACTTGATAAAATCCTCCAATGCCATATAAAATATGATTAACTTCTCAAAGACTTCAATGTAAGGGTGAATATGAAGGAAGACAGAAAAATATATTGGGAAATTTGGTTCAGGATTAAGAAACCCAAGAGGCTAAAAATTTAAAAACTATACAGAAATTTCACTTTGATATAATTGCTCTCAATATCACATCAAATATAGGTGGGGGTGATTCAATGGAAGGTAGGAGCAAATAAGTTTCTGGGAATGAGTTACAAAAGGGAAAAGGATCTCTGAAGACACCTGTGATGGACATCTGACTTTTGAGGGGAACCCCATTTACCTTTCATGGACCCGGCCTCTTTCATCTCCCAGAGTTACGGTCACTGTGCAGTTTTTGTTCAAGTCAAACTTCTCACTGTATAAGTGGTAGTCTGGTGTCACCCACCCAACCCAGGTGTAGGAAGGGTCCTGGCCAGCAAATATGCGAACAGAATAATAGCACTGCTGTAGAGAAAATATGAAGGGTTAATGAAAAAAGCTAAGCACTGCAGGGCAAGATCTAGAGCACCAATGTTGGTTGAAAACAAGAGCAATAAGATGGCAAAGCATTTAGGGCTCCCTCTGTAGATTTTTATATGTGGTGATTCTCTCTCAGCGGCCATATTGGGTTCTCAAGATGCACTAGGTGACCATATATATGAAATAAGGGTTGATAAGAGAGTACAGCTTCCTAGTTGTTGACTTCTTGTCTATCCTTTAAAAGTTCATGAAAGTACCAGTATTATTTCCCCTTTGCTATAAAATAATAAAGACAGATTAAAGACCAGTAAACAGTCATTCAGAATGGTGTTATATACACAGAAGAAACTAGTGACAAAGTACATTACTATAAAATGTTAAAAATAATTTTAACATTCACAATGACTGAGAGATTTAATGACTCATAAAGCTTTTACTCTGGTGTGCTAGGTTAACCTCAAAGTTACTAAAGAAAAAAAAGCAAACCTCCTAGTCAACCATCAATATTTGCTTTATATGTATGTTCTATTAGTAGTCGTTAAACTTTACTGAAGTTAGACTCCTCTCTGCACAATGTAACTCTGGAGAATCTATGTTCTTATAATGCAGAGAGGTAAGTATTTAATTCCTTTCAAAGGATTTTTTTAAACCACTGATAAATACCTATGATGGATAGTAAAGAATTAAGAGGCATTATCTCCTTTTTATAATATAATGATTATAATATAATTTATAATAAAATTATTATGTATGCTGTAATTATTCATTTATATATGTATATACACTGAGTATTTTATAGGTGCTGAAGCAATCTTTTTTCTTTGGACTGGATTCTTATTGCTTCTCCCCACTTCATCATTTTCATCATCTTACCTGTTTGGGGGGGAGGGTTCTGAGTAACTAATACATAAAAGAATAAACAGAAGGGTTACGTGAAATTCTAATACAATATGTGTTTCAATCAAAAAGATACTATTGAAACAAATAACCAAATAATGTAAACCTTAACTGAGCAAATATTACTTACTGTTGTTGTATGAGCAACTATTTCTTGTATCTGTTTCCTAGTGGGTGGGAGGAAGAGAAATAATCATTTTTTAGTTATTCACCACTTTAGAGAATCCAGTTGATGTAACAGTCAGTTGACCTTCCTTTAACAATTTGTTAAAATTCAGAAAACTGAAACATGAGTCTTGGTGATGCTAGCTAGTTGTTGGACTTTACTCTAAACACATCACTGCCCACTCTCCCTCTCTCAACCATCTATGGTTTCATGATATCTAGTATATAATAAGTTTTTATAGGAAAATAAAATAAGTCAATTAGAGGCAGTTCTTTAAGAAAAATATATGTGTGGTCACTATAAGACATTTGGACCAAATTGGGCAGTATTCCCAATACATCAAACCAAAGTCAAGATTAGTTCAATATTGATGTTCTCTGTCCATGTGTGTCTGAGCTAGGAATTGTTTCTTAGTTTAGCTAGAAATACAGTCTCTGCTGCCCTCTATGACTTTATAGTATCATCAAAGGGTAAAAGAAATGAGAAACTTACTTGATATTTTTCTCTAAACAAAAGGTAAATGGTATGATAGAGTTCTAGGAAATAAGTGAGATCAAGAATAAGTAGAAGTCTCAACACTAGAGATATATCTTTATATAGTGTTGAACTGATCCTTTTAATTAGACACTTAAAAAAAGTCTCTCAAACTTCACAAATACATGCACACATTTCACTCCCTACACTTCAACATATAGCCGTACATACAAATGCACACATGTGTATGTGCACACATCTTCCTTTTCATAGATGTTGGAGTGAAACAAAGGATACATCTTACCTTTTCTGAAAAATGTCACTTTCCAAACCAGTACCGTGGTGGAAGGAAGAATAGCATTCCACAGGCATGCTCAGGCGACAATAGATCATTTCAGCACTGCTATTCTGTGTGCCAAATGTTTTGTGGGTGACCTTAAGGCATGGGGGGGTATCCATTGTTCCATCGATCCTTGTGACCTGAAAACACAGACTTTACAATGGAACAGTTGGGGGTCCTGGGCCTTATTTTTTCTCTCCATTATTCATTTTGAATTTTTCTTGCTTACTTATAATTAAAAAGAAATGATGATTCTCCAAATACAATCACTGTGACTTTTCACTGTTTTATGAGTTTGTCTGATGCAATCAAGTTTATTTTCTGTATAGTCAAGTAGGAAGTAGTAACATTATTTCCAAACTAGAAGCACTCCAAATTATGCTACCTAAAAGAGTGAATAACCTAAGTTGGAGTAAGCAGACATAGCAGGAATATTTTTATTTTTCATGACTCTTTCATTGGGTTTCTTACAGAGATGAACAGATAGCTTAAGAAATCTTACGTACTTAGCTACTTATGTATGCACCTCAAATGCAATTTCATATCTATGCCACCAATGTCAAAGCTATGGATCAGTGACTTACAAAAGAATCATCAAAAGAACAGACATTTCATGGAAGAAGCAAGAGAGAAAAAAACCAAATTGCATTCTAGGAAGATAGGAGAATTAGGCTGTGTTTAGTGATACTTATTTTATTTTAAATTTGGGTATTTTCACTTTTTCTGCTCTTAAATAATGATCAGAAAGGCTCACAGAGGAGAGTTCTGCTGAAAACAATGATACGGGCTTAGAAGGGTAAGAAACTGGTTAAGAAATAATGTGCTCAAAATTAAAGAAAAAGAAAAAAATGGTAGAATTTAAAATGAGCAAGAAACTGGAACACTTAGAATCAATATCATAGTAGAACTGCTTTGGTTCCCTTCATATCACAAAACTGTGGCCAACTTGGGCCAGATGGGTACAATTTAAGGGTATAGTTGAAGAGGTATAGAGGGGGGGATTTCTAATGAAATTCTTGAGGGTTCGTCATCCGAAAAGAATTACTGGACTCAGCTGTCTTTTGGCAGAGTTATAAAAGTTTATTGTTAAACTGACTTTGCAGCAGGCGGGGGTGGTGGTGTAAGGAAACCTGCAAGCTGACAGGGATTTAAGGCAGGGTTATAAAGTTCTATGTTATGTTTTGCAGCAGGCAGGGGGGTGTCAGAGAAATCCTGAAAAGTGTAGGAATTAGGGATACTGATTATATAGTAATAAAACCATAAATCTGATATCAATTATGCTAACTAGGTGTGCAAAGGTGGAGTTAGGGAGGAGTTTGGAAGAAGTTAAGGAGTGATCAATGCTTAAAGGAACATGCACTTTTTATATCAACTGCGCATGAGTATTGCCCATAATTCACTGGGAGAAATTTGAGGGGGGCAAAGGGGTAGGTGTAGTTTTTTGTCTTGACAAGAAATAAAGTCAGCCAGCAGTCAAATCTGAATGAGAAGTACCCAGCCTGTTAGCCATCAAAGTCCTTTTTGACAAGATGGATGTTGGGAAGCTGGGCTAATTGGGGATTCAAGATGAGTTTGACTGTGAGGAGTAATCTTACTGATAATGCATTGAAGGATTCATAGTTTGCAGCTGGCCACTAGAACAAAGGAGGTATACACTTCTCTAACTAAGGATTTGTTTATAGAATGCTTTTGAAGGATTCATAGGTATGGCTTGTTATTATAGCAAGCAGGGATAGTTATAGAATTAATGGTTTCAGGGAAAATGCTTTTAGGCTGGGGACAGGGGAGAGACAGAGTTAATGCTTTATGGCTGGGGGGAAGTGTGACTTTTACAACTTAATTGCACAGGCTGATGTTACAGACTGATGTTACATACATAGGTACCCGAACACAAGTGAGATTTTTACAGACTGAAGTTACAACAATGTTACAAAGGCACCCCAAATGTTTACAAAGGCACCTCAGCACTGCATCATTGTTAGATTAAATTTCCCTCATTTAAATTTAAATAAACAAATATTCACTGAAAAGCCTATTCTGTGCTAGGTACCATTTTTATAACTAAGCCAGAACCTCTATATTTTTGAAATAAGGGGAGCTTTGAGGACATGCGTCATCTCTTAATCCATAAACCTGGAAAAACATCATCACAGAGTCATGGTGTTATAAAAATCAAGTTAGAACTGAGAGCTTGGGTTTTAAGCATATAAAGAGTGAAAACCCGAGAATTAGAACACTCAATCCTATAACAGCACCATGATAGAGCAGATTTAGAAAGGACAATTTCAGAGCTATAAGAAATCTTCACAAGATTGTGTAGTTGTCAACTAAAAACAACCACAGATTCATTAAGATATAGCTTTATAGCTCCACACAGAATACTTATAATTGTTATGAAGAGCCAAAAAGGAAAATTATGAGGAAGAATTATGGTAATATTACATGGCTTTATGCAAGAGGCTAGCTGATGACAGGTATTAGTGTCTTGGCACATCAGGCTCCACTAGGGCTTCCTTTGAATATGTAATCCTACCTCTATATGAGCGTGATCCTTTGGCACATTGACAAATGTAGGGAGGCGTTTGCTGAACCACATAGCAACATCTCGGTTCATGTTGACAGCAAAAGGCTCAAAGCCCTCCTGGAGGCCACACATGGTGTAATACTTGAAGGTACTGGCATCCATTCCAAGGTTCATGCGGCCAATCTGAGACAAACCCAGTGAGCATATGGGGACAAAACCTATAGAACAGTATAAAGAAGGATCAATTTAGCCAACACTCTATTCCTTTGAGGCTGGTAAGAAAATCTAAGCATTTTAAGTACTTAACAACAATGGAACAATGGGGGAAGCTGGTGTTTTAGCAAATTAACATTTTCTCCCTAACACACAATGTTAACAATGGTGGCTGATTGCAAAATGATATGGAAAAAGCAATTAATAACATAAATTTCTTAGTAATGAAAACAAAGACGAAGTAGAAAGATGAAACCAAACACAGAAGAAAAATTAGGCTTCTCCTGCTATCTCTTAAGGGTAAAAAGTTATATAAGGGCCTGGTTAGGAGAAAAAGATAAATTTTTAAAAATCACAAAATACTAAATTATACTAAATTTGTCATATGAAAATATGACAAAAAAAGTTAGGGGAATAGGGTCCTTTCTCCCCTCAAAGCACTGGAGACATATGTGATGATAACATCACTAATTTATTTATTGGTACAAGAAAAAAATAGAGTTAAGGTAAAGTACGAGAAAAGCCTTAAAAATATTCCTTTTCCTTCCTACAGCTATCTAATTGTCTCACCAAGCTAGCTTTTGAATCTTTACCCCTTTACCCACACTCAAAATTACCATTCATAAAAGATCAAAGAAGAAGTTTAGTCTCTTTTACTCTCACTTGTGTTAAATCTATAAATCATAACTGCGGCCAAATAAACAGACCATGGAGAGAAATATATACTTATGTGGGCACTAGAACAATCTGGACAAAAGGTTACGGAGCAGAGAGGAAAAGAAGGAAAGATGCAGAGAAAGATGTGGTTTTTGGTTTGATGGCTAAAGGAAAATTTATCCTAAGAATATTTAAAGGTAACTTTAGACAAGTTTGCATTTCATAATGAACATTATCTTTCATTGAGATTAAAAACCAAAATATAGTTTTTCTGGAATAATTTACACAGCATATTTTACTCAAGGCATGCAAACTAGAATTCAAAATTGAGTCAGATATAGACAAATAAACAAATCACTCCAGAGGGTAGGTTGGATACTTTCAGAGATGCAATTATTCTTTCTAGACAACTGGACCATTTAGAAATGAGTAATGGCAGTAGATTAAGGAATGGGTGGGGTAGAGCATTCCTAAATTTCCATAAGTACTCTACATTGTCAGGAAGACCTACTTTCTGCCTCTATCCCATAACTAGCTGTGCAGGCAGGGCACTTAATCTCTCCAATGTAAGCTGGCTACACTCTAAAGTTACAAATTATAGCTGAATTGTACATCTGCATGAGCACAAGGAAATCTCACAGTTTCCTACCTAGATGAAATAACAGTTATGCTCAAAACAAAACCATATCCATATGTAACTATATAATAGTGAGTTAGAAAGTCTATTATTGGGTTAGGGCACAATAATATATCCAATAATATGCTAGAGCACAGAGATGTTCTAAAGGATGCTGTCACCACAAACAAAAGTACAAATTTCTGTTAATGGTGGGCAATCTAATTAAAAAAATAAAAGCAAACCCAGTGGCTTTTCCTGGAATATAGTTATGGCAGAAGCAGAAATTGGGACCTTCCAAAAGCAATCCTTTCTTTCTTGTCAATTGATATGACTAGATTAAAGGCATCAAGTGACAGAAGTAAAAGATTTTTTTTAAGAAGCGGTAATTACAACCAAAAGTATAGTAAAATATTTCTTTCAGCCTAGTTAATTGGGTGAACTGATAATGCTGGAGAAAGAAGAGCATGATCCTACACGTAATTTATTTTTTCTAAGGAAATTACAGCTTTTCTCAGATTCTTATCTCAGCATTACTGAAGGAGGAGAGCTGCATTTTATTAAAGAGAAAACGGATGTGCAAAGGGGTAAAAGGACTCATGCAAGGTCATTATATGGATTCCTGACTAAGACTGTAAATACTAAATTTTCTGACATAAACAATATGACAAGCCTTCAAGAGCTCATTTGAATTCTATATTTATTCATTCATCCGTGCATTATTCTGTACCAAAATATCTTTTTTTTTTCTTCCAATTTTAACAGCAATTGTGACTCTGGAAGTATAGAAAAGGAACAATACAAAGCAAAATAGTATCATTCTCAACGATAATGGTGGAGGGGTAAGACATAACAAAAAGTTATGGAAGAAAATAAATAGAAAGAACATAGCTTAAGGGACATCTTGGTGGATGGGGGAACAACACGTGCAAGTAGAAGTTAAGCCAAACCAAATATTGGATTCAGAGTAGAGAGAGAGCAGAACACGTTCCAGAAAAACAAGCCCAAATGAATACTATAAGAGGGAGGAAAAGAGCATTGGGAGGGAGAGAGAAACAGAGACAGAGACGGAGAGAACAAAAACAATAATGCCAATATGAGATCATAGAATCTTTTTTTTGTGTGTGGGTTTATTTTATTTTTATTTTTTATTTTTAAATTTTTTTGAGTTACATATTTTCTCCCCGTCTTTCCCCCACCCACCGCCCCAAAACAGCCATCCCAGCGTGTCCCCCCTCCCCCAGTCTATTCTCTCCTATGTCACTTTTCAGTAGGGCAGGATGGATCTCCCAACTGCAGTGCCTGTGTATCTCAAGTTCCAGTTGGGTGTAGTCAATAACAATAATAATAATTGCATATATATATATATACATACACACCACACACACACACACACACACACACACACACACATATATATATATATATATACATAGATAGATAGATAGATACACATTCATAACATTTGATTATGGAACTCCAGATTCCAGATTCTTTCTCCTCCTCCCTCACCACCCATCCCCACTGGAAGGACAAGCAATCAAATTCAGGCTGAACACGTGAAATTACGCAGAACCTCTCCATAGTGAGCACGCTGTGAGAGTC
>CM053582.1:394625321-394646399 GCA_028627135.1 Pseudochirops cupreus
CTGATATGGTTCCTTGTAGTTGAGCTGACTTTAGTGGGAAGTATCTTTGTGTGCATTTTGGAGTTCTAGGATTGGTTTAGAGTCCTGTTTTATGGGTATTTTGGGGTGGCTATGTGAGAGCTGCAATATGTTGCTGCTGCTACACCGCCATCTTGGCTCCGCCCCCAAGATCATAGAATCTTGAAGCTAGAAGGAATCTTGGAGGCCATCTAGTTCAATTAGCAACTGAAAAGGAACCTTCTCTTCCATATCCATGACAAGCAGGCAACCACTTTCTACTAGAAGACTACCAATGACAGGGAATTCACTATGGCCCAAGGAAACCATTATACTTTGGGACTACTCTAATTGTTAGGAGTTTTCCCCCTTTCACTGAGTCAAAACATGCTTCTCTGTAACTTCTCTGTAACTTGTTCCACATTCCACCTCCTAAGAACAAGGAGAATAATAAGACCGTGAGGGATAATTTGCAGTGAAGTTTCTCCATTCTGAAAAATCAAATCTAGAATGGCTTCAGCATCCACTAGGCCTAAGTTTAGAAGTCACCTGACTTTACAGGTATCTGGGACTTAGAGCAAGGGAGACCCTCCCCAGTGCCACCGCAGCACAAGATATGCCAAATAAGGATAAAACTGCTTTCCTGGCCTTGCATTGGACACCCACATGTTTCCCTGTCCTTTGCCTCCAAGATAGATTCCCGAGCTTAGGTTGTGGGCTGGCCTCCCTACCAATGAGAGTGAAGGCCAGTTAGGGGATTGGGTTATATAACCATGGGCTTGCTTCTACCTGTTGCTCTCTCCCTGGCAGATGGCATTTGAGTGACAGGGGCAGAGTCCTTTCTCATGAGAAAGAATAAAGACCTTTTATGATCTCAGATTCAGACTCTGAACTCTTTCATCTCACACAAGACTAATCTCTCTTATACATGTCAGCCTTTCAGATAATTGAAGACAGCTATCATGTCTTCCTTAAGTCTTCTCTTCAAGTTAATCACACCCAGTTCTTTCAACTGACTCTTTGGCTTATTATGTAACAGAGCTTGCCTCTGATGGTAACATATTTCAGTGGCCACATTCATTAATTTGGTTCTTTCCACTGAGTGAAAAAAAGAAGCTTATGACTCCATTTCCATAATGTTGTTTATTCAAGGTATCAAAATGCTATATAAATCTTTAGAACATTGCTCTGGTATGGGCAATTTCATAAATAAAAGTCAACAAGCATTTATTATGTATCTACTAAGTATGAGGCACTGTGCTAAATGCTGGGAATACAAAGAAAGGGAAAAACAAAACAAAACACAAGTCCCTGCTCTCAAGTAGAAACTTCTTCCCATGGTAGAAACGGAAATGAAGGCATGGAGAGCAAGAGGGAGAGGGAAATGGAGAAGCAGATCAGGGCTTGAACTGAATTCTAATTAGAGCTAGAATGTATATTTTCTAATTCTTGATCACTAATCATTGTGTATTTCAACTGTACCTCTTCTCACATGTAATTTCCTTAACCACTGAACATTCTGTTATTTTGCTTACAGTTGTGGTAGATGGAAGGGCAGGACAACAAAGCATTTTGGACTTCTTAAAAGAAAAGAGCCCTACACAGGTATGTTAGATTAAGAAAAAAGAAACCCCTTATAATAAGCCACAATATTCAAGGCAGCTAGGTGGTTTGGTGGATAGAGCACTGCCTGGAGTCAGGAAGATCTGGGTTCAAATTTGGCCTCAAGCTTAATAGCTATGTGATGCAGGGCAAGAGACTTAATCCTGTTTGCCTCAGTTTCCTCATCTGTAAAATGAGCTGGAGAAGGAAATGGCAAACCACTCCAGCATCTTTGCCAAGAAAACCCCAGAAAGGGTCATGAAGAGTCAGACATGACTGAAATGACTGAATAACAACAAGAAGCCACTACATATCATTAAGGCAAATAATGATCTTTATCAACATCAACTATCATTTTTTTCACTCAGTAACTTCTCACTAAGAGTTCTCACCATGTTGTACATGTTGGGGAACAAAAAGCAGAGCAGAACAAAAAGAAACATCAAAAAAGTGAAACTCCCCTTTCTCCTCCTCCTGCTTCTCTCTCTCTTTTTCTCTCTCTTTCTCCTTCCAGTCCCTTCCTGAAATGGCACAAAGAAGTGCTATAGTTCAGGCAGAGTCAGAGAAATAAATTATGTTGAAAGAGATGAAAGGAAATCATCTAGGATATTGATTGGAATAAGGATTTGTGAATAACAGAAGAAAAGTCACATCAGAATTTTAAATATTTGCCCCTGCTCCTCCCTGCAAAGAAACAATTTCATTTCACCTATATAAAAATTTCCACAGTGGACATCTCTATTTCTCCAATATTTAAGCATGGTAGGTTGATGGCAGGAAGAAAAAAAAGTCGAGAGATTTACATTTTTATTAAAACCATTTTTATGCAATGATTTATTTCCAAATAATGTTGGTTTTAAAAGCCTGAATGTTTTTTTCCACTTAATAAAAAGAGCACAGAGATTCTGAATAATTAGTATGGATAATTGGGCTGCTAAATGCTGGAAAACGGTATGACTGCTGCTCTCTTTTTTGAACTTCTATTAATATTTTGTTATCTAAAAATAAGAAAGAAATTAAGCTTTACTAACATTTAATACATAATGGGACACTGACATCTTTACTCAGTCTTTTTATAAGATAATTACATGTCATAAATGGTAAATGATATCCAGAGGGGGAAATGGAGGTGTTCTATTGCTGGAGGGTTGCCTGGGACAGCTTTTTAAAAAATTAATTCATTCACTTAAAATTATTCTAAATTTAAGAAATACCAAATAAAATTATCATTTCCATATATAAAGTAAAACAAATAATAAGGATTATACATGAAACTGTATTACTAATAGCTGGCTTGTCTCTCTAAGTATAAATCCAACTTGTTACTTTCAAAGTTGTCCTGCTTGTTTTTTCTTTTTATTTCTTTCAACAGTACTACTATTCTCAAATACCTCTCATTACAAACAAAACAAAACAAAAAAACCAAGACACCTTTGTAACATACATACATTCCTAGCTAAATTTTAAAAAATTTACACTGTTCTTGTTCAAAAATATGTCTTATTCTGGATAATTTTAATTATATTAAATTAAAAAGGTGTTGCACAAACGAAGCCAATGTAACCAAGATTAGAATGGAAGCAGAAAACTGGGAATTTTTACACAAACGTCTCTGATAAAGTCCTCATTTCCAAAATATTTGGAGAACTGAGTAAAATTTATAAGAATAAAAATCATTCCCCAACTGATAGATAGTCAAAGGATATAAACAGGCAGTTTTCAGAGGAAGAAATTAAAGCTCTCCATAGCCATATGAAAAAATGCTCTAAATTACTATTGATTAGAGAAATGCAAATCAAAACAACTCTGATACTACATCACACTTATCACACTGGCTAACATGACAAAACAGGAAAATGATAAATCTTGGAGAAGATGTGGGAAAATTCAAACACCAGTGCATTGTTGGTGGAATTATGAATTGATCCAACCATTCTGGAGAACAATTTGGAACTATGCCTAAAGGGCTATAAAACTCTGCATACTCTGTGATCCATTAATATCACTTCTATATCTGTATCCCAAAGAGATCATAAAAATGGGAAAATAATCCATGTGTACAAAAATATTCATAGTAGCTCTTTTTGTGGTGGCAAATAATTGGAAATTGAGGGGATGGCCATCAATTGGGTAATGGCTGAATAAGTTATGGTATATGAATGTACTGGAATACTATTGTTCCATAAAAAATGAGGAGCAGGCAGACTTCAGAAAAACCTGGAAAAACTTGCATGAACTGATGCTAAGTGAAGTGAGCAGAACCAGAAAAACATTGTACACAGGAACAGTAACACTGTGTGATGATCAACTTTGACAGACTTGTCTCTTCTCAACAACGCAATGATCTAAGACAATTCCAAAAGACTCATGAAGGAAAATGTTATCCATATCTAGAGAAAGAATTATGGAGTCTGTATGAAGATCAAAGCATACTATTTTTCCTTTTTCTGTTGTCTTTTCTTTCTTGTGATTTTTCCCTTTGGTTCTAATTCTTCTTTACAACATGACTAATGTGGAAATACGTTAAATATGATTGTACATGTATGGCCTATATCAGATCCCATGCCATCATGGGGAGAGGCTAGGGGAAGGAGGGAGAGAAAATTTAAGACTCAAAATATTATAAAAGAGAATGTTGAAAACTAATAACAAATATTTTTTTAAAATATGTCTCATTGAGACTATCACATTTCCTCCAGGAAGTAAGAAGAATTGGGCTTTTAAAAATTAATTAATTTATTTTTAGTTTTCAACATTCAGTTCCACAAGCTTTTGATCACAAATTTTTATCACAAATGTTTGAAAGTCTTCTTTTGTAGGGGTGTCAAACTCAGGGCCTGCAAAGCTCCAAAGTATGGCTCCAAGCAGATTAAAATGGAACTGGGAAATAACAAAACAAGTAAATGTACAATATAATAAAGATGCTAATTTGAGGTTTTCTAAGTCAATATGAGGCCTACATGGATCAATTTCTATTTTAGTTTGCCACCACTGCTCCAATGAGTGGATTAAATGTCTATTTTTCCCCTGTAGAATGATATTCAAATTTTCTATTTAAGTTATGCTTGGATGTATGCCTTTTAATTTTTTTGTCTTTTGGAATATAATATTCCAAGTTCTCCTGTCCTAGGTACTGTTAGCTGTTAAGTCTTTGGGAATCCTAACTGTAGTTTCATGATATTTGAATTCTTACTTACAGTATTTTTTCATCATTCTAGACGCTCTAGATTTTGTCTCTGATCAATTTTGGGAGTTTTCATTTTGGGCTTTCTTTTAGGATATGACTAGTGAATCCTTTCTGTTTTTATTTTGACCTCTGGTTTTAAGAGATTTAGGCAGTTTTCATTCAGAATGTCTTCAAATACGGTATTCATGCATTTTTGAAGATGGAATAGGAAGAAGAAATAATGGTTTTCTTGAAATTTTGATATTTCTTAGATTATTTCTCTTTCAGCTGTTTTCTAAATCAATTCTTTTTGATAGATAACTTTTTTCCTGTTTTTTCAGTTTATTGATTTTGCTTTAGTGTGTCTTCTGGTCTCATGAAATCACTGATTTATGTTTGGTGAATTTTAATTTTCAAGATGCTTTATAACTCAGGTGAGATTTTTCTAACTCCCATATGAAACTGTTTATTCCCCTTCCAATTATTTACCATAGAGCCCGCATTTCATTTACACTATCGTTTTATTTCTCCTTTAATTTCTTCTAATTATTCTAATAGAACTAAACTATACCTTTATCTGATGCTCTATCTCTAATGACTGTGGAGATATTCTCTAGGTTTCTGCCCTAAATGTCCCTGGCCATAAAAAGTTTTTTTTTTTTTTAATAAATCATGGATGTCTTCTCGTGTTTATTTTTTTGTTTTACAGATTTTCTTTCCAAACTGGAGTTTTTTTTTAGGGTCAAATTTTAGTTGCTTTTATAGTCACTAGATGGAATGGTGGGTCTCTCTGTTTGGTCTTGATTTTATATTGTCTGAGGTCCTGTCTTGTGCTCCCTCTTTTGATGGTATCTACTGGGCAAAAAGTTTTGGTATCACCTTTACCTCCTGCTTGTAGAATATTGAATTCTTCAAGGTTATCAAGTGGCACAGTAGACAGAACACTAGACTTGAAATCAGGAAGACTCACCTTATGAGTCGAAATCTGGCCTCAGAAACTACACTGGGCAAGTCACTTAATCTTTTTTGCCTCAGTTACTCATCTGTAAAATGAGCTTGAGAAGGAAATGGGAAACTATTCCAGTATCTTTGCCCAAAACAACCCCCCAAAATGGGGTAATGAAGAGTCAGACACAACCTAAATGATTCAACAACAAAATCAGGTATGGCTCATATTCCTGGTTATAAAATTTCAGAATCCCTTGGGCGTGTGGACTGATTGCTATCTTCTCCGTAGCAGCTTTGCCCATTTACTGGCTCTTGTCCACATATTTGGACCTTGTCTCCAGAACCAAGCCTTTCTAGATGTCCCTGGGGGTCCTGCCTGGTTTACTTTGAAGCTGTGGGATCTAGAAGGATCTCTATACCATGCTTTTCTTAACTGAGCTCCTCTCCTCTACCTCCTTCCTTGGTGCCTACAACATGCTACATGTCCCCTTTTACCAACATAGAGTGGATGAAGATATTCACTGTGGTTTCCCTATTTCTAAATCATTATTGATTTGATGCTTTTTTGTTTTATTATTTCTGGAGCACATGCATGGAAACTGTGCTGTTCTATTTACTCTGCCATTTTGCATGGAAGTGATGACTACTTATAGCAGTCATCCCCCTCTCCCATACCAAATTTCTAAACCATTATTGAATGAACAGAATTGTTGTTTGTAATTGAAAAAGTCAATTTACATTTTAATATATCTGAAAGTAGATGTTAAGTCTCTCTTCATTTCATATTGGGTAATGCTAACTTCTCAGTCTTGTATTCAATATTCACTACAATCTGGTCATACTTACCTTCCCAATCTGATCTTCTAGAATTACCATGCTATGAATTCACTTGTTCTAATTAAATTGCTCTTTCATTGTTCTTCAACATATTCTTCATGTGCTTTCCTTCCTATACCAACTTGCTAAAGCAGTTAGTTCCTTTTACCTAGAATGCTGACCCGTCTTCTCTACTTACTGAAATAAATCTTTCCTATCATTCAAGGTGCAACTCAAATGCCACTCAAAATAAGTCTTCTCTGACCAATTTAATCCTTAAAAATCTTTGGATACTTAGTTATCCTATAGCATCATCTTGCTTGCCCTCCTTTAGGTTCTCCAGTTTAACAATGTCCTTATTAAATTGCGGTCCCTAGAACTGAACACAATAATTCAGATACAGTCTGACCAACAGAAAGACTTTGTATTCATCCTCCTTATTCCTGGCAGCTAAGCTTCTCAGTGTAGCTCAATACTGTGTGCTGCTGTTGTTCTTGCTGTTGTTCCTGCTCACTTATAAGAGTTTGTAGTCTACTAAAACCTTGAGATATTTCTTTGATGGGCTGTCATTTAACCATGCCTCTCCCATCCTGTACTTGTGAAGCTTATTTATTGAACATAAGTGTATGAATTTACATTTATTCCTACTCAATTTAATTTTACTGGATTCAGTACAATAATCTAGCTCAGTGATGTCAAACTCAAATAGAACCACATGTCACTAATCTGCATACATGGATCCTTGAGGCCGCATATTAACTTAGTTTTAAAATTTAATGTTATATCTTTTATTTTTATTTTCTATTTATTTTGTTAAATATGAACTAATTATATTTTAATCTGGTTCTGGCCACACTTGTAGTGTTGTGATCCCTATGGCTGTACATTTGACACCTCTGCTCTAGTCTATTAAGATCTTTTGGGATCCTGACATTGTCATCTACTGTGTTAGCTATCCCTCCCAATATCGTATCACTTGAGTATTTAAAGAGCATGAAATCCATGTTATCCTTGATAAAAATCTTAAACAGAACAAGGCCATGCATAGATCCTGGATACACTCAAGACCTTTTGTGATGTAGCTACTGACATAAAAATGACTTCTAGTTCTGAGGCCATTTGCATACATTATTAGCTAGCATAAATCTTTGTACCTCTTTCCATAGGAATGGTAGGAAATACTTTATAATTTTTTTGTGCAAATCTAGGCAAACTATATTTTCAGCATTCCTCGGAGGGGCTAGCTTAGTAACCTTGTAAAAAATAAGTTTTTTTGCAATGATATATTCTTGATTAATCCATGATGGCACTTTGTAGTAACTGATTCCTTGAACAGACTTTCATTAATCATCTCTTTAAAGATCCATTCTAAAATTTCCCCAGGAATCAAAGGCAAACTCATTGTCTCACTGTTCTCTTCCATTTTAAATGAGGGTATTTATCCCTCTCTAAGCTGATATTACTTCCATTCTTCATGATTTTTCAGATATTACATCAGATTGCAGACAGTGACTTAGCAATCATACCTGCTAGCTCTTTAAGTATTTGGAGATGTAACTCTTCTGGGCCTAATGTACTTGAATTCATTGGGGGAAAAGAGATGCTAGAGTACTTGACTTAACCTAAACCATATGACCCTCGAGCAAATCACTTAACTCTTTCAGTCTCAGTTACCTTATATGGAAAATGGAGACAATAATAGAACCTACTCTTCAGATGCTATTTTGAGGATCATATGAGAAAAGCATATACAAACTTTAAAGTGCTATATTGGCTATCATCTCGTCATTTTTATTCTTTCCAATCCAAAAGTAATTTTCCTTAACAGGGAAAAAAGGAAGCAAAATGAGAGCAGAGCACCTCAACTTTCCCTGCTGTCAGTTATTAGTACTCCATGCACTCCAACTCATGGTCCTATCCCTTTTTTGATCCTCTTTCCCTCCCCCCCCCAAATAGAGCTTTTCAAATATTTCTATTATCGTTGGTTTCCCTCACCACCCTCAGTTCACTCTGAGATTGAGCACTGCTCACACTGTTCTATAGGACTGTGCTATATTTCTACATTCATCATATCACCAGTTTTTCCTTCCATCTTTACCTAACTTTATAGAATCTAAGTTTCTTGAGGATTTCTCTACACCAGTGGTTCTCAACCTTCCTAATGCTGTGACCCTTTAATATAGTTCCTCATGTTGTGGAGGAATAAAATTATTTTCGTTGCTACTTCATAACTGTAATTTTGCTACATAATGTAAATATCTGATATGCAGGATGTATTTAAATTGAACATAACCTACAGGTTGAGAACTGCTGCTCTACACATACATACAAGCTTCATTAGACAATCCCCATTGTTCCTCCTCACTGTAACTTTCCTTTAATCAAACATGTTAAAGAGGAATGGTCAGTTCCCACAAGATTTCCATCACTTAAACTTTTTTTTTTTTTGCTTTTAAAGTCCTTTGCAACCTGATCTCAACCTATTCTTCTAGCTTCAGTGAATATTTTTCTCCTCTCACCCCTCCCACCCCACATCTATGTTCAAGACAAACTGGTCTTTATGTCCTTCACCCATAGCACCCCATCACCAGCCTTCTCCCTGTTGTTTTTCACCCATGGCACTCCTCTCCAGTACTGCTGTCTCCATACCTTTTCATTGGCTTTCTTCCAGGCTGAAATGAACTCCTTTTTTACATTAACTTTACAGACTCCCTACCTTCTTCCTTCAAGGTACCCCTTAAATATCATCTATTATATGAAATCTTTCTTGACTCCTCCTGCTATTGGTACTTTCTCCTCCCAAACTACCTTTTATGTAACTATTTTGTATTTGTTTGTATTTATTTCCTCTTTTTTTCCATATATCTTGCAGTCTTCGGCATTAGAATATAAGCTCCTTATTCACAGGTGTTTTTCCCTTCATCTTCTACACTTATATCCATAGTGTCTAGCGCATAGATACTGAATAAATGCTTTTTACTTGACTAATTGATTACAAACCAGCAACTAGTTCCTCCCTATTAAGGAAAATCAGTTCATCAAAGGGTTGCACTTTTTTGTTTCCTCCACCTTTTGAAGGATGAAATTATCATTAAGACAAGTTTTAAAATTATTAGCTGCTCTGCTTTCCCCGTGTAAGGAGATCCAACAAATACTGAGACAAATGAAATCTCTCAACCTTACGATATCATGTCTCAGTGCCAGGCTTGTGATTTCTTTCTTAAACTTCCCATCCATCACCTTTTTATGGTCAAGTGGTCTAAAGCAGGGCTTCTTAAAATTTTTCCACTTGCTACGCCTTATTGGGTTTCAGCAGCTTTCAGTGGGGTTGTATGGCCTGAGTGTACACATAGTGCAAAGTGTACATGCTTTGTGTTCAGAACCAAGGCTGCAATGAAGTTGCCCAATGCACAAGGGACAAAGTGCTGCCAGAAACACCTCAGATTCATTATGTGTTTGATTTTTAATTAAAGTTTGGCCGCTGTGCATTCAGAAATCTTTTACTGTTGTCAAATTTTTCACTACCCCATATAGGGTCATGACCCATAGTTTAAGAAGTACTGGAAGTATCCACAACTCTTTCAGTGATATTTCTTTCAGAATTCTGCAAGGATCCAAAACCAATAGGTTGCAAACTATATTATCTTTTTCTTTTTTCCAAAAACCAAGACATTTACTATACCCCTTTATTTCTGCTGCTCCATGTTCATTTCATGGCAATTTTCTGTCTGTTTGTGGAGGAAATATGGAGAGTCTGGTAATTTCTGACCTACTCCTCCATCTCCCTAGAATGTATCCACCTCTTTCTTTCACACTTGAAAAAATGGAGGCTCAGAGAACGGAAATGACTTATATAAGGTTGGTTTACAGGTATTAAGAATCAGAGGTAAAACTTTAGCTCAGCTCCTCTGACTCCAGTCTGTGCTCCTTCAACTGTACCAAGCTACCTTGCTGATATTTGTGATCCTTTATACTTTCCTTCAGTATTAGGGCTAGAACCACATATAGTGGACATCCAGTTAATTTTCATTGAACTACACATATTTAGAACTGGAAAGACATATCCATTCCAATTCACTCATTCTTTTTTTAATTAATAGAAATAAAGCCCAGAGAGATTAATAAGTATGTTGCCAAAATTAACACAACTAAGAAAAGAGACAGGATTAAAATTAAGGTCTCTTGGCCATTAGGGCAACATTGACTGACTTGATTAATGAGATGTAGTCAATTAATATTAGCTAATTATTTTCTTTGTTTATTTAAGAATTCCAAAAAGTATATTCAAATCAAAATTAGTAAGTAAATGGTGTCTGGATTAAATAAGTATGAAAATGAATCATACTTCTTGCCAGGAAACCAACTTAAGTCAAACTTTCATATATATATATATATATATATAATATATATTTATATGTATATATGTATCTCTGATCAACTTATGATTAAAACACAGAGATTGTTAAAATTAATAATTAACATTAAAATAACTAAAACCAAACAAAATAACTAAACAGAGTCATCATCCTGAATTTGATTAATATGTACAGATAGAGTTCTTGACAAAATATCTTCTTAGGCAATGGTAAGCCAAAGGAAGAGTACAAGGCAGTGGGGTTGGGCAGGGCCTTTTCACAAAATTCATAACTTAAAACATTTATGTCAATGGATACATCACATATAACTATTATTATTTACTAATATAAATGGTAATTCTTATAAATAGTAAAAATAACTATCTACTGAGTGTCCTTGGTCCATAAAATCCATTCTCTGCCCTTAGAAAAAAAAAAGTAATACTCTAACCATAAGAAGAAAGACCAGAAGAAACTTCAAGACAGGTGACAAAGAGAATTGGACAGAGAACAAGAAGAAATGTCCTAGAAGTTCTAAATATTTTGATTTCCAGAAGAGAAATAATCCTTTGGACTTATAACATCTTTGGAGGGACAGCAGGTTAAGAGATTCTTAAAAATCAGAAAGCACTATATATGAGTATGATTATAGATATCTAAGTATATTCATGTGTATGTATGCCTGTATATCTTTGTGTGCATATATAAATATATATGTATATCCGTGTTTAATCATAGCCTTCTTAGGGGATGGGGGTGGGGGAAGAGTGGAGGGGAAAGGGGGAAAAAGAACAAAGTAAAAAGTACACAGCAGAGAACAAAAGAACACTTATAAGGAAGCATGGAAAAGATGGATATCTCTAAACACAGTGCATAGTATTTATTACATGGGCCTTCTTGAAATGGAAATTTGTTGCTGTATATTTTGAATCCTCTTACATTCTGCTGTGCACATGGCAATGCTTTTTTGAAATTTGTTTTAATATTTAAGTTTATAATGTGTTTTCTTTTCTTATTATGTATTTCAGTTCTAGTATTTAAGTTTAAAATAAATCCATAAAAAACCAAAATAAATTATAAAGCAAATCCTTAGTCCAACTCTAAACAATAGTTCCTCATTATTTTATTTTATCTAGTACTATGTAGGCATAGGGTAAAGGAACATACCATTCTCAATTTCGTAGTCAGCAAAGGCAAGTTCTGAACCTTTATTGGTGATCAAAAGTTCCCCATTCAGAGTGAAGATCATTGATGCATCATCTAAGTTAATCATACAGCCAACAACATCCCCTGGTTGCCAGTTGCGCCCAAAATATCCACTCCCCTGATGCCAGCGTTGGCCCTAGGGAAAAAATAAATGAATAGATATGAGGAAAATGGGTTTCTCAGCACTACTCCTGTAGCTGGTTAGATGCCCAGACCAATAATACTTATTTTTGATGAGTAGTGGTACATGCTGTCTATTGGACACTCAATTTTCTACAAAGGAGAAACTGGAGGAACAATGAGCTGAATGACAGTCAATAGGTATAATGACATTTGGTGATGGGGCAGAGACCCAGTTCCCCTCATTTTCAGTCTGCTAAAATAAAGAAAAGAATACACTCTTTTTTTATGGATATTTATGATGCTTCTGTAATATGCACTTTCACTAAAGCTGGGCCTAGATTAGAGCAGGGAAGGCAAAGCTACACTGTAAAAGCTAACGCTATAGTCAATGTGGGGCTCTGTCATACACCAAATACATCTAACAAAGGAATCATACTCTCTTGTGTCTCTACTGTAATTGTGTGACATAATCAATAATAAGAAGCATTTAGTCCTTAAACCACAGTGTCTAGTTTTTAAACTGCAGATACCCGTATCTTCAATTATTTAAGTAAATTGACTTACCTTGCTGCCTTCAAATACAAAAGCTTGATCATCTGCCCCTAGCTCAATATCAGGCCGACAGCCTGGCCTGGCCCAGCCAACACGCATATCTCCTCCTGTCACCACCTCAAATTCAAAATACCACTTTCCAGATTTCACTGCATAAGACTGTTCCACTCGAAAAAATCGTATCTTGTCCACACTGACTTTTTCCATAGTTGGGTCAGCTAGTGAAAAATCAAAGAAAGAAACAGGGCAAGGCACAAAGGTCCTTAATCATGGGGTGATATTTCCTGAAACAACAAATACTGTCAGTGACACAACCAGAGAATCCAGCTCTCCCACTTCCCAAAACAATTCAAAATTACTTTATCTGTAATACCTCCTGGATGACCACAGCATAGTGATACTCATAAGCATTGTTGCAGATTTTAAAATATTCCTAGAATTTTATTTGTAGATTAGCTATAAGTACCCCATCACTAAATAAGGTTAAGTCCAAATGAATGGGATCTAAGAAAAATAAAGTTAGGCTGGACTTATTACTAAGGCTTCTTCCCCAGTTTCTCCCAAAACAGTGTCTAGTATATAGTGAGTGCTTACTAAATGCTTTTTCATTCATTTCAGTTCCCTGAAAGGGATCCAGTCAGAAGAGAATATACACTGTGACATTAAAGCATTTATCAAATAGTAATCTATTTCATATTCAATATTCTTTCTGGTCCTGTTTTGATACAATAACAATTTTCTATAACAACACATTTAGCTACTATAAACTACTTTTGGTCCTTATTTTTTTTAAAATGACAACTCAACAATTTTTTATTAAATGTATACTATATGCCAGGCATTGTGCTGGGCATTGGGTATATGAGGACAGAAATGAAATTGCCTCTGATCTGAAGGAACTTACATTTTATTATGTGTGTGTGTATATATATCCATACATATGGCATTCTGAAGAGTGCACTAATCACATTAACTTATATGTCACACCTACAATTTGGCATTTATTTCTTTTTAAAAAAAGGACTTCCTCATATTGGGGCTAGGATGAATACTCTGATCTTAATACCTAATTCTTGGTCTGAAGGCTCAACATTATACCCATAACCAATAAATGTTCGAACTGCTTCACGAAGACTGTCTCTGTTTGACTTCTTTGTACGTTCATCTAGTAATACATATGGCACCAAGCGAGGATTCCTTTTATTCTTCAGATCCTAGGTGAAGTCATAAGGAAAGTAATGTAGAAAATTCAGTTAACTTTTATATATAGTAAGCTACATGCACAAGCGCACACACACACGCATGCACACACACACATCCACCTCATACAACCTCCTAATCACAACTCTGGCCTCCCAGAAGGCTCATGTAAAACTATAAATTTTCAAGTTGTTCTCAGCAGAATTCTTAGGCTTTCAAAGAAAGCATTTACTTTGGTACATTACAAAGTACATTCACTTCAGGCTAACATTTATTGATGTGTAAAATCTGCATTAAAAAAAAAGTTGTATTTACTTGAGTCAGGCAATGAAACGAAGTGGTACAAAATTATTTGCATCCTGCTATGCCCAAAGGAGAGTGAATATAGTTTCAATTAACTTTCATTTTAAAATAAAAACTCATTCCCTGACTTAAATTATGATAGTTTACTTGCTTACAACAGCTCCTTAACACATACTTGGTTCAACAAAGAGATGTACCAGTACAGTGGCCACAAAGGGTGCATTTCAGTGCACTGAGTACACGACTTTACTAGGTTTTCCTCCAACTCTGCAGAAGTGATGATGCAGAAAGATGTGACAACTACCGTGTGGTGTCAAACCATTACAGAATGGCATTGTGTTCTTTTCTGTTTTGAATTGTCATAGATCCCACAGCTATATTCCTGTAAGATGCTAGTGACATAAGTGAGAATTCATATATTTCAATGATGATAAAAGAGACTGGGGAGAAGCTTCAAGGAAGGTGTGCCAGTCTAGGGAATCAGGCAAATTCATATGTTTGTCTACCCATCTGATAAGAGGCTCATGGATGGAGGCTCAAGGGATAGAAGAAGGAAAGAAGAAGAACAAAGTGGGATGAACTTGTGATCTGGATTTAGCTACTTTTCTTCAGAATGGTGTCTTATTCCATTGAATCAACCTCCCTGTCCTCTGTGTTCTTATCAGACATGAGCCCTATGATCAGTCAGCCCCAGAAATACTGTAGTTACGTGCCTCTAGTTTGATTTGAATACCTATCCAATCTTAGTATGGATAATAGAGGCAGCTAAAGGCAAATATTACATGGTGCAACAAGACATGTAGAATGACAACATGCTCTCAGGGCAAAATATGCTAAAAACAAATCAGATATAGCTAAGATAAAAAAAATACCACTATCTTTTTAGGAAAGTCCCATTAGAATTGTGCCTGGAAGTAATGACAAGGAGACCATCAAAGGTTCTCTTCAACCCTATAATCCTATGAATGATGAATTAACTCAGCTGTGACATTTTGATAGATATTCAACTTTTTCAAATAGAGCTAGTTCTTAATTTCCTTTGCTAGAGTCTCATCCAGATCATGCCTTCTAACATAGGTGTCCTATGTTCTGTTCTGGGTCATCTCTTCCCCTCTATACTTGGTGAAATATATCCATCAGATCCCATATATTTAATTACCATCTTTGTACTGATGATTCTTGATTGTATATATCCTGTATTAACCTATTTGTTTATCTCCAATTTTACATATACAACCGTCTTTCCAATATGTTAAACTAGATGTCCAATAGACATCTTAAACTCAACATGTTCAAAATGGAACTTATTTTTCCTCCAAACCCTGCTTCCCATTTTACTTTCCTATTACTGTTAAAGGCAACACCATCCTAGTCCCTCAGGCTTATAACCTAGTTGTCATACTTGATTCCTTAATATTAATCCCCTCCTTCCCCCTTTCCATATCTAATCTGTTGCCAAGGCCTATTGATTTCACCTTTGTAACATCTCTTGAATATATTTCTGTCTCTCCTCTGACACTGCTGTCACTGGTCCAGGCCCTCAAGAGCTTACACCTGGACGACTGCAATATCCTGCTGGTAGGCCTACCTGTCTCAAGTTTCTCCCCACTCTTACCTATCTTTCCTTTATTCACCAAAGTGATTTTTCTAAAGCACAGGTCTGACCATGTCAACTACTCTCCTCCTCCCCTGCAACCACTCTATAAACTCTAGTGACTCCCCATCACCTCCAAGATCAAATACACAACCCAGGTCCCTTCTACCACTGGCCATTTTCTCTGCCTGTCCCCCATGCCTGGAAAGCTCTCCCTTTTTATCTTCACCTGACTTCCTTGGTTTGCACCAAGTCCCAACTAACACTCCATCTTTTACAGGAAGCCTTTCCTAATCCCTCTTAAAATAGTGCTTTCTTTCTTTCAGTTATTTAGTATTCATTCTATATTTAGCTTGTTTGTACATGTTAATTTGCTTGTTATCTCCCCCACTAAATTGTAGTACATGAGGGAAGGAACTATCTTTTACCTCTTTTTTTTTATCCCCAATATTTAGCAATGGTGACTGGCACAGTGCTTAAAGTTTGCTGACTACTGACTTCTTACCTGTTGGATACCATAGGTCCATCCTTGTTTTATTCTATCTTTTGCCCAAACATTGTGTGCATTCTCTGCAAGTTTATCAACTAAAATTTCTTGAGGAGGCAATAGCTTCACATCAGATAGATCCAAAGGGGCGGGCTTATAGCCATTTGACATCATGTAGCTACAAGTCAAGGTAAATGCAAAAAAAAAAACCTCAGCAGAATTATGAATATTTTGAATAGATTTACATGGCTCTCCAAATCTAATCTGTGACTAGTTAGCTCATGGTTATAGCCCTGTGCGAGGATGGCCAAAATCATAGGCTCCATTTTAGTATAGGAAAAGTAGCTTTGCTTCATAGATACTGAGGTCATATGCTGTTCACCTAATTGCCCAATCATATCATAAATTCATCACAAAGGGAAGAAATGAGAAGGAATATGAATGAGTCAGGCTACACACATTCCCATTATTGAAAACAACAACTATTCAAAAGTTAAAGCTTTAATGACGGTAAGCCAAGGATATCATCTGTACCTATCACAGGTGGCATTATTATTGAAAAGAATTGTATCCAATGTTGAAAAATAACAAATTTCAGAAAAAAAACTGTCAAGGGACTAATTGGGTTCCTATAAATTAGTATTAAATGAGCACAGAATGTTCATATGATTTCAAACAGCTACTATCTCCTTTGTCAGTTATCTTATTATTCCAGTAGCTAAAACTGATGGAATCAAAGAATTTTAGCACTAAAGATCATTTAATTCAACCTCTTTATTTCATAAATGAAGAAACTGAGGTGAAGTTCAAACAAATTTTTTTAAAAAAAGCGATCCTATGGGCAAGGTACTATACTAGCCACTGGGAGTAAAAAGATGAACAAAAAAGATAGTTCATGGTAAAGTTCAGAAGAGTAAGAATTCAGTTCTCACACCTTGCCCAATGCTCTATTTACCCGGCAACTTTTGGATAGGAAGCCATTAAAAGCTTGCTGGAGACAGGAGCCATGATTTGAGCCCAATCCTAAGTCATAATAAATGTAACATTAGAAGAAAGAAGTGGTATCAGTCTTCGGGTACTAAAAATTAGGCCCTGAATGAAACTTCAATTCCAATTCCTCACTTCCAAAACCAATTCCAATCTACCGCAGAGGTAAGGTAAGGAAAGTCTGAAAGCTCTGGAGTTATATGGTGAGAGAGAGTATAAGAAGAATTTCATAGAATTTGGCACAGGAATGAAGTTGCATATGCTTACAACCCATAATTAGATACCCATGTATGTATTTTATATGTGTCCACATGTTTAGGAATGTGAATCTGTGTGACTAGAGGAAGTGAAGAGTAAATACATAAATTCAGTGAGCCAAATTTAATGTTAGCAGGCTTAACCATATCCAGAAAGTATTTCTGAAGCTGGTCTAGTACCCAGAAAAGTGATTGTTTAGTATGGCTATCAACCATTTTGAAGGCACCACTGCCAAATGGAATTCTTACAACCCAAACCAAACATCCTGATTTGGAACGTCTATTTCCCCTGGTTAAAAGTCAAGGACAATGGAAAATATACTGATGTGAGGGAGGAATGGGAAGGAAGGAAAGTCTGGAGTGCTTCTTAGAAAATAACTTATTTAGAGTTATAACACAGCCAGATTCAATAGTTATATTCATAGTCAATCAAATAAGCTACTGGACCTACTACTGTCGCTGTATCTATCTACATTATCAGCTTCCCTAATGCAATCTTCCCATGTCATTGGCCTTAAAATTTAGGTTACAACCAAAACACTGAGATATTTAAAAACCACCTACTTTTTGGGAAGTTTTACTTTCTTGAGATCCTCCTCAGCAGTCAGATTAACATGAACAATGTGACATCCCAGGGCTAGAAGGGTTCTGTGATATTTAAAAACACATACAATGAATACAAGTAAATAAAGGAAAAAATGATAATATCCTGGTTTTACTCCTACCTATATATCAGAACAATTACCTGCCTGCTATTGTATTGGTATAATTTTACTGCGCAATTTAACCTTTTCTCTTTACATTTTCTCTTGGTGATCTCATCACTTACCATGAGTTCAAATATCATCTCTAGGCAGATGATTTCCAAACATACATATATGTAGACACATGCACATACACACGGTCCTAACTCATCAATGGGTTATGCTCCAAATGTTCATGTATGTGTACATATGATATATGTATACAACAACCCATAAGTGGATACGAGTACATGTAGCAACACACATGTATGTATACATCTGCATGCTCATGCACACATATGCTGTATATATGTATGTGTATATATGTATCTGTATCTATCTATACTCACATACATGAATAATCTTTCCCCACCCCCATATCTCTTTCCTTAGCTCTAGTTCTGTATCATCAACTGACATGTCTACCACCTGGACGTCCTATAGGTATCTCAAACTCAACATGTCCAAAATTGAACTCATTATTTGTCCTCCACCGTGCCAAACCAAAAATCCAAAGTACTCCTACTCTTTTTTTTTTGTCAAGGGTACTAACATCCTTTCAGTTACCCAGGATTACAATCTCAGAGTCATCCTCATCCTCTCTCACATCAGCTGGCAAATGTACTTCCACATCTTCTCTTCCATTTGTCCTATTCTCTTCTCTCACATATTCAACATCCTACTTTTAGGTCCTCATCATTTTTCTGTTTTTAAAAACCTTCCTAATCAGTCTCTTTGCCTGTATTTTCTCCCCTAATATATTCTCCAAAGAAACTTCAAAGTGATAGTTCTAAGGTCTAGGTTTGAATACGTCAGTTTAAGAAGCTTTAATAGCTTCCTATTGTGACTAGGATAAAATCCAAACTTTTGTTCGCCAAACTACTAACAATAAGGGTCCAACTTATCTTTAGAATGTTTTTACATTGCTTTTTGGTATAGTAAGCACTAAAAGCATGATGACTCTTAATCAATGCACTCTATATTCTAGCCAAACTAGCCCATTTTCCATTCCCTGTATATGACATTCCATCTCTTGCCTCTTTGCACAGGCCATCTGCTATTCCTAGAATGCTCTCCTTTTTCACCTACAACTCTTAAAGTTTCTATCTCCCTTTCAAATATCAGCTCAAGTGCCACCTCCTATATCAAGCATTTTCTGATTATCTAAAATCATGAGTACTTTCTTTTACATCTCCCCAGAAAAAATTACTTTGGTTCATTTTGCATATATTTTGTACTCACTTATCTGTGTGCATGTTGTTCCTTCTCCCCATTCTCCCCTGAAGAACTGAGGGGAGGAACTATTTCATTTTTGCTTTTGATTACCCAGAAGCTAGCATACTACTTAGGAAATACAGACATTGAATTGTTGAACTGAGAATGTGACTATACTCAACATTAAAGAAAACTGTCAAGAGTTCTTAGTAATAATATCAATAGTCTTAGGGTATTAACGTTCCTCTAAGAAAATACTTACAAAATGTCATATTAATTTTAGCATCATTGTCCTCTTCTCTGGAACCACAGCTGAAATGGACGCATTTGGCTCCTCACTTTATTGCCAATCCCCTGGTGATAATCAAAGATCTGCCCTTGGCCCTCTTCTCTTCTCTCACCATAGTCTTTTGGAACTCTCCTTGGCCACAATTACCAGTTCTACACAGAAGACTTCTATATCTTTGACTCCAGTCAAAATCCTTGTTCTGACCACCATACTGGTCTCTCCAAATGCATGTCACACTGGTACCTCAGCATGCCACAAACTAAGTTCTTTAACCTCCAGATTAAACTTGTTCCTTCAGATCTCATTATCTCTTTCCCTAGTACCACCACTGACTCATGTTCCTATAACATTAGGAATATCTTTGACTCTTCTCTTTTCTTTGTTTTTAACAGCCATTCAATCAACTGCTGGTTCTTGTAAATTACACCTATACAGACTCTTACATGTAGTCCAGTTCAGATTCTTGTGAATAGTTGCCTACTCTCCTACAGTAGCCTCCTTACTAATTTTCCTACCTCTACTCTATCTCCTCTCCAAACAATGCTTCACATTGTTGCCAGAACAATGTGGTTTTTTAAAATATATCTTGTCATTTCTCTTTTCAAATATTTTCAAGGACTCCCTGTTGCTACCATGAGTGGCACATTGTGTAGCAAGGACATTATAAACAAAAGGAGCTTTAGAAGACAGAGGTAAGTCTAGGCTGGAGTTATTAGGGAAAATTTCCCAGAGGAACTAGAACTCGAGCTGAACAGCGAAAGATATGGAGGAACTTAAGTTATAAACTCAAATTATCTTGTACACCATTTAAAGCAATTTATAACCTGACACCACGACACCTTTCCAGCCTTATCTCATATTTCTCTTTTCTACGTGATCTAAAGCCAAATTAGCCAACTCTGTGGTTCTTAAAGGTACAACGAACTCTCATACCTTTCTGACTTTGTGTGTGTTGTCTAATATACCTGGAATTGCCTCCCACTCTTTACTTTTACTTGTTAAATGCCTACTTCTCTTTTAAAGCCCAACTAAAGTGCCATGTCCTTGAGGAATTGTTTTCATTTTTAAAAAATTTAGTATTTTATTTTTCCCCAGTGTAATGCCATGCACCAGCAGATTCCCAAAGGAATGCTACTGTGAACAGCCTTTAGAGTTCAGATTACAAAGTATAGTGAACACTCTGTTTATTCCATTACAAATCAAGACAAACATTCAAAACATTATAATATTCACAACAT
>CM053582.1:394646899-394680882 GCA_028627135.1 Pseudochirops cupreus
TGGAGTTCCATAATCAAATGTTATGAATGTGTATCTATCTATCTATCTATCTGCAATTATTATTATTATTATTATTATTATTATTATTATCATTATTGACTACATCCAACTGGAACTTGAGATACACAGGCACTGCAGGTGGGAGATTCATCCTGCCCTACCAAAAAGTGACATAGGAGAGAACAGACTGGGGCAGGGGGGACACACTGGGATGGCTGTTTTGGGGCGGTGGGTGGGGGAAAGACGGGGAGAAAATATGTAACTCAAAATCTTGTAGAAATGAATGATGCAAACTATAATAAAACTTAAATAAAAAAAAATCTGTAGTATAAAGCAGCAGTCATCAAAACTGCTTGGTACCAGCTGAGGAATACAATAGTGGATCAATGGAACAGGCTGGGTACATAAGACACAGCAGTTAATGACTATAGTAAATCTACTGTTTGATAAACCCAAAGACCCCAGTTCTGGGGATAAGAACTCACTGTGTGACAAAAACTGCTGGGAAAACTGGAATATAGTATGTCAGAAACTGCATAGACCAATATCTAATACCATGTACCAAAATCAAGTCTAAATGCACACACAATCTAGGTATAAAGGCTAACACTGTAAGCAATCAGGGAGAGCAAGGAATAGTTTACCTGTCAGATTTATGTAGAAAGGAAGATTTTATGACCAAACAAGAGTTAGAGAACACCATGAAATGCAAAATGGATAATTTTGATTACATTAAGTTGAAAATAAATAAATAAATATAACAAATGTAACCAATATAAATAAAACCAATGTAACAAAGATTAAGAGGGAAGTGGAAAATTGGGAAAGAATTTTTACAACCAGTATCTCTGATAAAAGCCTTATTTCTAAAATATACAGAAAACTGAGTCAAATCTATAAGAATACAAGTCATTCCCCAATTGATAAATGGTTAAAGGATATGAACAGGCAGTTTTCAGAGGAGGAAATTAAAGATATCTATAGGCATATACAAAAATGCTCTAAAACAATATTGATTAGAGAAATGCAAATCAAAACAGCTCTGAGGTACCATATCTTACCAGTCAGATTGGCTAAGATGACAAAACAGGAAAATGGCAAATGCTGGAGATGATGTGGAAAAATTGGAACACTAATGCTTTGTGATCTGATTCAACCTTCTGGAGAGCAATCTGGAACTATGCCCCAAGGTCTATAAATAAGTGCATACCCTTTGACCCAGCAATGCCAATTCTAGGGTTGTATCTGAAAGAGATCATAGAAGTTGGGAAAGGAACCATATGTACAAAAATATTTATAGCAGTTCTTTTTGTGTTGGCAAAGAATTGGAAATCAAGGGGATGCCCATAAATTGCGGAACGACTGAACAATTTGTAGTATATGAATGTAATAGAATACTATTGTGCTATAAGAAATGAGGAGAAAAGACGGACTTCATGATAACTTGGAGAGACATATATAAATTGATGTTGAGTGAGAAGAGCAGAAACAGGAGAAATTTGTACATAATTACAGACACAATGTATGTGTGATGACTAACTTTGATAGACTGGACTCTTCTCAGCAATGCAAGGTTATAAGATAACTCCAAAAGACTCATGATGGAAAGAGATGTCTACATTGAGAGAAAGAACTACAGAGTCTGAATGCAGACTGAAGCAAACTACTTGCTCTCTCTTTTTCTTGTTTTGTTTCCTCTTTCTCATCGTTCACTCCATTGGTTATAATCCTTCTTTACAAACTGACTAATGTTTAATGTGAAAAAAAAGATCAAATAAGGGAGGTTGTTGTTATTGTTTGTCCTTTGTTCTTGAAGAGGACCATTACATGAAGAAAGTGATGCCATGACATGCAACTGAATTGTATTTAAGCGAGGGAGGGCTGTGCAAAATTACCAGTTCTCCACCAGAGCCATCTGGATCCAGTGGCAACATCTAGATCAGAAAAACTGGAGATGGCCCAGGATGCCATGGTGGGACTTGTTCTTTTCAAGCTAAGGTTTTTAACATGTCTCCATTTGACTGGGACAATGCACATTCAGTGATTAAGGCTTAATAAGAAACGAGGTGGAGAATGGTCTTTTTACTTTGTCTTAAGAAAAAAAAGTGATCTAGGAGGAAAAGACACTCAGAGTTTCGGTCAAAACAGTAAGAATTGCTATTTACATTCATTCTGAGCCAATCAGAGCCCAAACAATGACCAAGTAGGGATTGGTCTAGGACCTATTGTTGGCCAAACAAAAACAGTTAGAGCAATTTAAGGTTAAGTCTGGTCTTTAAGGAAAAAAAATGTTTCAGAGAGGAAAAACTGGAGAAGGAAATGAGGTAAGCAAAAAAAAATCATGAAAAAAGAGTCAATAGCTTGGGAAAGGAGGAACAAAAAAATATTAAAGAAACTAACACCTTAAAAAAACAGAATAGGCCAAATGGTAAAAGATACACAAAAATCCACTGAAGAACTCTTTAAGAAATAGAATTCACCAACTGTAAAAAAGATGTACAGAAATTCCCTGAAGAAAAGAACTCCTTAAAAAGTAAAATTGACCAAATGGAAAAGGATGTACAGAAACTCATTAAAGGAATTAATTCTTCAGAAATTGGAATTGGGCAAGTGGAAACCAATGACTCTGTGAAACATCACGAAACAATATAATAAAATCAAAAGGATGAAAAAATACAAGAAAATGTGGATTATCTTGCTGGAAAAACAACTGACTCAGAAAGCAGATGCAGAACAGATAATTTAAGTATTATTGAACTACCTGAAAGCTACGTAAAAAAAGGACCACAGACATCATAATTCAAGAAATTAGTAAAAACTGCCACAGTATTTTAGGTCCAGAAGGTAAAATGGAAATTGAAAGACTCTACCAATCACCTCCTACAAAATGAATACTCCTAGAAATATTGTAGTAAAATTCCTGAGTTCCCAGGTCAAGGACAAAATACTGCAAGCAGACTGAAAGAAACAACTCAGATGTCAGGGAGCCTGAATCAGGAATACACAGGATTTAGCAGCTTCCACCTGAAAGGAACATAGGGCTGGGAACGTGATATTTCAGTAGGCCAAGGAGCTAAGATTACAACCAAGAATCACTTACTCAGCAAAACTGAGTATAATCCTTCAGGGAAAAAAAATGGATATTTAATGAAATAGAGAACTTTCAAGCATTCCTAATGAAAAAGGAGAGCAATGATCATACCTGTCGTTAGATTATAACACCTCGGAAGAACCAAAAGCCTACAGAGCACCAAAACTGACTTTCAAGACTCAAGAGAAGCACAAAAACGTAAACAGAAAAGAGAAATCATAAGACATTAAATAAGGTTAAACTGTTTATATTTCTACATGGGAAGATGATGCTTACAACTTTTAAGAACTATATATTAGGACAGTTAGAAGGAATATATATAGACAGAGGGCAGTGGTGTGAGTTGATTATGATGGGATTATGTCCAAAAAAATAAAATTAAAGGGTGAGAAAGAGGCATACATTGGGAGAAAGGGGAATGGAAAGGTAGAATGGGATAAAATAATTTTACATGAAAGAGGCATGAAAGAGCTTTTACAGTGGAGGGGAAGATACGGAAGGGTGTCAGGCAATGCTTGAACCTTAATTTCATCAGAAATAGCTCAAAGAGAGAATAATATACATACTTAGGTACAAAATCTATCTTATTCTACAGGGTAGAGGGAAAAAAGAAGGTGAAGGGGTGCTGATAGAAGGAGGGCAGATTGCAGGAGGCAGTGGTCAGAAACAAATCAATTTTGAGGAAGGACAGGGTGAAAGGAGAGAGAGAGAGAGAAAAGGATAAATGGGAAAAACATAGGATGGAGGGAAACAGTTATCCTTTGTTCTCAAAGAAGACCAAAATGACATCACTAAGGTAGAGTGTAATGGTAATGTAAATGGGAAGATCTTTTCCATCAATTAATCATGGAAGCCTAAAACACATGAGTCTGAGTCACTTAAAGCCTGTGATGGAAGGAGCTTGCTAAACAAGTGGAGCAGGAAGGGTGGAAGAGAACTGTGAGGAAGTTGGTCAGAGCAGTTAGAGCTGAGGGAGAGAGGGGAAGCAGGCTGTGAGTGTTTGTTTATGGGAAGGTCCTAGCAGGGGGAAGGCTTGAGGATGGTGGTGCCTCCTGCATTGTTATTGTGTATATATTTATTTATTGCTATGATGGATTTGGCTTTCTGTTGTTGTGATTTAGCTTTCTGGTGTCCGAATAAATGTTTTGGTTCTGTCTTCCATGTGGAGAGTCTGTTATATTTTGCAATTCAGAATTATGCTGGTATATTCATAGCCACCACAGGCACTGTGAATATTGTGTTGGTGATACATGGAGCCAAGATACAGTCTATCCAACTGTGGCTGATCAGATCAATATGAGCTTGGAAGGCTCTACCAGAGCTTAGACATAAATAATCTATGTGAACCTTTGGAGTAGAGATGTCTCTAAATTTGTGCATTTCACATTAATTTTGAGCTACTGCAATTTTGCTTCACTTGGAGAGCACAATGCCTTCTTTGGTAAGAACACACCATGATGAGCAATCCTTTGCCAGTGTTTCTTATGCCATACAATCAATTCTAAAGTAGTTCTTAAGAGAGATCTTGAGAGTGTCCTTGTATCGTTTCTTCTAATCTCCATGTGAGTGACTCAGTTAGTAATCATAACTGCAAATGTGAATGGAATGAACTCACCCATAAAATGGAAGTGGATAGCAGAGTGGATTATGTGATTTAGGCAAAGTGATACTATAAGCAAATTGGAGGATCATGGAATAATTTACCTTTTAGATCTACGGATAAGAGAAAAGTTTATGACCAAATAATAGACAGCATTACAGGATATAAATCTGATAATTCTGACTACCTCAAATTAGAAAAAATTTTGCACAAAAAAAATCAATGCAGCCCAGATTTGGGATTTTTTTTTTAACACCAAGTTTCTCTAATAAAGAATTCCTTTTTCAAACATAATGAGAAATGAATCAAATTTTGAGAAGATAAGTCATTCCCCAGTTGATAAATGGTCAAAGGATATGAACAGTCAGTTTTCAGAAGAAGAAATCAAAGTTATCTATACTCATATGAAAAATGCTTTAAATCACTATTTATTAGAGAAAGGCAAATTAAAACAACTCTGAAGAACCACCTCACACCTATTTTCAGGCTGGCTAATATTACAGAAAAGGAAAACAATAAATGTTGAAAGGGATTTGGGAAAATTGGGATACCAAGGCATTGTTGGTGGAATTGCGAACTGATGCAAGCATTCTGGAGAGCAATTTGGAACTATGTGCATACCACTACTTGGTTTGTATCTCAAAGAGATTTAAATAAGAAAACAGTGAAAGGACCTAGATGTGCAAAAACATTTATAGCGGCTCATTTTGTGGCGGCAAAGGATTAGAAATTGAGGGAAAACTTATAGGAAGTGATGCAAAGTGAAGTGAGCACAACCACTGCACCCAGTAATAGCAATACTGTATGACAATCAACTGTGAATGACTTAGCTCTTCTCAGCAATACAATGATCTAAGACATGCAAAGGACTTATAATGAAAAAAAAATTGATGCAGTGTGAATGTAGATTGAAGCATGCTTTTTTTCTTTTACTTTATTTTTCATGCTTTGTTTTTCTTAGGTTTTGTTTTTTGTGTGTTTTCTTTCACAACAAAAATATATCTTACATGACTGCATATGTATAACCTATGTGAAATTGCTTGCCTTATCAATGAGGGGAAAAGAGAGGGAGGAAGAGAATTTGGAACTCAAAATTTTTTTTAAATTTAAAAGTTGTTTTTACATAAATTGGAAAAAAACATTAAACTAAAATTTAAAGTAAAAATCCTGCATAACATAAACCTTAACCTGGGGAGAAGGAGCCACTCCTTCTTTCTGGCTTTTTCTAACAAATGATCTAATAAATTTATCTCTAAAACTTAAAAAAAAAATGTAGAGAGAATAGCCATGTGGACAAACCATGTATCCTAAAAGCACTAAAATATCTAACATAAAATTATGTAAAAACAGTACTACAGAATCAACCCCTCAATATTCAATATTTCTGTAGGAAAATGCATTGGTATATCTCAGAGATAACTGCATTTTCAAGTTCCTGGGAGCAATTTATCTTTCCCTGCAGTAGGGTCTCCAGCAAGTTGGGGTGAGGGTGTAGTCCAGGTTAATTTGTCTTTCCATCTTTCCTCTTTTGAGGGCCTAGGAATGAACATGGCTTTCACTGACAACACATGCTACCTATTATCAGGTTTTCTCTCCTTTTCTATGCCAATAGAGAACAGACTTCAGTTTCCTCTTAGAATCAAACACACTGCCTTTTTGAGATTTTCTAAGTGTTTTATCTGCTACCAATGGAGGTATAAAGTTTCCCTCTGCTATTCTTGATTTAAAACAGATTTAAATAAGATTTATATAAATTAAGATAAAAAGCCAGATACAGGCTGTGCATTCATAACAGTACCTATGCAGAATTCTGTAGTGAAAAATAGTTTAGAGCTTTAAACTGGTCATGGAATCTATAATCAGACTCTAGATTGCTGATGTAGAGAGGAAAGAGACTTTAGAGGCTGTCTAGTTCAATCTCTAATTTTATAGATGAGGAAACTGGAAGCCCAAAATTAGACTGTGAGCTCCTTGAAGGTGGGGACTATCTTTTGCCTCTTTTGTATCCTCAGTACAGAGCACAGTGCCTAGAACATAACAGCTACTTAGTAAAATGTTTATTGATCGATTCGTAAGCCATTTGTCCAAGTTATAAAGTCGGGATATAGTACTCTGAATGCTGCCCAGAAAATCCGGTGTAAGGGTTGAGAAAGCAAGAGTAAGAAAGAGACAGAGGAATGGCCACAGGATTTTACTCTCCTCTTCCTCCTTACCACAAAAAACCCAAATACTGTTGACCCAATCCTGGGATGATAATGAGGAGAGCTGAAAAAATATGCAACTGGAGCTAGAGACAAGATCCCAGGATAGTGAAATCTGCAGCTGAACAGGGGAAAGGAAGGAAGAAAAGAAGGAGAGGCAGAGAAGCCAATTCTAAGCAGTGGCAGCAGAGAAGTAAAGGAAAAGGACCACTTTCCCTCAAGATGCAAGTTAGTTACAACCTTCGTATGGTTCATAAACCAAGACAAATGCTACATTACATAAAATCTTGATGGACTATTCATCAGTGGACACTGAAATAAATTTTAGAGTTGTTGGACTAGTAGTGAGCTGCAGAATTTATTTAATCTTTCAGATTTGACCTACTACAAATTTCCCTCCAAATCAATCTCTTTAGTAACTTTTTACCTTTGAATCTTCTTTAAAAAGTTTTCTAGAGCAGTGGCTAGGTGGCACAGTGAATAGAGCACCAGCCCTGGAATCAAGAGGACCTGAGTTCAAATGTGGCCTCAGACACTTAACGCTTACTAGCCGTGTGACCTTGAGCAAGTCACTTAACCCCAACTGCCCTGCCTTCTCCCTCCAAAAAAGAAAAAAAAAAAAAGAAAAAAGTTTTCTAGAGAAGGAGATTTTACAGGTTCTTTTAGTCAGTTATTTATCTTACTGGATTATCTGAAAACTCTAATTAAACTTCTAAAAAGTGTAATTTCCTTCTCTGTAGTTTTTAATAATAGTAACAATTCACATTCATATAGTGCTTTAAAGTTTGCAAAGTGCTTTCCATGTGGAGCATGTTCTATTATTCTCCACATTTTACAAACTTTGCAAGTGAGGTTCAGAAAAGCTAAATGGCTCACAAAGCTCAGAATTATTAGAGACTGAATTTGAAGGAAGCTCTCACTGACTCCAAGTTCAATGCTCTAGTTACTATCCTATTACTTTGGCATAACACATAGAGTAAAATTCCCCAAAATCACTATTTTAGTTCATATTAGCAAATAACATAAAGTTCATCTAAAAAAAAACTTTGGGGGGAGATAGACTGCTGGGTTCTTTGAAGTACAATTTGAGAAATATTGCTTTAAATCTCAAGCCAGATCAAATCATGTATATTTAAAATATTAATATATTAAATATGAAGCTATTTTGTTCAAGGACTAAGTCAAATATTGTGTGAAATAATCTTTAAAGTCTGTAAAAGAATGAAGATATAATTTATACTTAGGGTAGTTATGAGTTTGCAGATAAAACAGAGGCTGCTGTTGAACAGAATCAAGATTAGTGGCCAGAAAAAGAAAGAATAATCAAATTTCTCTTCCTCCTCATCCTTTCATTCTTAGAATTTCTCTTTCATGCAGATAAAATATCTCAACCACCATCTGCACCCTAAATCATAGTCATTACATACCTTGCCAAAGGTCCATCCTAACTCTATTTTATTCATTCCCCATAGTTCATGGATATTTTCAGCCAGTCTGTCTCGGATCTTTTCTAAATGGGGAGGCAAAACAATCTAAAGGAAAAAGAAAGATGTAAAAAAACAAGTGAGAATTGATTCTCATATATGAATTAACTTCAAGAAATTGCAAGTCCTAGCATTTATTATATTCACCATCTCACCTTCCTTATTTAAGCCAATTCCCATCCCAAGAAAGCATATAAGAGGGGATATAGGCCTTAACATAGAACACAGAGAATGACTATCAAATGAATGAATATGTGTGAAAGTGCTTTCAAACTAAAAGGCAGAGGTGATTAGGAAGGAGTACACAACAAGAATGAGGAATGTTCTGGGAAGATGGAGAGAGGAAGGGAGAAGATGAAATGTCAAGTTTGGGAAATATTCAGTTTGTCTGTAATAAAGAGTAGGTGAAGAAAAGTGGGGTGAAAGATCACTTCCTTTTTCAAAATTTGTAGAGAATTGTAGACAATTCGCTTTGGCAGAGGAAGTTCCTCCTCCTCATGAGTTCCCTATGCTGATGAAATCACAAGTATGATGCCCCACCCTCACAAAAAGGTTAATTACCCATTCCAGTACAAATTGTACAATATTTTGTCAAACAAGTATGGCAGTATTAATAAAGTGGTTCCACTGTCACTCTTTCGACTTTGATGTACTCTTCATTAAAAATGGCTACTCTCCTAGATGAATGAATGAAATGCACTTATTTATTAATATCTTCTCAGCATTGTGCTTAAGCTTATGAAAACTGCATGAATTTAATGCTGTAATTTGACTTTTAAATGAACAACAAGGGTAAACATAAAGTACATTTTTGATGGTAGGAGAGTGGGGTTATTAGATAAGAAGCCTACAGAACCAGGGAGAAAGGGGACTAGGATAGAATCTTGGGGTATACCCATAGTTAGGGAGTATGATATGGATGATAAACCATCCAAGAAGAGGGAAAAGGAACACTGACATAGGTAAGAAAAGAACCAAGAGAAATTAATGTCCTGAACAACCAGAGAAGAAAGGGTATCCAGGAGTACAGGGTGGTCCATGATGTCAAATGCAAAGGAGAGACTAAGCAAGATGAGGACTGGGAAATGACTATTAGATTTGGCAATTAAGAGATAGTTGGTAACTTTAAAGAAAATAATTTCAATTGACAAAATTGGAAGTCAGTTTGCAAAGGGCTACGAAGTGAGTGAGAAGAAGGAAAGTGAAATCAGTGAGTACAGACAGATTTTTCAAGTATTTTGAATGAGAAAGGGAAGAAAGATACAGGAAAATAGCTTGAGGAGACAGTAGAGTTGAGCAAAGTTTTCTGATTTTGCTTTTGTTGATTTTAGGATGAAGTCTTGAACATATCTGAAAGTAATAACTTGTAGGTTTGACAAAGATGGAGAGATGACTAGAGATGACTGAAATTGCAATCTATTGGAGAAAAGAGGAGATAGAATCAAGGAGCCCTACAGAAGGATTGGCTTTGGTAAGGAGAAGAGGTACCTCATCCTACAATATTGGGCAAAAGAGGACAAAGAGAAATCACTGATAGCAAGGGATTTTAAGATGAAGAGAATGAGAGAAGAGGGAATTCAAATAATTCCATCTTGCCCTAATCCTCACTCCCCAAAACCTCTTTGTCTTCATCATGAGAAATGTTCCCCCATCCTTTAGTACTTTCATAGGCCATTAGCCCCTTGTTCTGATGAAGAAAAATTATGGAAATGGTAGTGGAAAATATAATATTAGATTTCACATGCAGGACCAGTGTGTTGGAGGATATGTGAGAGAAATCATATATCCATATCCAGAGAGGATAGCTGGGGATGTACAGTCATCAGGAGGAAGTCATGTCTCAGAGAAGACTGTTAGGTAGAAAGCGTGTGATGGAAAAGACTTCAGAGTGAATGAAAGTTTGTTCAGTATGAAATGGGACTTCTGGAGGACAGAGAAGGATATAGTGGGATATATTTTAAGTCCTAGCTTTGCCACTTATTATCTTGTTGCTATACTTATTTTACACTTTTTTATATTTCTGTTGTCTGAAGTGTTTACAAAAAATAATTTCTTCAGATCTGATTTTCACTCTAAGACTGTCCTAAAACCTTTTTTTTTTTAATTGAATATGCTTTTTTTTCCATTAATGCTTAAGTGCTCAGATCTGCAATATAGGTGACTTGGTTAATTTGAACTTCTTTGCTCTATGGAAGAAATTATTCTATTCCCTTCTATGGTTTCTGGTGGGTATATAATAATCTTGTGTCATCTGAATTTCCTTTCCTTGATATCGGAAGATCTTTCTCCTGGTCACTTGAAGGATTTGTTGTTTGTCTTTGAATTCTTAAATTTAAACACTATGTGTCTTGGAGTTTGCAGCCTAGGCTTTTTTCTTTCTCCTGGAGGTGATGGCTAGATTCTTTCCGCTGACGATTTCTTTTCTGTGTTCAGAACTTCTAGGAATTTTTTTGTATTTTTTTTTTTTTGCATTATGTTAGTACTTTTTGACTTGTGTTCTCCTTGGAGAACTATAATCCTTAAGCTGTCTCTTTGCAACCTTTTGTCAATATTGATATGTTTTGCTTACATGGAGGTCATATTGTGTTTTGTTTTTTTGAAAACAGCATTGCTTTTTGATTCTCTTCTTCCAGTCTGTCCTTAAATTTAATTTTTTTTTCATTCCCATTCGGTTATTTTCTTTCATTTCTTTGGTGAGACTTGCCACCTTGGGTTCAAATTTTTCCATTCTGCCAATTATTTCTGCTCTAGAGGTCAATGGTTTTGCTTTCACAACTCTTCTCTCCCAAACTATTTGGAGAAAACCCGACATGGCTCCATACTTTCTTGAGAATCAAGAGGGTCCTCCACCTCACCAAATATTGATTTTCTTTTGTCATGCATTATTTTTTTAACAGAAATCTACACTATTATTTCTGATCTGGAGGCCACCCTCTCTTTTGTTATTAATATTTTCCATATTGTTTTATCTGCTTATGCTCAAGGTCTGTGAGTTTTCTTCCTCTTGAATCTTTGGAAATTTCAGTCTTTTTTTTTCTTATACTCCTTCATCACTCACTTTCTGACTTCTCCTTTGAGGGTGGATTCTGTGAAAGATGGAAGCCATTTTGTTCTTTTTCCATTTTGGGAAATTCAGTTTGCTAGCCTCAATTTCTGCCCCAAGTGACTTCTTAGAGTATAGAATTAGTCCAAGCTGAAAACTGGGCTTTTCCCCTCAGGCTTAAAGACATACTAACAGACTCATACACATGTCCTGTACCAGTTACTACTGTTTCTTCATTGAGCTCTGATGTTCCACAGAGCACTGCCACATTGCTATCCCAGCCTAAGCAAGTTTGCCATCTTGTTTTCTTTTGTTTTTGAAAGAAAGTGAAAAAGTTATATTTTAATCTACATTGAGAGATCATCAGTGTGCTCTTTGGAGGTGGACAGCACTTTTTTTTTTTTACCATGAGTCCTTTGGAATTTTTTTGGATCATGGTATTGATCAGAGTCTTTCATAGTTTATAATCATTACAATATTGCTATTACTATGCACAGTGATCTCTCAGTTATTCTCAATTCACTTTACATCAGTTCTTATGGATAGGCTTTACCATGTTTTTCTGAAACCACCTCCTTTGTCATTTCTTATAGCACAATCGTACTCCATTACAATCATATGCCACAACTTGTCCAGCCATTCCACAACTGATGAATGTCCTCTCAGTTTCCAAGTTTTTGCAACCACAAAAAGAGCTGCTATAAATATTTTTGTATATATAGTTCCTTTTCCCTTTATCTCTTTGGGGTAGAGACCTGGTAGAGGTATTATTGGATCAAAGGGTATGTACAGTTTTATAGCCCTTTAGACATAGTTTCAAATTGTTCTCCAGAATGGTTGAACCAATTCCCAACTCCATCAACAGTTTACTATTGAATCTATTTTCTCTCATTCCCTCCAGCATTTGTCATTTATGGTAGATGTGAGGTGATACCTCAGAAGTGTTTTAATTTGCCTTTCTCTAATCAGTAGTGATTTCGAGCATTTTTTAAATCTATCTATAAATAACTTTGATTTTTTTTCCTGAAAACCGTTCATATCCTTTGACCATTTATCAATTGAGGAATGGCTCTTATTTTTCTAAATCTGACTCAATTTTACATTTGAGAAAAGAAAAGAAGAAAAGAAAAGAAAAAAATCAATCAGAGAAACAATATAAGAATTTTTTATATTGTTCATGTCATCTTGTAGCAAAATGTAGTTTCTCTGATTGTTGCTTTTGTCTCTTGCTGCTTTTGCTTTGTCTGAAACCATGATTATCTTTTATTTTACTTCAGCATAAGCATAAAAAATTTTGCTTCAACTCTTATTTTAACTCTGTGTGTTTCTTTTGCAAGTGTGTCTGGTTAATAAGATATTGTTGGATTCTGGTTTCTCATCGGTTGTACTATCTGCTTCCATTTTATGGGTAAGTTCATTCCATTAACTTTCACATTCAGGATTACTGTCCATTTCCCTCTATCCTGTTTTGTTCTGTTTATTCTCCTCTCTTTCTTTTAGCCCATCCCTCCTGAAAAGTCTGTTTTGTTTCTATCTACTGCCTTCCTTAATCCACTCTCTCTTTTGTAATTCTCCCTTATCCCTTTCCCCACCTGTTTCCCTATTTGGTAAGAAAGATTTTTATACCCAGGGGTGTGTGTGTGTGTGTGTGTGTGTGTGTGTGTGTGTGTGTGTGTGTGCGTGTGTGTGTGTGTATGTGTGTGTGTTCTTCCTTCTCTGTATCAATTCCAACGAGAGTGAGGTTCAAGTTTTGCCCATCACTCCACATTTTCCCCACCACTATAAAAACTCATACTTATATGGCTCTTTTATGTGAGGAAATTTTTCCTCTTCCACCTCTTCTTTTCCTCTTCTCCTAGTACACCTCTCTTTCTCATTTCTTCACTTTTTTGGAGATTATTCCATCATAGTCAACTCACATTCATTCCTTTTGTCTACATAGACTCCTCCTGTCTTAATGATTACAAAGTTCTGGGGAGTTACATTTTTCCATGAGGGAATGCAAGTAATTTAACTTAATTAGATTCCTTATGATTTCTCTCTTATGTTCACCATTTTATGCTTCTCTTCAGTCTTCTGTTTGAATGTCAAATTTTCTATTCAGCTCTGGTCTTGAATGCTTGAATGCTTGAAAGTCCTCTATTTTATTAAATATCCAATTTTTTCCCCCTGAAAGATAATACTAAGTTTGACTAGGTATGTTATTCTTGGTTGTAATCCTAGCTCCTTTGCCTTCTGCAATATCACATTTCAGGCCCTTTGATCCTTTAATGTGGAAGCTGCTAAATGTTGTGTGATTCTGACTGTGGCTCCATGATGTGTGAATTGTTCTTTCTGGCTACTTACAATATTTTGTCCTTGGCCTGGAAACTTGGCAGTTTTCATTTTGGAAAATTTTTTCAGGAGGTGATGAGTGAATTCTTATCATTTCTATTCCACTATAAGATATTGTAGCTGTTTTCCTTTAAAGTTTCTTGAAATATGAAGTCCAAGCTCTTTTTTTGATCCTGGCTTAGAGGAAGTTCAATAATTCTTAAATTCTCTCCTTACTTTATTTTCTTGGTTAGTTGTTTTTTCCAATGAGATGTTTCACATTGTCTTTTGATTTTTTCATTCTTTTGGTTTTAATTGTTTCTTGATGTCTTATAAAGCCATTAGCTTCCACTTGCCAAATTCTCATTTTTAAGGAACTATTTTTTTTTCAGTGAGCTTTTGTATCTTTCTTTCATTTGGCCAATTCTGCTTTCTAAGGAGTTCTTTTCTTTAATAAATTTTTGTATTTCATTTTCCATTTCCATTCTACTTTTTAAGGTGCTCATTTTTTTTAGTGAATTAATGTCCCTCTTCTACCAATTGTCTTTTAAGCCATTATTTTCTTCAGTAGTTTTTGTATCTCTTTTACCAAGTTGTTAATTCTCTTTTCAATAATTTTCTTGTATCAGTCTCATTTCTTTCCCCCATTTTCCCTCTACCACTGTTATCTCTTTTTTTAAGTCTTCCAGGAATTCTTTTTGGACTTGGGTCTCATTAGCATTTTTCTTTGAGACTTTGATCATAGCTATTTTTGCACTGTTGTCTTCTTCTGAGTTTTCATCTTGGTTTTCCCTACTACTATAGTAGCTTTTTAGGGACAAGGTCTTTTTTTGTTGCTTGCTCATTTTCCTAGCCTATTTCTTGACTTTGAGCTTTATGTTAATGTTGGTCTCTGCTCACCTGGGAGTGGGGAGGCAGTATTCTAAGCTTTAGTCTGCTGTTTTCAGAGCTAGTTATGGAGGTCTGGAAGTTTTTAATGCTTCCAACGTGGTGTGATTTGGAAAGAGGTGTGGTGACTGCTTACCTGGTTTGTACTATAGTGTTTACCTAGGAAGAGCCTGTGCTTTCTTGTGGCCACAAGTATTAGAACTCATTTTGGTCCTCAAACTGTAATCAGGTCCCCTGTTCTCCTAAGTCACAAACACTTGTGCTCCTCTTGGCCTTGGAACTGTATACAGGGCCTTTGCTCTCTTGTGACCTATAAGAAGTATTCTTTCCAATCTGGAACTGAGACAGAGAGCTATTTATGGGCAACAGATTTACCAATCAGTGCCAGCTGTATTCAGTGCCAGCAAAGGATCCTCTATGATCTCTTTCTGACCAGGTGACCCACTCCCCTCCTGTCTCCCCCTTTACCATCTCTGGACTGATAGCTCCCAAAGCTGCTGCTGTTGTTGTTGCAACCAGCCTCACTGCAAGTGCTACATACTGTATTCTTTGCTGATACCTACCCAGTATCACAGACCTTTTCTCTTGATCTCCTAAGTGGTCTTAGGCTGGAAAAATATCTTGCTCTGACCTCTTGTTGGATCCACAGATCTAAAATTTGATTTGAGGCATTCTTTTAAAGTTGTTTGAAGGGGAATGCTGAGTTCAGCTGTGTTGCTGCCTATACTCTGCTGTCTTGGCTTTACCCCTCTGTTGTTTAGTTTTCTAAAGCAATGGGAGGAAGTAAGTAGTATAGAGGAGAGTTCTGTTGCAAGGCTATGGGTTGGCTTGTACAACACTGTTGCTGAAACATGGTAGGTAGGTGGGAATAGGTGCTGAGGGAATATGTTATGGAGTAGTGATTAGTCTTTTCTGCCGTCAGGTCATTTTAACTGTTACTTCATTTGGATTCTTGGCATCCTAAACAGTAGAAACAGGTGAGATTGTTTTATTTCATGTACATAATTCCTATTTTGAAGAGATTTCAAGGGTCATGAAGATCAGAGAAAATTGTTAGTCCTCCTTGTTGATCACATGAGAGAGAGTTGAAAAAATACAGAGAAGGGAGTTGTAGTATTGTTTGTGAGGATTATCAAAAAAGCCAGTATTAATGAATCATAAAGTGTAGGGAGAGAAAGAAAGTATAAGAAGAATGTAAACATATGAAGGGGCCAGGTTGTGAATGATTTTAAGAGGCAAACAGAGTTTTATATTTGATCTTGGAATTTGGTTGATTGGTTACTGTCCTTTATTCTCAAAGAGGACCAAAATGGTATCACTATATTGGGGTCAAAGTACAATGTGTCCAACAGTGGCTGATCAGATTGATATAAGCATGGAAAGCTCTACAACAGGTAGGGCACAAATAATCCATTTGAACATTAGGAGTGGAGATGACTCTAAATTTGTGCATCTCATATTTCTTTTGAGTTACTACAATTCTACTTTGCTCACAGAGCACAGTGCTTTCTGTCATGCAGGGCACACCATGTTAGACAGTTCTTTGCCAGTGTCTTCCATGTCACACAACTGATTTCAAAGTTCTTCAAAGAGACCTTGAGAGTGTCTCTTGGAGGTAATAGGGAGTCATTGGTATTTACTGAGTAAGGTACCGACATGTCAGATTTATGCTTTAGAAAGATCACTTTGGCAGCTGAAAGGATGATGGACTGGAGTAGGGTAAGATTTCAGGTAGAGACACCAATCTGACAACTACTGTGTAAGTTTAGGCATTAATGATAAAAATCTTTCACCAAAGTGGTGGCTGTGTGAGTAGAGAGAGGAAAACTTACATGAGCAACATCACGAAAATAAAAAGGTAAGGTCTGGAACAGATTGGCTGTTTGGGATGTGCGAGAATGAAGAATTGAGAATGACACTGAGATTATGAGCCTGTGTGACTGAGAGAATGGTAGTACTTTTAATTGTAGAAGGGAATTTCAGAAGAGGGGAGATTTTAGGGGGAGAATAATGAATTCTGTTAGTGCTGGTTTTTATATTTTGAGTTTTAGTTGTCCAAAAAGTAATTTGAAATGTAGGCCTGAAATTCAGAGAAGGGACTAGGACTCGAGATATAGATCTTGGATTTATCTGAAATGACATGATAATTGATTCTAGGAGAGCAAATGGCATCACAAAGAGATTTAGAAAAAGAAATTAGCTACGTTGAGGTACTTAAAGGAAGATCCAGCAAAAGAGACTGAGAAAGAGTGATCAGACAAATAAGAGGAGAACTAAGAAAGATCAGTGTCATGAAAACCTACAGAGGAGAGAATACATGGGAGGTGAGAGTGATCAACAGTGTCAAAAGTTGTAGGGAGATCAAGAAGGACTAGGATCAAGAGGAGACCTTATGTAAATGTAACACTTAGTTATAGTGTTAAAAACAGTTTGTATCTTAATTAGCAATAGAAATTAAACTTGTTATTTAGTCTCAGATACCAGAGCTTAACAAAGGCTAGAATGTGTCCACCCAGGTAGCAAATTCACACTCCTGGGAATATGAAATCCCCCCTATTATTACTAGATAGGCACTGTCAATCTCTTTAAAGGCATGCAACACTTTCTAGTTATAGTTCCCTTTTTAATAACTGGCAAAAAAAAAAAACTATACTCCAGATTAATTGGTTTATTCCTCCCCTCCACTCAAACATGTCTTGCTTTTGCCTAACTCTGATCACCTCCACAACTATGCTAGCCATCTCCATTCCACAAACTATAGCAGGTATATATAGTGAAAACACAAATAACACTAATAAATGATAATACATCACATGACAATAATATGAGTAAAGAAGTCAAAATACCTGAGATAATTCCCAAACAAAACCAGGACTAGAACAAAGATCTTGCCTAGATATATAGATTGCGACCAAATAATTTTAACCTACCTGACTGGTGTCTATAGGGCACGGGATGAAGGAGGCTTGAGAGAGGAACCGTGTAGTGCCCAACAAATCCCTAATTCCTTCAGAATCACGCTTATATTCTTTGACAGGTTCCAATATCATCTTTTCTTTTGGAAGCAAGGCTTCATAGCAGGGGGCATAACCAGATGGAGGCAAAAACTTAAACTCCCCATGACGTCCACCCAGAAGGAAACGTATTCTGTATTATTTGGAAAGACCAGACAGAAAATAGTGAAAAGCACCAAGGATATATGAAAGAAAAAAACAAATCTACAAGTAACTCTTTGATTGACAGTCGCTAGGGCCATAAATTTCAAGCAACCAACATTCCAGAATGTACAATAAAATACCAGAGAAATGCATCCTCAATTATCTGAAATAGAACAAAATTAAAAGAGAAGGGAACACAGGAACAGAAGGAGCAATGGAGTTAGAGTCAAAGGACCTTATGACTTTGGGCACATTACTTAAACTCTCTGGACTTAAGTTTGCTCAGTTTTCAGATGGGAATTTGGCTACGAAACTACAATGATCAATTCTAAACCCAGAGCAAAGTTGAGAAAATTCATTTGGCTCTTAGTAGAAGTTAGAGATGTAGATGGAGAATATAGGATATACACTATCAGACATGTTGATATGCTGGGTCAGTTTGCTTAACTATGGGAACACAGAAAGTATATTTGGAAACAAAAGTAATATAAAGAACTGAAACAAAGTTTGAAAAAATAAAATTAGTCTGTAAATATAGGATTTTATAAATCATATGACCTTAAATACAACATATAGATAATATTAATTAATACAATTGGCAGCTTAATAGAACAAATGGAACAAAGATTCACCAGATTCTTAAAACACTTCTGGGATACAAAAGCTATACCACAGAAAATGATATCATTAACAATAAGTGTAATGAGGGAATTATTTTTAACATGAAATTATTAAAACTGTAGTATAGGTTTTCTACAATAGAAAGGTTTTAGTCACATAGAAATCAAAAAAAAACTGCTGGAAATATGTCTGGAGAAAATTTTAGAAACTTATCCTAAGATTGTAGGCAATAATAATTAGGTGAAAAAATTGTTAGAATAACATAATTTTAATGTATTCATTTGATAAAAATAGTTCAAATTTGAAGTTATCAGCAAGTGATAAGTTTTAAAGTCAAAATGCTACATGCATTATCTGAATGTTGCAACTGAAAGGACCTCTTTTTCTCTCAAAGAAGCTAGAATCAAACTAATGAGCATCAATAAATAATATGGCTCCAAAAATCTAAAAATCAAGGAAGCAAATATTTATTAAGTACCTCTATGAGAGGGGGCCTACGCCTACTTGTTATTTCCTAGTCCACTCTTTTCAGAACATCAACTCTGCCACTTTGCCTTCAGTAATCTAGATTCCACCATAAGCTCATCAGCTCTGATAGGGGAGTTTTTGCCTTACTGGTTCTAATGTGTGATCATGACAATTGACTAAGACTCCAATTTTAATTTTGTAAGAATGATAAGGGTTCTGCAGTTGTCATTTAAATTGGTTCCAAGGTTTCTTTTGTAGGTAAATGAATGAAAGAAGGCAGAAGGAAGAGAAGCTAGGATGCAGGGCTGAAGATGGATGACCCTAAGTGACCAGAGGACTTCCTCACATCTGGACAGCAGGGTCAAAAGAGACTTTTGGACTTTAAAGGATAATTGTTTGTTATCATTTTCTTTTGAATCTCTCTGTATCTGTACTCATAAAGGAGAGACTGCCCCCTTGTATGCTGTCAATATGAGGAGGGCTGCAAGGGTAATTAGAATTAAGAAAAAGTGGGGAAACTTCAAAAGGTATAAAAAAAGGGGGGGAATTTGTAAGGGATAATTTGCAGTGAAGTTTCCCCATTCTGAAAAATCAAATCTAGAATGGCTTCAGTATTCACCAGGCCTATGTTTAGAGGTCACCTGACCTTCCAAGGTTAAGACTGCTTTCCTGGCCTTTCATTGGACACCCACATGTTTCCGGGTCCTTAGTGTCAGAGATAGATTCCTGTGCTTAGGTTGTGGCCCAGCCCTGCCTACCAATGAGAGTGAAGACCAGTTGGGGGGTTGGGTTTCTGCATTAGAAGGTTATGTAACCATGGGCTGGCTTCTGCCTGTTGCTCTCTCCCTGGCAGATGGCATTATAGTGACAGGGGCAGAGTCCTTTCTCATGAGAAAGAATAAAGACCTTTTCTGACCTCAGATTCAGACTCTGAACTCTTTCATCTCACACATTATCATCTTGATTTGAGGGTTCTAATCAACTGAAGTTTTACTTTAAAGTCTTGTACTTGTTTTTTAAAGCTATTTAAGTATATTTTTTATATTTAGTATTTTTAAAGTTTATCTCAACAGTCATTCATATGGTAAATGGAAAAAGTTTAATGACAAATTTACAGGTGAGGATAATGAAAGGCATGGTAGAAAGGGAGCTGGATTTGGAGCCAGAGGACTAAGGCTTCAATCCTGGCTCTATTACATTCTAGCTGTGTGACCATCTATGATGTTCAAGATTTTTTTTTGTCTCTAAGTCCCATCATCCTATAAACACTTCCAAGGATTCAGAGCTCCTTTTTGATAATGTCTAGACTAGAAATATCACAGACTACCAGTTTAAGATCGCACTTGATCTTTCTATTTCTTCTTATTCTAACTGTAACTACTCTAGCCAATTTTATGTCTCATTGACGTTTACCTAGGCTACTGCAAAAATCTTTTTCTGTTTTTGTTTTATAACTGTTTTTTCTCTTTATTGATACCTTTTGCTTTTATATCACATTCACTTCCAGATAAATTTGCTACCCAGTAAGACATACCTTTTAATAAAGACCAAAAATACAGAGAAAAAAATTCTGCTAAACTAATTCATAGGCAGTGTCTAACAGCATATATAATATTCCACCAGAGGTGGAAAAGATATTGCAATAATGAAAAGGAGGTGCCTTTCTCAACACTTCAGGGTGACAGTCATTATAATTATGCAAAGTTTGGTTTTCTTTGTATGTTCCCTTTATTTATAGTGTCATTGCAATTGTATATCTTGTTTTCTTGGTTCTGCTTACTCTACATCATTTTCTATATGTATTTCTATACTTCTTCTTCATGTACAGTACATAATTCTTTATGATATAATAATATTTCATTCCTTCCATGTACTGCATTTTGCTTAGATGTTCTGCGATGGGCACCTACTTTGTTTTTATTTTTTTGATGCCACAAAAAATACTGTTATGAATATTGTGGTCAAATAAGTAAGAATTTTTTTTTCTATTATTGGTCTCCAGGAAGCTATAAAACTAGGAATAAGATCTCTAGATCACAGGGCATGCATGGGTATTTTAGTCACTTGCTTTTTAGCATAATCCCAAACTGCTTTCCAGAATGACTGGAACAACTCATAGCTCCACCAGTTGTATGCCCTAGAGCAGGGGCGGGGAACCTACAGTCTCAAGGCCACATGTGACCCTCTTGGTCCACAAGTATGGCCCCTTGAATCCAACTTCACAGAATGAATCCTTTAATTAAGGGGCTGCAGGGGCCCCACCTCTGCCTTAGAGTACCCCTTCCAATGCTATTTCCATCTTTTGTTACAGCCAATTTTCCAGGTATGAGATGAAACCTGAGTTATTTTGATATGCATTTTTCTCTTATTATTCATGATTTGGAACAGTCTTTCATATATTTGTTAACAGTCTGCAATTCTTTTGCACTTGGCTCGTCCAAATCTTTTGACAACTTATCTACTGAAGAATAGCTATTGGTCTGATATATTTGTTTTAATTCCCTATATATATTGAATGTTAGACTTACGAGCAATATTTGATGCAAAGATTTTCCAATTGATGGTTTTCCTTCTTTTTCTACGTACACAGATTTTTTTTTTGATGGAAAAGCTTTTCAAGTTCAAAATTATCTATTTTATGTTTTACCATCTCCTCTATGACCTTTTATTTTTTTGGCTAAGGACTCTCTTCTGGCATAATGTGAAAGGTACTTGATCTCATTCCCTTCTAAGTTTTCCATGATATGACCTGTTATTTGAATAATCTCTTAACTGATCTTTGTTATTGCTATGTCCTTTTCAATCCTCCATTCTTCATATCACCACTAAAATAATCATTTTAAACCATCATTCTGATCATATCACTCCTTTTAAAGAACTTCAACAGTTCCACAATGCCTACTGAATAAAGTATAAACTCTGGTCCCTAGCATTCAAAATCTTTTAAAATATGTTATTAAGGAATCTATGTTTAAAGGCTCATTTACAACTCTGCATGATATTTTGTATACTTCAGTCTAATTGGACTATTCTCCAACTCCCATTGTCACCTTGCCTTCTTCCACCACATTGTCTGCACTCTCATTAACACTCACTGCTGGAATGGATACTAGATGTGCAAGCTAATCTTTTTATTTACTTCCTTTCCTTAGGTCCAACTCTGAGACTACCTCTTCCATGAATCCTGACCCTTTCTCACCACACTATCCCAAGCTAAAAATAATATTTTTCTCCACAAATTTCTCAGAAACTTTTATTTAGATGCTTTCTTAGTACTAAGGTTATACAGAGGAAAATATTTCAAATCAGCTTAGATGCTCTCAGAAATGAAGTTCCAATGTTAAAACATAAATATCCAATGATGAAAAAGGGGAAGATGGTCTAGAGATACCAATGACATCTGAACTCACTGACCAATTAAGTTTGTGTAAGATACACAAAAAGATGAGGTTTGGAATACTGAGGATAAATACAAAAGAATGGCATGATATCATAGGAAGAGTAAAATAAATTCTCAAACTCAGAAGCCAATATTTGTAATCAATTTTGAGGGCAGCTTCCTTTTTTTTTGAAACCTAAATTGGGGAAAAGGAAGAAGATGAAAGCGAGGTCAGGACTTCCAATTTGTTTTTGCCAAGTGAAATGTAATGTGTAACTTCCTAAAAATTAGGACTGATAAAGAGGAATGCTCACCTTGAATGATGGTGAAATCCTTATCACTAGATGACTTCCCTCTCAAGAATGCTGTAGAGGTCATTCTTGCTTAAATTTAGATTGGAATAGATGACCACTGCTATTTTTTTGCCCCTGAGATTTTATAATTCTTTCAAACTTTAAGATTATGAAAAATATTTCTGGTTAGATATTTTCATGGTGGCTTCTATTGTTACTATGTACATGGAAAATGCCTTTTGGACTTAACTAATAGTCTAGAAGACTGGAACATAAAAACTAGAAGAGTTACATTTAGAGAGGATGATTGCTTTGAACTGGAAAAAGACTGGTTATTGTTCTCAGATGACTACAAATATCTCACAATGAAAAGCTAACATTATGAGGAATTAGTACTCATAGATTGTTTTCCTATTCATACTGAAATACCATTACAAGGATTTTAGTGATAGGAGAAAAAAAAAAGGTCCTGGATTGCCTTCATTGTCTTGCCATTTTCTCAACAGTAACTGTAGACAAGAATGAAACAAAGCAGATATTTGTATGATATTGCTTTCCCTTTCCATTAAGCAAAAGCTGTTCAGATCTTGTGAGAGTTGACCTGATTTAAAACTTTGTCTTTATTTCTGAGTCACTAAACCATACAGATCAAGGCATCACTTTTTTCCCAGGAAACTAAGATTGATAACAGTAAAGGAAAATAACTAGAAGCAATGGCTGCATGCCTGAAAACAGAGCAATCTACAAGCAGGTCCTAAAAGAATATGATGGAGGAAAATATTAAAACTCACTAGATCCAATTAAGATGTAGATAATTCCTCCACTCTGCTCTTGAATCCATTTTATCTTCTCTTCTGTGAGCTTATACACTTGATTATCTTGATTATCCATTATTTTTTTCTCATCTTCAATTTCTCCTTAAACACTTATTCTCCCTACCTAAAAACATATCCAGATGTCCTCATCCTTAAAACAAAACAAAACAAATAACCAAAAACATTCTTTACAAAAACCCTCACGTTCCCTCAAGCTATTGACGGAATAGTCTGCCTTTTCCAGCCAAACTTCAAGAAAAGATCATCCGAAACGTTTTATATGAATTGTAGGCATTTCCTCACCTCCTAAGTTCTTAACCTGTCTCAATGTCAACTCCAACCATACCATTTGATTGAAACTGCTTTCTCCAAGCTTACCATTGATTTTGAACTTCTAAAACTCTTTCCTAGTCTTTATTCTATTTATATTCTGTATCTTTTAAAAACTATCCATCTTCATGGTTTCTCTTGGTTCTTCTATGTTCTTAGTCTCCATGGCTAGATCAACCTCCTTCCCCTGACTACAAAATAGTGGGCCCCACAGATTCTCTGTCCACATGGATTCAATTTTTAAATCTCTGCTGATGACACTGAAGTCTATAAATCCATTGCTAATCAGTTAGCTTGAATTCCAATCTCATATTACTGATTATTTTTTATCTCCATCAGGTTATGCAAAGGCACATTAAATTCAACATATCCCAAATGGAACTCAATATAATTTCTCCAAAACATATCTCCAAACTCCCTTATTTCTATTGATAGAACCACCATTTTTCCAGCTGCCCATATTTAAAAGTTTTGAGACATCTTTTACCTTCCCCTTCCTTTAAATTTTCATATCCAATCAATTGTCGAATCTTGTTAATCTTGTCAAACTTGTCAATCTTACCTCTATAAAATTTCTCATTTTGGGTCGGCTAGGTGGCGCAGTGAATAGAGCACCGGCCCTGGAGTCAGGAGGACCTCAGTTCGAATCAACCTTAGAGACTTGACACACTCACTAGCCATGTGACTTTGGGCAAGTCACTTAACCCCAACTGCCCTCCAAAAAGCAAAAAAAAAAAAAATTCTCATTTCTTTCTCCTCTCCACTAACAAAGTCACTAACCTAGTTTGAAGTTTCATTACTTTTCATCTGGACTACTGCAGTATACTCCTAACTGTTCTCCTTATGTCTGGTCTTTCTGGTCTTTAATCCATTATTCCCACAATGGCCTAAAACATAAATCTGACCATATAACTCCTCTACTCAAAAATCTCCAATGGCTTGTTCTTCATATGTTACATCTCCTCTCCAATCTCCATGCCAAGACTGTCCAGCATAACTGGAAAGGACTGCCTCCTTATTGGTAGAATTGTTTCAACACCCAGCTCCTCTGTCATTTCCTGTCTTAATTCTGCCCTGCCTCCTTTCAATCATTAGCACTTGAAATTGCTTTGTAGGTATTTTGTATTCACTTATTGTGCACATTTTGTATCCCTCAAATACAATGTGAACTAGTTGAAGGCAGAGACTTTTCTATTTGTTTTAATATTCCCAGGCCCTAATATCCTGAATTGAACAAAGTAGGTACCTATCAAATGTTGTATAAGTTATTATGTTGTTTATATTTTAATCACTATTATATCTAAGTATTTCCATATCCTCTTTAGAGAAAATCCACTTTTCCCTTTGGAAGTGTTTATAGTAAATAATTTTATTATGTAAGATTTTGACCCCCAGACCACCCCCCTCCAACCACAGTGATAGCATTAGAACTAGTAAGAGTAAAACCCACTTCATTTATTCAATCAATTTAGAAACTCCAAATCCAATTATATGGAAAACTTCCTCTTAACATTTTTAAACCTACTTTTAAGCCAAATGAGACTTACTCATTTATTTATAATGAGACGCACCATGGTGTAATGGAAAGGTAATTTTTTTTTAGGAGTTCAAAAACCTAGGACTAAATCCTAGCTCTGCTACTAACTTGCTCTATTTTTAAATTCTTTATCTCTTATCTAATTTTAAAAGTAAAAGGGTAGACGAAATGATCTCTAAAGTATCTTTCCAGGTTTAAATATTATCTTATGTTTTCAAAGAGACAAGATAATGTTCTTTATAAATTTACTATTCCAGAGGTTCAACCACCACTATGACTCTTTAAAATCTAAATAAACCAATGACTCAGTAATCTCACTTCCCAAGGAAATGAACAAATAAAGTCTTATTTTATAGTAAAAGATTTATTTTTATGGCAACAAAACTTGGAAAAGAAGTGGATACTTACTGAGGTGAGAAAGGCTAAAAATGTGGTAGCATATGATGGTAATGGTATATTATTGTGTTATAAGAAACAATGGAAAAATTCAGAGAAAGGTGAGATGATTTGTACAAAGTATTGCAAGGCCAAATAAGCAGAATTCAAAATAATTATATATAAGGTCTACAATAATGTAAATGAAAACAATAATAAAAGGCAGATGAACTCTGGCTAATTATAACGATCAAGCCTAATCTCAGAGGAGATATACTTTGCTCCTAGATTAGAGCAGTACAGGATTACATATGTGGCCTATTGCATACACAATCAAATGAAGTTTCTGTGTCTGCTGGTTTGTTTTTGTTGTTGTTGTAGAGGAGTGTTCAATGAAGGTAACAGGAAAAGATTTAGGGAAAAGGTCTATGCTGTAAACAGAAAAGTCATCAATAAAACCTGAATAAAAACCAAAATCATATTGTGCCTGCTACGACTTCAATAAAACGTCCTACTTTAAATTGAAATGTAGTATTATTATTCACAGTCAATTAGCATGTGAAATCACTTTTATTCTTTTTTTCTGAGATGTCTCATTACTCTTACATGCCAGGAGCTAAGACAGAGCCAAGGAAATGCATATTGTCTTTGGTTCAATAACTAAAGAATTAAAAAGCTTTCTTTGTTTTGAACTCTGCTTTCATTTGAAATTCCTGATTTGTAGCCTTACCTTTGGTCCAAATAGCTATGACTAAAGTTATCTAAATTATGCCTATTATATTTCTTTCTGGTCAAGGTTTGTTTAAAGTCAATACTTGTCACATTATCTTCAGAAGTATGTTTATCTGAACAGCAATTTCCATGAGGTGGAAATAACTAAGTTTTTGTTTACTTGACTTCTAGTCAAGTCTGGTAAACAAGAATGTTATACTAACAACAACCACAAATATCAGTCAACTGAAGGATGTGGTTATTCTTAAAATGGAAAGAACTAGAAAATTATCTTCTAAGATGATCAACTATATAATTGCCCTAGGGAATTTAACTACAGCTGAATAATAAATGAGAGTTTAGGGACCAATATTAATTTTTTAAAAATCGAAAAAAGTAGTACAAGAATTTTATCTGGAGACTATTTTATAAGCCTGGCCTTCTGTTCTATGCTATAAGACCAACTAACAGGCAAGATCATTTGATAACAAGTGGCACTTAAACAACTAAATCTTTTTAGATAAATTTCTAGATAGATTGCACATGCCTAGATCCTTGTAATACTTGTCTCTCCCTCCAGCTTCTCTCTCTCTTTTAATCTATTCTTTGCATCTTTCCTGACATAATGTATTTTCTGAAATATGCCTCATATGGCACATTTCTAAATTACCATTCATTGAACCTTCCCTTGTAACCAAGAAAAATAAGTGGGCAGAATGGACCAACAAATCAATGGCAAGTCACTTAATTTATTTTTACCTCAGTTTTCTTAACTGTAAAATAGAGATAATAACAACACCTACCTTATATGGTTGTTGTACAAATCAAATGAGATTTTTATAAAAATTCCTTAACACAGTGCCTGACACACAGTAGGCATTGTGGAAATGTGTATTCCTTTCCCTCACTTTCTTTCCCCTTTCATACTTTCAGTTCCCTACCTCTCTATTAAAGGGAACTGTTTCATTTTCTGTTTTACAGGAGTAATATTAGTCATCATATTCTTTCAGTGCTGTTTAAATTTACATTATTGTAATCGTTTTCCTAATTCACTTACTTCACTCTTCATTGGTTTATACATGTGCTTCCCATGTCTCTTTGAATTCCTTTTTCTTTTTCTTTTTTTGGAGGGGGGAAGGCAGGGCAATTAGGGTTAAGTGACTTGCCCAAGGTCACACGGCTAGTGTTAAGTGTCTGAGGCTGGATTTGAACTCAGGTTCTCTTGACTCCATGGCCAGTGCTCTATTCATTGTGCCACCTAGCTGCCCTGTCTCTTTGAATTCTTTATATTTATCTCTTCTTATGGCACAGTAATGTTCCATATATTCATGTACTACAGTTTTTTTTCAGGTATTTGTGAATCTGTGGGCATCTGTGTTTCTTATTTTGGCTATCGTAAAGAGTGCTAAGAGAATTTCCTACTTGCATAATTTTTCTAGTAGTTTCTTCATCTATAAAATGGAGATATAATATAGCAGTTTTGTTCTCAAAGGTTTGTTCTTCAGTTCAAATGAAATACTGTGTGTAAAATGGTTTGTAAATCTTAAAGGCCTATATAAAAATCAATTTATTATTATCAATATACTCTTCTTAATTAAATCAATGGCATTTACTAAGTGCCTACATTTATCTATATATCTATTGCTGTTCAGTAATTTCAGCTGTATACAACTTTTGTAATCCTATTTGGGGGGTTCTTGGCAAAGATACTGGAGCGGTTTGCCATTGCCTTCTCCAGTCCATTTTGTAGATGAGGAAACTAAAGCAAACAAGGCAAAGTTACTTGACCAGAGAGTCACACAGCTAGTAACTGTCCAAGGTCAGATTTGAACTCAGGAAGATGAGTTTTTCTGACTGCAGGCACAGAGTTCTATCCATTTGCCATGTAGCTGCTCCAATATATCTATATCCCTATGTAAAACAAGGTAATTTTTTTTTTTTTGGTGCAGAAGGCTTTCTTCAATGCCTCATGTTAAAACTGACAGTGGCTCCGCAATTCAGAACAATCTACAAATTCAGTCTGGCATTCAAAGTCCGCTACAATTTGACTTCAGTTTACCTTTCCAACCCAGAGTCCACATTGCTACCCTTCACAAAATCTGTCTTTTAGCTAATGTGGACACTCACTTTTATGTATCTTTTGTCTTATTATCTCTCATCCCCAAAATGGCCTCTCCTGACACCTTCTTATCTCTAACTGTAGAAATCTTACTTTTCCTTCAAGACACAAATCAAGGGTCACTTCCTCCATTAAGTCTATCCTAATATCCTGCAGCTGGAAAAGAGATCTAAAAATCCTCAAATATATCACTACTTTGGAAGTCTTGCTTTCATCTATTCCATTATAATTCATTCCATTATAATTCATACAAATTCATATCTGTACATATATCATATTCCTCCTACAACAATGTGAGATTCCTGAGAGTAAGCACCATTGTGTAATGATGAAAACATCACACCTGAATTAGAACACATAAATTTGAATCAGTCTCAGCTACTGGATAACAGTCATGCAACTGTGAGTGCCTCATGTAATCTTTCTGAACCTCATTTTCCTCAATTGTAAAATATTAATAATAATACTCACATTGCCTAAGTTGACAAATTGTTATGATTTTTAAATGGGAATAATATATTTAAAAGAGTTTGTAAACCCTAAATAATACATGAATATTAATAATGATTGTATCATCACTATCCCTAGTACCCTGCAAACACTAGGTAACCTAGTTTAGTGCCTTGCCATAATACATACGTAATGTTCATTGACTTGAAATATATCAAATTTTCCCTAAAACTATTGCTATCAGGGATGTGCATGGGCAGTTCAGGTCTGTGATTTTTATAATGAAGGTCTAGGTCATTCTTATCTAAAATATGATGCAATCTAGAAACAAGTCCTATTTAGAACAACAAGAAGAAAGAACTTCCACACTAAATGGAAAAATATTGATGCACAGATTTTAATACTTCATCTACCTTTGACTTCACTATGATTAATTTTAATTGGAAAATATTCTTTGCCCTCAAGAACTGGTTTTTTCTCACCCCATCCCACTTTTCTAGGATAATCATGCATTACTACTCCCTTCCAATATACCACATAGTCCATTCATACTGTACTCATGGGCATTCCTTATCCCAATTCCATGACTTTGCAAGGGCTATGCCCATACCTGGAATATATTCCCTCCTCAGCTCCTCCTCTTAGATTCCTAGCTTCCCTCAAGGTTAAGGAGCACTATATTCTATAAGAAATCTTTACAGGTGCTACTACCTTCTCCTCAAAATTATCTGGTATCTATTTTGTATAACTCTACATACACACCTGTTGTCTTTCCTTACTAGATTAAAAATTCAAGGATAACTTCTGTCTTTATATGTCCATTGCCTAGCATAGTATCTATAGCACATAGCAGATATTTAATATATGTTTGTTAACTAACTGATGGAACCACTGGCAATAAGATCAAAGTTTATATCATTAAAATCCTCATTTGTGAAAATGAATTCAAGGTCACAAACTGAGCTTTGAAACTTTGCAGAAAGATCACTAAATAGGACTTATGAGACAGAAATCTTATTTGGAATTATGTAAGAATTATCTTTTTTTTTTAAGTATAAAGAGAAGCAATTGAAAATCTTCCTTGAGGGCATAACACTTACTCAGATATATTCTCCTACTTCTGAAAAAAGTAAGAACAAAACAAAACAAAAATAGGCCATTAGATGGGTCATTCCTATAGTTTTTTTGAATATCTACAATTATGTATTTTCCTTTTCAGTAAGGTATATTTTAATTAACTGAAAATTATTATACTAGTTGCCTTTTGGACTTTTAAGTTGCTAAACTAGTTCACACTCAAAGTGAGGGGACCTTTTGAGACTTGACAATATAGCATATTTTAATGGGTGATTTAAAAATAAGTATATATTTAGTTAATGAATTTTTTTAGTAAGCTAAAACTAAACCAATGACAAATCCTCAGCACAAGATCAGAATTGAGCCTGACAGAGTTTATCTTGGAAACAAAGTAGAGAGATTTTTTAATAAAACAGCTACTCAGACAGTTCTGATCTCAGCTATATCCACAGTACATCATTTTCCAAACATCAGAGGCTAGAATGTGTCAAAGAGTTAGTATTTCTTCATGATAGGAAGGAGCTCTGAGAAACAGCATGTCCCTTGGTATTACTGCCTAACTACCAGTTCACTTACTTAAAGTAAAAAACACTCATTGAAACTGTTGACTCTTCATGTAACACATCTGATTCCTTCAGGTTCTTGAATTCTCTTAGCCATTATGCTCTAAAAGTTGCTAATATTAGAAAGCTATTCTTTTCTTTAGTGTTACACTTTTTTAGAAGAACTGTGGGGCTTATTAGTTATGCTAAAATGGAAGACTACACAAATTCTATATTACTACTTATCAAATCTCAGCAAAATAAGAATTATGCACAAGAAATAAAGTAACTGCAGTTTTCTCCACAGCCTAAGACACCAAGAACTCCAAGAAGATAATAACCCAATGAACTCACAGCAGGGAAGACTAATCTATAACTCTTCTCACTCATCATTTTGTCAACTATCAGTCCCAACAATCCTGCAGAAAGTCAAAACTTGACCCACAAGCTTGTATTTCACCCATCACCCATTCACCCAGGAGAAGTGAAGATTCGGGAAAGTGGAAAGCTTACTTTGCCTGAGATGTTAGTGTCCCTGCTGAAGTACAGCAGTACTCAGTAAGGAAACTAATGGATAGAAAAAATGGAACAGAGCACCAACATCTTTGCAGTACTACAAACTCAATGGAAAGGGGACTGGCATATACACAGTGATGTAGCCCTAGACATCTCTTTGGGCAAAGCTTGAGGTCAGTTAAAAGTGAATTCCCAAGCATTGGAAGAGGCTGAAACATCTTTAAGGTCTAGATCAATGCTGTAAAACATGGGTTGCTTGTGGCCTGGCAAAGGATTTTGGGTGGCCTGGAAAAATGTAGGTTGCCACTGCACACTCTTTTGTCACGTGACCCACAGCAACCAACCATCATCAGTCTGTCTCTAGTATAAACTATCTGTGGCCTAAAGAAGTTTTGCCTATTTTAATTTTGGACCCTACCTATTGCCAAGTTGAGCAGGTCTGTTCTAGACCTTTGGGAAATTACCATCTTAGAAGGAGTCAGAAAATTTTTTTTTTAAAAGGATGAAATTTCCACCAATCTCAGGAAAGGGAAAATTAATTTTTATAATAAGCAGATTAATAACAGTTTTATTAATTAAAAATCAATAATTTTAATAATAAGCAGATTAACAGAGAAAGTATTAATAACAGAAGAGAATATGGCCTTAAGATCATGTAAATGGGTCCAAACATCTCTGAATAAATAGTGTAAGATAAAAGAAATGAATCAACATTTGATGAGAGAGGACCCTAAGCATTTCCAAAAGAGCATCAAACTATAGCAAGATGTTCCAAAATGGTTCAAAAGAGAAAATTTGTGAAAGCAGAAATTGGGACCTTCACAGCCAAAATACTAGGCAGGATGGAAAAACTTGAATCCATAGTGCCAAATCTCACCAAAGAAACAAAATGGAAAATAACTGGGAATGCAATTATGAAGGACAATCTGACAGAAGGGAAACAAAAACAATGATGTTAAAAGAACAAACGACTTCTATGTAAGTAAAACAGTTTGATCTCAAAGACAGGGTACAAGGAGGAAACAAGGATTTCAGGACTCCCAAGTGAATATAGCAAATAAAAAGAAAATCTGAACACCATAATGAAAGAAATAATACAAGAAAACAACTAAAAAATTCTGAACATAAAATACAAAGTGTCAATCTAAAGATCTCTGGGGCTGTAGGAGGGCGCAAGTTTGCTACAAACTCTAAGCATACAGTCGTTAAATTTAACAATTATAAATGAGAAATTCTGCCTGCAACCAAGAGAAAGACTTTCAAATTTAAAGGAAAGGAAATTCAAGTAATATAATACTATTCTGCACCCATCAGAAATCTCAGAAGGGAACAGAATCTTTTCTAAAAAGCAAAAGAGATTAAGATACAATCCAGTGTGACATTCTCTATAAATCTGAGCCTAATGACTAATGAAAAAGATGGCAGTAAAAGGAAACAGAGGCATCTGAAGCATTTCCACAAAGAAAAAAAAGGAAATGAGAAGGTTATTGGCTTTACAAAAGAAGAAACTGAGATTAGGACAACAGGTGATTAATTTTGGGAATTGAGTGAACCACATTAACTCTACTTTGTGACTCAATTTTGGAACTAGCTCAGTTTCTTTTCTATTTAATTATGGGTCTAGTCCAAGTTCTATCTTGGGAAAAACTTTATTCAACTGTGAGAACTGAAAGAAAACCTTACTGGTTTATTTGAACCTAGCCCTGCATGGCTGGGAAACTGACCCTGTCAACTCTTCTCATCTCCGATCAGATTCCCAAATAAAGGTGTTCAACAACAACAACAAAAACAACAAATCTAAGTTACATTCAGGTCTCAGAAAATTTATTAGTTGTATGATCTTAAGCAAGTTATCTTCTCTCTGTTTGCCTTGGTTTTTTGCTCTGTAAAGAGAAAAATAATGGTACCCACCTCCCAGGATTATTATGAAGAACAAAATGATAGAATGATTGTGAAATGCTTAACACGGTGACTGGCATATGGTAAGCCCTATATAAACGCTTATTATTATTATTATTTCTTTAGCCGAATACAAATTCATACTGAGTTTTAGAAATGTTGTTAGAAAGACAACTTTTTAAAAAAATTTGGGTGCTGCTAAATTATAAACTGAGCTTTTAAAGCAAGATATTAAAATGGAAATTTGAAAACATAAATATTTAATGGGGTGTATTTTGATTTAACATAGATAGCAAATTTAAAGGATAGTAATAATAATATTTACCACAATAAAGAGTGTTTTCATTTGAAAAATTTTGGCTATCACTCATAAAAATTAGGAAAATGCATAGGGTGATTTAAAGATGTAACTTAAATATACTAATATGAGTCAACTATCAGGAATCTGCTGTATGTCTGAAACACCAAAATATGATTAATTTACTTTTATAAGTGAAGGAAAAAATAAATGTAATTGTTAGGGAAACATGAGAAATCAATTATATTCAAGCCTAAATTGTAATTAGTGAATCTTTGCTATTTCAGCTAAAAACTCTTGGAACTATATGATTTTTTTTTGAGTTTGGGTTATAGGGATGGTTGTCTGAATTGTCATGAAGTCAGTAACAGAAAATCATATGTGCTGACATCTAAAAAGTGAGACAGGTAGATGTCTGTCCCTCAGAAAAAGTTGAGGTGACTGCCTTGGCATCTGAGACAACAGAAACCAAGATAAACAAATTCAGCAATCAACTAAGTACAAGTAATGAGATAAACTATCCTTGAGGTAGGGGTGGAGATAGAAAAGAGAAAGATGCCTACAGAGTTTTTTAAAAAAAATAAATTTATTCATTTATTTTCTTGTTTACATCATTCATTTTCACAACATTTTGAGTTACAAATTTTCTCCCCATCTTTCCCCTACCCAACACCTCAAAACAGCCATCCCACTGTATAACCCCTCCCCCAATCTAGTCTCTCCTATGTCCTCCCCCTTGCCCCTCTGACTTTCCAGTAGAGCAGGATGGATCTCC
>CM053582.1:394681382-394752581 GCA_028627135.1 Pseudochirops cupreus
CCTTGATCTGGGGACTCTGGAACCTGGCTATAACATCCCTAGGAGTTTTCTTTTGGGGACCTTTTTCAAGAGGTGATTGGTGAATTCTTTCAAGTTCTATTTTGCCCTCTGGTTCTAAAATATCAGGGCAGTTTTCCTTGAGAATTTCTTGAAGGATGCTTTCTAAGCTCTTTTTTTGATCATGGCTTCCAGGTAGTCCAATAATTTTTAAATTGTCTCTCCTGAATCTATTTTCCAGGTCAGTGGTTTTTTCAAGGAGATATTTCACATTGCCTTCTATTTTTTCATTTGTTTGGATCTGTTTAATAGTATCTTGATTTCTCATAAAGTCATTTACTTCCATTTGCTCCACTCTAATTCTGAAGGAATTATTCTTTTCACAAAGCTTTTAAGTTTCTTTTTCCATCTGGCAAATTTGACTTTTTAAGGCATTCTTCTCCTCACTGGCTTTTTGGGTCTCCTTTGCCATTTGAGTTAAACTGTTTTTTAAGGTGTTATTTTCTTCAGTCAGGTTGTTGACTCTTTTTTCATGATTTCTTGCATCATTCTCATTTCTCCTCCCAATTTTTCTTCTTCTCTTATTTGGTTTTCAAAATCCTTCTTAAACTGCTCTATGGCTTGTAGGAAGTCTTCATGTTTCTTGGAAGCTTTTGGTGTGGGAGTGCTGACTGTGTTGTCTTCCTCCTGTCCCATGCTTTGATCTTTTTTGTCCCCAAAGAAGGAATCTAAAGTTTGGTTGCTGTTCTTACTTTGCTTCCTTTGCCTGCTCATGTTGCCAGTAAATTACTTGATTTTTTTAGCTCTGTGGAACTCTGCTTCCAGAGGAGAAAGCTCTGTCCCAAACTGCTGGGGTTTTTGCAGCTGCCAGAGCTATTAGGAGGCTGCCGTTTTTTTGCAGCCCCCACCAGCTTTGGCTCACTGAAAACGCACCCCAGGACCATCACCCAAGACCACGATCTGGATCCCTGCCACTCAAGGCAAGAGCACTTAGCCTCTGAACAATCACTTGGCCCCCCTGCAGTCTGCAGGCCGGAAGCTCTGAAGCAGCGATGAGGAGGAAGCTACAGGGTCATCACTTCTGCTGCTTCCTTGCCCTGGAGGCAGTTTGGCCAGACTGGTTTTCTCCCCCAAATTTAGCTGAGTTCCACTGACCTTTCACTTAGTCCTTGTTTCTTATGGCTTGATAGTTCTGGAAACTGCCACAGCTTCTGCTGATCCACTCTCCTGAAGGCTCCAGCTGTGGCTCATTCTGGCCACCCTGGGGTCAAGCCACGGTTTCAGGCTGTGCTGGTTTTGGCTCCCAGCATGCTGTGATGAGCCCTTCCTGCCAAGCTGCCTTCAGTGGGAGATGTGTTTTTTCTACATTTTTGTGAATTTTGGAGCCCTAAAATTTGTTTAGAGTTATATTTTATGAATATTTGAGGTGGCTAACGTGGGAGCTGTGGAACCTTGCTTCTCCTATGCTGCCATCTTGGCTTTGCTCCACCAAGATGCCTATAGAGTTAAAAGTAATGAAAATAACAACAAAATAACAAAAGAAGGACTGTTAAGAAAAATCAGAATTCTTTGTAAAAGTATACAAGGAGAAAATGACGAATGTAGAAATGATAATAGAGGAGCTGGCCTGAAACCATGCACTAAATCACATAACACTGTGCCTACAAAGGTGAAACAATGGTTTTTCTGTGGGACTAAACTGTAGAAGTAGAAATTTCTCACATAACTAGAAAGAGTACAGAAAAAAAGATAGAGCAGAATGTGTGATGTGATAAAATTAATTCAATGATAAAGAACAAAAGGAAAATAAGTTGTAATCTCCAAGAAAGAAGTGGGTCTATTGGAGAATGGGTGAAATGGCAGAGGTTGGGATAGAAATAGCAACAGAGGAGCAATATTTTTTGATTAATTTATAACTTTAAAAAACATTTTTGAGTTCCAAATTCTCTCCCTACTTCAGACGCCTCTCCCAACTCATTGAGAAGTCAAGTAATAGTATATCAATTATACATGTGAAATCATGCAAAATATATTTCCATGTTGGCAAGAAAAATACAGAAAGCAAAAAAATATATACATCAATTTGCACTCAGATTTCATCAGTTCTCTCTCTGGAGAAGTACAGAATTTTTCATTATGATTCCTTTAGAATCATCTTGGATCACTGTATTGATTAAAGTAGGTAAATCTTTCAGTTGATAATCGTTACAATATTGCTTTTATCTTGTACAATGATCTCCTGGTTCTGCTCACTTTATTCTGAGTAAATTCATACAGGTCTTTTCAGGTTTCTGAGAGTATCCTGTTCATTATTTATTATAACACAATAGTATTCTATCAAAAACATACCACAATTTGTTCAGCCATTCTCCAATTGATGGTCATCCCCTCAATTTCTAATTCTTTGCTACCACAAAAAGAACTGCTATAAATGTTTTTGTACATTAGGTCCTTTTCCTTTCCTATGATCTCTTTGGGGGTATAGACCTAGTAGTGGTATTTGTGGGTCAAAGGGTACACAGAGTTCTATAGCCTTTGAAGTATAGCTCCAAATTGTTCTCCAGAATGGTTGGACCAGTTCACAACTCTATCAACTGTACATTAATGTCTCTACATTTCCATGTCCCCTCTAATATTTGTCATTTTCCTAAATTTGACTTAGTTTCCTATATATTTTTGAGAAATGAGGCCCTTATCAGAGAAACTTGCTATATAATTTTTTGATGATACTTCATTATATATGATACCATTTAGAAAAATGTCATTTCCCTGATTAAGTCTTTTAATGATGATTATGACTGCTTTTGTTCTGTCTGAGATCATAATTGCTACCCATGCTATTTTCACCTCAGCTATAGCATAACAGATTCTACTCCAGCCTGAAAGAAGAAATTACTAATTTAGTGGTGGGAGGGGATCTGAATGAAGAAAGCATACATGATGGAAGAAAGAGATTCTATAGTGGGAGAAAGGAACATTACAGGGGGTGTAATAGGCAAGGATTTGAGACTTAGAGAGACCATCACATCTGAGACAATGGTGTTCTTTCATGGAGAGCATAATGCCTCAAGAAAAGGGAAACCAAAGCTCCTTGGGGCAACTGACACCCAGAAAAGCAGGAAGACATGAGCCCAGAGAGATTTCATGGTTAAAGGGAGGAAAGATCATGTAGAGATCAAGGAATAATAATGACCACATGATAAAGAACAAAGGAAAATTTCTGCCAAGGGGCAATATCTCTGTTCTTTCTGCCTACTGCAGGAATTTATACTTCTGAGAGTGAGGTACAACAGAACAAAGGGGATGAGGAAACAAGGCAATAATACAAAAACTATTAAGAAGAGGGAAGTCAAAATAATTATAAGTTTTAATTCCATGAATAATAAAGAGCCTAAAGAAGGAATACATAAGTATAAGGGCCAAGAATCAAATAAAACAAATTTAGAATAGGTAAAAATAAAGCAACAAAAAAAAATCCTTTTTAGTAAAAAAGATAATAAAATTAAAAAAAACATAAACAAAAGAAGGAGAAGAAGAAGAGAAGAAGGGGAATTTTCTTGGACTACTTAACTGAGGAAAAAAGAGTGAGAGAATTAGAAAAGAGTTGATGTTAAGCAAACTTCAAAACTAGGGGAAAGGGTGACAAATAGAGTAAGTAGACTTGAGGGTAAAGAAATAGAACTATTCAGAATATAGGTTCCTTAAAGGAGATGAAACAAAAATAACAGAGGAAATATACCGCCTCCCTCCCTCCAAAAAAAAACCTTAAAAAAGCAGTATTAGAGAAAAATGGAGGAAAATATAAACCTAACTCTCATAACTTCAAATATTAATGGATTAAACAATCTATGAAAAGAAAAAGTACCAGGTTATATGTGAAAACAAAATCTCACAGTCTGTTGCTCACAAGAAATATATCTAATAAACAAAGATATACATAGACTAAAAATTCGGAATTGCAACAAAATTTACTATGTATTAAGTGAATTATAAAAACCAGGAATCACAACCATGCTATCATACAAAGCAAAACTTTAGAAATCCATAACATAAAAAGAGAAAAACAAGGAAACTTCTTTATGCTGAAAGGAATCATAGAGTAAAACAAATATCAATATTAAACTTACATGCTCTACATACTTTAGCATCTAAATTTATGAAGAAAAAATTAATTGAATGATAAGAAGACATAGAGAGAAATGCAATGGTGGCAGGAGATTACAATGTCTTTCCATGCAAAGCATATTCTCTCTTCTAGTACCCAGGTGTAAAGCCATTCATCAGTAGCTCTTCTGAGGACTGCTGCTGTGAATAACTTTAAGGATCTAATTGCATAGCATAGTGAACTCTCTATTGCTTCTTCTGGACTTACCATTGAAGAGGTTGACTAAACTAAAACAAAACATTCAAGAAACTAAAGCACAACATTCGAAATATACCATAATAACTTATTACTAAAGTGGCCACATAGTCTTTAAAAAAAAAACATATCATTCAGTAAGTCACAATCTCCTCAACCAATATGGAATATCCAAGTCAAGTCTGCTTTCATCTTGACTGGAAGTTGGCTTCCAAATCATCCTTGAGGGGTAATCATCCTTAAGCCAATCATCCTTAAGGGGTAGCAGAAAGTACAAACACCATTCACACCAAGGACACAGTAAGTCACAATCTCATCAGTCAATGCAGAGTACCTAAGTAAAGTCTTCTTTCATCTTAAGTCAAGGTTGACTTCCAGACCCCATGGCTCCTCTTCCATGGGTTGACTGCTCCCAGTTCTTGCCTGGACTTACATGTAGGAAGCTCTCTGTTCTTGTTTCATACATCAGTTTACAGGGACTGTTCTTCAAGGTTTCTGTTTCTAGGAAGACAAAGCTTAACAGAGCTACAACTATATTTACACACATTTGCGGCACTATCATCTCAATTCACTTTCTGTTTGACAAAGTTACACAAACCAACAGACAAAGCTTCTGTCTCAGAAATCAAACACATTTCAACAGCAAAGTTCCAGGACTTATGTAAAAAGCAGTAAAGTACTCTTTCAGGGCTTCTGTATCAGCAGCAAACTCCTCTTTGAGGCCTTCTGTAAATGGCAGAGGTGTCCTCTTTCAACAGACAGAATGCTTCATTCTGACGAAGTAACATCAACACAGACAGAACAGAGAGTGCCAAAATCACAAGCATTCTCCCTCTCAGTTCAGCTTGGTCCCAGCTCACGCTCGAGCTTTTCTCTGCTCTGCTCCTTCCTGTTCCACCCTTCCTGTTCTGCAGTTTTGGCAAGCTCCTCCCACTGTGGGCTCCATGTGATGATATTAGGCCTATTAGGGGCAAGGAAGGTCTCCAAACTCCCTTAGGTCTATTAAGGGCAACATAATGTATACTGTTTCCAACAAAGACTTGGTACAATCAAAGGTGAGGCTCAAAGGTACTTGAACAGCTGAAACAAGAAGCAAAGTATTACTTTGCTTGCCATTATACCAGGCACTATTGAGATTGACTCCTCTATGAAGGTATCGACTTCTATAGATCAATCACCTGAGCCATTTTGAAGAGCTGAATGCTGACCTCTTCCGTGGCACATTAGACCCTATGGAAAAGGCCTTAAGAGATGCCAAGCTAGAAAAATCACAGATTCAGGGCATTGTTCTGGTGGATAGTTCCACTCAAATCCCCCAAATCCAGAAGCTTCTGCAAGACTTCTTCAATGGCAAGGAGTTCAACAAGAGTATCAATCCTGGTGAGGCTGTTGCTTATGGGGTAGGTGTCCAGGCTGCCATTTTGTCTGGAGATGAATATGAGAATGTGCAGGACTTGCTGCTGTTGGATGTCACTCTTCTTTTCCTTGGAATTGAAACTGCTGGTGGAGTTATAACAGTTCTGATCAAATGTAATACCACCATCCCCAACAAGCAGACACAGACCTTTACCACCTATTTGGACAACCAGCCTGATATGCTTATTCAGGGTTTTGAAGGTGAGAGAGCAATGACAATGAATAACAACCTGTTTGGCAAATTTGATCTCACAGGAATTCCCTCAGCACCCAGTGGTGTTCCTCAGATTGAAGTAACATTTGACACTGATGCAAATGGCATCCTCAATGTTTCTGCTTTGGATAAGAACACAAGCAAGGAGAACAAGATCACCATCAGCAATGATAAAGGACATCTGAGCAAAGAAGACATTGAGCATACGGCCCAGGAGGTCAAGAAATACAAGGCTGTGGATGAGAAGCAGAAAGACAAGGTGTTTTCCAAGAATTCTCTTGAATCATGCTTTCAACATGAAGGCTACCATAGAGGATGAAAAACTACAGGGCAAAATTGCAGATTAAGACAAGAGAAGATCCTTGAAAATGTAATGAAATAATAAACTAACTGTATAAGAACCAGACTTCTGAGAAGGAAGGATCTGAGCATTAGCAGAAAGAACTGGAGAAGGTCTGCAACCTCATCATTCCTAAGTTGTACCAGAGTGCAGAGAGCATGCCAGGGGGCGTGCCTGTTGGGTTTCCAGGGAGTGGAGCAACTCCATCTGGAGGTGCTTCTTCTGGACTTACCATTGAAGAGGTTGACTAAATACAACAGAAGAAAGAGCATTCCATACAGCTTTCCAAAAATTGAAGGACTCAAATTTGTACCCAGGGTAGTGGCAGTTTAAAAGTAACATTTAAGCTACTGTGTAAATCTAGGCATTCTGAATATTGGAATGTGTGCAGAGGGAGAAAAGAACAACACTGCACTTTATCAGTCCTATAAACAAGTGGAAATGCAATTCTTGTCCCAGACAATAAAATCGTACTTAAAATTGGCACCATAAAAAAAAGAAAAAAGAAATTGAGACTATTTGCAGAGAATTTTTTTTCCTCCCCTCATCAATTCATACAACTCAACTATCTTTCCTCTTTCAACCCTGTTTCACATGAGGAGTAGCCCACTGGTCAAGGCCAATCCCTCCATAAGGCAACCTCTCTTAATCTCATTCTATTCTGCCTTCTCTAGCAGATTACTTCTTTTAGCATCTTTACCCTTACCAATGAATCTACATTCCTATCTACTAGTTGCCTTCCTGTTGCCTACAAGCATGCCTAAATTTCCCTAATTCTTAAAAATTTCTCATTTTATATGACCATCCCTGCTAGTTATCATCCTGCTCTGCATGGCTAAACTACTTGAGAAAGCCTACTATACTCAATGCCTCCCTTTCCTCTCTTTTCATTCCTTTAACAACTCCCTGAAATCTGGATTCTAACTTTATCGGTCAACTGGAACTGCTACCAATTATATATTAAGTACCAAATTTAATGTCATTTTCTCTATCCTCATCCTTGTCTTTCAGAAGCATTTGCAAATTATGACCACTGTCTTCTGAAATACTATCTGCTCTCTCAGTTTTTAATGACTGTGCTCCTTACTGGTTCTTCTTGTACCTGCCAGACCACTCTTTCTCAGTCTCCTCTGCTGATTCTTCATCCAAGTTATGCCCTAGATGTCCCCAATTCTCTACTATGCGATCCTTTTCTCTTCTTCCTCTCTAGTGTTTCATGTGTTAATCTCATCAGCTCCCACTAAGTTTGATTCCAAACTTCCTATACTTTTCTCTCTTCCATGTAGTCAACGATTCAGTTACATTGTCTTTCTGTCCCTCCCACATGCCACTCCATCTCCTGATTCTGTTCTCTTTCAGTTTTCCCTCGTGCCTGGAATATTTTTCCTCTTTACCTCTACCTTTCAGCTTCCTTCAAGACTTAGCTCTCAAATCTCAAAGCTCTGTAAGAGACCTTTCCCGGTCCACATACTTTCCCTCCCCTAGTAGCTCCTTCTCAGATTAACTATCATTTGTTAGAGAGATAGATAGATAGATAGATAGATAGAATGAAAGACAGAAATATAGATGATAGACAGATAGACAGATAGATAGATAGATATGGATATGATACACATACAAACAGTGCCCTAAGGGTTAAGAGTTGCTTTTCCAGTACAAAGCCCCTAGTTTATTATCTAAACTGAAGTCATCCTAAAGTCTCTTCCCTTATCTTGAAATACCATAAAACTTTCCCCTTATCCTGAACCATAAAATTCCTTGTCTCTCCCTATCCTGGGTCATAAAATTTCCCCTATCTCCCTTATCTTGTGTCTCCTTTCCTGTCATCCATCTTCCTCATCCTGTCCCTAATCTTCCACTCCCATAAAAACCTTTAAAACTACTTTACCATTCTGAAACCTCTATATAAGCATAACTTCCCCAAATATTGGAGGCTCACTTAGTTTTCTTGCTAGGAGACCCATACTTGTTTTGCATTGATCAAGCTCCCAGTGGCTATAGAGAAGGTATAAGTGAATTCTTTCACACCTGAACCAGCTCTACCAACTCTAAACCTCATCAGATAGACATACATATTCTCTCCCTCATTAGAGTGCATGCTTCTTGAGGCAAGGAACTATGTTTTTGCCTTTTTTTAAAATTATGAACTTAACAAACATGAACATTTCCATACACAAAAAAGAACAAAAACAGAAGATTGTACAGGAAACTCAAATACCTCATTTATAAAATTTTAAATAAAAGTATCAATTTTGCCTTACTTGTCTACGTAGCTTCTATACTTCTTTCTTATTTTATTTAAAAATATTTTGTAGACATTGTATTCTTACTTTTCTTATAATTTCTTTACTGTCTCTGTCACTGTCATTCCTTTTACAACTATCCTTGTGCTCTTGCTTTCTATATGCATAGCACATAATAAGCACTTGATGCTTCTTGACTTAATTGATGACCCCAGGGTAATTGTGTTGCTGTTGTTGTTGTTTGTTCTTCCTTCAGGAAGAATACAAAGACATCAGGAAGGTGATGTCACAACTTGCAAGTCAATTAGATTTAAGTAAGGCCAGGCTGTACAAGTCACCAGTCTTACTTTCTCCTCTGGCAAGACATAGCTCAGGATGACTAGGGATGGTGAACCTGTCCCTCCCTTTTTCCCTCCAAAAAATCCGACTTCTCCAAACATATCTCAAAAATGCACCAGACCAAATCCTGATAGGGACATCCAAGAAAAAAAAATCAAAATGAATCATTTTTTGAGGCCAGATCAGCAAAGAAGGCAGAAATATTGTATACTGGGAACAACATAAGTCAAGGAAAGTGTCAATGAAGTATTCCATTGCATAGAGAGAAGCTATGTACCAGGGCAAGGAGGTGTTCTTGATCCAACAAAGAAGGGCCTAAACTTGTGCACAATACAGAAACAGGCGCCAACTGGCTACTTTGTTGATCATTTCCAGTTCTGAGCAGGGTGGACTTAGGAGAGATGTTTCCCCCAGGGGTGGTATTTCAGGGTGGAGAGAAAGGAGCAAGATCAGAGATGAGCAGCAGCAGCTATATATCTCAGCTCTCAAGAATCAGGTATGGAATTCCAGAACAAACAGAAGCCTAGAGTCCCATCACTCTGGAATAGCACTATCAAGCTGATAGTGGCTGAGTCTAGCGGCAGTCCACTGAAACTCTAAATAGGGAAAGACTACTGACTTGCTGTTCAGACTCAAACCTAGGTCAGAAAGTTGCAGAATCAAGAGCAGGTGGGAAACAATCAGATCACCTTGAATCAAATCACTGTGGGAAGAATGAAAGCTTGCAGGTCCCCTGAGATCCTAGAATAACAGCACTTAATAGCCCCAAAGAATGCAATAGAAAAGCCACCCTGAGACATTCTGTCCAGATGTGTACAGAGTCTAGTCCTAACATAAAGTCCAAAGTTCAGAAGTAGGCTGAAACAAAGAGCAAACAAAAAATAATTCCATTATAAAAAGTTATTATTGTGACAGGACTCTTTCAAGACACACAGCAAGAAGAGCATGGCTCCAAAATATGTACACAAAGCTGGGTACAAAAATACATTTCATTTGTGAAAGTGGTTATTAATAACCAATATCTTAGGGAGATTCAGAGTCCTCCCCTCGCACTTTCAAAGTTGTTTTTCTTCAGAAGGACATTATTGATAATGAGATTGCATTGACTCTCCTTATCTGGGTTGAACCCCAAAAAACATGCAAGGAATTTAATCTAAACTGGGGAAGCCCATTGTGTTCTACTCAAGTTTGGGTGGAGACCGATTCTTTTGTCTAGATAGCTTAAGACTGCAAGTGGTATGTCGTAACTGGGGGTGGTCTGATATAGAGAGATTTTCTTGGACCAAAGGTGAAATAATGATGGACAGCAATCATCCCTTGTTAGAAGGGTATATAAACTGTGCAGCATAACCCCAAAAGGGGGCTCAGTTACTGACTGTTGATCCCATGTATTCATATGCCTGCCTGCCTGCTTTGAGAAAAATGAAAAACAAATGCACACACAGCCTAATTCTGTTTGTCTTTCTTAGACTGAACTCTGCAGGTTGACACATTCCACAGGGAAATAGGAGGAACCATGATTCCAGTGGACTAAAACATGCTTCCCACCTTTTGATAGGAAAATGAAAGACTCAGGGAATAGAATAAGACTACTTTTTTTGAGGGGAGGGTTGAGGGAAATATGGCCAAAGAAAGAATTTCTTTTGTTTGACCATATATATTTGGAACATGGGTTTGATTTTCTTTCTTTCTCAATTAGGGAGGTTGAGATGGAGAAAAGGGAGCTCTCTGCTGACTGAAAAAAATATTTAAAAAGCCAATTCAAAGTTAAGTGAGCAGAATTAGGAAAACAAACATAAGGATTACAATAATGTAAATGTCAGGAACCGAAAACTGAAACAGAAATCTGTGAAAGTCTATGGAACAAGCTTGGACGTAGAAAGCAGTTAAGAAAATATATCCCCTCCATATATTGCAAGGGGGTGGCAGGAGATTAGAACTGGCAAAATAGTCAATGTGTTGATTCATTTTTCTGAACTGCTTTTTCCCCCTCTCTTTTTAAATATCTTTGTTACAGGAGATGGCTTGCTGGGTAGAGGAGGTAGGAGGGTTATATTAAAAAATGAATTCTTTGTAATCACAAAAGTTATCAATATTTCCTTAAGCCACAGAACAAGATTAATTTTAATTTCAATGGAAGAAAAAACCCCATTAAACAGCACTTTTTAGAAAGTAGGGCAGAATAAGAGTTGGGATGTCCTCAATTTTAAACACTGATGTGGTGGTACAAGGAGTGCCCAAAGTCAGGCTATCACTTACCTCAGGTTCAATGCTTCCATTCCATGGTAAGCCTGCTTGTCTCAGTCTCATGTGCACAGGCCTGATGATATGGGACTAAATTCACTTCTCCTCATGATGAGAAAAATCTTTTTCTTTGAATTTTTAAGCCACAGGATTATATTCCCTCTTGGACTCTCATAACAACTAGTATTTCTTACTATGTCCCTCCAGGGAAGGGAACTCTCTACTATAGTCAATAGACCTTATAAGAGCATTGGATTTAGAGCTAAAGGGGACCTTAGCAGTCACCTAAGGTAATTTTATTGCTGAGCCCAGAGAAGTAAAGTAACAATCCAGATTACATAGTCAGTAAGCAGCATTCAGGAATTAAACCAGGGTCCTTTTATTTCAAATACAATGCTGCACTTAGCACTCTCCTATATCTATTATGGTGCTACTCTGGAGAATTTTTTAGTTAATAATATAGTTGCTGTTCTCATATTTTTCATTTCATTATTCAAAAGGACAGGATTATGCTCCATTTCCTATTCACATTTTCTAAATAATTCATACTAGAAATTGTCGAAAGGCCTGAAGAAATTTGATAAATGTGAACAACATGGACTTTAACTCACAGAGAAGGAAGTAGGGAAAGCAGAGTTGGCCATGGTAATCTCCAGGAACAGACAATAATAACTTACTTGATGCCTGCTGAAAAGCTCACCACAGGGAAGAAGAGCCCATCAGTGTTGAAGTTCTCAAACATTCCCTGCACAGGCTGCCCATTGATTCGGAATGAAATGCTGGGTACACCAAGGTCAAGGCAGCAACTCACCACATCGTCAGACTTTAACAAATGCTGGTTGACAGAAGCCACTGCTCTTGGAACTCGGCCTGGTTGAAAAAAGCAGGCAAAGACAATGAGGACTAGTGGCAGACTCTTGAAAATCTCATCCTGAGAGTCAGATTTACAAATAGAACATGGGGTCATAAGAGAATATGGAAAGGTTTTGAGACCAACACAATGATGACCAAATGGAGAGACACTGACAGACCAATCTTATGTGAAAATTTTCTAACTCGAGTCTGTCTTTGAGGCATAAAGTTATTTTCTTTCCTTATGTGATAAATGATGTAAGACATAAATCTTCAAGGTTTAAGTGGGCAGACACAGTGCCCAAGATAAAGGAAGCTACAATGAATAAGAATGAACAAGTTTTCAAGTTGTATAACATGTCTTTGGACTCTGGTTAGCATCCAATTTATTGAACAAACTTTGGCCTTTGCTGTGCTCAGGGAATATGAAATAGGGAAGAATGTGTGACAACCCATATGTGCTGTAATCACCTCTGAGAGAAATGGCTATTCTAGAATTATGAATAGAGATCACTTCTTCCTGGAAAAAAATGAGAATGAAAAGTAGCAAGAACAACCAGCTATCAGATGATCTAGGGTGCTTATTTGAAAAAGTGTTATAGTGCTACAGAAAGGTAGGGAAATTCATATCTAGTTCTGTAACATTTCAATATCATGATCTTCACAAAGAATGGAATTTATTTTCTATTTTGAGTTTTATAAACTTGACTCTGGGTAAGAAAATCAATTCTATTTTATTTCTACATGTTTATCCCATTTCACTCTGGAAGCTAAAGGAAATAAAAATAATCACCACCTATAAAGAAAATCTTGGTGGTAGCCTGGTCATTGGGACAAATTACTTTGCTTTCTATATCTCAGAAACTGTAATAGTATCTGATATTTCTTTTTTATGCTCTCTCCCCTTTGGGTAGAGGAGGGAAGGATATCTATTGGTTAAGTGATTACATGAAGATGTGGGCAGAACATCACAAACTCATGAGTAAACAAACTTAAGGCTTTCTGACTGGCTGACAATTGGGATTATAAAACAACAAATAAACTATGTGCCAACTAGCCAGGTAGGCTCATCCCAAAACAATGGAAAGTGTTCTGAGAACAAAGATGTAATTGTCACTTAGAGAAGTAACACTTAGATGGTGGGAAAAGGGTAGAATCCAGAAGGGCAGAATCATGGATCAAGCAGGCAATAAGAACCTTAACTAGAAAACAGCAAGCAAGTTAGAGGAAGAGAACGGAGGGAAGGAAAAAGCATTCATTAAATGCCTACTATTTGCCACAAACTATGCTAAGGGCTTTAGAAATATTTTATCCTCAGAAGAACCCTGGGAAGTAAGTGCTATTTTTACAGTGATGAAATGAAGGGACACAGAGGTAAAGTAACTTGCCCAGGGTTACATAGCTGGAAAGTACCTGAGGCCCGATTTGAACTTGTGTCTTCCTGACTTCAGACCTAGCACTCTACCCCCTTTGCCATTAGCTACCTCATCGGCCCCACAATGTAGGACCTGACCGGTATGCTGTACATTCGTTTTTCTTACTTCTCAACATAATTATGTAAATATGCCTTATATTAATTTGTATTGCTCTTTTTTCCTTGCAAATAAGCCCTAGAAATCTTATATTTATGGCTGGGTGGGAATGATGGTACCAGTGAAAAGAATGGAAAGAAGGAGTGGGCGTTAGAATGAAGCACAGAGAGATAACGGCAATGATCATAGGGGGTCTGGTTACAACCATTGTGAATAGATATGACCTGTCCAGTATCTTAAACCTGGGGCAGCTATTCTCAGCATCTGCCGGTGTGGGTGGATAGGTATGAGTGCTACATATAAGTTGAATATCTTCAATAGATTCCAAAGATTAATTTTCCTCCCCTCTGACAAGTATTTTTAGAGCACAATAAAACACTAATGGTCAACATTTTCTTAGCCCTAGGCACCTCAGAGGTTCATATAATACAACAACCTATTGCCAGACTGGGTAGAAGAATATAGGAACTGACAATGAAGCCTGGTCTAGACTCTGGAATCTAGGCTGATTCCTTACTAGTAGAGCGTATTGTGGGAACCAACATGTAATTTTCATTTGGTGGCCACAAAGAAAAGCAATATGCTAAAGTATGTGCTGGAGGTTAGAAGAAAAGTGTGACAAGGTTGGACATAACTTTAGTTAGTGAAAGAACAAGTTAGTCCCACCCACCTAGGCAGAAAACATATGTATATATCTGTGTTTGTTATCTATGTATGTACGTGTATGTGTGTATTTGTATATATACATACATATACATATATGTGTGTATATGTGTGTTTGTGTATATGTATATATATATGTGTATAAAACCTTTACATTTAGATATTCTTCTTCAATATATTTCCTTATGTAGTTAAAGGGAATGAACCCTAGTAACTGACATCTTACGGTGTAGAGTGTATGCTGGCAAGATATAGAAGAGTAGAATTAAGGAAGGGGGATGACAGGTAATATGGAACAAGTTACATGTTAACAGTCATCTGAGGCACTCCATGTACTCATTAATTTCCTATCTCAATGATATGGACTGTATCTTTTTTTGGGGGAGGGGCAATTGGGGTTAAGTGATTTGCCCAGGGTCACACGGCTAGTAAGTGTTAAGTGTCTGAGGCCAGATTTGAACTCAGGTCCTCCTGACTCCAGGGCTGGTGCTCTATTCACTGCACCACCTAGCTGCCCCAATATGGACTATATCTTAAAGTAAAATGACTAATTTCATATAATGTGGTTTGAAGTGATTCACTTAGGAAGGTATGCTTATTAAAATTATTTCATATAAACAATTATGGAATGGGTAGGAAAGAGTAGAAGGAGAATCAAGTTCTAGAATATATTTGTGTGTGTGTGCATATACGTACATATGTGCTTAGAATTAATAAATCAACAAGCATTTTTAAAGTACACAATATGTGCCAGGCACTATGAGATATAAAGAAAGGCAAAAGAAAAAACCAAACCAAAATGCTCTGACCCCACAGGGCTCACATTCTAATAGGGTAAACATCAAGTAAATAACTAGGTATATACAGAGAGGTATGACATATAGAGAGTAGATGGAAGACAGTCTTATAGGGGAAAGCACAAGCAGCAGGGGAACTAGAGAAGGCCTGCTACACAAGGTGGGACTTTAGCTGAGTTTGGAAGTCAGGAAAGCTAAGGGGTTGAGGTGAGAAGGGAAGACAGTGTTTGCGCACAGAAGACAATCAGTGCAATGGGAGATAAAGTGTTGTATGTGAGGAAATGTAAGTAGATCAGTGTTACTGCATCACCAAGTATGTGGAGGGAAGCAAAGTTTTAAGAAAACCAGAAACACAGAGACAGGCCAGGATGTGAAGGCTTTAAAACACAGAGATTGACATTTGATCCTGGAGATAATACTGAACCACTGAAATTAACTGAATAAGAGGGTGATTTGGTTAGATTTGTCCTTTAGGAAAATCACTTTGGAAACTGAGTGAAGGATGGATTGGAAGAAGGAGAAACTTGAGGTAGGGAAAACAACCATCTGGGTTCTGCAATAGTACTGACAGTAGCCAAGAGATGATAAAGACCTCAACTAGGGCAAGGTTGTGTGGGAGGAGAGAAGGGAACATATACGAGAGGTGCTTTAGGAACAGAAATATTTGGCAATGGGTTGGCTATGTGATCTTGATGTGAGTGAGGAGTCCAAGATGACAAAGGGGTTGTAAACTTGAGTAAAGTGGAAGAAAGGTAGTTTCCTTGACAGTAAAAGGAAAGTTTGTGGGAGAGGAGAAGATTTGAAGGGAAAGATACTGCCTTATATTTTGGACATGTGCTTGAGATGACTATGTGATATTTGGTTTAAGACATCCAAAAGGCAAGCGGTGATAGAGAACTGGAGTTTAAGAGAGAGGATTAGATCTGGAGAGGTTATATCTATGAATAATTTGCATGGAGATTATAACTGAACCAATGAGAGTTGATAAGATCACCAAGTGATATAGGATAAAAGGGGAAGAGAAGATGATCCTGGAAGAAGCCATGAGGAACACCTCTGGTTAGAAGGCAGGACAATAATGAAGATCTAGCAAAGAAGACTGAAATAGAATAATCATACAAGCAAAAGAAAAACAGAGAGAAGTGTTACAAAATTTAGAGAAGGAAGAACATTTAAGAGAAGGCAATCACTACTGTCAAATGCTGCAGAAAGTTAAAAAAAACATAAAGACAGAGAAAAGGCTTTTCAGGTTTTGGCAATCAACATATAATTGTGAACTTTGGAGGGTATTTTCAGTTGAAAGGTAAGGTCAGAAGCCAGAACACAGATGGTTATGGAGAAGGTCAGAAGGATGAAGTGGAGACACTTTATATATACAGTTTTCTCAAGGAGTTTAGCCTAGGAAGAGAAGGTAACGTATAGATTGACAACCAACGGAGAGAGTCAGCTCAAGCAACTATTCTGTAAGAATGGGAGACATGTTTGTAGGCAGCTTGAAAGGAGTAAGCAGAAAGAGAATGAATAATAGAGTAAGGATGATGGAGAGAGGTACAATCTTCTGGAGAAGATGGGAATGGATATGGTCAAAAATGGATGTAGAGAGGCTGTTATCTGGGAAAGAGACAGGTCAACTCTTCTTTCAAGACAGAGACCACAGAGAAGTTAGTAGGAAAATGTATCAAAGTGATGTAAGAGAAGGGGCAAGAAAGAGGTAGCTCTTAGTTGATGGAATAAATATTTCCATTGAAATAGGAAACTAAGTCCACAGGTAAGATGGTAGAAAATGGGATGTTTTGAGAGATTCGAGGAGAAATGAAAAGTTTTGAAACAATTTCTGTGCAGTTCCTGTGGAGATTGGGATAGCAAGTCAGTTGGGAAAGAAAAGAATAAATGTCTTGAGGCAATGAAAACACAGTTAACAACAGATAATGTGAATATGTATTGGACTGATTCATCATGGTTTCTTGATTTTCTCCAGCTCCCTTCAGCAGCATTTGAATAGAAGTAAAAGAAGCAGATGATGGGAGTGATTTATACTTGGAAGCTGTCAAGGTGTAAACGCTGACTGGACATGAAGGCAACAGATCAAGAGTAGAGGATAATAGAAGTTGAGCTAGTTCACCCAAAGATCAAATGATGGAAGGGAGGAGGATGGACCTAGTGCAAACGTGAAAAAAACTGAGGAATAGAGATATTAGAAATCACAGGGAGGATGAAGGACAAGGTTATATGTAAGAGGGGATAATCAAAGATTATGATTAAAGGAATTTCAGAGTTCATGAACATGGAAGCAGAGCATCTATGGTATCATGATAGAAAGTTCAAGTATATGACCATACCTGTGTGTAGTTGAAGTGGAGTGCAGGAATAGGTCACAGGAGTTGGGAAGACTGAAGAACTTACAAAGTTAGGATGTCTGAGCATAAATTAATACATATGCTAAAGTTCCCTACTAAGAGAGGAGGAATTGGAGGGAAACGAAATTTTGAGTCAGGCACTGAACTCACTGAGGGAAGGAAAGAATTCCTTCTGGGTTGCTTAGTGAGTATAATAGGAGAGTCTGGAAGTATCAAAAACAATAAAAAGTTTTCATTCTCATCACTAGTTCTAAGGCCCCAGGTGATGATCCCATGATCCTGTCTTCTTGACTGTCAACAACATTCTGACCTCAGCAATACTAGAAGGAAGGTATCATGAAACAACTCAAATTAAGCCAGATAGAGCAAAATTCTCAAAAAAGTTAAACCTTCACAACTGCATACATATGACAGAAAACTTTTAATATACAGGTTGACCCTGGTCAAAATATAAAAGGAAGATCCAGATTCACCATTTTTTTTCTTTTGATAGTATCACCAAAGGACAAAACAAAATGATGGAGGTGGGGAAAAAAAGAAAAATCTACATTTCGTGAAAAAAATCCCTTCTTGAATGCCTACCCTCAAACATGCACAGAGTACTTGATACTTTCAGAACAAAAAAGAGAAGTATGATGATATAAAATGGAAATATCATGATGAGAAGACTGTGTACAAGAAATCATTCTTTCTTTCCAGGTAATGAATTTTCAGTGACTATACTTGCTGGTTTTTTTTTTGTAATTAAAAAAATAATTTAAATACAAAATAAGAAAAAAAAAGAAACAAACACTAAAACTAAAATAATACAAAATAAGAGAAGAAAAAAAGCATTGCCACATGCACAGCGGAATGAGAGAGAATTCAAAATATACAGCAATAAATTTTCATTTAAAGAAAGTCTTTGTAATACTATGCACTGTGTTCGGAGTCCATCTTTTGTTTGTTTCCTTGTAAGTTTTCTTTTGTTCTCTGCTGCGTATTTTTTTACTTTGCTCTTTTTGCCCCCTTCCTCATACAGCATCACCCCCTTCCCTCCAGAAGGCTACAATTAAGCATGGATATATATACACACACACATGCATACATATATAGATATATACACACAAAAGATAAATGTATTCATACATACATATACTTACACATACATATATTTTGATATCTATAATCATACTTATATATAGACATTTATATTCATATGCATCTATGTAAGACTGTACTACACTTATTTGTCCTCTGTTTCTCTGAGAGTGGATAACTTCTTCCTTCATAAATCCAAGTCTTTCCATACTTTTCCAAGTCCACCAACTCATCATTTCCCACATCACAGCAATATTCCAACCTTATGTTGTTTAGTTGTCTTAAATAGTCCAAAGCAATGACACATATTATAATTTCCCTATTTTTCTCTTTTGATTAAATTTATTTTCACCTTAACTTTGTCCAAAATCATGATTACCAACCCTGCTCCTTTTTCCTTAATAAATTCTACTCTTGATCTTAATTTTATGTTTGTGCCTGTTCTTATTTCCTACCCCTCCTCTCTCCTCTACTTTATTTCTACCTACTACTTGCCTTCCTATTACTTAACCTACCCCCTCTCCAAAGATCCTTCTCTTATCTCTCATTCCCATTAAACTAAGCACCCTTCTATTACCTACCCCTTATCCTATTCCCTCACTCTACTCTCTATAAATCCCTCCCTTATCTTCTCCCTCCTGCCTATCTCCTTAGCATTTTCTTTCTGAATTTAAAAGAGTTTTATACTGTTCTAGATATATAGATATAGATATGTATTGTTCCCTCTTGAATCCATTCCCAATGAAAGTAGTTTTTCATAACTACCAGGTCTCTTCCATTTAATTCCTCTGTGTTAGTTTTTCCTCCCATACCTCATTTGTGTAAGATAATTACTCTTTTTAGCTGTTCCTAAACAGCTTTACTTTTTAAAGTCACATTATACTCAGGTCTAGCCCAATCTTTTTTATGAACTACCCAATTACTAAAAACAATCTTAGACATACATTTTATATTTCCTCATAAAAAAGGTAAATACTCTGTCCTTATTGGGTTCCTTATAATTAATCTTTGGGATATACCTTATATTTCTCTTGGCTCTTGTATGTCAAATCTTCTATTAAGTTCAGATTTTAAAAAACATATTCTGAAAGTCTGACAATTCATTAAATGTCCATTTTTTTTTCATTCAGGACTACGCTTAGCTTTGCTGGGTATATTTTTGGTTGGAAAGCCAGTTGTTTGCTCTTCAAAACACAGTATTCCAAGACCTGCAGTCTTCAGTTGCTACTGCTAGGTCTTATGTGATTCTAATTGTGGCACCACCTCATTTAAACTGTTTTTTTTCTCATTGTTTGTAATATTTTACCTTTGAGCTGGGGATTTCAGAATTTTACTATAATATTCCGGTAGGTTTTCCTTATAGGATCTCTTTCAGGAGGTAACAGGTGGTGATTCATAGATTTTTTTCTATTTCTACTTTCCTCTTTTGTTCTAATCCTTTGGGACAATTTTCTTTAAATATTTCTTGCATTATTGTATCAAGACTCTTTTTTTACCGTAACTTTCAGGTAGTCCAATTATTCTTATGTTTCCTCCTCTTGATCTGTTCTCCAGATAGTTGTTTTTCTTATGAGATGTTTCACATTCTCTTCTATTCTTTCATTTGTTATATATTTTGTTTTATTATTTCTTGGTTGCTTATGACTTTGCTGGCTTTCCTTTCCCCAATTCTGATTTTCAAAGAGTCATTTTCTTCCTTAAGATTCTGGATTTCCTTTCTAATTGGTTGATTTTTTTTATTCATAATCTTGTTTTTCTTGAATTATTCTTATTTTTCTCCCCTCAATTTCCCAATTAATTTTTAAAGTCTTTTTAAAGTTCTTCTATGAATTCTTTTTGAGCAGGTGACCTCTTTGAGGTAGAAGAGGGTTTCTTTGCTTTGGTATCCCTTTCTGAAGATGAACACTGGTCTTCTCTATTCCCATAGCAACTTTCTATAGCTGAATTCTTTCTCCTTTGCCTTTGCATTTTTTCTTATTTGCAGCAGCTTATTTTTGTAATTGAATCTAGCCCTGGGGTATAGGGGGTGATGCCCTCTGGCCTCAGATCCTCCTTCAGGTCTCCACTCTGGCCTAGAATCAAAACTAAGACCTCCAGCCTCCAGTAATTGCCCACAGCCAGCTGTATCCGTACCCCACTGCTTCTGCACTCACCCAACACGTCCTGGTTTCTTCTCACCCAGAGTGGCATCTCCAGCACGTCTGGGTGTGGTATTCCTTGTTAGGAGAGATTCCCTCAATCTGCCCCTCACTCAGACACCCAACTCCCCTCATCGTACCATGGTAAAAGTTCCTGAGGCTGGAGCCAAGGCAGCCTCCTAAACCATAAATTGTTGTTTAAGCAGAACTAACTTGGCGGTATTTATTCTTCATAGGAATAAAACCTCATCCTGGGATTTTTTGTCAGGTCTTCTCAGATTATCCCAGGAGGCCTCGGTTCTGTCCCTATTGTTTTTTATTTTATTTTTTATTTTATTTTTTATTTTTACTGCTCTATGTTAGACCTGAGGCACTATTTTATCTTGTTTGTGGAAGAAATTTGGAGAGCTTGGAATTTTCCGACCTACTCCACCATCTTCCAAGAATCTTCTCTGAGACTGACTATTAAGAGTAGTTGGAATTTCTCTTTCCCTGGACATTTTTCAAAAAAAAAAAGGGGGGGCGCTGTGTGGAACACCAGTAGCAGTGGCAGTTTCCAGATTATCAACCCATAAATAGCAAAGAAAAAGTGAGAGGTCAGTGTAGAACTCTGTTGGAACTGGGTGGGGGGACAGAGGAGTGGGTCCAGCCCCTGCCCTCAGAGTTAGAAGTGCCAGAGGTGCAGCAGCCCAGCAGCCACCTTCATGTGGCTGCTCCAGAGCCCCTAGCCTGCAAATCTTAGGGGGGCCAAATGAACATTCAGAGGGTAATCACTCTTCCTTTAACTTGCCTGGATCTGGATCGTGGTCTTGGGTGGTGGTCCTGAGGTGTGTGACCAGTGAGCCAGAGTTTGTGGGGGCTGCAGAGATGGCACCCTCCTACTAGTTCTGGTAGCTGTGAAAACCCAGCGATTTGGGACAAAGCTCTTCCCTCTGGAAGCAGAGTTTTATGTGGCAAAGAGCTCAAAAGTCAAGTAACTGAGTGGCAACATGAGCAAGCAGAGGAAGTAAAGCAAGAACAGCAATCCAACTTTAGATTCCTTTTTCAGAGACAAAAAGGATCAAATCATGGAATGAGAGAAAGACAACACAGTCAGAACTCTTGCACCAAAAGCTTCCAAGAAAAATATGAATCGGTTACATGGCAATGGAGGAACTCAAGAAGGATTCTGAAAGTCAAGTAAGAGAAGTGGAGGAAAAATTGGGAAGAGAAATGAGAATGAGGCAAGAAAATCATGAAAAGAGAGTCAACAACCTGACTGAAGAAAATAACACCTTAAAAAATAGATTAACACAAATGCCAAAAGAGGTCCAAAAAGCCAATGAGGAGAAGAATGCCTTAAAAAGCCTAATTTGCCAGATGGAAAAGAACTTCAAAAGCTCACTAAAGAGAATAATTCCTTCAGAATTAGACTGCAGCAAATGGAAGCTAATGACTTTATGAGAAATCAAGATACTATTAAACAGATCCAAACAAATGGAAAAATAGAAGGCAATGTGAAATATCTCACTGGAAAAACTACTAACCTGGAAAATAGATCCAGGAGAGATCATTTAAAAATTACTGGACTACCTGAAAGACATGATCAAAAAAAGAACCTAGAAATCATCCTTCAAGAAATTCTCAAGGACAATTGCCCTGATATTTTAGAACCAGAGGGCAAAACAGAACTTGAAAGAATTCACCAATCACCTCTTGGAAAAGATCCCAAAAAGAAAACTCCTAGAATTATTATAGCCAGATTACAGAGTTCCCAGATCAAGGAGAAAATATTACAAGCAGCTACAAAGAAACAATTTGAATATTGTGGAAACACAATCAGGATAACACAATAATCTAGCAGCTTTTACATTAAGAGACTGGAGGGCTTGGAATATGATATTCTGGAGGCCAAAGGAGCTAGGACTAAAACCAAGAATCACCTACCCAGCAAAACTGAGTATAATATTTCAGGCGAAAATATGGTCATTCAATGAAATAGAGGACTTTCAAGCATTTTTGATGAAAAAACCAGAGTTGAATAGAAAATCTGACACTCAAATACAAGAAGCAAGAAAAGCATGAGAGAGTAAACAGGGAAAAGAAATCATAAGGAACTTATCAAAGTTGAATTATTTACATGCCTACATGGAAAAACAATAATTGTAACTTATGAAACTTTTCTCAATATGAGGATAGTTGAAGGGAATATAAATGTACATAAATGTATACTATATGTCTATATATATGTCTATATATGAGGGTATATGTGCATATGAATACATGTGAGAGTGTGTATATATATATATATGTGTGTACATAGACAGAGGGCAAGGATCAATTGAATAGGAAGGGATTATATTTTAAAAGGTGAAATTGAGAGGTGGGAGAGGAATAGAATGAGAGGAGACAGGGAAGACAGAATGGGGTTAATCATCTCATATAGAAGAGGCAAGGGATAACTGTTACAATGGAGGGGAAGAACAGGAAGGCAAAAGGGAATGGGTCAACCTTACTCTCATTGAATTAGGCTTAGAGAGGGAATGACATACACACTAAACTGGGTGTCTTGTCCTACAGGAGAGCAGGGGTAAGGGGATGAAAGGGGAGGTGATAGAGGGGAGGGCAGGCTGGGGGAGAGGGTAGTTAGAAGCACACACTCTTGAAAAGGCACAGGGTCAAAGTAGAAAATAGAACAAGTAAGGGTGGGATAGGATGGAGGGAAATATAGTCAATCTTTCACAATATATCCACTATGGAAATATTTTGCATAACTCACATGCACAACCTATAATGAATTGCTTATCTTCCCAGTAAGGATGGATGATGAGGGAAGAAAAGTTGTAAAATCAAATGTTTAAAAAAATTATTATTAGTATCATTATTATTTTTACATGCAACTGGAAATAAGATATACAGGCATTGGGGTATGGAGATCCATCTTGCCTTACTGGACAGTGGGAGGAGGGATGGGTGAGAATACAGGAGAGAACAGATTGGGGGAAGGTGTATACAGTGGGATCAGGGTTTTGGGGTGGTGGGTAGAGGAAAGACTGCGAGAAAATTTGTAACTCGAAATCTTGTGGAAATGAATGATGTAAATCAAAAATAAAGATAAAATTTAATTTAAAAAAAGGAAAAAACTTTTTGTGATTTAAAAGCTAAGGCCTATCTATCATAGCAGACATGGAACACAAAAGTTCTTTTCTAAATGTTGAGTTTTATAAGAATAATGTAAAAAAAAACTTTTTTTTTTTTTACCATATAGGGAGACTAAAGTTTTCATGGGTCAAAAGAGAGCCCCAAAGCACTCAAGATTTTGCTACTGAAAGATGTGCATAATAAAAGAACAGAATTCAGGCTAGATGGATGAAGAATACTGACATTGACTCTTTAACCTACCTTTTGTTTTTGCTTAAATTCCTTTGCATCTAAGCTAAAGAATTCTGGGACCATATCAGATTATTTGTACCCTAAGCAAAACAATTATCTAAAACAGAAAGCTATGATCTCCTCAGGGCTGGAAAAGCAAACACTTAAGCTTAGCCTGAGGTTACTATGAATAGATTTTGTTAGCTAGGCATGAGGCTATGAATCAATTATGAATGCAAAAACATTAAAGGCTTACAGAGTGCAAAGCACCAAAGGTGAGGATATGAATAGAAAAGCAATATAGTCCTTGGTGTCATGGAGCTTACATTCTAATGGGGAGCCAATTTAGGACTGTCAGTTTACCCTAGCAGACCGAAGTTAAGCTTCATCAGCTAGCCTAGAAGGGATGAAAATCTCTGTGGAGACTTCAACAGCAGCAGAAACTGTCAAGAACAGTGCCCCTGACAATGAATAGGCACAGTAGAACGATATGCCCAGCTGAAACACTATACCCAGCAAGGAGTAGTTCCCATAGAACCATTGTACCCTGAGATTAGACACAGTGACAGCACCACAATTCACCACAAAGTACCATCAGAGGACATCAAAGGCTAAGTAGGGGATCTTTACACATGGCCATTCTCCCTATTGTCACCAGGTATAGGTACATACATTGTGGGACCCACTTGAGCCTCCCACATTTTTTCTTTCTTTTTTTTTAAAATTTATTTTTAGTTTTCAACATTTGCTTTTATAGGATTTTGAATTCTAAGTTTTCCCTGTCACCCTCCACTCCCTCTCCCAAGATAGCATGCAATCTGATAAAGGCTCGACACGTATGATCATATTAAACATAGTTCCACATCAGTCATGTTGTGAAAGAAGAATCAGAACCAAAGGGAAAAACCATGAGAAAGAAAAAAACAAAAATACAACAAAAAAGAGAAAATAGTATGCTTTGATCTGCATTCAGACTCCATAGTTCTTTCTCTGGATAGCATTTTCCATCATGAGTCTTTTGGAATTATCTTAAATCACTGCATTGCTCAGAAAAGTTATGTCTAACAAACTCAGTCATCACACAATGTTGCTGTTATTGTGTACAGTGTTCTCCTGGTTCTGCTCACTTCACTCAGCATCAGTTCATATAAGTCTTTCCAGGTTTTTCTGAAGTCTGTCTGCTCACCATTTCTAATGGAACAATAGTATTCCTTGAGCCACTTTGAAATACTCTCTAAGTGAATCAAAAAATTAAGCTGAATGGGACCATTCTATTTATGAATGATAAGGACCAGGTGCCTTGAACTGAACACTATCATGACTAATGGCATTTCTTTTACCTTGTTGTTTTATGGACACTATCCTGTTATGACACTCTTTTCTTGTTATGGCCTTCCCTTTTTTCATGTTTAACAGAAACTAGATATCCTGGGGGCACTCTCTTATTCTATGGAAACTATAATTTTGGCTGACACAGGCAACCTGAGTCAGAAAAGAGGAGGGAGCACTTCCTTATTCTATGGATATATAATCTCCTTCAATTAACTTTTCTTTGAGTCTCAGTTTCACTGAGACTCTCATACATGTATGGTTCTGCTACCCTATAGAGAATAAACAGCACATATGTAACCTAATTTTGCTTCTCTCTTTTTAGATCAAATACTGAAGGCTGACAGTATATATACATATAAGTGAATACATACATTTATGTATGCATTACATATAAATATGTGCATAGACATATATGAGTGTGTGTTTGCTGGAGCATAGAGAAGGTTCTATTGCAAATCTTACTATGTTATCTTATTAAATGTCTTTGCTTTGAACTGATCCTCCTTCTGAAATAACTATCAGAGGAACTGAAAGGTTTGGTTCTACTGATACTATAAAATTGGGAGCTAAAGTATGGGCAAAGTGGAAGCCAGACAATGTTCCAAAGGCTGTGGAGATTATAGCACATGGGAGAGACAATACTGTGGCTATTGTTCATTCAGAAGAAGATGATTGCCAAATGGTACCCTTAACACATGTATTCTACTGTGAATGAGGCTATTATAGTGAGTTCATGGACTCCAAAAGCATGGCTGACCCCATATTTGTCTCTTTTTGGCTTTTTATCTGTTAAACTTTTTTGTGAGATTTGTTTACTTCAGCCTTAGAATTCTTCACCTGCAGATGCCTGATCACTTAAGCCAGATGTCACCTCCTGTCCACAACTATGATATGTCACCTCTGGACCTGGCTTTGACCAAGTTCTGGATCCCAGCTAAAGAAATGACCTCTCAAACGGGACCTCTTGCAGCAGGGACAGCTTTATATCTAATTTTAGCTGGAAGTAGCTATGGAGAAGAGATCTTTACCTCTTAACCCAAGATTTTGTGCCCTATTCATTCAAGGGAAGAAAGATGGGGTGCTTGTGCCCAGGTCCCCACCTTAAGATACTGTTTTATGTGCTTATTTTTTATTATCCCTGTTAAATTGTTACAAAGTTCTGTTGATACCAGTTACCCCTAAACTCTCATTAATCTATGCAATGAAATGTATTGTTGATGTATTTTTGCTATGTAAGGGACATGAAAGATCTTGGGACCAAATGTAATGGTAATGGTAATTTGAAGATCTTTTCTGTCCCTTAATAAGCCTAAGGGAATCTGAAGACCTTCCCTGCTTTGAAGATAAACTCTGCCCCCTAATAGGTTGAATGTAATCACATGGGACAGAGCCCACAGGAAGGTGGGAGTCAGAGCATCTAGACAGGAGGAGAGGACCCATCTGAGAGAGACAATTAGACTTGTGAGTAAATGTTGGTTTCTTGGAAGGCTAAAGGATATTGTGGTTCTCTGTGCTATTATGGCTTATTAACTTTTCTGATGTTATGATGGAATTGGCTTACTGGTTTTAGGATTTGGTTTTGTGGTGTCTGAATAAATATTTTGCTTCTGTCCTCTATATGAAGAGTCTCTTACATTTTGTGATTGAGCATCGGCGTATTTATAGTGGCCATTGGCACTGTGAATATTGCACTGGTGCTACAATGCATTGTAAGAACAAGGGCAGTTAGAGATATTGTTCTGAGTGGATGTGGATCCCACACAATACCTAGAGCTTGTCACAGCTATTCTAAGAACCCTAGATGTGAGAGATAGGTACCAAAAGTACTACATATAAAAAGAATATCTTCAAATTGTGCTGGAGGATGAATTATTCCTCTCTTCTGAGAAGTATTTCTGGTATACTATATATACTGATGATTGATATTTCTTTAGCCCTGGAGATCTCAGAGGTTTGTATAATGAAACTACCCATAATTAGATTGCCTGTGTAGAAGAATAACCCAAACATATAAAAATATATGTAGCAGGGAGACATATTTCAGCACCCTTCACCTGTATGCAGAAGAAAGTGCCAAGTCAAGTCAAACTAAGAAGCATTTATTAAATACTTACTATGGTTTAGTAATGAGCCACATTATGGAATCTGAAGAAAAGCAAAAACACTCTCTACTCCCAATAAGCTTACATTCTAATTGGTGAGGTAATATATAAATAACTATGAATATGCAAAAAATAGATGGAAGGCAATCTTAGAGGGGAAGACATTAGTACCTCAGAGGGACCAGGAAAGGCCTCCTACAGATTGCCTGATTTTGAGCTGAGTATTTAAAGAAGCTATGGAAATTAAGAGGCAGAGCATTTAAAGCACGAGTGACAGCAAGTTCAAAGGCATGGAGACAGGAGATAATGATGATAATAATAATAATAGCTGACATTTATATATCATCTACAATGTACAACAAAAGGTGCTAAGTTTTCAAAGATTATCTCATTTGATCGTCATATTCTGTTCCCGAACTACAATGGCCTACTTTCATTTCCTCACACATTAGTCTCCACCTAGGCGGCAAAGTAAAGGGAGCACTGGGACTGAAATCAGGATGAGAAGAGCTCAAATACAGCCACAGACATTTTCTAATTGTGTGACCTTAGGCAAGTTTGGCTCAGTTTCCTTATTTGTAAATGGGAATAATAATAGCACCTATCTCCCATGGTAGTTGTGAGGATCAAATGACTTAAAAATTGTAGTGCTTGGCACAGAGCAAGTGCTATATGTTAGCTATTATTATTATTACTAATGTGACATGCTTATCCAATTACCAATGAACAGACATGCCACTAGAGCAAAGCTTCGTTATCTTTTTCATATTATGAACTCTTGGAAATCTAGTGAAGACTATGGACCTATTCTCAAAATAATGTGTTAAAAAAAATAAAAATATGTATAAAGGAAATCAACTAAATTACAGTTATCAAAATATGTTTTTTTTAAAAAAACAAATTCATAGACCCCTAGGTTAAGAACCCCTGTATTAAAGAAATTAAATTGAATAAATATTGACATTATCACTATTTTAAAAAAAAGAACATGACAAAACAAAAACAAAAGAATGACTCTGTGGCAAAATGGAAGGCTGGTTCATAGATTTTACTAGGAAAATCTACAGAGTTTGCTGACCAATATATAATTATAAGGAAATGGCAGAGTTCATTTTATCATGTGTACAAAAGCAAGGAGAAATATCATTTCAAAGGATATTTGGTCATCTTATTATAGTACTTAATATCTGAAAAAAAGACTATCCTAAAAAAATTACAATTTCTGCATCATCAACTGGAAAGTATAAAGGGACAGAGAAATTATGCAAAGAATTTTATAATTACTAAGAAAAGGTAGGAAAACTATCTCTGGAGTATCCAACAATTTCCCAGTAAGTGTTGTGTGTGCTATTTTAATCTCATTCTGCAAAGTGGAAAATATTTGGGTTTTGATGAGAGTAAACTGTGTAAATCTTGCATATGCTTTTATCTATACTTCTCATCAGAGTCTTGCAGCAATGAGGACTTCCTTCAACTTACTGAACAGAGCTAAAGCAAGTTCAGAGTAGATTTCAGAGACTGCCAATCAACTTTTTAAAAACTGAGTCATCCCATTCCCAATGGGAAGAATAAGCTAATTAAAGTCAATGGTAATATATCTTCTTGGCACAGACTGGCATGACACCAAAAATTCTATTTCAGAGGAGAAACGTTGAATGTGATTGGATACTACCAGTTTCTTGGTAGTAGATACTTAATTGGACAGAATGAAGAAAAGCATTAGCAGGCTTATGCAAGAGACTTTTCTGGGGCCATTAAAAGTAGGTCTTAAAAAATAAAATAAAAGTAGGTCTTTTGGGTTGCTCTCAAAGGAAATATCGGAAGATCTTTGTCCTTTAAGGCATTCCTAGGATGGTCTTCAGGTATCCGTAGTCTCTTTTATATATTGAGGAGCTGAATAGTTAATCCAAGTAATTAAGAGACATAGTACAAAAATGTGACTGCTTAATGATTTGAGGAGAAAAGAAGATACACAGGCATACACTGGGAGTAAAGATAACACATACCTTTTTCAATTCCACTTACATCTTCGGAGATTAAATAATACAAAACACGGTATCTATGAAGAAGCTTACATTGAATCACTTCCCAAGATACAGTTTTCTAAGGGTCCTGTGACATTTGGCACGATATTTGGCAAAGTTTTTAGCTTTGACCAGATGCCTAAACTCAGTCACAATGAAGCTGATTCTAAAACTCAATTATAGAACAAGAAGTTGGTAGAGCAACAGGGAGATAAAAATTAAAACTTTAACTTGTATTTTTCACATATATTTTAATTTTTATTAATCCTACTGCCCTTTACAAATTTCTATTTTAATATTTTATTTTGGTATGGAAAGAAAACTGGGCTCTCAGAGGCTATGATACTAAATGCAAACTCTGCCTGGATTTGCCATGATAAAAAGGCTTCTAGTATGACCATGGCAAAAGAATAAATGTCTTTTCCAAAGATCTGCCTAGCTAAGTATAGAGAACATATTGCCAATACGTCTAGTCATCTGGTGAAGAATTCTTTGGTCAAGAAAACTGATGAAAAAAAAAAAGACAAAATGATATTTAGTCCTTTGTGGCCTCCTTCTGCTTCTGCAATGATCATGGCTGAGAGCTGTTAAGAAGCATAGCTTTTAGACCTTCTATAAACTTTAACTTAACTCTTGGTACCCTAAAGGTTAGGTATCCAATAACCAATTACATTACTGGAGGTATTGAATTATATCAGTCTTGAAATTCTTACTACAAATGAAGTCAGAAGACAAAAGGAAGTTATCTTTAAAGGGAAGAGTAACACAAACATGCAGAGACAAATTAAAGGTGTGATAGAAGTGGTTTTCTTATGCATTCAGAAGCTATGAAAAAAAATTCATGGGGCATCTGATCATCCCATATTGTAGAAATAAATAAATATTTGCCAAAGACAATCAGGAACATATAATTTCAGCTTATATACCAACACTGGCTGCAGAGGATGAGGCAGAAAAAATTTTATGAAGAATTTGACAGTACCCTCCAAATTAAATTTACATGTACTTTGTTACTCAATAATTTCAATGAAAAGATATAAACAGAGAAAACGGTGAAAAATTTGTTGAAAAATTTGGCTCAGGATTAAAGAATCAAGGAGGCCAAAGGCTTGTACACTTGCAGAAAATGCACTGCTTTAGACAATAAATATTTTCTTCAAGCAAAAGATTATAGTTGTGCTAACCAAAGCAAGCACTAAATATGACGAAAAAATGCTACTGAATATATGTAATGAACAAGAAATGACTCCTTGTTCATGCAGAAATTATTATTGAATCAGCAACTTGTGAAAAACAAGATCACTGATTTGTAAAGGTAAAGATTAAATAAGTTTCAATTATAGATGAGAAAATAAGAATGAGAAAAATATATCACTCAGTTAAAATATCTCTATGCTGAACTAATAAGTTACAGATGACGAAAAAATGGAACAGAAATGGATGTAGACTTTGATATTGATTTTACTATATAAAAATTTATTTTATTATATAGAAGTTTAACTAATTACATCCATTACCAAAGTTAGACTGAAAGATCTTAGAAATAGATTTGGTCATCAAACACCTGATGCCTTGGACCAATGTAAAGGTAAAGGAGCCACGGACAATGTCATTTTAGAATATATATTACTTCTCTTGGAAACAAAGGCCCATCTTTGCAACAGTAGTACTGAATGATATCTTTTGTTAAAACTATGTGGCCACTTTAGTGATAAGTTGTTGTGTTATAACATTGTGAATGCTGTACTTTGGTTTCTATGAATATTTTGCTTTAGTTTACTGCTGAATAGAGAGTTCACTATACTATTTGACCACACCTTAAAGCTGTTCACAGCAGCAGTCCTCTAGAAAGCTGCTCATGCTTGGCTTTACACCAACTGAAACTTTAGTGACTCCTTACTATTCTAGGATTAAATGTTACAACATATTTATCTCATCCTTTTAAAATATACATTTTACATAAATTTTAACTCACATAATTATTAATTCAATACTAAATGTACATAATTTATAAATAAAATAAATATATTGGGAGTACATTCTCAAATTTTATTTTATTCTTTTACTCATGGGGTGTGTCATAAATAAAAAAGTCTGGAGATAACTGCTTTAAATGACTTCTCTCAAATATCAGGTCTCTTTAAAAAGCTTTTTGCAAATTCTAGGTCATAGTCAATACATGGCTGAATTCTCAGATAAGTGCTTAAAATGTAGATACTCTATGTTGTTGGTTAAAGTAGGATCCATATGTTTTTAATTCCAGACATAAGGGAGGTAGAACTGTTACTCTTTTACAGAATTTAATGTGACTGAGTTATATTCCCTTACCTAAGATGAAGGCCTGGACCTATCTCAATATTGATAAAGGTTACAGAGGGCCTCTAGGTAGGACCAATATATAACCCTCCAAACAAAAGTATGTGTTTGATTAATCAGTTGAACACGTACCTGGTTGAGACCTCAGAAAAGATTGCCATGGAAAATTTGAAAATTTTAAGCACAAATTCTAACTATTAACTGTCTTGGCCAGATCCTTAGGGGTTATGAGAAAGAAAGTAGAGGCAAATTTTTTCATTTAGAAAAACAGTCATGAAAAAATAAAGTATCCAGTCTCAATGAGTTGGTGGTAAAGCTGAAAAGGAAATGCATGTTTCCTGACGTTCCGCTGACTAGAATAGTGACCTTCAGAAAGCATGAAAACTATGGGAGAGACTCCTTAACTCAAAATGAGGAAAAATAACTGAATGCAGCTTTGGAAGTATACTTACCAGACCATAGATGTAGCCCATCAAAGCCATAGGAGTACAGGTCATCACCAACGCCGTTGCCTCCCCAACCTTCTCCACCACCAGGGTAAGGAGCATAGCCTGGTGAAGAAGCCCAGCCTACCCGCAGGTGTGTGGGTTCTGCTGTTATGAAAGGATCCACCTGATCTATTATAAGCTCAAAGTACCATTTCCTGTACTGAGCTGAGCCTTCAGCAACTCCAAGGAAAATATTTGGCCGGATGCTGAAATGGAATGTAACAAATCAGGTAACACCCACAGATCCTGCAGGACAATGAAGTACAGATGATCAGGGAAGAGCAAGAGAAGGGTTGGTCATTTTGTACCTATAAAAGGGATGTGTATTTTTTGTTATTATTACTGAAAAGTAGGAGTTGTAGGTATTTGGGGACTTAGCGGTTAACAATACCTTCTTCAGTTGGGAATATGAAATAAAGATTTATGTTGACTCTCAGCACCACCACAAACTTCCTCATTTCTGCTATAAAAGGTAAGTGATAGTTTATCACTACACTCAAACAGATTTGAAATCTACATTCTTAAATGGAGATTATTTTATGATTATTGAGAGTACTCCTTAGAAATCTATTATAGCTGAAGAAGGTTCGTGGCAATGGCTTTATAATTTTGAGGCTAGTATTATACTTTGTGTATTATAATTTGACTATCTGTGTAAAGACTTTTGAGGCTATTATTACACTTTGTGTACTATAATTTGTCTATCTGTGTAAAGACTGCTCTGGGCTAAAGGCAGACTTGAGGCAGAGTTTAATTTCAAAGGTCCAGTTCCTTTCAACCTAAGACAGTCAAATCCTCTATATGTTCCAGGTCTTTTCTGGAAAACTGGATAACTAGCTGGTGATACTGGAAAAACCTGTTTTTGAAAACCTGGGCCCAGTAAAATCACAGTTTTGTCTTCCACTATTTAAAAATGTTCTCTGTGTTACTCCTAGAAGGTAGAGGTAGAATAAGGACAGAAGAAAGGGTATTTAATTTTTTTTTCATTTTAGGGAACAATCATAATGTGTCTAATTAGTAATCTTCTTTAGTTGGAGATGTCTGAATTGAATCTGCAAAATGTTTCTTCACTCTTAGGTCAGCTTGTCTGGTTTCTTCTCTACACGTAATTGTGCAATTTTATCCTTTCATGTAAAATAGTCAAGCTAGGAGAAGCCAGAAACATGCTCAGGAGCACTAGAGTATGCTGTATTTATTGCCTTTTGTGATCTACAGTTGTAGCACACAGGAAGATTGAGAATGTTCTCCCATTCTATATAAATTCCAAGAAAGGAGGGGCCAAGTATATTTTTCCTTCCCTTTGTGGTCCAGACAAGGTCAAGTATGGTTCTTAGCAACACAGTAAAAATCCTACCTTGTCACATCATTAATCAGTCGGGTCTGAAGAAGCAAGTCTCTTCGGGGCAGCAGGTTGTCACAGATAAGATTCTGGTTGGCTCTTACCGCAACCCCATTACAGAGACAGAGAGAGCAAAGTACATCAAGAACCTGCAATGATACAGACAATAAAAATCACCAGGCAGTGTAGATGGAAAAGAAACCTAAAATCCATGATAAGTTCCAGAAATGAATCACTGGAGTACTTTACTATCAGGTTAGAGGATGTGCTAAGAAGTCCCAGAATTAGGCCCCAGGAAAGTGATGAAAATACATATGAAAGTGTCAAGGCTATTCACTCACTTATCAGTGGAATGTACCTAGAGGATCCTTTTCCACCCTCAGCCACTTTACTCTGTCTCTTGTCTCCCTCCTTCAGAGATATATTGATTTTGTAGGAAACAATTATACTTTCCTTCTAAGCCTAAGGACTTAGATTGATTAGCAGTGTATCTGGGTTAAGTCCTCTAGAGTCATAAGCTAATGGTAACTAAAAAACATTCAAGGACCATATACGGAATTGGAGCCTTCTAGAGTAGCCAAGAATGATAAAGACCTGAAGGTAACTTCTAGGATGACAGGATGTCAGAGTTGAAAAGAATCTTAGAAACCATTTAGTCAGTTAACCAATAAACACTCATTAAGCACCTACTATGTACCTGACACTGTGTCAAGTGTTGGGGATACAAAAAAAATGGTAATAGATAGTTACTGCTCTTGAGGAACTCACAATTTAAATGAGGAGACAGCATGCAAATTACTATGTACAAAAAAGAAATAGACAGAATAAATTGGAAACAATCAATAGGGGGAAGGTACTAGAATGTTTCAAAAAATTCTTTATTTTTACATTCACTTTTACAAGATTTTGAGTTCTAAGTTTTTCCCCCTCTCTCAGACAGTATGCAACTGGATACAATCTAAATGTGCAATTATATTAAACATTTCCACATCAGTCATGTTGTGAAAGAAGAATAAGAACCAAAGGGAAAAACAAGAAGAAAGAAAAAAATAACAACCAAGAAGAGAAAATGACATGATTCCATTGGCATTCAGAGTCGACAATTCTTTCTCTGCACGTGTATGACATTTTCCATCAATGAGTCTTTGGGAATCGTCTTAGCTCATTGCTTTGTGGAGAAGAGCCAACTCTATCAAAGCTGGTCATCACACAATGTTGCTGTTACTGTATACAATGTTCTCCTGCTCTGCTCACTTCACTCAGCATCAGTTCATTTAAGCTTTTCCAAATTTCCCACCTGCTCCTCATTTCTTATGGGACAATACTATTCCATTACATTCATATACAACCTATGGACACTACAAAAAGAGTTGCTATAAACATTTTTGTCTATGTGGGTCCTTTTCACTTTTTCACAATCTCTTTGGGACATAGACCTAGTATTGATATTACTGAGGTATCAAAGGGTATGCACAGCTTTATAGTCCTTTGAGTATAGTTCCAAATTGCTCTTCAGGATGGTTGGATCAGTTCACAACTCCACCAACAATACATTAGTGTTCTAATTTTCCCACTTCTTCTGCAGCATTCATCATTTCCCTGTTTTGTCATATTAACCAATCTGACAGGTGTGATGTGGTATCTCAGAGTTGTTTTAATTTGCATTTCTCTAATCAATTAGTGATTTAGAGCATTTTTTTCATAGAATTATAGATAGCTTTAATTTGTGAAGGTACTAGAATTAAGGGGAACTGGGGAAAGATTCCTAGGGAAGATGGTATTTTAGGTGGGACTTGAAGGAAACCAGTGAAACCAGGAGACAGAAATGAAGAGAGAGAGAGCAGTGTCTGATTAGGGGGAAGGTATGCCTGAGTTTTCCCATCTGTCAAATGGGAGTAATCACAGCACCTACCGCCAGTGTTGCTGCGAAGATAAAAACGAAATATTTGTAAAATGCTTTGCAAATTTTAAAACAGAGGTGTGTCAAACTTCATCCTAAAAAACTCCCTAGTGCAGTCCAACATGAAGAAAATGTAACTGGGAAATGGTTAACAAAACAAATAAAAATATGATACAATATATTATTAATTTGTCATTTGCTACATCAGAATGCAGCCTGGAGGGATATCTTTCTATTTGAACTTGATACTATTGCCTTACAGCACTATATAACTACCAGTTATTATTGTTGTTATTGTTGTTTTTATCTCTGTGACACTAGACAAGCCACTCTACTTCTGGGATTATTTCTCATTTATAAAATGAGGAGATCAGACTATGTGGTCTCTTCTTTTATTTTTGGAGAGGGGAAGGCAGGGTAATTGGGGTTAAGTGACTTGCCTAAGGTTACACATCTAGTAAGTGTTAAGTGTCTGAGGCTGGATTTGAACTCCGGTCCTCCTGACTTCAGGGCTGTAATGGTAATTAAGTTAAATTTGAAGACCCCTTTTTGTTCTGGCAAGTAAGCAGGTACTTAGCCCTTAGTAACTAATCAAACCTCTGTGAAAGAAACAGAAGGTGTGAACTCCTATCTCCTATTGCTAACATAATGAGAAGGGGTTGGCTGAAACAGGAAGCCTGTGCTGTGTGTGTGTTTGAGAAAAGCCCTAGAGAGGCAAAGTCAGAATTTCTTGAGACCAGAATCTGGTGAAGGCTGAAGTTGCTGCTGCCTGGAAGGCTCAAGAAGAAAGCCTCACCTAGACTGGAGAAAACAATTTTGATTCTGAAAACCTGGGAGGAGTGATTTTTGATTCTGGGAGCCAGCTGAGATCTCTTCTGGGTCCTAGGGCTAGCTGAACTGCCAGAGGACTGAAGAAGCATGGCTGTAGTGCAAGTATTCTGTCTATCTGTTTTGATGTTGTTTTGCCAGACTCATCTGCTGCTGAAGGACAGTGCTGTTGTTGCAGAGGTCCTGGAACTTTGCTGCTGGCTCAGAAGCCCTGAAGAAGGATTTTCATGTTGTACATTTACAGAAAACCAGGAAGAGGGTCTTGCTGATGTTTTCAGGGGTCCTGAGACTGTTCTGCAGAGCAGAGAGTGAATTGATGCAGACACTGGCAATGTATCTTGTGGCTTTGTTAAGCTTTGTCTCCCAGGAACAGAGACTGTTGAGAACTTGCCTTAGGTCAAGATGAAGAAAAGACCTCTCCTTGGGTATTGAATGCTGTGATGAAACTGTGGTTTACTAGTGACCTAGGGGTGGGGTGTTTGTGTATTTTCTAATGATTGTATTTAGTGATTAACGTTACTTAATAACTGATTGCTAAATAAATGACAGATTGAGTTAACCTAGTTGCCCCATGAGTGGAAGACTAACTATTGTACTCTTTGATGACTGAATGACTGAGTAAGGATGCAAACCTCCTTAGGGATACCAGATGATTGTTATTTGTTCAAGGCTATTGTGACCACTTTGGTGAAAACTATGTGGCCATTTTAATGATAAGCTGTTGTGAATCCTATATTGTGATTTTCTGTGTTAAGTTGTAATATCGTGAATACTGTACCTTGATTTTCTGAGAATGTTTTGCTTTGATTTGTTATGGAATAAATAGAATGTTCACTATACTCAGTGTTCACTATAATCAGAACCTTAAAAGTTGTTCACAGCAGCATCCTTCTAGAAAGCTGCTTGTGCATGGAGTTACAAGGGCTGGTGCTCTATTGACTGTACCACCTAGTTGCCCTATGTGGCTTCTTAAAGTCCCCTTCAGCTACACATTTTAAACTGTACACACACAAAAGTGGCAACCACTTTGTTACTACCTCTATTTTATAGATAAAGACCCCAAGGAAGTTACATTGTTCCTTCTAGTTAAAAGGCCACACTGAAACAAGTCTGTGGCATTTCGACTAACCATCTATACACTAGATTGCATTATTTCATTCATTCTTACGGTCTTTCAGACTTGGATCTTTAATCACAAAAAAATAAAGTTATGCTAGATTTGCGATAATTCTTCCTTTGCTTTGTTCCAGCTGCAAATGTACCAATCACCTGATAAATAATAACAACATTAAGACACTTTCCACTAATGCAGAGCAATAAGATCTATATTTTAATTGGTCATAATGGCCATTCAAAACTCAATATTCAATGAAGTTAAGTAGCTATATGTTATTGACAGTATTTGTATGTATAATTCTTACAATTTTCTTCATGACTTCCTGAATGTTAATTGCATGACAAACAAATAGAACATTTATGAAGTAGTGGCAAATGGCAAAGGCATTTTTATGCCAAGATCTTACTATAACAGCTCTATGAAATGTATTAACTATGAATATCTGAAATCCAAAGCATAATTTATCACTATAAGAAAGGCCCACAGATGGTCAAGATAGTAAATATAGTGTACAAAAATGTTTATAACAGCTTTTTTTGTGGTATCTAAGAATTGCAAATTGAGGGGATATCTATCAATTGGAGAATGGCTGAACAAGTTGTGGTATATAAATGTAATGGAATACTATTGTGCCATAAGGAATGAGAAGCAGGCAGATTTCAGAAAAATCTGGAAAGACTTACATGAACTGATTCTGAGTGAAGTGAGTAGAACCAGGAGAACACTGTACACAGTAACAGAGCAACATAGTGTGATGTCCAACTTTGACAGATTTAGCTCTTCTCAGCAATGCAATGAGCTAAGACAATTCCAAAAGATTCATGATGGAAAATGCTATCCATATCCAGAGAAAGAACTATGGAGTCTGAATGCAGATGGAAGCATGCCATTTTCTGTTTTTTATTGTTTTTCTTTTTCATGTTTTTTCTCGTTGGCGCTGATTCTTCTTTCAGAACATGACTAATATTGAAATATGTTTAATATGATTGTACATGTATAGCCTATATCAGATTGCATGCCATCTTGGGGGGGGAGAAAGAAGAGAGGGGGATAATTAATAACTAAAAGTATTGTAAAAATGAATGTTGAAAACAAAAAATTAGTAAATTAACTTTAAAAAATATTAAACATATCCTTATTGAGCACTTTTCTATGTTTTGCCTGGGAGGGAGAGAACAACAAAAACTCTGCTCTAACAATCTCAATGAAAACCAAGATTAACATACACACACACACACACACACACACACACACACACACACACTGCTCTCTGTAAGAAATTAACAGCCTAAGGAGACTGCACAGCTAAAGATTTGCTGGAAGGCATTTTCTTTTAATATAACTAGAGAATAAGTGTAAATTCTGCCCTGCCTCCCTCACACACACACACCTCCTTCTAACTACCTTAAAAAAATAAAATCCCAGGTCTTTGGAAGACAAGGCCATTCTATCCTAAAAAGAAAATGGGAGATTAACTGGAGAGAAGAAATAGCATTCCCTGGAACTCTAAGAGTAACATCATATTAATCTACCTGGGTTGTTGGAATGGGAATGGGAATTTGAAGATCTTCCCTGCCCTTTAATAGACCTAGGGGGGAGTTTGAAGACCTCCCCTGCTTTGAAAGTAAACTCTGCACCCTAATAGGCTGAATGTAGTCACATGGAGCCAGGGGTGGGAGGAGTTTGCTAAAGGGAAGCAGAGCCCACAGGAAGCTGGGAATGAGACCCAGAGAGGTGGTGGGAGAGAGAGGACACTCAGGCAAGGAGATAGGTTTGTGAGTAAATATTGATCTAATATTGGTTTGTGGGAAGGATGGTGCAGCTCTCAGCGTTATTATGGCTTCTTAATATCTTTGGCACTATGATGGAATCAGCTTACTGGTTTTGGGATTGGGTTTCCTGGTGTCTAAATAAATGCTTCAGTTCTCTCCTCTATATGGAGAGTTTGGTATATTTTGCAATTGAACTGTCATGAGATATTTATAGTCACAGTCTTGATCGTGACTGTGGGCCCTGTAAATATTGCACTGGCACTACAGTTGTTTTTTGGAATTTATTTAATCATGGTTATGAAGCTTCCAGGAAAGAGGTAAAGCATCCTACCACTGTGGCCAGTCATCCCATCATACCCCTTTGGGTTACTCTAGGCAGGCTCCTAAAACTCTCAATGCAGCAGCTGCCTCACCTAAGCCTCTCCTCCACCTCCAGTTTTCCAACTAACACACTGCTGACTACCTAGGAGGCTTCTATCTTGAGACTGAATTCCTAGGGATAATGAGAGCCAGAATGATCTCTGTTTAATAATAGGTCCCAGATCAAGCCTCACTGTTTAATTTTGAAGAATGGGCATTGCCTCACTCAAAGTGAGAACCTGAAAAGACCTTTGCCTAAAAGGGTCACGGTCTCCCACTACATCCTGGGCCATCTCTATTTGTCCTGATGAATATCTAGCCACTGGACCCTGATGGCCCTGCAGGAGAGAGTGAGGCTGGTGATCTTACACAGCCCTCCCTCACTCAAAGTCAATAGGAAAACATGTCATCATCTCCCTGATGTCATTGTCCTTTTTGAGAATGAAGGACAAACACACAACAGGTTTTGATAGCTTAGAGTGAATGCAAATAGCAACTGTTTCTTTTCTGGCCAGAAACTCTGAGGGTCTGTAATGCCCTGACTGATTCTTTTGTGATGGCCGAGTAAGACCATCTTGTATTTCAATTCTTATGTAGCCTTTAAATACCGAATGGATGTTAACTTCACACAAATTGAGACCTCAGAAAGACTTAAACCTATAAAGGCCAAGGTCTCCCACAGCATCCATCACTTAAATTCACTTGCAAGTCAAGACAATGCCCTCCTGATGTCATTGGTCTTCTTCGAAAAGAAAGAACGAACAACAATAAGAAGAGATGATGATAATCAAACGAAATTCATTCTTCAATGATTAACAAACCCTCCACCTTGACTTTCTTACCCTCTCCTTCCAGTGATACTGAACCCTCTAAAAATGTCTTTCTGAATCCTCCCTCTATAACTGTTAGTGATCTCCTTTCCAAATTACTTTTTAAAAACCACTTTTTTTGGGGGGGGAACAGGATTGACATATAAGCAAATATTGTTTCCCATCAGTAAAATTAACTGTCCTAGAAGAAAGGGACTGTTTCATCTTTATTTTTGTATCCCTATTACCTTTGTATAGTTAGCACTGAAGCATGGTATTTTGGGCATGAGAACCTCTCAATGAATGTTTGTTGAATGAACTGAATGAATGTGGCACCCAGAAAATCTAACTGATCTTAGACTGCATTGAGAAGCATAATTAATGTTCATGCAAAGGAAGTTGATAATTTGCAGATCACATCTGGAACACAGTGAGTTCTAGCCAAAGAATTGCAAATCAAAACAACTTTGAGGTACCACATCTCACTAGTCAGATTGGCTAAGATGACAAAAAAGGAAAATGACAAATGCTGGAGAGGATGTGGAAAAACAGGAACACTAATGCATTGTTGGTGCAGCTGTGAACTGATAAAACCATTCTGGAGAGCAATCTGGAACTATGCCCAAAGGGCTATAAATAATTGCATGCCCTTTGACCCAGTAATACCACTTCTGGGGTTGCACCCCAAAGAGATCATAGAAGTGGGAGGAAAACCCACATGCACAAAAATATTTATTGCAGCTCTCTGTGGTGACAAAAAACTGGAAATTAAGGGGATGTCCATCAATTGGGGAATGGCTAAACAAGTTGTGGTATATGAATGTAATGGAATACTATTGTGCTATAAGAAATGGGGAGGAGACGGTCTTCATATTCACCTGGAGAGCCTTATACAAACTGATGCTAAGTGAGAAGAGTAGAACCAGGAAAAAATTGTACACAATAACAGACACATTGTATGTGTGACGACCAACTTTGATAAACTGGACTCTTTTCAGCAACACATAGTTATAAGACAACTCTACAAGTCTCAGGATGGAAGGAAATGTCTACATTCAGAGAAGGATCTAGAAAGAAGAGAGTTTAAATGGAGACTGAAGCAACCTACTTGCTATCGTTCTTTTTCATGTTTGGTTTTCTTTCTATTTTCCCATTGTTCACTCCATTGGTTACAACCCTTCTATACAACCAGACTAATGTCCAGTGTGAAAGTATTTGCAGATCCAATACTTGATTGCATGCTGCCATAGTTGGGGGGGAGAAGGAGGGGAGAAAATTTGAAACTCAAGAGATTATGGAACTGAATCTTGTAAACTAAAAGTAAATAAACAAAACAAATTAAAAAAATAATAGCACTTGCGTCATAGGTTTGCTGTGAGGATCAAATGTGATAATATATGTACAACATCCAGCAAACTGTAAAGCATTATGTAAATGCTAGCTACTTAGCTGTTGTTGTGTGATGGTTTTTTTTTTCCTCATTTGAGTTTGAAATGACCAGGTCTTGAATGATCCTAACTGTAGTTTCTTGGTCCTTCAACTTTCTTTTCTGGCTTCTTGAAGTATTTTCTTTTTATTTGACATGGAAGTTCTCAATTTTGTCATTCTTGGGGCTTTTCCTTCTGGAGTTTCTTTTAAGAGCTGATCAATGGATTCTTTCTGCACTCTGTTTTCTGGCTCTAAAAGGTGTTGGTAGCTTTCATTTATGATTTCTTGGAACGCAGCATTCAGACTTTTTTTAAAATCGTAACTTTCAGGTGTTCTAGCGACACTTCTATTATCTGTCTTTAACTTGTTCTTTAGGTCAGTTTTTTAAAACATATTTATTTGTATTTTATGTACATTTTCTTCCATTTTCAGTTTTTAATTTTTATATTTCTTGTTAGATCACGAAGTTCTTGATCCTTTTTTGATTATTCTAATTTTCAGGAAGTCTGCTAATTGAGTAAGAGTTTTTCACTTTCTGTTCTAAGTTATATATTCTTCTAATTTTTTTCTCCAGAGCTTCTATTCAACTTTCTTTAGCTTTTGCTTCATTCCTTTTAGATATTTATGTGGTCTTTGTGGATAGTTCATGTTTTCTTTGGAATTTGCTTGCAGTTGGTATAGAGTTATTCTCTCATTTTAGGCTGTATTTTTGGCTATCTTTGGATGGACAATTCTTTCTAATGCTCACTACAATTTTACTCATCTCTGGAACCTTAGTTTGTACATTGGGATTTTACGCCAAGGTCAGACTAGCCTCCTCTATTGAACTTTTGGGTAGAATGGCCATCCCTGGTTGGTTTTCCTCTAGATCACCTGGATTCTAGCACTGACCTACACCTCCTTTTGTTAGCCATCACTTCTAGATATCTGAAGTTGAAAATAACAGATATTCAGAGTCTTCTATGGTGTCTCAGGACATAGCTAGAGATCCTGCAGCATCTTGTTCTGAATGCTGATGTATCAGGCTGGTCAGTTCAACTTTCAGTTGTATTCAATGTCCCCAATATGGGTTTCTGACTAACCTGGGGTTTTCTCAGGGGATCCCTCCTCACTTTCTACTTCATGATAGCTTTGCAGGTTGCACATATCGCTGATCATCTCCTACATAACGCTTTCCTCAATACTTTAAATAAGACTGTGATAGTAACAACTTTCCTCTCCTAGAATGCATCTGGTAACACAGTGGATAGAGCAGTGGGACTGAAATGAGGGAGACCTCAGGTCAAATCTGGCCTCTGACACTTCCTGGCAGTGTAACTGTAAGCAAGTCACTTATCTTCTCTTTGCTTCAGATTTCTCAACTGTGAAATGGGGGTAATAATTGTACCTACCTCACTGGGTTGTTGTGAGGATCAAAGACATAATATTCGTAAAATGCTTTACACAATGCCTGGCATATAGTAAGTACTGTATAAATGTTTATTCTATCTTTCCCCTCTTGCATAAAATTTTGCTTTGAAACTCTCTGATAAACTTAACTATAACAAACTACATTATTTGGGTATATATATATACATATATATATATATATATATATATATAACAATTTTTTAATTTAATATTTTATTTTTCCTTATTACATGCAAAATGTTTCCAGCATTATTTCATTTAAATTTTGAATTCCAACTTGAGTCCCTCCTTTCTTCCCTTCCTTCCCCTCTACTGAGAAGGGAAGCAATTTGAGCAGTCATGGAAAACATAATTCCCTATTAGTCATATTGGGGAAAAAAACACAAGCAAAAAAGAAAGTTGGAAAAAAAGTATGCTTTGATCTGCATTCAGACTCCATCACTCCTTTCTCAAGAGGTGGATAGCATTTTTCATCATAAGCCCTTCAGAACAGTCTTAGATCACTGTATTACTGAGAATAGCTAAGTCATTCTCAGTTGATCATCACACAATTACTGTGTACAATATTCTCATGGTTCTATTAATTTCACCTTTCATCAGTTCATATAAGTCTTCTCAGGTTTTTCTGAGAACATCCTGCTCATCATTTCTTATAGTACAATAGTATTCCATCAAAATCAAATACCACAACTTGTTCAACCATTCCCCAACGGATTGGCATTCCCTCAATTTCCTATTCTTTGCCATCACAAAAAAAGAGCTGCTATAAATATTTTTATACATATAAGCCCTTTCCCATTTCTTTTCTTTTGGGGATACAGACCTAGTAGTAGTACTGCTAGGTCAAAGTGTATTCACAGTTTTATAGCCCTTTGGGCATGGTTCCAAATGCCTCTCCAGAATGGCTGAATCTGTCCACAACTTCACTAACAGTGCATCAGTGTCCCAATTTTCCTATATCCTTCCAATATTTGTCATTCTCCTTTTCTGTCATATTAGCAAATCTAACAGGTATAGTGTAGTACTCCTGAGTTGTTTTAATTTTCATTTCTTTAATCAACAATGATTTAGAACATTTTTTATATGACTAGAAATAGTTTTGATATCTTTTTCTGAAAACTGCCTGTTAATATCCTTTGACTATTTATCAATTGGGGAATGACTTGTACTCTTATAAATTTGACTCAGTTCTGTATATATGTGAGAAGTGAGACCTTTATCAGAGAAACTTGGGGCAAATTTTTTTCATACTTTTGATTTCTGTGTATTTCCCTTCATCCTATTCCCCCCATCCCCATTTATCTCTTTCCCTCTCTCATTTTACCTTGTCCATCCTCAAAAGTGTTTTGCTTTTGACTATGATATCCCCCATTTGCCTTCCCTTGGCCCTCACTCTTTTTTATTCCCTTCCCCTCCCCGTTCCTATTGATTTAGATTTAATAACATTATAATATAATCATAATAATATATTTAATTAAAATAGATTACTATACTAAACTGAGTGTGTATGTTATTCTTCCTTTGAGCCAATTCCAATGAGAGTTAAAGTGCTTCCTTCCAAACCCCGCCTCCCATCTTCCACTCCACTGTAAAAGATCTTTTGTGACCTTTTTATGTGAGCTAATTTATCTCATTCTCTTTCTTCTTCTCCCAGTGCATTCCTCTTTCTCATCTTTAATTTTTTTTAGATATCATCTGATCATATTTTTACCTGTGCCCTCCATCTACATATACTCTTTTAAATTGCCCTAATCATGATAAAGCCCTTAGGAATTATAGGTATCATCTTCCCATGTAGGAATGTAAACTGTTTAAGCTTATATAATCCCTTATGATTTCTCTGCTCACCTTTTTATCCTTCCTTTGAGTCTTGTATTTGAAAGACAAATTTTCTATTCAGTTCCAGTATTTTCATGAGGAATGTTTGAAAGTCTTCTATTTCATTAAATATCCATTTTTCCCCCTGAAGAAGTATAATTAGTTTTGCTGGGTAGGTGATTCTTGATGGTAATCCAAGTTCCTTTTCCCTTCAGAATATCCTGTTCTAAGTACTTAGTTACTTTAATATAGAAGCTGCTAAATATTGTGTTATCTTGTGTCTCCATCTGACATCTAGATTGTTTCTTTCTGGCTGCTTACAATATTTTCTCCTTGACCTGGGAACTCTGGAGTTTGGCTATAATAACTCTGGGAGTTTTCATTTTGGGATCTCTTTTAGGAGGTGACTGATGGATTCTTTCAATTTCTATTTTACCCTATAATTTTAGAATATCAGGGCAGTTTTCCTTAATAAATTCTTACAAGATGATGTCTATGCTCTTTCTTTGAACATGGCTTTCAGGTAGTCTTATAATTCTTAAATTATCTCTTCTCAATCTATTTTCCACATCAGCTGTTTTTCCAGTGAGATTCTATTTATTCATTCTTTTGACTTCGTTTTATTGCATCTTGTGCCTCTCATGGAGGCATTAGCTTCTATTTGCCTGATTCTAATTTTTAAGTAATTATTTTCTTCAATGAACTTTGCCATTTGGTCAATTCTGCTTTTTAAGTCATTCCTCTCTTCAATGTATTTTTGTGCCTCTTTTATCATTTGGTCTAGTCTGTATTTTAAGGTGTTATTTTCTTCAGTATTTTCTGTGCCTCCTTTACCAAACTACTGACTCTTTTTTCATGATTTTCTTACATCACTATCATTTCTTTTCCCAGTTTTTCCTCTACCCCTCTTATCTGACTTTTAAAAATCTTTTGGATTTCTTCCAGGAGTCTTTTTTGAGCCTAAGTCACATTTTTCTTTCAGGCTTTGGATGTAGCAGTTTTGACTTAGTTGTCGTCTTCTGAATTTGTGTTTTGAGCTTCCCTGACACTACAGTAACTCTTGATGGTCAGTTTTTTTTCTGTTGTTTTCTCCTTTTCCAGCCTATTTCTAGACTTTTAACTTTATGGTAAAGTTGGGCTCTCCTTTCAGGGTCAAGGGGGAACTGTCCCAAGCTTCAGGTTTTTTGTGAAATTAATTTTCAAAATTAATTCTGGAATTCTCTAAGTTTTCAGTTCCAAAGTGATATGATCTAAGGAGAAGTGTGTTTACTACTTTCCTGGCCTATGCTCTGGTCTGTGAGTACCTATAAGCACTCTTTTCACTTCCAGAACTATGACCAGGGTCCCTGCTTCCCTGCAGCCACAAGTTCTAATGCATTGGTTCTCCTTCTCACCCTGGTACTGTGACCCAGGATGGCAACCCAAATCTCCATATGGGCAATGCAATGTAGTCCTGTATCTGGTTTCAGCAAAGGGACCCCATAATGTCCTTCTGATCAATTGCCTGATCCCCTTACTATATGTGTGTTGAGAGTTCTGGAAGCCCCTGTTGCCAATTGCCCTGTGGCTTGTTGCTATCTTGCCAGGGCAATGCCTATGCTGAACTGTGTTCCACTTTCTCTCTGGTTTGACAGACCTTTCTGACTGACTTTTGAAGTTATCTTGGGCCAGAAAATTGTTTCACCCCATCCTTTTATGTGCTCTGTTGCTTCAATATTTGTTTTAAGGGATCATTATTAAGTTGTTTGGAGGGGAATCTGAGAGTGCTCAGCAATCTCTGCCTTTTCTCCATCATTTTGGCTTTCTCCCCTCTCTATAATAATTTCATACTAGACTATAAACTCTATGAAGGTAGATACTATGTCACAGTTAATCTTTGTATCATGCCTAGAACTTGCCTCAGTGCACGACAGGCACTTAAATATCTGTCACATACATGAAAAAAGGAGATAAGCAGGACATTTGTTATAGTCCCATTTAACATATGAAGAAAATGAAGGATACAAAAGTAAAATTACTTTCTTAAGGTTATAGAGCCAGTTAGTGGTAAAACTAGCACTTAAATCTAGGTCCTCTAATTCCAAACCCATCACTCTTTGAAAGAACCTCTCTCACCACTCTGCACTACTTCCCTATTTACAAGTTTGAAGACATGAAAGTATATTCATGTGACATTAATGAATGGCTTCTGGCTCTCTAAAGGTCCAATAGAGCACTGCTTCTCTACTTCAGAGTCTTTCAGTCTTAACTGTCACTTTATGCTCAACCATATAATTTCAAATTTGATTTGGAGGAAGCAACAGTGATTTCCATGGGAAGGGGGAAAATACTGTTGAGAGAGACGACTAGGGTCTGATATCTATAGATATAAATATCTTTAGTACTGAACCACAAAATGATAGTGAAAATTTAAGACTTAAGTCACAGAGACTCTTGTGAGTCCGTAAGGGGGGGAAAGCAGTACAACAGATACCCAACTTTTGGGTCATGCCTGGTCACTTCTATGTTGCTCATAAAAAATGAGACATATGTATTAATGTATATTCATACATTTATGCAGAGATAGTATGGTAGAAATAATCCTTTTTACATGCTACATGTTAGGTTGAAAAACTGTCAAAAAAATTTGGCCTAGCATGATGATTTCATATCAATCTTTACTACCAAGGATTCTAAGAAAGCTACCACAATACCACTATGACAACCTGGGATACATTTCACTTTGATACTTAAATTATACTCTGGCATAATTTTTCTTTTAAAAGGGCCTTCATCCTGGACAATCATACCTTCTGCGGCAAATCTACTAAGAAAAAAATCAAATTACACTCTTCATATCCATGAGTACGATTTCTAAAACAAAGATAAATTTGGATGAGGTTTCACTAAATATCCAAAAATTTTCAAAGAGAAATTAGAACTGAAAGGTTAAAAACTACAAAACCTAAGCTAAGTGCCAACTCTGTAAGTGTATTTCACCACTTTGACTTAGGCTGTTGGTGATTTTGTTTTTCTTTAAAATGGCAAGGATGATAAACAAGCTTGCTTCTAAATAATATCTATTAAATGTTTCGTGGCTTCTGGTTGAAAGAACCTATAATACAGATTACATGGTATAATTAAAAAGTCCCTGTGGAGAAACATTGATTAAAGTAAGCACTCTATCAAAAGACTTCAAAGATATTTGTATGTAGCTATTGGCTTATGTTTCTGTGTTACTTGAGTACATATCAATTATTTCTATTACAGTTAGTGGGAAGGAAGGAACATGTTGGCATGCAGAGCAAAATGGTTCTAAAAACTAAACCTCATGACTGTATTTGATTTATTGTATTTGGGAAAGTAATTTGAAATCTCACATAGTGCTTTCTATTCTTTGCCAAATAATGTTGCAGGTGTTCAAGTCCATGACTTGCATACTTTCTAAGGATGCTGTGTATCATCTAAACAATATTGCATAAAGAAACTCATTTCCCTTTCCCCAAAAATTCATTTGTGATTTATGGCATCAAAAGCTGATGGAAGATTAAAAAATATGGGCCTATAAAAACAAGTCAACTTCAGTTCCCTTAGAGGAACACAACTGCTTGCCCTGATCTTTACTCCAACTGTACATTCTAGATCTTGAAAATAAAATGACCCTTATCTACAAGTATTATTCTGATCAACAATTCTTTGTACAGATTAGCATCTAGAAAATCTTTGACCTTCTAGAGTTGTAATGAGATCTCATCCATTTTGGGGCTGCATTTGTATACTGTCAAGCTGGTTTTATAATGAGGTTCTATTCTATTCATTTTCTGCTCTATGTTTTGCTATATGTGTATAAGTATTGTCTTTTTGTCAACAAACACCTGGCCTAAAGGATAGGAAAAAGTACTGAATCAATGTATTTGGCCTTGTATGATACCTAGAGCTTTAATAATTTGATAATTATAGTAACAATTGATATAGAACAGTTTAAATTTTATCAAGTATTTCATATAGTTTCTATGAATCTCAAAAAAGTCCTATGAAGTAGCTGGTATAGACATGGTTATCTTAGTTTTATAGGAGAGGAGACATAGGCTCAGAGAGGTTAAGTGTCTTGCCTTGAGTCATGCAATTAAACAGAATTAGTAGGTGGGATTTGAACCCCAGGCTTCCTGACTCTACATCCATAACTTTTTACTCTACCATATTGATGAGAAAATCTTGGGTCTGGAGAAGAAATTAGAAACCACGATGTCAAATAAAGCTTGGATGTTTTGCTGGTCTTGCTGTGCATCAGTCTTACTGGACAGCTTGTGAAACTAAGAAAGAATCCTGCCAAATTATCTTTCTATTGAACTGAGACAATTCTGACAAGGTGTTCAGAACTCCTGGAAGGAAGGTACCACATCAACTCAAATTGCTCTTTGTTATTCTTCCCACACCTACCTTGTGATTGCGGCCATGTTTATCCAGAAGAGAAATGATGGACTTTATGTGTCCTTCTGATATCAAATTTAAGGCTTCTGGGCTTTCAATCAGGATGCAGTGCAATACCTCCAAAATACCTAGATGAAAATTATAAAAATCATTTGCACAATTAGTAGCCTGCAATCCAAAATAAAATTTAGATAGCGAAGAATGAAAATGGCATCCTGAGGAAAAGAAATAACATCAACTTATCAAATTTATTTAATGTCTCAAGATGGAAGATGAAGTTATTTATGATGGACTCTAAATCTCCTGGGGCAAACCAGCCTGTAGTGTAAAGTTAAGTGTAATTAGTCACTTAATAAAAATCAATCACTGCCTCAAAACATGAAAAGGGAGCTGGAGAGTGTGATTCTTATTTGTTTAAACCAAGACAATTCTTGATTAAAAGTAAGCATAGGAAGGATAAGTGCTACAAGATACTCAATTTATACAAATTATCTTTCTTAGAAATAACCTGAATTGAGACCTTTTGTCATCAACTTCATAGTAAATGAAAGGCAGGTAGAACTGCTTCAAAAATTCTAACGTAATCTAAATTTACTGAAAACAGAGACTGTCTTCTCTTCCCTTTGTTCTTGTACCTAAGGTACCTAAGATAGTTCTTCAAATAGAAAGGTACTTATTAAACATAAGCTGTCTAATTAAAATGTTCTTATTATACTTTCTGATCATAATCTCATAAAGAAAGCTCTTTGGAGATCAATTAAGAGGCTCTGTTCCTCAATACCCTATTTTGGATTTCTTAAGATTCACTTTTGTTACATCAACTACCTACTGGATGTCTTGTAGACATATTAAACTGAACATATCCAAAACTGATTTCATTTTCCCTCCCCTAAAATTCTCCTTTATTCTCAATGTCTCTATTATTATTGGGGATACCACCATTCTCCAAGTCCCCTAGATGTCACACCCAATATGTTGTCAAGTTCTGTCATTTCTACCTTGGCAATATCTCTCATTTATATATATTAACTTTTCTCCTCTGACACAGCTGCCAACCTAGTTTAAGCCCTTATCACCTCACACTTGGACAATTTGCAATAGCTGGTTGCTTGGTTTGCCTGCCACAAGTCTTCCCTTTCCAGTTAATCATATACTTAGCTGCCAAACGTCTGATCATATCACTCCCCTACTCAATAAACTTCAGTAGCTTCCTATAATCTTCAAGACCAACTAACTATAAAATCATATGATTTTTAAAGCCCTTATAAACCTTGTCTTCCTCATACTTTACCAATCTTCTTCCTTACTCTCTTTCACATACAGCAGCCTCCTTGCTATTGCTTGCACACAACACTACAGCTCCTCACTCTAGACATTTTTCCTGGCTCCTCTCCCTATGCTTAGTTGGTTCTCTCTCTCACATCTATATTCCCTGGTTTTTGCTGCTCCCTTCAGGTCCTAGCTAAGACCCCACCTTGTACAAGAAGCCTTTCCATATTTCCCTAAATGCTAGTGACTTCCCTCTAATATAATTTCCAATTTACCTTGTATACATTTTATATGTACAAAATTGTTTACATGTTGGTTTCCCCTCTGCCCTGCCCCTCCTGCATTAGAATATAAGTTCCTTGAGAACAGATACTCTTTTGGCTTTACTTTGTATCTCTAGGGCTTAGCGCAGTGCCTGGCACACAGTAAACATTTAACGTGTGCATATTGTTGTTAAAACATTTGAAAAACATTTGGACAAGACACAGAGCAAGGCAGAAGGGATGGAAAGGCACAAGGCAGAGAAGAGACTTGGCCCATGAGGACTGTTCCCTAGCTATACCTGCTAAAATATCAGCCACATACTAAGAATGAAATGAGGAGGAGCAAAGTTAGAAGTTAGCAGTACCTTTCACATAACCTCTCACATTCATGGCTTAGAATTTAGAGACCCACAATATAAACTTTCATTAGTGATGATCTATACTGTAGTTCACAAATAAAGGCTATGGCTATGATAGCAAAGGCATTTTAGGAAATGAATTAGGATGATTCACTTCTTTTTTTTCAGGCAAAGTTGTTTCATAGCACTGTCTAAGCAGAAAATGAACAAAAAACCCCAAAGGAACCAAAGGAAGAGGATTGCCAGAACTAATAAAAGAGTGAAAGCAACAAGTGATATGAGGATATACTAGAAAAGAAAAGGAAAAGGAACCTAAAAAGAGAAAAGCAGAAAAAAGAAGACAAGATAAACACAAACATGCACACAGAAGAGCAATGAGACTATTACAGAAAACTAGTTGTAGTTAAGGAGGAAGGAAGGAAGAAGAGACCAGAAAAGTTAGCAGAGTAGAAAGAAGCAGTACAGCCATCTCTCCTACAACTATTTAAACGAAGATCAAGTCTGGCCAAGTGGTGAGCAAGAAATTCAAGGAGAAAAAAATCAAGGTTGTTCGTTTTTTTTCCAGGTCTGGTAAGCACAAGGAGATAGCCACAGGCCCATAAGTGGGAGTCCTTCCAAGACAATGCCTGCATAGAGCTTTTCACCAGGGGACCTGAGATTGGGCCTACAGTTGTTTAAGGAGAGAAAACAGAGAGAGGAGTGAGGTGGCAACAATACCTCCCTTACCCTGGATCAGGGCCACATATCCAGTACAGACTAATGATGGGACTTACAGTTGAATGATAAGACCCTGTAAGCAGTGGGCTTACAGTTCAGTTGGTTGCTCTAATCAAAGAGCAGGATATTGAATTCAGTTCACAAACTCAGGCTGAGACCTGCAGCAGAGTAACCATGGCAGGGAATGTGGACCCAATGTGAGCTTATGGCCCTACTGCTCTCACCTAGGAGCAGGAGAGATTCAGCCCACAGACCTGGGCTGGGGCTTGAAGATGAGGCACCAGGGCAAGAACCCTGAAGAGGAGCAATCTTCATGTTTTTAGCCCACAGACATAGAGTAGGGCTTACAGGTAAGTAACTGGGTCAGGAAATGAAGAAGAGGGGGTTAGCCTACAACTTTGTTGCTCTGAGCCTACAAAGCTTTCTGACTAGCTGACAAAAGGCTGGGGCTCTGAGCAGGGGGAAGCTTGCAGTTATTCTTGGGATTGGGAAACTACAAAGTTCAGACCAACAGGGCATAGTTGAGATAGACTGTACCCTATTTTGGACTGCTTGCAATCTGTTGAAAGTTTATAGCTCTCAAGTAACCCTTGATATCCTTGAAAAAGAAAGCATTCAAAAAACAGAAAAAGCTGTGGCAGAACTCCAGATAATACAGATCACAATCATACAAGTCTCCAATATTCCTCCCAAAAGTGTACAAAGCCTAACCCTGTCACAAAATCCCAATTCAGGATATAAGGCTAGAAGAATGAATAAATGAAGAAAAAAGGGTCATTCATCATAAAAAATTATTGTGGAACAAGGGATGCTATAGATACAAATCAAGAAGAAGAAACTAACTCCACAACCTCTACAAGTAAAGGCCCAAAGTGAATCACAGCTTGTCCCCAAGGTCAACTAGAATTTCTGGAAGAAATAAAGAGTTCAAAAATGATATTAAAAATTGGTGGATTCTAGGTGAAAGAATTGGAAAAGTAAAGTAATAACATGGCACAAAAAGGTGCAAAACCTTAACAATGTAACAGACTCTATGAAAACTGGAATGGATCAAACAGAAATTATTAAATTCATGAGAAACAAAAATACTAATATAAAAAGACTATTAAAAATAAAAGAAAATGTATAAATTCCCATAAAAATATTTAGCCTGGAAGAGAGATGGTGGTAGTGGGGCAATCTAAGGATCACTAAACAAAAGACCATAAAACAGAGATTGTAGAAAAGACCCTGTATGTGATATTTTAAGAAATTCAGGATGAAAACTGCTCAGATATATTAGGACCAGAGGGCAAAGTAAAATTAGGAAGAATCTTCTCCTAACATACTAAAAGAAACCCCAAAATGAAAACTCTCAGGTATATTGTAAAAAATCTAGATCTTCAAAATTAAGTAAGTGGAATAGACTACAAAAGATATAAATGTAATTGAAAAAGAGCAGAGGATATAAACGATTGAATATTTACATTCTGATAAAATCACTGTCCCCTAATATCATCAAAAGTCAGGGAGAGAATTAAATGAGACAGAGGACCTGAGAGTGGTTTTATTATATTTTCATTATTTTTAAAAAGAAAGGAAAGGGGGCAGTGTATGACATGCTAGTGAAGAAAAGATGAAGATGAGTAGAGGAACTTACTATATCACATAATTGAGTTGGGTAAGAAGAAGCCTATACAAAGAAAGAGGAAGGGAGCAGGCAGCATTTTAAGTTCATATTCATATAATCTGGTCAAAAAAGGGTAGAAGAGACACACAAATAGTTTGGTATAGAAACATTCAACTCAAGAGGAAAACAGGGAAGAGACATAAGAGAAAGGGCAGATTCAGGGATGGTTTCGTCATAACAAAAATAAATCAACCTCAGAGATTGAATGGTAAGGGGGGGTGGGGTTTAAAAGTAGAGAATAAGAAACTGTTATTGAGGTTTGGGTGAGGGAAAGAGGTCAGGAGAGTAGAATTAGTGTAAGCATATAAATTGTTATTCTGAACTTGGTTTCACTCTGGTTCTAATCAGTTCATAGGTTTTCCAAAGTTGCCCAGAAACTGTCCCTTTCAACCTATCATATAAAGATCACACCAGCAGTATTCCACTGTAACCATATACCATCATTTGTTCACTCATTCCCAGTTCCCCACACACAAAAAAGTTGTTTTAAAATTTTTTTGTACATACAAATTCATTTCTTTTTTCTTCAGTTTTTTTTGAGGTATAGAACTAGTAGTGTTATCACTGTAACAAAGGGTATGCACAGTTTAGTGAAGGTGGGGCCATAGTTCCACTTTGCTTTCAAAAAACAACTGTACTAGTTCAGAGCCCTACTAACAATGCATTAAATGTATTTGCTTTCTTTCAGTCCCTCAAACATTTCTCGTTTTCCCTTTCTGTCAACTTTCCCAAACTCACGGGTGTGATATAAAACCACAGAGCTATTTTAATTTGGATTTTTCTAATTGTTGGTAATTTAGAGCATTTTCTCATGTTACTATTGGTAGCTTTGATTTTTTTTTCTTCCTCTGAAAATTGCCTGTTCTCATTTCTTGACTGTTTACCAATTGGGGAATGACTCTTATTCTTATAAATCTGTCTCACTTCCCTATATACATAAGAAACGAGACATTTATTAGAGAAGACTGCTGCATAATATTTCCCCCCAGTTATCTATTTGCTTTCTTTAATTTTGGCTGCACTGGTTTTGTGTGATTTTCTCTATACTTCATTTCGATTATGAACTCTTCCCTCTTCCACAGATTGGAATGGTAATTACTTTGTTGTTCCTCTAATTTGTTTATAATAGGATGCTTTATGTCTATCACTTATTTGGATCTTATGCTGGTATATAGTATCAGATGTTTGTCCTTACCCTAGTTTCTTTCAGGCTGTTTTGTAGTTTTTCCTGTCATTTTTATCAAATAGTATATTTTGAACCCAGAGGGTCAGTGGGTTTATCAAACACGAGGCTATTATGCTTTTTCCCTCTTGCATATTGTGTATCTACTCCACCCCACTGACTGCTCTATTTCTATGCTCTATATCAACCAATTTGGATCCCTGTCATTTTATAGTGTGTCTGAGATTTCGTACTCCGGCACTGCTTTTCTTTCTTCCTTTTTCATTATTTCGCTTGAGATTCTTGACCTTTTGTGCCTCCAGAGGAATTTCTTTATTATTTTTTCTGAATCTAAAAAGTTGTTCTTTAGTAGGTTACTTGATATGGCACTGAATATGCAAGTTATTTTATTTATATTTTCTCTGCCTAGGATGAACAGCTAGTATTTCTCTAATTATTCAGGTCTGTATGTGTGAAAGGGTATTTTCACACATTCATATTTATATGTTTGTTTTGGTAGGTAAAAACCCAAGTATTTTACACACTCTGAAATTACTTTGAATGAAGTTTCTCTATCTCTCCCTGCTGAGTGTTTTTGGCAATACAGAGAAACATTTGATGATTTGTATGGGTACATTTCATATCTTAAAACTTAGCTGAAGTTATTTTTAATTATTTTATTTCACTGTATAGTATTACATAAATGAAATATCATATGATCTGCTAAAAGCAATCATTTCGTTTCCTCTCGACTATGGTTATTCCACCAATTTCATTTTCTTATTGCTATATCTTTTTTTTTTCCTTCAAAATTTTCTTTTAGACTAAAATGCCAGAACACAAATAGACAAGAAACAAAAAGATATCATAAACTTAAATATTGGAACTTAAATAGAAAATTATAAAGAAAAAAAAGCATGCTGTGTACATAGAAGAGAATAAGAGAAGATTCAAAATATGTAACAATAAATTTTCATTTCAAGAAAGACTATATGATAAATAATACCTGTTGTGTTGAGAATAGTCCATCTTTTCTTTGCTTCCTTGTAAGTTTTCTTTTGTTCTCTGCTGTGTACTTTTTTTTACTTTGTTCTTTTTCCCCCTCCCCCAAGCTGTCTCCTCTCTCTTGAAGGCCACAATAAAGTTTAGGTATGTTTCTCCATACCTATACAAATACATATAAATGTATACATACATATATAGACGTATACTTTCGTAAACCTATTCTATTCCTGATCTTAGTTTTTAATGTATCTGCATATCTCTTGTTTCCTATCCCTCCTGCTTCCTCTACTTTACTTGTACCCACTATACTTTGTCATCCTATGACTTGTCTACCCCCCTCCAAAGATCCCTCCTCTTAGCCTCCCATTCCCATAAATCTAAATACCCTTAGTTAGGTATGCCCCTATTTACCTATTTATCCTCACCCTCCCCTCTAAACATCCCTCCCTTGTCCTCTCACCCCTCCCTATAGCCCTATTATTTTATTTCTTCTGAATTTAGATGACTTTTATTCTCTTTTAAATATATATGTATTGTTCCCTCTTGAACCCATTCCTGATGAAAGTAGGTTACCAGAACTACCAGCCCTCCTTCCCCATCTAGTTCCTGTGTATCAATTCTTCAACTTGCACCTCATTTGTATAAAATAATTACTCTTTTTTTTTTTTTGCTTTTTGGAGGGGGCAATTGGGGTTAAGTGACTTGCCCAAGGTCACACGGCTAGTAAGTGTTAAGTGTCTGAGGCTGCATTTGAGCTCAGGTCCCCCTGACTCCAAGGCCAGTGCCCTATTCACTGCACCACCTAGCCACCCCAAAATAATTACTCTTTTTAGCTGTTCCTAAAGAGTTTTACTTTTTAAATTCATATGATACTCAGCTTTACCCCAGTCTTTATTATGAACTATCTAATTATTAAGAAGAATCTCAGACATGCTTAAATTTTACATATATAAAAAGTAAACAGTCTGTCCTTATGGATCTCTTATAATCAGTCTTTTTATGTACTTTATATTTCTATGGGTTCTTGTATGTTGAATTGTCTAATAAATTCAGGGGTTTTTTTCTTTTAAAGAGACAGATTTTATTTTACAGATTTCAAAAGTCAAATGTCATGGTTTTCAGCATGTCAATTCTTGTTTAAAAGAAAACTACTTTTGACTGGTGAGAAGAAAAAGGAAATAATCTGTAAGACTTGGACACAGACAGCTCAGTGAGCTTGATTAATCTTTTGGTTTTTCTTCCAGTTGCCCCTGTCAATAAAATGAACCCTCTGCTTCCATTTTATTTCAGCATTAGCAACAACAGTCAAAGATCTTGAAATCATAATATAATTCTTAGAGAAAGAGATAAGGATATCAGATAATAATCAAACCTCTTGTATTCTGAAGAAAACTGGAACAGATAATGAAACTGTTTCCTTTAGACCAGGAAAAGGTTGTTAACTAACAATATTCAATCAGTCTTCTGTATTTTCATTAACATAATTAAATTATGTTTCTCCATACCTATACAAATACATATACATATACACGTAAATATATAGATGTATACTTTCCCAAACCTATTCTACTCCTGATCTTTGTTTTTAATGTATGTGCATATCTCTTGTTTCCTATCCCTCCTGCTTCCTCTACTTTACTTTTTACCCACTACTTTGTCCTCCTATGACAAAATTAATTTTTAAAAATTTTTAAAAATTTAAAATTTAATTTTTAAATTTTTTAAATTTTAAAATTGAATTTTAAAAATTAATCTATCCTCTTTAAATATCTTACATGCACAATACTTAAACTATTTTATTTCCCATTTTAAGTTAAACAGCAATTTAATAATACACCCACCAGGGGAAGTGATAGTCTCTTTAAGTTTTTTAGAGCTAATGAAACAGCAATCAGAACTGCAGCAAGCATTTGACATTCCTCCAATAAAACAGACAAGATGTAGTCTATGCAAAAACTCTAACAAACAATAGACAAATTGAGCTGAGAATTCAGAGGTGAAGTTGATGGGCTTCCCCCAAGTGTTTCAAAATTCTTTGCTCACCAAGTTGATCTCATGCTTTGTACTTTTCTTTGCCAGTCTCACTAATGACACAGATATGGTTTAAGTCTCTGAAGTATTCATTGAAGTACAGGGTAAAGCCAATGACAAATTTGTCTGGAATTTAAAATCCAACAAAGTCAGGTCTGTATCCCACACTTTGTGGGGTCCTTTTCACCAGTAAGCTGGCTATTTTCACCATCTTTGGATTGTTCTGCTTAATTGCTTTGAAGTCTGCATTGTTTTTCCCTGTGTCAATTATATCTTCAACAATCAGGACATTCTTTCCAGTTAAGGTTGAGAGGTCATCTCCCCCAATCACTTTTATGTCTCCTGTTGACTGGTCGTTATAGTAGCTCTTCAATCTGATGAAATCTAGAGTAATAGGAATTGAATGATCTCAATTCCTGTTCAGTTCCTTGATATAATCCAGCAAATCAGCAAAGAATTTAGAGCCACCTTTGAAGACACATAGGGCAACCATGTGGTGGCCTCCTATCTCCTTCATCACATCCCATGCTAAACATTTGATCCTACCCAGAATCAGCCCATGAGGAATGAATACTTTTTCTAGGTCTTGAGCATAATGTTGAGGGATGCAAAATAAGTCCAGGTCATAGCTTGGTTCATCATCTTCAATCACAATGCTGGGGCTGATGTTCTCCATGATGGTGTGGGAAGTGGGGCTGGACTAGCTGAGCTTTGGAATCCTGCTAGGAGGCTTTTCAGTCAGGATCACAGCTGCTATCGTGGGCTGCTCAGTGTCCAGCACTAAGCATGACTGGAGATGTGAATAAAAAATGACTAGATCATGTGGGTAGTTCAAGGAAGAACCATGAACTCCATTTAATGATTCTTTGAACAAGGTTTTTATAGAACAAGCAGACAAAGATTCAGGTACTCTTATCAATAAGCTTAGTTTGTCATATCTGGAATATTATTGTCATTATCATAGTCTTATCCTTATGATAGTCTGTCACATCCTAAAAGTAGCTCAGATCAGATCAGGCTTTGTAATTCTAGGCACCAAAAAGTCTTGGGAAAGCCAGCGAGTCTTGGGAAAGTCTGTTAGCTTTTTTCAAATGTATACACATCTCTGAGAGCAGGTTTCAAAGCCCAGAGGCCAAAGCCCCAGTCTCGAAGACATCTGCATAGAAACTGACCCCCAAGAATCAAGTATTTTGGCTTACAACAAGCTGCAACTGGGGTCCACTTTGGTGTCAGAGCAGAGATTGCCTCGGGTTTTTTTCTTTTAACAAAGTCTTGAAAGTCTGAGAGTTTCTCAAATGTTCATATTTTTTGTTAAAGTTAATACTTAACTTTGCTCTTCAATATGTTGTGTTCCAAGACCTACGGTCCTTTAAAGTCTCTGCTGCTAGGTCTTGTGTAATTCTAATTGTGGCACCATCATATTTAAATTACTTTAATCTTTTAACATTTTTTCCTTGAGCTGGGGGTTTCAGAATTTGATTACAATATTCCTATGAGTTTTCATCATAGGATCTCTCTTAAGTGCTGATTGATGGGTTTTTTTTTTTCTGTTTCTACTTTTCCCCTTTGTTCTAATGCTTCAGGACAATTTTCTCTAATTATTTCTTGTATTATTGCATCAAGATTCTTTTTTTTGATCATAACTTTCAGCTAATCTGATTATTTTTATATTTTCTCTTCTTGACCTATTCTCCAAATCTGTTGTTTTTCTTATGATTCACTTTCTCTTCTATTTTTTTCATTATTCATATTTTGTTTAATCATTTCTTGATCTCTTATAATTTCACTGGCTTCACTTTGCCTGATTCTAATTTTCAAGCTATCATTTTCTTCCTTAAGATTCTGGATCTCCTTTTCTAGTTGGCTGACTTTCCTTTCATATCCTTCTTGTTTTTCTTGGATTATTCTTATTTTATTTTTTATTTTTTCCTCCATCTCTGTCATTTGACTTTTAAAGTCTTTTTAAAGATCTTCTATAAATTCTTTTTGGGCAGGTGACCATTTGATGTTACTCTTTGGGGGTTTCTTTACTTCAATATTCTCCTCTGAAGATGAACCCCAATCATCTCTATTCCCATAATAGGTTTCTATGGTTGGGTTCTTTCTCCTTTGCCTGTGAATTTTTTTGTGGTGATAGCTTAATTATTTGTAGTCACCTCCAGGCCTGGGGTATGGGAAATGGTGCCTCTTGCTCCAGATCTTCAGTTCTTCCCTCTATCCTGAAACCAAAGCCAAACCTCCAACCTTCTGTAAGTGCCCACAGCCAGGGGTTTTCTGCCCCACTGCTTCTTAACTCACCAAGTTTGTGCTAGTTCCTTCTTGCCCCAACCCCATCACAGCACAGCTGGGTCTGGTGTACCTGGTCAGAAGAGGTTCCCTTGCTGTTCCTGAGCTCAACTGCCCAACTCCCCTCACTATCCCCGGGGGGAAAACTTCCTGTGGCAGAGAGAGCCTCCCCAACCAATTAACCCCAGGGTTTGCACATTGTTGTTTAAGAGGCTTGCTGCTTGCTGTTAAAACTAAACCTAGCCTGGAGGTGTTTACTCTTCATAGGGACCTAATTTCATCCTGGGATTTTTCTTCTAATCTTCTCAAATTGTCCTAGAAGGCCCCCAGTTATGCCTCTGTTCTTATTTATCTCCACTCACATGTTCTTTACCCTAAGATGCTATTTTAATTCTTTTGTGGGGGAAAATCTTGGGGATGTGGAATTTTCTGACCTACTCTGCCATCTTCCCAGAATCCTCTCCTTTTATCGCTATATCTAACATTTCTAGCATTATGTAAAATAGTAATGGTAATAATGGAATCCTTGTTTTGTCCCTAATCTTATTAGAAAGGCCTCTAGTTTTTCTCTATTACACATAATGTTGGTTTTCTGCATCAATTCATACAATCATGAATTCTGCTGTTCTTGTGCCTAATATGGTCTATTATATTAGCATTTACCTAATACTGAACCAACCCTGCATTTTAACTCCAAACTGGCCATAGCATAGAATGAGTAAATTTGGGCGGGCCATAACCCAGACCTCATGGCTAGAAATCATGATAACAGGAAATGTTGTGGGGGTGGTGCAGACCAGCTCCACACATTATTCTCACAGCTCCTATTTTACCAAAAGATATACATAAATATGGTACTTTACCTTGACACCCGAAATCTGCTTTGGGAAGCAGGTTTTGAGGAAGGGTTACAGTTTGTGAGTAATTGTGAAGTGGTGCAGTTTTCTTAAGTCTTTTGCTATTTCTCCTGAAAGAACTCTTGCAGAAGCAAATTCAAAATTCACATTATGCTCAACACGTCCCCAAAGATATCAATTATGAATTGTGTTGGAACTGGATTTTTTTTGAAACACTCATTATACCAACACTGACTGTTCTTAAATGCTTTCTTTATGGATGCCTGCAGTATTTTTTTTTTAATTTGGAAGCTCTAGATTTTGTCAATGAGGTACTTGGGAATTTTCATTTTGGGGTTTCTTTCAAGAGGTGCCCAGTAGATTATATTTTTGCTTTGTCCTCAAATTATAAAAGACTTTAATATCTCTAGACTCTGGTTTTAGTCATAGCTTTCAGAAAGTCCAATGATTATTAAATTCTCTTTCCTTGATCTGTTTGGTGTATCATTTGTTTTTGCTATGAAATATCTTATCCTTCTATTTTTTCAGTCTCTTTCTTTTTATATTACAATGTTGTCTCATGGAGTCATTAACTTTATTTGATTCATTCTAATTTTTAAGGAGTCTGCTGTTTCAGCAAGTTTTGCTGTTTTATACCACTCATGCTCTCATTTCGTTTATAAAATTATTTAAACTCCTTTCTTTAACTTTTGCTTTATTTCTTCCAGAAATACCTGAATGAATTTGTGACTTAATGTCTGTGACAAAACTGTATTTTTATTTGGTGTTTTGCTGAAGACATACTGGCGTTATTCTCTTCTGGATTTTTGTCATGTCATGCTTGCCATCACAACGGCTCTTTATGTTGGGTTTATTTTTATTGTGGTACACTCACATTTTCATCCATACTTCTTGAATTGGGGCTCTGTGTTAGGGTCAGGTTCTGCACAGTTCTGGAGGAAATATCTGGGCTTTATTTTGCCTTTTTGGGTTTTAATGTTGATATTATGAATTGGTCCAGACATTCCAGAAAGCACCTTCCAGAACTCTGCCCAAAGAGTTACCTAAACTGTCCATATACGTTGACCCAGCAATGCCACTAGTAGGTCAACTATAATCCCCAGATAAATCAAGGAAGAAAGAAGAGACTTATCATAAAAAAATATTTATATTAGCTCTTTTTGTAGTGGCAAGGAATTGAACACTAAGGAGAATGGCTAAACAAATCATGTTATATTAATATGATGGAATATTACTGATTTGTAAGGAAAAAATGATTTCAGAGAAACTTGGGTACACTTGTTTTTTACAAATTGAGATGAGCATAATCAGTGGAAGAATTTATAAAAAACCAAATAACTTTGAAAAACTTAGGAATTACAATCAATGTAATGACCAAATACAGTTTCAAGACCAAAAATTCAGCATGCTACTGATCTAACAGAATAGTGCTGGATTCAAGATGCTGAAAAAGATATACGTTTTTGACCATGGCCAACTGAGATATATGGTTTCTTTTACTACGACCATTTATTATAATTTTTTTTCATTTTTCTGATTGGAATTAGGGGAAGCAGAAGGAATAAAAATGCTTATTAAAGTAAAATAAAGTTTTAAAAAGATGGAAGATGGAGAACTTCATAGAATCTACAAGCTAATAAATGACAAATGAAAAGTTGAGACTAACAAATGAAAATAGCTTTGTGAAATGCAACCTTATCTGTGAGAAATTTGGAACCTTATTTCTGCCTATTAATATTAGTATAGTTTTAGTACTTTGTAATTCATTACAAAGTAACCAGTTGCAAGAATCCATCATGATGTCCTCCACAAGAAAAATGTTTTGTTTTACCCAATTATAGATTTCCTATCATAACCTGTTTCTTACCTGAGGAAGATTCCAGCCTGTCCAACTTACTAATCAGCCAATCAAGGTTATTGGAGAACTGAGCACAGTTATTTCTGTTACCACGAATGAGGGCAGCTGAAAGCAAGATAAAATTTAATCACATACATAAGAAGTTACCAGTAATAGCAGCAGACCTGTGAACTTGCTGAATAAATTATCTTTAAGAAGATTCCCTGAAATTTAAATTAGAGAAAACAACCCTTCCTCCTTCATCCCTTTGACAAGATTACATTTTGTATTAGAGATTAAAATATTCAACTTGAGAATCAGGAAGGTACTGGACTTTGATTCTGCTGACTTGAAGTCTTGGCTCCAAAACTTAGTGTATGACTAGGGGTAAGTAACTTCCCATATCTAAGTTTGTTTATTCATCTGTACTATCTACCCCATTTACCTCACAGAATATTCTCAAGGGAAGTGCTTGATGAACTTGAAAGAGCTACATCATTATACTATGTTACAAAACTAACACTGAAAAAAGGTTTACACCTTATTTTTCATATAGTTATAAACTTGTGGGTTCAATACTTCTCCTTGTTTCTTTTTAAACTGGCTGAGGAATATGTGGAACTAGTGTTGCTAACTTATGTTTTCTATTCCTAGGTGTTAAGCTAAGGAGGAAGCTTCCCTAAAGAGAAGGAATATAGCTACTGTCACTTTAGAGAAGCTGTGAAAACTGATGATCCAAGGCTGGCAAAATGTTCACCCTCAGAGTAACTTAGGACTTTATTCTGCTGCCAATATACTGTATGGGTTTGTGGAAGAATGGTAAGCACACAAGGTGAATAACCATGCCTTAGAGTGTGCTTTCAGTCCTATGTTTCCTACTTCAGGAGTCAGTGGACAACAGGATCCAAATTCATATCTCATATCCATTTCTAAGTTAGGGAACTATTCAGTCAATCAACAAGTATTTTATTGAATGCAAGTACTACTTAATCCTGCCCATCCATGAAGAAAAAAACAAGCCTATTTCTTTGTGCTATCATTCACACAAAAAGCACACTGACTCTCAGAGTAACCTCTCGATGGGAGTTGGTCAGCTTGTCTTTCACTAAAAGATGCTACCAATGTAGTACTACCAGAGTAGTACCAATGGGTTTGACTGCAGAAAGTGGACAGACTATGCCAACTGGCTTAATAATTTTCACTGAATCTTCTCCCCTGCAGAACTTGATTATCTCGAACCCCTGAATTTGTATTGTTGTATATTAACTCAGAAACAAACTCCATACCACAAATTGAGCCTTTGAATTAAACAACTAGCAAAAAGGAAAAAAAAAAAAAAAGGAATAGCACTGGTACATGCTTAAGTCCATGTGGGATATTAACCCTCACTCTCAACTATTACTCTCTGTTTCTACAGTGCTTACAGTTTGCAAAGTCTTTCACATAATAATACTTTTACATCAGGCCCTGAAAATATTTAAGGCAGTTATTATTATCCTCATTTTATAGATGGACAAACTGATTCTCAAAGAGATGAAGTAAATTATTCATGGCCAATATGGCTAGTAAACAGGAGAAACCACTTTTTATCCAGGTCATTTCATCCCTACTTCAGTGTTCTTTCCACTAATAGAACAATCACAATGAGAAGTCAGCAGAAAATGGCCACAAAGTAGAACATTAAAAGATACAGCTTCAGATTTTAAAACAGTAATCTTTGGAATGAGCACAATCCAAAGAATCATAATGTTACAGTTTGCTCATCCAAACAACTTGAGAAACTGATTAAATGCCTCATTCTAGGACAAATCCAATTAGTTGCATTAATTAGATAACCTAAATATCTAGACTCTCAGTCCAAGGCTCTATTATACTACACTGCTTTACCTTGATGATGCCAAAGCACCAGAATTACAACTGGGCAACATAATTAATTGCTGGGTATAAAATCCTCAGGCATGCTAGGTAGCCTTTGCCAATGAAATGGGAAAGGAGTATTCATCCTTTAATCCACTTTGAATCTCTTTCAATTGAATAAATTTCCTCTGTACTCACCTAGCAACTGGTAGAGGAGGTTCAGAATTTCTTTCCAAGCTGTACCACTTTCTTCCCTTGCAAACCCAGTAAAATGTGCTACACTGTTGTAGACATTTAAACGGTCAATGCAGTTTAACACAAGGGCTAACATTCCCTAAAAAAAAGATGAGGAAAGGAAAAATTACTGCTTAGAAAATCTGTATCCTTACTTCTTTTTCACAGTTTTCTCCTAAACACTTCAAAATTTAAAGCTGATACTGCTAATATGCAAATGTCTCCATTGTGTGGGTGTAGGTGCTTTCTTAAAAATATATGCATTTCTATGCATCAGAGACTTAAATAGCATACATTCTGGGGATGAGTCAGCAATCTCTCTTGATTTGTTTGCCCCCATGTGTTTAACTCAATCCAAGGACATACTGAAGAAGAAAGAGTGTGAATAAATCCCACAAAACTTTTCCATTTGGTGTAAAATGAATCTGACTCACTTAGAAACAGAATTAGATACAGTATGTTGCAATTTTAAAAAATGAATGAATTCAAGTAATTCCACTCAAACACAGCAGAGGACATCCATAATTCCTATAAGAAGACCAATTAGTGAAAAGATGATTAAAAAAAAGAATTTTTCAGCTATACTCTACTACGTGTACAATAGCTACATTCTACATTTATTCCTGAATACTGCATAGAAACACCAAATGTATGCTTCAGCAGCCCATATGACATGCAAAACTTCCCTTTGGCCCTTTCCTTGGCCTTAGCTTCAGGAATGCAGAGGTGATAAGAAAGCACATCACAATTCAGTGCTATAGAAGTAGTACTCAGCTACTAGTTACTTTGAAAAGGAATGTTCATTTTAAATGAGTTTTGAATAGCATATATAGTACTAAAGTATTAAAAACAATATTAATTGCCTGTGCTATCTTAGTTTAAAAAAAAGTGTCAGTGTAATTGGAAATACCAAGTAAACCAAATCTTGAGAATTCCTGTGATCTCATTTCATACTTTCTCCCCATTATTCTCAACTCTCCTCCTCTGACAATGCTTGCTTAGAACTATAAATTTGAATAGCAAATTCAATGAACATATTTTGGGTTCTAAGGGCAAAGCACTGAGACAATCTAAAACTTTACTTTTAAAACTCACCTCTTCTTTAAACAGATTTTGTCTATTTTTGAGTGACCTGAGCTTGTTTTGCTTATCTTCATGTTGCATCTCTTCCTCTGGAGGTTGAAAATAGGTGATCAGATCTTGCAAAGTCTGAAGGACTTCTTCTATAGGCAGAATGATGGGTGCAGCAGTTCGATTGTTTCCACTAATAAAACATGAATTCAGCCTGGTTCAGGGGCTAGTCAATGGAGCTAACCAATATCTTCAGCAAATTGGAAAAATCATTTAACTTCTCTGTCTTACCTTTCCCAGGGCAAAGATTATCACCTTTCTCAGGGTTATTATCAAAACAATTCAGTTTGGGAACTAAAGGCTAATCAGAAATATATATTCACATTTGGTTTATAAGATATTTTATCCTACCTGTGTAAATTATAATCGATATACCCAATAGTCAGTAATACAGCTGTGGCTTTTCAGTGCTTCATAAAGAATAGTTACTCAATAAAGTTTGAAAGATGATTACTGCAGTGCATTCTAAGACAGTGATATTCAACTAAGGGATTAAGGTAAAACTCACTTTTCAGAGGTACCATTTCATTAACCCTTAAAATTCTATAATTTTAATAGAAGTCAACCTAAGTTTTCTTTTTCCTTTTAAAGGATCAGCTTATAATTTTCTCTTTAAATTTTATTAATGTCCCCTTTGATTTTCAGAATTTCCATTTTGGTATTTAAAATTTGTTCTTTTTCTAATTTTTTTTAGTTGCATGGCCAATTCATAGATCTGTTCTTTCTCTCTTTCGTATTCAGAGATATAAATTTTCCACTAAGTACTGCTTTGACTGCATCCTATAAATTTTGGAATGTTGTTTCATTGTTGTCATTCTCTTTAAAGAAATTATTAATTGTTTCTGATTGTTCTTTGACCCACTCAACCTTTAGGATTAAATTAGTTTCCAATTAGCTTTTAATCTATACTTCCACCCCCATTTATTAAATGTAATTGTTATTACATTATGGTCTGAAAAGGGTACATTTAATATTTCTGGCTTTCTACACTTGGTTGTGAGGTTTTTTAACACCCTAATACATGATCAATCCCTTTGAAAGGATGTATAATTGAGAGAAAAGGTATAATCCTTTTTTTTTTTTTTTTGCTTTATGGAGGGCAATTGTGGTTAAGTGACTTGCCCAAAGTCACATGGCTAGTAATTGTGTCAAGTGTCTGAGGTCAGATTTGAACTTAGGTCCTCCTGACTCCAGGGCCTGTGCTCTATTCACAATGCACCACCTAGCCACCCTGTGGTATAATCCTTTCTATTCCCATTCAGATTTCTCCAAAGGTCTATCGTATCAAACTTTACTAAGGTTTATTCATTTCTTTGACTTTTTTTTTCTAATTTTATGGTTAGATTTATTTAGTTTTTCAAGGCAGAAGTTGAGGTCCTCCCTTATTATATTTTTATTGTCTTTCTGTCTGTATTTTATTTTTTTGCTTTAAGAATTTGGTTGTTATGCCATTCAGTGCATATATATTTAGTCTGATATAACTTTACTGTCTATGGTTCTTTTCAGAAAGATGTAGTCCCTCTGCTTATCCCTTTTAATTAGGTCTATTTTTGCTTTTGCTTTGCAGGAGATCATGATTGCTACCCCAGCGTTTTGTTTTGTTTTGTTTTGTTTTTTGCTTTTTTCTTTTGGAGAGGGAGAAGGTAGAGCAATCGGGGTTAAGTGACCTGCCCAACTTCACACAACTAGGTTTTTGTGTGTATGTGTGTGTGTATCAAGTGTCTTAGGCCGGATCTGAACTCGGGTCCTCCTGACTCCAGGGCGGGTGCTCTATTCACTACGCCACTGAGCTGCCCCTACCTTAGCATTTTTAACTTTAGCTGAAGCATGATAGATTTTGCTCCAGCCCCTTAGTTTAATACTGTGTCTTTCTCTGTTGCAAGTGCGTTTCTTGTAAGCAACCTATTGTTGGATTCTGGTTTCTAATTCATTTTGCTCTCTAATTCTGTCTTACAGGTGAGTTCATTCCATTTACATTCACAGTTTGATTACTAACTGTGCATTTCTCTCCATTCTATTTTCTTCTGATTATCCATTTCCTCTTTTCACCCCGTCCTTTCTCTCAAGTCTGTTTTGCTTCTGACCACTCACTTTTTTTTTTATCTATCCTCCCTTTTATTACTCCCCTTATCTCTAATCCTCTTCCCCTCCTACTTTCTTGCCAGGTAAGATAAATTTCTATTACTAATTGAGTATGTTTGAACCAATTGAGATGTGAGGTTCAGGCATTGCCTGATCCCCAAGCCCTCACCATTTTCCCCTCTCCACTGAAAAATCTTGTGGGATGATAATTTCCCCTCTTCTTCCTTTCCATTCCCCTTCTTACAAGGTATCCCTCTTTCTCACCTGTCAATATTTTTTTACATCATTCCAACACAGTCGACTCACTTCTGCACCTTCTTTTTATGTAGAATTCTTTTAACTGCCCAAATGATAAATTTCTTAGAAGATACATGTATCATTTTCCTTTATAGAAAGGTAAAGAGTTTAAGCTTACTGAGAACCTTATGATTTCTCTTTCTGTTTACCTTTTTACATTTTTTTTTGAGTTTTATATTTGAAAGTCAAATTTTCTATTCAGTGCTGGTCTTTTTATCAGGAATGCTTGAAAGTAGTTTATTTCATTAATGTCCATTTTTCCCCTTGACCATTCAATTTTGCTGTATAGGTTATTTTTGGTTGTAATTCCAGCTCTTTTGCCTTATGGAATATCATATTCCTAGCCCTCCACTCCTTTAATGAGGTAGCTGCTAAATTTTGTGTGATCCTGTGACTCTACAATATTTAAATGGTTTCTTTCTTGCTTCTTGAGGCATTTTGTTTTTGACCCTGAGACCTCTGGAATTTGGCTATAATATTCCTACTAGTTTTCATTTTAGGATGCTATCATTCAGGTGGTGATCAATGGATTATTTTGACTTGTATTTAACTCCTGGGTTTCTAGGAATTTAGGGCATTTTCCTTGGCAATTTCTTGAAATATGTTATGTAAGCTTTTTCTTTGATAATGGTTTTCAAGTGTTCTAATAATTATTAAAATACTTCTCTTTGATCTATTTTCCAGCTCAGTTGGTTTTCTGATGAAATATTTCATATTTTCTTCTATTTGTTTATTCTTTTGACTTGAAGTCTCATGGACTGACATTAACTTCCACTTGTCCAATTCCAATTTTTAAGCAATTATTTTCTTCAGTGAGCTTTTGTACCTCTTTTTCCATCTGGTCAATTCTGTTTTAAGAATTATTTTGATCAGTGAAGTTTTGTGCCTCTTTTTCCATTTGGTCAATTGTGTTTTTTAAGATGTTAATTTCTTCAGTATTTTTGGTTACCTCTTTTACTAAGTTGCTTCATAATTTTCTTTAATTGCTTTCATTTCTTTACCTAATTTTTCTTCTATCATCCTTTTTTAATTTTGAAAAGTATTTTTAGTTCTTCTAGAAATTCTTGTTGGGCTTTTATTTTGGTTTCATTGTCTTCTGAGTTTGTGTCTTGATCCTTTCTGTCATCATACTATGTTTTTATAGTCAGGTTCTTTTTTTTGTTGTTTGTTCATCTCTGCCTCGCCCCTTCCCCCTTTTTTTACTTGGAATTTTATGCTAATGTTGGGTTCTGTTCCCAATATAAGAGGAGTAGGAGTTCTGTCTCAAGTTTCAGGCTTTTTCACACTACTGCTTTCACAACTAATTCTGGGGGTTTGGAAGTTTTCAGTGCTTTCAAGGTGGTGTTATCACGGGGAGGTGTGGTCACTTCCAACTTGGTCTGTACTCTGTTCCTTATCCAGGAAGGGCCCCTGATTCCTTAGGATGGCAACTGATACTGCTTCTAATGGTCCCCCCTATTTTGGAACAGGAAATGATAATGTTCCTCAGGGTCCCTGACCCCTTGGGGCTGGAAGTGATACTGCCTCTCAGGGCTCTCACTCCCTCTTGACTGAAAGTGTTCCTCTCTGATTTTGGATATATGATGTAGAAGTGGGAATAGGCAATGGAGTTGCCAGGAAGAGTCTGATCCAGTGTCTAGTGCTAGCCCTTGGTACCTTGTAATCTCTTTCTGACCAGTTGCTAGATCCTCTTACTGTCTCTGGTTTGAGTGCTCCCAAAGCTGCTGTTACTTCTGTCATTGCCATCTAGTCCCCTAACTGGTGTTTCATCCACATGAGCTGTAGGCCAGCCTCCTCTACCAACTCATAGATTTCTCCTTTGAATCTCATAGGTTGTCTTTGGCTGAAAGAATGTCTCACTCTGACCTTTTGTTGGCTCTGCCACTCCAGACTTTGATTTCAGGCATTATTTTAAAGTAAATTTCAGGCATCATTGTTTGGAGGGGAATGTTATGAGAGCTCAGATGAGTATTATTTCTACTCTGCCATCTTGGCTCCAACCCTTATGATTTTTTTCAAACTACACTATTCTCTCTTCAACATGAGTTAACAGAAGTGTAAAGATCTTGTTCTGTTCATTCCATTTCTTTCTAAACTTCACTGTAATGTGGAGATGATGTTAAGTTTTTGGAGTTCTTAACAATGAAGCGTAAATTCTAGATCTTCTTTCCAAGCTAGAAATGCTTTAATAACTCTGAACAGCCTATCTAAATGCAGGGAGACTTAATGACAAGATGATGTACTTTTTAGACCACAGCAAGTCCTTAAACCCTCTAAACAGACATGTAAGGGATGAATGCTATATGTCAGTGGAGAGAATTAATGACATTAATGAAATCAAGCCTTGCAGAATTTAATAAGAATTTTTTCCAAATGTTCCAGAACTATTCATTTCAATTTAAAGATCTCAAAAACTCAAAATTTAGCAAAATAAATTCCTTCTCTAAATAAAACTTCTTTGTTTTTTTAATATGGAGCTGGTCACAACCAGCAAAGTAAACAATTCTGAACTTCATTTTCCTTCCTTTCCTCTGACTACTTTCAGGTAGTGTCATAGCTAGGGAGTACAGATTATTTAAGAATAAAGATAAAAGGGATTTTCTTTGAGACCATGGACAAGTCACTCAACTTCTCTGGGGCTCATGTCCTCATCTGTAAAAAAAAAAAAGAGCTTTGGATTAAATGACCTCTGAGGCCCCTTCCAGTTTTAAATCCGATTCTATGTAACGATACTGGGATTTGAAGATCTTCCACGCCCCTTGAGCTT
>CM053582.1:394753081-394772770 GCA_028627135.1 Pseudochirops cupreus
TTGGGACTCAGTTTTCTGGTATTTAAATGAATGCACTATCTATATTTCTTATGTAGAGAGCCTGTTCCATTTTGTGATTAATAACTATATCAGCATATTTATAGTTACTGTAGGCATTGTGAATACTGCATTGCTGATACATTCTATAATCTCTAACATCTCTCCCATCTTAAATTTTCTAAAGTGTTACAGTTGGATTTGAACTTAAGTTTCCTAATTGAATCCAAGTATCTCTCCTCATCCATCTCATCCAGTCCCCACTAAATACAATTATGTATGGAGGTGGGGGTGGGAGGCAAAGGGAAGAATAACAGCAAAATCACTGTTTTCCTTCTTTCTACTAAAGTACTGTACTATAGCAAGAAGAATTAAAAGATTGTTCTGCTGTTCAACAGAGAGCTTATGAAGTCTTCCGAAGAACCTTTAGGAACAGAGGCTAAGAGGAAACTAGGAGGGTTAAGATCTCTCTCACTCCTGAGGATGACACCCAGTTGCCATCCAATATGACTGTTAATAGTGACATTAATACTCCTAATATTTGTAGCAAATACGTATATCTTTTTTATTTTTTAATAATTAATTTATTTTTAGTTTTTAATATTCACTATTATTAGCTTTTGAGTTTTAAATTTTCTCCACTTCCCTTCCCTCCCCCTCCCCAAGATGGCATGCAATCTGATATAGACTCTACATATACATTCTTATTAAAAATATTTTCCCATTAGTCATGTTGTAAAGAAGAATTAGAACCAATGGGAAGAATAAGAGAGAAGAAACGATAGAAAACAACAAAAGAACAGTACAGCCAATAGTATGCTTCCATATGCATTCAGGCTCCAAAGTTCTTTCTCTGGACGTGGATGGCACTTTCCATGGTGAGTCTTTTGGAATTGTCTTAGATCCTTGCATTGCTAAGAAGAGCTAAGTCTACCAAAGTCAGTCATCACACGATGTGGTTGTTATTGTGTACAATGTTCTCTTGGTTCTACTCACTTCACTCAGCATCAGTTCATATAAGTCTTTCCAGGTTTTTTAATAGGCCACCTGCTCATCATTCTTCTTATAGCACAAAAGTATTCCATTACACATTCATATACCATTACTTGTTCAGCCATTCTCCAATTGATGGATATCCCCTCAATTTCCAATTTTTTGCCACCACAAAAAGAACTGTTATAATATTTTTGTACATGTAGGACTTTTCCCATTTGCATAATCTCTCTGGGATACAGACCTTGAGGTATGATACTGCTGGGTCAAAGCGTATGCACAGTTTTATAGCCCTTTGGGCATAGTTACAAAATGCTCTTCAGAATGGTTGGATCAGTTCACAACTCCACCAATAATGCATCAGTGTTCCAATTCTCCCACATCTTTTCCATTATTTAGTATTTTCCTGTTTTGTCATGACAGCCAATCTGATAGATGTGAGCTGATACCTCAGAGTTGTTTTCTTTAATCAATAGTGATTTAGAGCATTTTTTAATATGACTATAGATAGCTTTAATTTCTTCCTCTGAAAACTGCCTATTCATATCCTCTGACCATTTATCAATGGGGGAAAGCCTTGTATTCTTATAAATTTGACTCAGTTCTTTCTATATTTTAGAAATGAGGACACTGGTTATAAAAATTCTTTCCTAGATTTCTGCTTCCCTTCTAATTTTGGTTGTATTGGCTTTGTGCAAAACCTTTTCAATTTAATGTAATCAAAATTATCCATTTTGTACTTCATAATGTTCTCTATCTCTTATTTGGTCATATATTCTTCTTTTCTCCATAGAGCTGACAGGTAAACTATTCTTTACTCTCCTAGTTTGCTTATAGTATCAGCCTTTATATCTAAATCATGTGCCCGTTTTGGCTTTATCTTGGTATAGGGTGTAAGATGTTGGTCTATGCCTACTTTCTGCCATACTATTTTCCAGTTTTCCCGGCAGTTTTTGTTAAATAGTGAGTTCTTATCCCAGAAGCTGAAGTCTTGGATTTATCATATGTTAAATTACTAGAGTCACTAACAAGTCTCTTGTGTATCTAAACTATTCCATTGATCCCCTACTCTATTTCTTAGCCAGTACCAAACAGTTTTGATGATTGCTGCTTTATAATACAATTTAAGATCTAGTACCATTAGGCCACTTTCCTTTGCATTTCTTTTCATTAATTCCCTCAATATTTTGGACCTTTTGTTCTTCCATATGAATTTTGTTATTGTTTTTTCTAGCTCTACAAAATAATTTTTGGTAGTTTGATTGGCATGGCACTGAATAAATAAATTAATTTAGATAGAATTGTCATTTTTATTATATTATCTTGGTCTACCTAAGTCAGACATGGAAAAATTGATATTTTTCAATTACTTAGATATGACTTTATTTGTGTGAAAAGTATTTTGTAATTGTGTTCATATAGTCCCTGAGGTTTTTTTGGCAGGTAGACTCCCAAATATTTTATAATGTCTGCAGTAACTTTAAATGGAAGAAAACATCTGTATCTCAAAAAGACATCTATAAAACCATCCTCTCTGTCCCCTACTTAGAAAGTATAGGAAACTAGTCTTAAACCTCCTACTAACAGAGATGCTAAGGTATAGGGAGAGGGGACATTTGCCCAGGGCCACCAAAGGAGAAAGAAGAAAACCAAAAGTGACGTAAGGCATTCTAACTCTGCGCTTTTAGTTCGGTTCCTGTGAATATACTACTTAATTAGAAAGATTAAAGAAATGAAAAGAATTGTTCATTCCACATATGTATGAATGCACTAACATGTGCAATTTCCCCCTGAAGGTTCCTGCAGGAAAAAAAAAAACATTTTCCTAGAACAGAATAATGGTTGGAATTTTTTGGAACCAGTAACTATTGGTTTGAAGGAAGATGGATTTACCCTAAGACAAGGAAATAAAATAGTTATATTCTTTGGCAGCATCTCCCAGTCTAGGGGATGAGAGCAGACTGACTCCCTAAAATCTCAGCATTACTCTGGCAACATAAGATTTATAATGCTAATCTAATTTAATCTAAGTTTAGCAATAATTATTAATGTTATAGCAGTTCTTTGCAAATCTACCAGCTATATCATATTAGAGCTTTCTCACTCTGTAACATAAAAAAAATGTGCTTAGTGAGATCTGGATAAAGTAAGAGTGGAGTCAAAGTCCACTTAGCTTCATCTGCAAGTGAAAACATACTAAGCAGCCGAATATCTCACACCTTGATAGATCCTACGTATTAAAAAGCAGGCAGTTGTGAGGGAAAAGAGTGGTACCAAAGGGGAGGTCCCAAATGTGAAAAAAAATATTCAGTTGTAGGCTAGCTCTACTGGTGCTGAGTTGTTTCCTGTCATGCTTTATACAATAAAAGAAAAGTTAATGGTAAAAGAATGTCATGGGACCCGTGTCAATGGGATTAATAGGGAGACATAGAAAAACTATTCATTTACCTTATAAATTGGCTAAATAAGGATGTAGTGTTTCGGATGATCCGAGCAGCCTGGGACTCCTCATGCTGACATCTCTGAAGTGTTAAGCCATCGTCCATGTGGCCCTCTTGATGGAGTATAACCTGTATAGAGAGGTAAATGAAAGGTAAGTCTGTCATACACCATCCCCTAAATTGACCATCAAATGTTATTTGCATAACCCTCTCTCCTTCCTCACTTCTAACAAACTTTAGAGCCAATTTTTAAACCTAAAGCATTTACACAGTTGGTTTGGGTTCGTTTACCTCCTTACTCACTTCTGATCCTCACTGCTCTGATTACAAATGAAATATAATGGAATGGCTTAGATTGGAGTTCTTGCACCTATCAGGTAAATTGGGAGGGGAAAAATGTATCTCACAAATACCTAGATTTTTCTCTTAAATTGGATGCAAAACTTAAAGCATTATATGAATTATTGCTGTTGTTGTTGTTAATAATAATCATTATTACTTTCATGAAAAAGAGTAACATCAGACCTTTACTCTCCAGAAATAAATCATTAGAATCAGAAAGAAAATTTAAAACAAAACTCTACTAGGACCATAAACCTGTATTACTCAGCCTAAATAAAGGCTGTAAATTTTAGATATAATCATACTCTGAGTGAGATAATCTAAGTAGCAGCAGAAGACAGATACAAGAATATCCATTTTAATGGTAATGAAGGATGGTTCAAAGGTGAAGTCATAGAAACCAAATTTTTATTACCATAAATAAAGATATTTTTACCTATTCGTGGGGCTAGAATTGAGGTGGAGATCAGTACCTCTGCTCACCACACACCCTTTATAATGCTGTTCAACCCACAGACCCAGTGCTGCTTCTTGGCATTTGAATTCTTTTATAACAGTAACAAAGGGAAAAAATGAACTAACATAGATCTCAAAGAACATGTGCCAATGTCTAAAGAATAAAAGTCATTTAAAGAAGCGTCTCTGCTCTTTCATCTTAGGAACATAACAAATATCATACTAGGTCAGACCTTGTAAAATTGCACTTCTCTATTTTCTCAAAGGCATGACCTACTACAATAAATTCAAGAAAGGAAAATACCACTTTGCGAAATCTTGCGCCTCTCACTTAACCTAAGGGCCTAGGCTCTTTTTTGCTTTGAAAGTTCAGGTAAGGATGTGCCCTCATCATTTGACTCACTAACTGCTCCAAAACATTTTGCTTAGCACCTCCCAGCAATTGCTTAATGATATTGCCCTGAGAATCTGAAATACGTTGCTAGTGTATATACACTAATGGATTTCTTTTGGCTTCTGTTGTATATCTCTGGTCCCTAAGGACCAGAGCTTCTTAAGTTTTACTTGTTCAGTTAATGTATTCAAATCAACTAGCAAAACAAGAATATAACAGGCACAGGGAAAAAGTCAGTTCTTTGAACTATTACAAGTCCTATGATCTCAGAAGCAAAGTTTATATGTACGTATATATATATGTGTATGCATGTGTGTGTATACATAGATGAACACATATATACATACACACATGTATTGCTCTCTAGAAGGGGCTATATGACTCAAGTTTAAATTTCTTCTTTAGAGAGAAAGGGTCAAGATGAAATCTTATAGCAGTTAAGAGATCAGTCCCTCAGCTTTAGTTCAGTTATCTGATTACGTGGTCTAATTGAATGTTTGGTTTTGCCTGATCTATTCAGATTCCCTGTCCTTCATTAAAACAAACAAAAAAATGATTCATTTGGATACTGATGTGCCCCACAATTTAGAAGAATTTCTAGAGAGGCATAGCATATACAAATATGATCTACTCTTGTTATTCTATAATTTTACAGTTTTATCTACTTTTAGTTCTCTCTTTTTGGCATTTTGGTTTTTGGAAATTTTTTTTTTTGGTCTCTTCTAAAGAAGTTCCTTAAGCCACTTCATCATCTTAACAATTCTCTGCACCTTCCCAGCTTCATTATGTCTTTCTTGAAATGTGGGGACCAGAACTTCAGATAGCTTTAGAAATACGAGCACACAACTCTTTTACCTGTGGTAGCAACACACACACACACACACACACACACGTATATGTATATGTATATATTTTGTGTGTTTTAGTATCTACATTTGCAACCTTCCTTCAGTTCCCAGTTGGTCTTCCAAAGATGAAACCTCAAATTCTTAGTGTTTTTTTCCCTGCTGCAAATCAAAAGATGGTCTAAGACAGAAAATAACTGCCTAAAGAAGATGTTCATACTTGAATCTAGGCCACTTTCCCTATTGTTCACAGACTAAAGGAAAACATTCAAACCTGGGGAAAAAGTTTTGTAATACATCACTACTCCACCTCACTGAAAGTCTATACTTATTCAAAATGGATTTTATTTTTCTTGCCTTCTCAATTGGTGGAGGGTGGGGGTGTGTGAAGAGAATTCATAACTGAAAATAATTTAAACATTTTAAAAGAAAACCTATGTTTATGGATTTATGTTGTTATAAAATTTATGTTTTCTATATGTGTATCCTATTTAACCTCTATTTTTGTTTACATAAGTGAAAAAGTCAAACTATTCACAGAAGTAATGGAGTATATTATTCTAAAATAGTAGCTAATTTTTAAATCATTCATACTAGGCTTCTGAAAGAATTATATGATTTTTGGTGGTGGGATTAGGGACAGGAATAGATGTTTTATATTCTTAAAAGCATTTTAAGGCAAAAATGAAATCATTTTTAATTCTTTAGGAAATACCAGCTGATAGGGTAAATAGTTCAGAAAATTACATAATATAGAGTAATGCGTAGTTCACATTGCAAGAGTCCCCTAATCCAAATTCACTTCTATTGCTCAAATATTTCTAAGGTGAAGTAACAAAGGTACAGATGTTGAAACTGCTCACCTTTCTTTTCAGTGGGCCAAGGCGTGATGTTTTGGCATCTTGTGCTTTGTAGGTCATCCATAGACCACTGGCTATATGCTGGACAAAGCATATGGAATCTCCATACTTTATTTCTGGAATTCCCATGCCTTCAATATCCCGCTTATGACTGGAATCCAATTTTTCCTTAATTTCCTATTAATACCACCCCAAAAAAGCATAGTTATTTTTCATTATATAGAAAATCAACATTAAAATTCATTATTAGATAATTTATGAGTCTGGAAATGGATTAGATTGTGAATAGCTACAAATAAATCCCAAAGCAAAAAATTTCAGAAACAATTATTTTACCATTTAACTCCTCAGTCCTTGAAGGTCTTTGTTGCTACCTGAGCAACAGTTAGCTCCCAAATTAAGAAGAAGAAGAAAAAAAGTGTGTGTGTGTGTGTGTGTGTGTGTGTGTGTGTGTGTGTGTGTGTGTGTATGTGTGTGTCTGTATTTTTTAAAATTGATTTCAACTTAGAGGTTCAGAAGTCAGAATGTGTTGTCCCAGAAAAACAATATCGGATGGTTAGACTTACTAATCAATCAACTCATTGATGCATTCATTCAAACAATTATTAAGCTTGTGGCAGGGTAGTACAATTGAAAGAGCACTGGCTTTGGAGTGAGAGGACCTAGATTCAGATCCCAACTCTTCTACTTACTAAATGTGTGACCTGTGACAAGATATTTAACATCACTGGATCTCAGTTTCCACCCCTGTAATGGGAGGGAGTTTGATGACCTCTAATGTCCATTCCAGTTATCCTCACAGCTTAAAACAATGTTTGGCACATAGTAAACTCTTAATTCATGCTTTTCACTCATTCATATGCAATACATTTTATCATGGGTTTACAATCTAGCAAGCAGAGGTTTGGCGGTATATAGATAAATAAAACATAAAGTGGCACATGATCAATACGATGAGGTAAATGGGAAGGAGGAAATAAGCATTTATATAGCACCCACTCTGCCAGGCACCAGGCCAAGTGCTTAAAAATAGCCTCATTTGATCCTCACAATAATCTTGTGAGGCAGGTAATATTATTAACTTCATTTTACAAATCAGGAAATAATCTGTAATAAGGCAAACAGGTCAAGTGATTTGCCTAAGTCACATAGTTAGTAAATATCTGAGATGAGATTAGGTCTTCTTGACTCCAAGCCCAGCACTCTATTTGCATGTCTTCTAAATAAGAAATAGGTAAATATGAAATGCCATGTAAATAAAAATTCATTTCACTGCTAGGCAGAAGAAGGAAATCAGCTACAAACTCTAATAACCAGAGTTAACATTGATTCCATGGGAAAATGCATTCCAAGTTTAAACTTGGGATTCCAAGAACATGTTTCCCCTTATTACCAGGAACTCCTCATCATGGAGAAAGTCTACATTTAGTGGGTAGAAGAAGAGGAGCTAATAAAGTAGAGGAAGAAGGAATAGTCAAAGAAGTAAGAAGAGAACCTAGATCACGAAACGTCAAGAAACTGAGAGGAATCTAAAGAGCTTTAGGAAGGAAAAAATGGTCAATTAATTGTGTCAACTGCTACAGAGAGATAAAACAAAATGAAAACTGTCCAAGTCTTTTCCCTGATTTGGACTGGTGTGGGTTGAGGAACTAATGTTGGAGATTGGGGGCGGGCAGGGAGGTGCGAGGAGAAGGGAAAGATCTCAAGTCAAGATAAACCCATAAGGAAATTTTTCCATCTGGGTTTACTCCTTATCACCTTTTTTTTTTCTCCCTCTTAGAGGTCCCAGCCAGCTTAGCCTTCCAGGTTCTCATCTCTCCTGCTTTGGACCAGTTCTAATGTAAAGGAAAACCCAACCCTGAAATAAGCACTTTTTAAAATTTTCTAAGAGGTTTTACTGTTATCAACAATGGGAAACAAAGAAGGAATAAAAACAGTTTCCTCCCATTCAGTCAATAAAGAAGCATTTATTACGTTCCTATTACACACCACGCCCTGTCCCTACATACATTTTTTATTCCAGTCAAACTGAACTACTCTCTCCCCTAAACATACCCTGGCTCTGCTGTTGATGATCCAGCTTTTACCTTCTTTCCTAGGCTTAAAATGTTCTCTCTCTTCCTTAATCTGTTCAATTTCTACTCATTCTTTAAAGCCAAACAAATTCTATCCCCTTCAGTAATCCTTCCTAGACTATAAAATCCCCCTACACACACACACACACACACACACACACACACACACACACACCCTTGTCCCACATGATAAATACCTTCCCCCTTTTTTTGACAACTGGAATACACCTGCGTATTACTGAGTATTGTAGTGGTCTGTGTGTATTATCCTAAATTTCAGCAGGATAAGGACCAAATCTTTGTATAGCTTGTAAGTACTTAGCACAGTGATCTGAATCAAATAGACATTTAGTTTTTTTAATGTTAAACAAAGCCTCCCTTTCCATTTTTTATTTATACTCCAAGAGATAGAGAAGTAATTATTGTATATTTTGTATTCACAAAGAAGTAAAATTCATCTATATTTCAGGAAGATGTCCAGGATTAAGCATTTCCTCATACGAATTAGAGCAGGGATCTCAGGTTAGAAACAGGACCCAACATGGCAGAGGCAAAGATAAAACAGGACGTGCTGGGGCTTGGGGAGCAGAAGCAGTTGATGGATGGAAAAGGGCTCCCAAATTTCTTTTCCTTTCCTATCTCTCTTTCAACTTTACTATTATGTTCAGGTACAATGAAGGATAAGTGGGAGGGTTGGGCTTAGGGGTCTAAGCATCAGTGGAATCTGATGCTTCAAGAAGGAAAGGGAAAGAGGATCAAAGGAAAGGGATCATCTAGCCCAATCCCTTCATTTTACAGATGAGGAACTGAGATTCAGACTTTGTGACTTGTATAAGTTCACATAAATAGTGAAAGTAGCTGATGTGGGGTTCAAGTTCTAGTCCAAATTCAAGGGTAAAAGGTAAAGCAGTGTGGTTGTTTTGTATCCCCAACACTTAGTACAGTAGGTGCTTAAGACATGTTTACTGAATGAATCTCTCATGTTCTGATCATAGTTAGTTGTCTATTGCTTTTGTTTGTTTGTTTTTACTTTCTTTATACAATCATTTGAGAAACAGACCTTTAAAGAATTATGACATCTGTAGCAGGCAGGTTGGTACTCCTTATAAGTTCGAAGGGTTACGTAAGATGGATATTATATACAAAAGCAGTATTATGGACGTCTAATACCTTCTCATTGTACTATTTAAATATTAATTGTTAAATTGACAGAATCTCTGGTGAAGGAAGGAATGTATTGCAGTAGTGTGTGAATTACTGAACATATTTTCATTTTATGACAGTAATGGTTGTGTGTGTGTGTGTGTGTGTGTGTATGTTTCTACTGACATTAGGCTAGTTCAGAATATTTGACTTAGAACAGGCAAAACAAGATTGCGCTGATTTCTTCATGTTTAGATAGTTTTCTATCAGGAAGGTTGGATTTCATGTTAAATACTGTGTTTCATTCTTCTTTTTTGTTGCATTTTTAATTCTGTGGCTTTTAGAAATGAATATTACTCCAAAGAAACGTGCAAAAGTTGTAGTTCTTAATAAGCACATTTCAATGACTATTTGAGATATTGTAGTGACTTCAATAGTGTTGGGAAAGTCAATCATTTCAAGAATCATTTAAGCCCACAATGAAACAGGATCAAGTACACCAAAGCGAAGAAGGAATCATGGTTGAAAATGAAAAGGAATTCTCAGAACTGACAAACTACTTCAGTTATGCCTACGACATTGTGAGGGTTAGAAGTATGGCACCCCTGTGAGCTGAAAAATCTGTGTAAAATATTTTGATCCTCCATTCATACCAGAGAAGAGGTGTGAATTTTTCCTTTTTCTTTTATGGGATGTTTACACTACCTTGTTATAAAATCTGGGTTAAGTATTTGATCATAGGCTCTATGTTGTCTGCTGGCCTTCACATGTCATCTGCGGCTTTAGCAAAACTTCCCCAAAATTCCCATATAATTTCTTATGCTGACCTGTGCTATATCAAAACCACAATGAGAAAAGTTGCAATATGGAAATGATAACTGTACTGCAAAATAGCCTAACTAATCCTCAGAAAACAAGCAAAGACCTTCAGAGGAATATGGCAGCTATTATTAATTCCTTCCAGGTGTAATATAGACTTTTTGAAGTTGGAAGAAAATGAAGAGCATTTAAAAATAAATAGTTACTATCACTACAAAGAAAAAAATGACATGGGAAAGTCAATATAAAAATTGAAGTACTGAAGAAGATTGGAAAAAAAGTAGTTTTTACTGTAGGGGAAGCTAGATGTTGCAGTGGATAGTCTTGGGCTCAGAATCAAGAAGACAGTCTTTCTGGCCTCAAACACAAGCTGTGTGATTGTTAACAAGTCACTTAACTGTTTGCCTCAGTTCCTTATTTGTAAAATGAGCTGGAGAAAGAAAAGTCTAATCACTACAGTACCTTTGCCAAAAAAATTTCAAATGTGGTCACGAAGAGTCAAATATGACTGAAAAACAACTGAACAACAACAAAAACAAATTTTTATCATCCTTTTCAATTGAAGTAATACCGAAACTATTGGCAGAAATCCAACAGAGCCTGTAAGATCTCTAGGAATTTTTTTACTTCTAATAGGCCTGAAAATATTGTTTCCCATGATTGGGAGTCACTTTATAATTAAAGAAATTACAAAATGGATCTAGGATACTGCAACTTAATTTTGTACTATGTCACATAACTGAAAAAAAAATTAAGAAATTTATTAGGGAAAACTTATGGCTAAGATGGCTACATGATATATAAGACAGGAAACCAAATCTCCTTTTATTCTAGCAATGGTCTAACCAGGGCATTATATGGAACAATCACACACACACACACACACACACACACACACACACACACACACACACACACACTCCAAAGTGAAACTTCATTCTGGATAGCACAAAAGCACAGCCAGAAACTGTAGACAGTGGAAGAGGAATTCTTCCAGGGAAGCAAACATGAGCACAAGAAAACCTCGGCAGTACCACCAAATAGGAAACCCAACACAATGCCCTGATTAGGAAACTTCAGGCCATGCAGAGACCACCAATCCCCCTGACAGAGGAAAACTCAGGGAGAAAGAAGAGAGACAAAAGGGTTACTTGAGAAATTCCAAGGGGGCACATAAGATTACTGAACACTAAGGAAGCACAAAGTGGGGACAGGAGACTATCCAGTGCTCTGACAGGAAAAATCTTAGGGAATACAGAGACCACAAGGTGTCATGATGAATGAATTCCCAATGTGGACAGAGACCATCTTGCACTATGATCAAGGATGTCCTAGGAAGCAGAGAAGACTAACCAGCATTCTGATCAAGAAGGAGTCAGGGAGACAGCAACACTGCCATCCCCAAAACCTTAATCATGGCATCCTTAAGGGGAACAGAAGACCATATTATACCATGATTAGGAACAGTCAGACACTGAAGTCTGTCAGCATTCTTGAAATACCAAATTTAAAATAAGCAGAAGGAAACCAGGAGAGCAAGGTCAGTATTAAATTAAGTCTTACCATAGGAATCAAAATTGAAAAAAAAGAAAATCAGAAAATGTAAGGTACCATCAAAAATAACTAAACTGGAAAATAGATCAAGGGGAGATAATCAAATAATCATCAGACTACAAGAAATCATTGAATATATACATGTATATATAGACAAATATATATAGACATATATATATATATATATATATATATATATATATACATATATATACATATTAAAGTAGGTATCATGTTCCAGGAAATCAAGAATAAAAATTGCATAGAACTATTATAATCAAGCAGCTAAGTGAAAACATAAAGAATCCACTAATTACATCCTAAAAGAAACCCTAAAATGAAAACTTTAAAAAATACCAAAGTAAAAATCCATTTAAAATACTTTAAATATTCAAAAGGAAAGAGTTCAAGCAGTAAGAAGCCACAGTTAATATCAGACAAGACTCAGAATCTACCACTACAAAAAGCAGAAAAGCTTAGAATACAATATTCCAAATGACAAGAGGTAAAAATTTATAAGACTAACGTAATTGTCAGAAGTGAGTATAATCTCACAGTAGGAAACAATATATGTACCTTTAATGAAATAGACGACTTCCTAGCATCCCAGAGCTGAGAGGATACTTTCAAATGTAAACACAGGATTTAAGATAAACATAGGGATAACAGAAAGGGACAAAAGGATTATTAAGTGTTTATATATTAAAAGTGGGAAAAGAAACTATTTCCATTTAACACCATATTTTCAAGGATCATAAAGATTGTAAATATGGCAGAAGATATAGGATCCGTTTTGTTGATAATTTTAAGAGTAAAAAAGAAAACTATAACAATATTAGGAGAAAAAAAGGGAAAATTTGTTATTTCACATAACTTGTGTATAAAAGAGACTATAAAATGTGGAGGAAGGTATAAGAAGAAGTGGACCACATAGGAATCCCACTTTAATTTGAACTGGACAAAGGGAATTTAAATACACATGTACACACACACACACACACACACACACACACACACACGGACGTACTGTAGAAATCCATTAAACTAAATTTAAGCAGGAACAAGGACAGAAGAGAGGAGGGTTATAAGAAAGTATACAAGTCATAATAAGAAGGGATAAATCATCAGTAAAACTCTTAGAAGGTAGATCATGAATCAGCAAATAAATGGAAAGAAATAAAGGGTAAGAACCTATAACCAGGAGATATTTAAGGGTAAGAGAAGATGTATAGTGGAACCGAAGCAGAGTGTGAAATACAGATATTGGTGTTCAGTACAATCTTTCTTTCTCAGTACCTTATTCTTCGCTACGTAAAGGGGGATGGGAAGAAAAGAGACAGCAAGTACAAAAAGATAACCTGGAAAGAAACACACAATTAGCAATTATAACTATAAATATAAATTCAATGAACTTACCCACAAATTGGAGAACACTAACAGAATGGATTAGAAAGCAGAATCCAACAACATGTTATTTACAAAAAATACACTTGAAAGAAAAAATGACACAGAATTAAAATAAAGGGCTAGGACAAAATTTATTATGCTTCAGGTAAACAAATAAAAAGAAAAATAATGGTAACAATAATTACCTGAAACAAAACAACAATACAAAACAGGCTTGACTAAAAGATATAAGAAGGAAAATACATTATGCATAAAAGCACCACATTAAACAAATAAAAATATTTCTTTAAAAATGTGCACCAAATAGCATAGCTCCAAATAAAAAAGTTAACAGACTTATAGAGACAACAAAACTATTATACGTTGTTATTGTATACCCCTCTCAGACCGACAAATCTACCCCAAACACAAAAAGAATAAGTAAATGACCTAAATAGAATTTTAGAAAAAAATAATTATGATAGGTCTTTGGTTATGAACAAATGAGAAAAAGAAGGAATATATAAATTATTTTCAGACCAGTATCGTATACCATGTATCAAGATAAGTTCCAAAAGGATACATGACCTCGATATAAAAGGTCACATCATAAACAAATTAGAATAGTAAAAAAGAAAATAGCTTTTGCAATCATGGTTAAGATTTTCATGACCCTACAAGAGACAGAGATAATCATAGAAGATAAAAATGGATAATTTTGATTGCATAAATTTGATTTTACACAAATCAAATCAATGAAGTCTAAATTAAAAGTGAAATAGTTTACTAGGAAAAACAAATTTGCATCAAGTTACTCCGATAGGTTTCTAATAGCCAAGATAATAAAATATATAGAAATGATAGCCATTTTCAAATAGGTAAATGATTAAGGAATCTGACCTAATTTCTCAAAGGAAGAAATCTACATTATCAACAACAATATGAAAAAATGTTCTAAATCATTATTAATTAGATAAATGCACATCAAAATACCACCAAGATTCTATCTAACATCTATCAGAATGGCAAAGATGACAAAAAAGGGGAGATAATAATTGTTGGAGGGGCTACGTGTAGTAAACTGGCTGAGCTGGCAACTAGTCCAGATAGTCTACTTAGCAACTTATAACTATGCTCCAAAATACACTAAATTGTGTATATCCCTTAACCCTCCCTTCCCCCATCCCCAAGTAATACCACTACTAGGACTAGACACCAAAGGGATCAAAAAAAAGAAAAAGAAAAAAGTACTCATATTTACAAAAATACTGATAGCAGCTATTTTTGTTATATCAAAGAACTAGAAACACAAGTATTCTCTATCAATTGAGGTACAGGTGAAAAAATTAGATATGAATTTAATGGAGTATTATTACTCCATAAGAAATGACCCTAGGGATGGTTTCAGAGAAACCTAGGAAGATTTGTATAGCGCATTGAGAATGAAATAAGCAAAGCCAAAGAGAACAATTTACAAAAAACAACTACCTTGTAAAGAAAAACAACTCTGACAGACATAAGAAATTTTATTAACAAGATCACCAACCACAAATATAGTGAATTAATGATAAAGTATGCAACTCTCTTCTTAACAAAGGTATAGAATAAATACACATTTTCAGACATGGTAAAATTATTTTGCTTGAATATGCTTATTTTTCAAAAGGAATTTTTCCCTCTTATTATTTGATGGAGGGGCAGCTATTGGGTGTTGCCAAAAGAAAGGAAATAGAAGAGCATCATTTAAGTGTCTTAAAAATGCACAGAAAAAACTGAAGAAGTTCAGAGAAGAACACTAAAGAACTCTGAAATATTTATATATATGCACATACATATAAATAGATAAAAGCAAGCTGTGTAAGAATTATGGTTTAACAAATAATTTTCTTTTCTGCTATATGTACATATACATACATACATGTGTATATTTGCCTATATAACCAGAAAAATAAGATATACTGAAAGGGGTTTTTTCTGTAAAAAGCTTATGAGTTTAATAATGTCAATATATTATTTTGTTTTCTCCCATCTACTTTGCACACAACTGTAGGTCTTAACAATGATATCATGACTTGTTTTCCTCTTGTGGGTTCTTAGAGAATCTAGATCCCAAAGGCTGGAAGGTGCTGCTTGGGTAGGAGTGAGAAACACAAAATCTATATTATCATATTTACACTGATAATTCCTCAATCTACAAAATCATTCTAACTCTCTTTCCATAATTTCAGTCTTGAAGTGCAAACTGCCTGCTGCATATCCCTACTCAGATTAAATTCCCTTACTTGTTGGTTTCACTGTATGTGGCCCTTTACATTTTTGTTATGTTGTAATGGTAATTAATTTAAATTTGAAGACCCCTTTTTTATTATGTCAAGTAAGCAGGTACTTACCCCTTAGTAACTAAGGGCTAAGTACCTCTGTGAAAGAAACAGAAGGTATGAACTCTGTCTCCTGTTGCTGACATAATGGGGGGGGGGGAGGGTTGGCTGAGACAGGAAACCAATGTGTGTGTATGTATTTAAGAAAAGTCCCAGAGAAGAGACAGTCAGAATCAAGAATTTTCCTCCTGGTGGCTCCTGGTGGAAGAAGCAGAATTTTTACAGCATCTGAAGCTGGGCTGCTGCTTGCTGGACTGAGAACTGAGTTGGAGTTTTCTATGGGACCAGGATCTCATGAAGGCTGAAGTTGCTGCTGAGAGGGCAGCCTGGAAGGCTGAGAAGGCCACCTGGAAGGCTGAGATCTCTTGCCAGAAGGCCACCTGGAAGGCTGAGGTTTCTTCTGGGTCCTAAGGCCAGCTGAACTGCTGGAAGACTGAAGAAGCATGACTACATAAGACTTTGTTTGTGGTTTGGTTGATTCTTGAGTTCCCGGCAACAGAAGTGGTGAAGGTTTTGAGATGTGCTGGACCCTGTGAACTTCAGCTTGTTGCAAGAACTGCCCAGGATGAGAACCTGGAAGCTGTCTGCCTCTGAATTCAGGTGACTGGTGGATTCACGTGGGAGCTGGGATCATGGAAGGGGATCCAGGGAATCGGAGAGACCACCCCAAGTCAAGATGAAGAAAAGGCCTCTCCTTGGATATTGAATGCATGATAAAATTGAAGTTTACTAGAAACTGAGGGGTGGAAGGTTTTTATAATTTTCTAATGATTGTATTTAGTGAGTAATGGTGCTTAGTGACTGATTGCTAGATAAGTGACTGATTAAGTTAACCTATGATTGCCCCATGAGTGGAAGATTGACTATTGTATCGTGAGATGACTGAATGACTGAGTGAGGAGGCAAACCTCCGTAGGGACATCAGATGATTATTCTTTTGTTCACTGTTCTAAATACTGTGACCACTTTGGTGAAAACTATGTGGCCATTTTAATGTTAAGCTGTTGTGAATGCTATATTGTGATTTTCTGTGATAAGATGTGATGTTGAGAATATTATATTGTGATTTGTTGTGAATGTCTGCCTTGATTTGTTATAAAGTAAATGGAGTGTTCACTATACTGTGTAATCAGAACTTTAAAGGCTGTTCACAGTAGCATTCTTTTGGGAAGCTGCTTGTGCATGGCATTATATACATACATGTTTTATACCTTTTAATAAATATATTCCCTTCTATGCCATTTATAGTTTCATTGTAAATATTTCTTTGTATTATGCTTCTATTCAATAAGTATTAACTACTTTATTCATTTAAAAACTTAAGTAGGCTAAGAAAACAAGAGAGCTTTTCTAGATGTAGAGTAGGGGGGAAAGTAACCAATAGGTGATCAGTAATTTTACTTTCCAATGTAGCATTATTTTGTTTCTCCATTTCAGCATCATTGTTTATGTAACAGATTTTGGGGCTATTGTTTCAATCATAAAAATAATACAAACTATTTTATATTCATATTTTGTGAGTTATTTTAGATAGTATTTTGGACGTTTCAGAACTAAATTTTTTCAAGAGGAACACATTTCCAAAATTAAAATGAAAGTATATAGAAAAATCAATATATCAACTAACACATATTTATTAAGTAGTTATGTGCCAGATACCTTGTTCAGGGTTGAGGAAACAAAGTCAAAAGTGAAACAATCCCTGACATCAAGAAGCTTATACCGTAATGGGAAGATTATATATGTACACACACACACATACACATGCACGTTTATATATACACACACACATACATATGCAGGGGCACACACATGCGTGTGTACACACAAACATACACACACAATACAAGTTAATCCTGAGAGGGAAAAGTATATTACCAAAGGGGAGATAAGGAAAGGCATCATGTAGAACATGGTAATTGAGCTGAGATTTGAAGAGAACAAGGGGTTCCAAGTTGTGGTGGTGAGGTAGGAGTACCCCCTAGGTGTCAGGTAAAATGTGTGAATACCAAAGAAAGAACATCTGGAATAGCAAATAAGCTGATATGACTTTGTCTTAGAGTGTTCAGAGGAAAGCAATGTGTATATAAGCAGAATGTAAAAGAAGGGGCCAGCCTGGGAGGAGATTTAAATACCCCCAAAGAAATGTTTATATAATCAGTCCTGAAGATTCACTGGAGCTTACTGAATAGGGAGTGACATGCACTTTAGGAAAATGACTTTGGTAACAGTGTAAAGAGATGGAATGGAATAGGTAAGGGTAAGAAGAGGGAAGAAAAAGTAAGCGTATATATATGGTAGTAGTCTAGGCAAGGGTTTATAAAGGATTGAAGAGGTATAGTGGCCTTATTAGTGGAGAGAAGAGTATAGAATTAGAAATGACAGAATTTGGCAATAGAATGAGAGTGGAGTTAAGGATAACAGCAAGTTTGCAAACCTAGATGACTAGAAACATGGCAGTGCACTGATAGTAACACTTCAGAAGAGGGATGGGTTTGGGGAAAAAACTGTTTTAGACCTGTTAAGTTTGAGATGCCTATGGAACATTCAGTTTGAAATGTTTAATAGGTAGTTAGTGATACAGGATCTAAGAATCATGTTTATAGAGATGGTAACTAAGCCTACAGAGAAGTGATAAGGTCATCAAATGAGAGAGTATAGAGAGAAAACAGAAGATGGTCTTTAGTAGAGCCTTGGGAGACAGTTAGTGGAAGTGATATGGATAAATAAGCAACAAAAAGAATGAATGAGCATACAGGTAGGAGAAACAGTAAAGAGCAGTGTCATGAAAACCTAGAGAATCTATTAGGAGAAGATATTCAATAATATCAAATGCTGAAAAGGTCAAAAAGGGTGAGGATTGAGAAAAGGATATCGGGCAATTAAGGGATAATTGGTAACTTAGCAGAGCAGTTTCAGTTGAGTGATAGGGATGGAAACCAAATTACAGAGAGTTAAGAAGAAAATGAGAGTGAAGAAATTATTAAACTAAATTTCCTCCCAGGCTGATTATAGACAGACGTCTCAATTGTAAGGTAATGTAAGAATCTTATAAAATAGAGTTTAAAAAAGGAAAGGCAATTTAAAAATGAACCATTCCCAGCTGATGGAAAGTAAAAGAGAAGGCACTGGATTTGGAGTTGGATGACCAGGGTTCAAATCCTGAGTACCATTTACCATCTATGCAACTTCAGACAAGTCACTTACTTTGGGCCTTATTTTCTTCATTTGAGCAAGATGATTTTTTGGTCTTATATTTTATTATGCTTTGATTTCCTTCTGAAGTCAATCTTCTCTAGTGCACCACCACATTTTTACTTTACCACAACTTTGAGTACTTAACACATTACCTGCATATTGAAAGATAATTATTTGTGTGTTCTGTGTACTGTGCACCACAAAGGTACTTTGTAAACCTTAAATTAGGACACAAATATGAGTTATCTGCCTCAGTACTGCCCACTTTCTGTTGTAAACTATGGTAACTGTAGTGAAGATAGATGCTGTTTTAAGTTTAGTCTGCAAAAACTCATATTATATAGAATTTTAAGTTCAGAGGTAGGAAAAAAAGTAAGTCAAATACCCTTCTAAATTTTTATTCTATTTAAGTTCATATGTATATCAGCATATGGGCAATGTCAATGGTAATGCCACAATGTTGATTTTGTATACTTTTGAAGGGACAAATTTTATATAAAATAATCAGTAAAAATGGAAGAATAGACATTACTGCAACATTGTGTAAATTCAAAAATTTTATTCAAGTTTACTTACTCCCTGCAATTCTTTACAGTGTTCTGTTTGCTTAAGGTAAATGTGAGCCAAGTGAGGCAAGATGACCCCAAGCTTTCTGTGAAAAGATGTTTTTTGTTACCTTACATACTATATTTACCAATGTAACAATAGAACTAGGAAAGGTTTTAAAGTTCATTTACTCTAGCACTCTCATTTTACTGATAATAATATCATTACTATAGTTTTACAGATAAAGAAACTGCAACTCAGA
>CM053582.1:394773270-394801300 GCA_028627135.1 Pseudochirops cupreus
GGCTGAGCTCTCCTCCTCCCTCTCTCTCCCATGATCTTTCTTTTCTCCAAAGAAGGAATCAAGGGTTTGGGAGCTGTTCTTACTTTGCTTCTTATGCTTATTCTTACTCATGGTTGTTCAGTCTGTGATTTTTTTTTTAAATCTCTGTGGGGCTCTGCTTCCAGAAGGGAAAGCTCTGTCCCAAATCGCTGGGGTCCTCCCGGCTGCCATAGCTCTCAGGAAGATGCTGGGACTCTTCCTAATTACTTCTGGCTGACTGGATAATGAAGACTCCAAGAGCGAGGCCCAAGATGGCGATCCGGATCCAGGCTGCTCAACGTGAGAGCACTGGCCTGAGAACAATCATGAAGTCCCCCTGCTGTCTGCAGGCTGCTGGCAGGAAGCTACAACATGGAGGTGGGTGCAAAACCTCTGCCTTTTCGCTTTTCTGCTCTGGAGGCCTTTTGGCCGTACTGCTTATCTCCCCCTTTCACAATCCCTACTTACAGCTGCTGCTAATCTGCTCACCTGAGAGGCTCCTCTGCTCCTCCCATGCAGCGGCCCCGGGGCACAGCCGCGGCTTCAGGGCAGGCTGGTTTTTGGTTCTCAGTGCTGATATGTTTCCTCATAGCCGAGCTTACTTTAGTGGGAAGTATCTTTGTGTTTGTTTTGGAGTTCTAGGATTGGTTTAGAGTCCTGTTTTATGGGTATTTTGGGGTGGCTATGTGAGAACTGCAATATGTTGCTGCTGCTATGCCGCCATCTTGGCTCCGCCCCTATTTTTTTCAGTCTTTTGGTCTTGTTTTATTGTTCCTTGATTTCTCATAAAATCATTAGTTTCCATTTGCTCCATTCTAATTTTTAAAGAATAATTTTCTTTAGTGAGCTTTTTGATCTCCTTTTCCATTTGACAATTCTATTTTTTAAGGTGTTATTTTCTTCACTTTTTTTGTTGTCCCCCTTACCATGCTCTTGCCTCATTTTTCATGATATTCTTGCATCACTCTCATTTCTGTTTCCAATTTTCCCTCTATATCTCTTATTTCATCTTCAAAATTCTTTTTTGGCTCTTCCACAGCCTGAGACCAACTCATATTTTTCTTGGATGCTTTGGATGTAGGAGCTATGACTTTGTTGTCTTCCTCTGAGTATACGTTTTGGTCTTCCTTGTCACCATTGTAACTTTCTATAGCCAGAGTTTTTTTTTTTCAGTTGTTTGCTCATTTTTCCAGTCTATTACTTGACTTTTAACTCTTTGTTAAACTAGGGCTCTGCTTCCTGGGCGGCAGGCACACTGTCTCAAATTTTAGGGGTTTTGTACAGCTATTTTCAGAGATTCTTCTAGGGACCTGTAAGTTTTCAGTTCTTCCAAGGAAGTAAGATCTAAGGTGAGGTGTTTAGTCCTCTCCTAACCTGAGCTCTGGTCTGTGAATGACCACAAGCCCTCTTTTCTGAAGGGTTCTCCCCTCTACTGTGGCCACAAGCTCTAGTGTGCTAGTGCTCCTCCTTGCCCTGGAACTGCCACCCAGATCTGAGTATGGACAAAACAATATATTCCTGCCTCAGTGCTAGCAAAAAAGGCCCCTGTAATCCCCTTTTGACCAACTGTTTGACCCCCTTACCATCTGTGGACTGAGAGCTTCAGAAGCAGCTGCTGCTACTGCCACAGGTGATTCAGGTGCTCCCAAGGCCTGCTCCTGGTTTGCTATGACCAGGGCTGTGCTGGCTAGGTCTGCACTGAACTGTGTTTCACTCTCACTCAGGACAGATCTTTCCTGCTGACCTTCTAAGATGTTTCTGGCATCTATGTGCCAAAGATCTAGAAACTACCACTGCTGCCAGTGATACAGTTGCCCAGAAGTCTGCTTTAGGCTTTGCTGGAGCTAGGTCTGCACTGGTGTGGCCTGTGCTGGACTATGCTCCTCTCTCACCCTAGAGCAATAAACCTTTCCTGCCGACCTTCCAAGTTGTCTTGGGCTAGAAATTTGTTTGATTGTATCTTTTTGTGAGATTTGCTGATCTAGAATTTGTTTAGAGTAGTTTTTAAAAAGCATTTAGAAGGGTTTGGGGGAAAGCTTAGGTGAGGCCCTCTTTACTCTGCCATCTTGGCTCTGCCTCTAACTGGTATTATTCTGGTATGGTCAAAGAATGCTATTGAGCCAGTGATTCATGATGCCAGCAATCCTATGGGGTTTTACATCTCTGAAATGCAGGGGGTGTTCTCATGGGAAAGACTGGGAGAATAATTATTTTCTCCTGACTAAATTTCCTGAATATGACCCTGGCTGATTTTAAGCCTGACTCAATGCGATTGGCCATTTACATACTTTTGTCTGGAATTGATATAAAGTTTGGGAATAGTTGTTCCATTATTGTATAGTTATGTCTCTATTTTTCTTTTATGGCAAATTCTATACTCATGTCAGATGATCAGTATGAAAACTATATTAAATCCTTATCATATGAGCTAATATTGGAGCATATCTGTGTTACTATAGTAATGTGTAAGTATAAGATTTAAGCTATTTGGCCTAGAATTTTAGTTCTTTCTTTATTCCAAACAAATAACTAATTAAGTATTTAGCCTTGACATCTTTTCCTAGTTCCTGTATAAGTTAGGGTCCTTTAGTTCCTCATAATGGTATGGGGATAATTAGGTCAAAGACTTGTGAAATCAGGATAGGATTCTGTTATTTACTTAATATTATAACTGTCTCAGTTCTGCTACAATTAGTTATCTTAGAAGAATGGCTTGTAGTCTATGTTGAAAATGCCTTAAAAGAAATATCCACTTTAATTAGGGGTTATTTATTGAACATGGTTAGAAGTTGAAAATATTTCATTATAAATAACTTACTTGATAAGCACTGTTTTAAAATTGATTACTCAATGTATTTATGTATACCATCCCTGAACTTTTTGTTACAATTGTAATTTGTTAATCTGGCAATTTTTAAATGAATTCATTTATATATTGGAGTCCATCTTCTTATAAAAGGTGTTCTGTTATTAATTTCTTAGTGGAATCTCATCCTCCTAATGGGAGAATGAATGATAATGAAAAGTATAAAAACTGATTTCAAATTTTTCTGTTTTTATTTGAGTTTCTTAGATATATCAATAAGACAACTGTCCAACCTAAAAATGTAAGTTCCCTGGTCTAAAAGCTTCCAAATTTGATTTTATAATAATAGAGATATAAGGGCTAAGTTAACTTTATTTCACCTGGTTATTGAAAAATTAATTTTAATTGTTTTAGAACCATTTTTAGGAGATTTTTTTAACAAAGAAACAGGATCTCAACAAATAACCCGAGTCTAAGAACACAGTCAGCCAGAAACTGCTTAGACCACACTCAGACCAGAGAACTTCATCAGATGGTATCCAGAGAACCAGGCAGCTGTATGAGATGAGACTTTTGAGCCCTACAGGGACAATTTCATTCACTGTTTACTTTTTCCCTTTGTGCCTCTTTTCTGTAAGGTCTCCTTACTAAAGAGGACTGCCCCTTTTGGTTTAGTCAATTTGTTGATCACATATCTCTCTCCAAAACTTCCTCACGTTCAGTGTGCCATACACTTCTTATTTAAACTAACTGATATTTTATCCACAAGGACTTGGGAAAGATGACCTTATCCATACAGTTTCTAAGGTAGTAGTAAGGTCTGCCTCATCTTGATTATTTGGGCATTATGCCCCAACACTTAGCGTACCGCACTCCAAGTGTAATATCTGCTTGTCCATTCCTTATAAAGTGAAGCCACACACAAGGAATGTCCATCGAATACCAAATGAAGCAACACATGATAACTTCCACTCTGACAACTTGTTTGCTACCTTAGTGAAGGAAACTGCTATCATGGCTACCCACTTTAGGAGCAGTGAAGGGAAAAAAAAGAGAGAAAAAAGATAGAAGTACTTCAGAGAAAAAACAGTCTGCAAATTGCTCAAAAAGCTTTACTTCCTTTACAACTTATAAATCTGTGAATGGCTAAAGAAAATTAGCCGTGATTTGGCAAAACCCTACTCTGAAACTTCACAATCAGCAAATTGGCAAAGATGATAAGATGGGAATAATTAATATTGTAGTGGCTGTATAAAGAAAGGAATACTAGTAAACTGTCCATGGCACTGTGAATTTGTCAAGCCATTTTGAAAAATAATATAAAATTATGCTAAGAAAGTGACTAAGATACACCCTTTTACCCAAAGATACCACAGCTAGATGTATTCTTCAAGGATATTAAAGACAGAAGGAAAGCTATCATATTCATCAAAATATTCATAGTAACACTTTGTGATAACAAAGAACTGAAAATTAAGTCAGTCAACTAGGGAATTACTAACCAAAATGTTTATGTTAAGTTGTTGATGAATGTGATGGAGTCTTAATAAAGCTGCCCCCAGGCCCAATATTCTAACTTCCTTATAGACCCCACTGAGCAGCAGGCCCACTGCCCTTACCTAGCTATTTACTTCCCCCCCCCCCATACTCAATATCCTAACTTCTTCATATATGCCTCACTGCTCCCTAGAACAGCTGTGTCTCTGAACTCATATTTCCCACAGAAACAGCAGGCGTGTTCATATGATGGGATCAATGCCACTGCCTCTAGCTAGCCACTGCTCCCAAAGCTGTTCCTCGTACTTCCCACAGAAACAGCAGGTATGTTCATACACTCAACTACAACCACATCCATCTAGTCTCAGACAGGACCACAATACTCAAACAATCAGAAAGCAGCACCACCAGGATGCCCAAGCAGGATGTGGACCCCAAAACAACAGAAGGGACTTTCCCTAAGCAGACACCTGTGCAGCAATAGCAAAAGCTGTCCTTTAGGTAAACTTGTGATGCAGAGATGCTTATTATAATATCATTATTATACATACCCCCCCAATGGGTTTTTCTGTATGTATTGTGGTAACTGCATGTGCAGTTTTACTGAGACTGAGACCCCTCTCCTATTACCTAATCCTTTAACAAGCCCCTCCTGCCTTTTTAATATTCATAATTTCTGTTATGTAATTGCATCTTTATCCTATAAAAATTTATCTTACTTTCTCTGAAGTTGCTGGCTCCTCTTGGAATTTAGTCTGCTTCATGAGAGGCTTCAGTCTCAATAAATGCCTATACTTGGATTAGAGGTGGTCTCACTCTTAATTCTTTGAGATGGTTCCACTACAACACATCACGAAACTGCAACAAAGGCAATTATATTACTTGTTTCCTCACTAAGTTTCCAGATGCCCTAGGACACACCATTTCAGAGAACCCTGGGAACCAACCTCTTCTGGAGATCTCTGCTATACAGTACCACCAGAGTCTGCTCACTCTTGTTGTAAGACTAGGCAGTTGACGGCAGTGCTGAGACCTTCAGCGTTATGGCCCAGGAGAGATGGTGAACTTTCTAATTACGTGTCTTCATTTGTACAATTACTTTCATTCATCAACACTTTGCCTAGACACAACTTTTCTCACCTTTAAACATTATTTTCTTTTATGCACTCTACAATTCAGTCCAACTGGCCTTATTTTTGTCCCTCTCATGTAACAATCCATCTTTTATCACCATGGCTTTGTACTGGTTATTCCCCCATGCTTTGAACGCTTTCACTTCTTGACATCATCTCTTGGAATTCCCTCCAGACACTACGCCCAAAGGGCAATAAAAACGTGCGTCCCTTTTGCCCCAGCAATGCCACTTCTAGGGCTGTATCCCAGAGAGGTCATACAACAGGAAAAGGAGCCCCACGTACGAAAATATTTATAGCAGCTCTTTTTGTGGTGGCAAAGAATTGGAAATTGAGGGGATGCTCATCATTGGGGTAGTGGCTAAACAAGGTGTGGATGTAATGGAAGACTACTGTGCTACAAGAAATAATGAGCAGGCAGATTTCAGAGAAACCTGGGAAGACTTATGTGAACTGATGCTGAGTGCGGGGGACAGAACCAGGAGAACTCTGTACACAGTTACTGTCACATTGTGTGATCACTAACTTTGATAGATTTGGCTCTTCTCAGAAATGCAAGGTTCTAAGGCAACCTGAAAAGGTTCATGACAGAAAATACTAACCACATTCAGAGAAAGAATTACAAAGTCTGAATGCAGAATGCATACTATCTCTTCTCTCTCTTTTCTGTTTTGTTTCTTCTTTCTTGTGCTTCATTCCATTGGTTATAATTCTTCTTTGAAATATGACTAACGTGAAAATGTTTAATGTGAACGTATATGTAGAGCCTATATAAGACTGCATGCTGTCTTGGGGAGGGGAGAGGGGAAGAAAATTTGGAACTCAAAAGCTTGTGGAACTGAATGTTGTATACTAAAAATAAACGAATAAATTAGGGAAAAAAACTTCAAAAAAACAAACAAAAAAGGAATTCCTTCCAGACTCAGTTTATGAATCAACTTCTACATGAGATCTCTCCTAGTCTCTCAGTGCCTGCCACAAGGTAGGTTCTTAATAAATGCTTGCTGACTAATTAAATGAACAACAAAAACAAAAACCCAAACAAAAACGAAACAGTTTCTAACCTCCAGGAATTAACATTCTATTATGGGAAAACAATATCAACAAAGGTCAGTCCAAAAAAATTTTTTTGACCTGGTGTGATTGAACTGGTGTACAGACAGATCTTCTACTATAGAACTTCTACTAGACATTCTTATTACCCTCTTTGAAACTTATAGTCATAAAGAATTGGGACCCTAAGGAGTTAAGTGATATAGTTAAAATATTTCTAAGTAGCTAACTCATTTCATGGTTCAACTTAAGTGTAGACTCCAATACTAACCCTTTCTTCATCTTCCTCCATGTTGTTAGTACTAACTTCTCCAAATTTACTTATTTATTTAATATTTATTTATTACTTAAATATAAAATGTAGATAAACAAATACAAAGTAATTTTTTCCAGTGGAAGTAGACTCAGTCACACGAGGGGGAATCAAGAACATGCTTATATAATACTTTGTGCTTGAGTTGAGCCTTAAAGGAAGCCAGAAAGTCCAAGAGAAAAAGGGAGAGGGAAAGAAGAACATTCTAGGAAGAAAGGATAACTTATACAAGTACTTAAAGTATGAGAAGAAATGTTGAAGAACCAGGCAATTAGTCATTTTGGATGGAACACTGATTGATTGGTTGGTTAGTGGTTGTTGTCCTTCATTCTCAAAGAGGACCAAAATGACATCCCTATGCTAAAGGCAAGTTTCAATGTGTCCGACTGTGGCTGATGAGACCAATATAAGCTCAGAAGGCTCTACCACAGATGTGGCACAAATAGTCCTTGTGAACATTTGGGGTGGATTCTCCAAATTTGTGCATCCTGCATTTCCTTTGAGCTGTTTCAATTCTGCTCTGCTCACAAGGACAGTACCTTCTCTGACATGGGCACACCATGCTGAGCAGTCCTATGCCAGTGCCTCCCATGTCACAAATCAATTCCAAAGTTCTTAAAAGAGACCTTGAGAGTATCCTTGTATCACTTCTTCTGACCACCAGGTGAACACTTGCCCTGTGTGAGTTCTCCATAAAAAAGTCTTTTTGGCAAGTGTACATTTTGCATTCAAACAATGTGGCCAGCCCATCAGAATTGTGCTCTTTGAAGCAAAGTTTGAATGCTTGGCAGTTTAGTTGGAGCAAGGACCTCAGTGTCTGGTACCTTATCCTCCCAGGTGATCTTCAGAATCTTCCTAAGACAATTCAAATGGAAGTAATTCGCTTTCCTGGCATGGCACTGTCCAGGTTTCACAGGCACACAACAATGAGGTCAGCACTACAGCTATGTAGACCTTCAGTTTGGTAATCAGTCTAAAACCTCTCCTCTCTCACACTTTCCTTTGGAGCCTCCCAAACACTGAGCTAGTTCTGGCAATGCATGCGTCAACCGCATTATCAATGTGAACATCCCTGGAAAGTACACTATCAAGGTAAGTGAACTTATCCATCCACAACATTCAAAACTTCTCCATTTGCTGTAACCAATGGTTCCACATATGGATGGTGTGGTGGTGGCTGATGTTTTCTTGTTGTTAATTGTTAGGTTGAAATCAGCACAAGCAGCACAGAATTGATCCATGCTTTGTTATATCTCAACTTCAGAGACTACATTGAGTATAGGGTATATGTTCAGGGAGGGCTGAGACACTTCTGGTGTGATGGCTGCCAAGTCTTTTTCAGGGTTGCTTTCCACTTTTTGTTGTCCACCTGTTCTACCCAACTCTCATCTGTGGCTCCAAGAAGCTGTAGCATGCACAGTGGCTTCATCTTGGTAAATCGTTTTGGTAGATTGCATAAACCAGGTTGAGGGCAATCAAGAGGTCCCAAACGCATTGGTGAGTTAGAGGGGATGGAATGAAAAGTTTATGAAGAGAAATAATATGAAATGAATCTAGAAAAACAGGTTGGAGTCAGATAATGAAAAGATTTGAATGACAGAGAATTTTATAATTGATCCTAAAGAAAATGGCAAACCACTAAGGTGATTTGACTAGGGGAGTGACATGGTTTACTTTATACTTTAGGAATATCAACTTGGCAGTAGTAAGAAGCCAAGATTGGTGAGGGGGATACTAGATTCAAGGAGACTGAGTAGGAAGCAATTACTCTATGGAGAGGTGATGAGCTCTTCACCTAGGTGGCAAAGTGAACTAAGAAAAGAAGTTGAAAAGAGACCTTTTGGAGGCAGAATTCATGAGATTTAGCAACCTACTGGTTATGAGAAGTGAAAGAGAGTGAAGATTAATGAAGCTAGAAGCCTGTGTGACTAGAAAAGTAGCAGTGTCCAGAAGAGAAACAGAGGAATTTAGAACGGTTTATGAGGGACATAATGAGATACCACTATCCCTTGAAGTCCTACCTTATCTAAGGGTCACTGAGGGAACAAAGGGAAAAAAGAGGAAGAGGAAGAAAGGACTGAGTGTTTCTTGAACTTGAATCACCACAGATGAAATTAATCAAATTGGTTGAGGAAAGAGGGAAGAGGTATCTAACAAACCATATTCTTTACTGGGTCAAGCAAGGAAAAGTTTAAAAAAGAAAGATTACAGTAGCAGAAGCAAAGAAATGTTAAAAAGAGGCTTGGAGGGAAGGGAAGAGAAGGAGGATAGTTGTGTGAATTATGAAAAAACAACTTCAAGCAAAACAAAATATAGCCCTAGAGAAAAGACTGTAAGAAAGAGAATGATCTATTGATTTTAATTTGAGCAGAAGGGAGACAGAGATTAAATGGTCTCAAGCCATACAACTGCAGATTCCTAGTGCTGATTTATTATTGCATGCAAAAACATATTTAAAACACACATAAATTTTATATGGAGTTAAAATTATGGATTGGAATGGAATTATGACTTAGTTGAATCTATGAAATCAAAATGCTAATCATTATCACAGACAAGGCAAGTATATGATTTAAAAAGGAAGAAAGAGGTTTCGTGCTACCAGATCCCAAACCATACTACAAAGCAGCTGGTTAAAAAACTGGCACAGTGCTTGGCACATTGTAAACACTTAACAAATGCTTGTTGACCATCTGGTACTGTATAAAAAGTAGAAAACAGGTCAGTGGAATAAACTAGATAAGCAAAACCTAGAAACAAATTAATAAAGAAGTCTACTATCTATTAAACCCAAAAGCATAAATGGCGAGAGAAGGAACTTTTTATTTGACAAGATTCAATGGGAAACTGGAAAACTCCCTGGTAAAAAGTTAGATTAAATCAGTATCTTATGCCATATCTTTAACAATTGTGAATAATGTATAATCAAAAGAGAAGAAACTATAAATGACAAAACAGACAACCTAGATTACATAAAATGTAAAAGTTTTTGTACACATAAAATCAATTCAGCTAGAATCACAAGAAATAATCTGGAATTATGACAAACAAGTTATTCAATTGTTTATATCCTCTGTCCCAGAAATCCCACTACTGGGACTTGGAGCCCAGTGAAGTTATTGACAGCAAGAAAAAATACACGTATACAAAACTATTCATAGCAACATTTTTTTTCCTCCTGCATGAATGTAAATCAGTTTTTGAAGGGCCAAGAATACTTCCTCAAAGATGATTTAAGAAATTAAGAATTCAACATGGCAAATCTAAAACCTAACCAAAGAGTTTTTGTTTTAGACTATGGACTAAATATGCTACTTGCCATAGATGCCTGTCAAAGGGAATTAAGTATGCCTTGAATATGTGACCCTAAAAGTAGTTACCCTGGCAGCATTCCTTAAATGTGGTTCACCTATATTTGGCACATAGCATCATTCTATATAATGTACAGAATACTGATTTGTGGTAGCTCTGGCCCTATTTAATTATAAACCAAAACAAATCACTGAACTCTATTTAAATGACTAAGCATACATAAAGTGAATTCAAGACTTACTGACCCTTTAGAGTTTTGCAAATCATTAGGATAATTTGTCTCTGTCAACGAAAAATGAATACTTCTTATTCCAAAATAAGTGAAAGAATCTGGGATGAGATATAACCCAGAAAACATGGGATACAATCAGTATACATTAAGCAATTACTTTCTATTTTCACTGGCTTATTCTTCTCTAAGTTTTATACATATGTGTGTACATGTCTGTGTGTGTTGTATGTGTGTATGTATATGTATGAAAAGTTAATATCACTTATATTCTCACTGTACAGACTGGCAAATTAAAGCCTGAGAAAGTTGAACAGCTTGACCAGCAACTAATAAGCTGACAGGAAATAAAGACCAAGCTAGAACTTTTCTTTTGATGTTTTCAGCCATATAACAAAAGATAAAAGCCACTGGCTTACCTGTGCTGGCAATCATTCTGGTCTGTAGATAGGGTTGTCAAACACTCATCATGGCCATGGAAAAAACGTACTACGTGCCCACCAAGTAGGTATCCTGTAGGAGAACCACATCTCACCTTTATAACGTTGAAACACTGAAAGCATGATTACAGTTGGTTTAGTTCCTGTAGCTTGTCTGTGGTAAAGAAGTCAAATACATGCAGGACTTAGTAACTAACATAAAACACTCAGGGGTATGAATGTTGGGTCTTACAGATTCATTCAATGAATTCAGAAGACTGAGAGAAAATAGGGGGAATGTAAAATAGACATTTTAGCTGAGAGTCAAGCAGTATAAAAGATAAATAAGCAGAATATCTCATTAAATCTGGGTTAATAATAGCTTCAATATTATAGTTAGAGAACAATGAAGAGGGGAGTTGGTATTAATAAAAGAATAGCACATTTAAATGGTTAAAATAGCTAATATTTAAATAAGCCAAGACATTCACAAAATGTGTATTTGGTGTAAAAATGCAAACCAACCAGCAATTACAAGAAAAGAAAGAATCGCGGGGAAAGAAAAGAGCAAGCTATTTTTTAGATATTAACTTTAATATACATTAACTTTCCAACTCATTTAACATGTTGCAGGTCAAACTTTGAACATTTCCACTGTAACAAAGGAAAGGGAAGGTGAAGTATTTCACCCATTCCTCAAATGAATTAACTCCTTCTATTTCATGGGTTTTAGTTTTTAGAACTGAATTTTAACAATTATAATTCAGGCAATAATATAAAAGGAATACTGATCCTTCATTCTCCCAAGAAACTATAGTCTTGGTTCTGAAAAGGATTAAGAGGGTAGCTGCCCTACCATGAACCTTTGAAAATGCCAATTCTACAGAGAGAACATTAGCTGTCCCTCTAAGTTCCAAAGTCCTTCAGGAGAATGTCCAAATAATCCTTGTAATTTGCATGTCAATTATGTATGGCTTCAATTTTTCTTAAATCATATAGCTGAATCCTTTGTAGGGACTGGTTTCAATTATTCTAGGAATTTGATTGGATCCCTGAAAGTAAGCAGCTTCTGATAATGTGTAACTAATCCCTGGGAAAATTTACCTTTAGTTCATCACATAAAGTAGGAATCATGGTAACACCTTGCCATTTATCTCTGCCTTTTCTTCACCTGAGCAAGTAAGGATTTCCTTAAATAACAATAACACCCCAAAGTCCAGCTCCATTTTCCTGTCTTGTTGCACTGATGCCTCCAACTGCATCAGAACATTTTTGGGATTTAGGAATAAGTCATGGTACATCTCATTAGAACAATAATGGTCCAGTTTAATAAAAAAATTAAATACCTTCCATGATCATTCCCTTGATTAAACACTCCATTATTTTATGATAGCAGAACTATGCTTCCTTCTGAGTCTCTCATTTACATTAATTGTCCCTTAATAACTTGACATGGATCACATATGTTTTCCTTGTCTTAAATGGAATTTGTACCAGTGAATACTGTGAAGATATTTTCAGCTGGACAAAGATAAGTTGGATAAATCAGGCAATTTACAGATTATCTAAGTCATGTTCTTAACATATTAAAGAGTTTTCTAAGTATTTCTTTGTTATGATAAACAGTGTCTAATTGATCCCAGCTCTCTGTGAGAGCTGAAGACCAGTTCAAAGTTGCATTAGAGGAGTAGATATTTATATCTAGATCTTCCTGATTCCAACAAGGAAGCTTTAGAGAGAATCAGAAACCAAAAATTTAGAGTAGAAAGGGACCAGAGAAGACTTGTTCAAATACTTATTTTTTAGAAAGAGAAACTGAAGGTTAAACAACTTATCCAAGATCACACAAGCAGAAAGCAACAGAATTAGGATATGAACCCAGGTCCTCTAACTCCAAATCCAGTATTCTGTTATAGCAAGCTACCTTCATTAAAATGTAGGAAAAAATATTAAAATGGGGTATTTCTTTAAAAAAGCATAAACACATGGGGCATATCATTTGCAAGGGTAATTATTTAAAGTGGAGTTCCTATGAACAACATGAGTAACAATGACCAATGAGAGTCTCAGTTTAGAAAGTAGAGCTCTTTTGACTTCCATGGAAAGACATTTTTGGAATAAATGTTACCAATTTAAATTGTTTGTAAATAAATTAATATTGAATGTATTCAGCAATCAATCCCAAATTATCATAAATATTAAGGGAATGATACTTGAAATCCTAAAAGAAAAATGGTTGTATGACTATGAAGAAAACTAAAATATGACATAAATTCATGCTTATGGGAATGAAAGTCAAATGGAATAGTTCTCACGTGAAATTTTCATAACTCCTACTGGCTTTAGGAAGAGAAATTCATGTAACAACAAATCATGCTACCTTTTTACCAAATTATTCTGCTATACTGTAAAAGTGAAATACATGCATTGCAAAAAATAAAGTTTTTTTCTGTGTCCTGTGACATGGTAGGGAGTGAATGCATGTTATCAGAGCAAACCTTCTTCGATGCTACTTCCTGAGCATGTAGGATGTACATTCCAGAGTGTTTGCATAAAAGAGGCATCCACTTGTATGTTGCCATTCGATATGGAGAGATGCTGCAACAGAGACAAAAATAAGACATTCTTCCCCAATGCTATCCTACAGGAAGTAGCTCATATGAGTCAACCAATTCCTTGAGCTACATAAATGTTTTTTTTTTCCTAGCTTCACAATTTTCCCAAAAGTCATTCTAGAATTTTAGGGTTTAAGTCAAACACTGCTGCAACCATTGGGCTGGACCTGCATAGCCTGTGACAAATTATTCTAATCAACCCCAAATCTTCAAAATGAAGTATTCTAGGAAGTATTCAGCAAGAGGAAGGCAAGTGTTTATTTTCTCCTCAGCTATTTCACAGTGTCTGCTCAATTGCAGTAGTGGCACAAATAACAGGAATAACTTCAGGTATATGACTAGATCTATTACAAACTGTGAAGCAGACTGAGTTTACACTGACATTCTTACTTCTTTCAATATCCCTACCTCAACTGCCCCAATTATGTTAGTATCCTCAAATGAAATTTTACTCCATCTAGGCCTTCCTTTCTCTATAGAAGTCCATACTCTAAACTTTTTTCTGAATTCTTGATCACTGAATAAAAACTTAGTTTTCCTATGACTTTCAAAGTCTTGCTCTCGACTAAGAGAAAGATAGCTAAATTGATAAACAAATTTGTGACAATGGGGTAATGGGATGCCAAAAACAGTGAATGAATATTTACCCTATCCGGCAATTTCCATTTTAAAAAATGATTTCTGAAGATAAGGCTATGACCTCAAAGAGCGGTTATAAGAGTTGTAATTTCAGGGACCAATTCAAACTTGTCAGAGAAACTCCTTAAGGCAGGGAAACCTACAGGTGGGTCTCAAATAAGACTATACTTATATCTAGTTTATCTTCACAGAGACCTGGCTCCATCCAGTTGACAGTGGAGATCAACGCTCAGCAAATTATCCATAAACAGGAGATGCTAAGCAGAAACAGCCCCAAAACACACACCACTTACAAGATATCTTTCCGAAGACACGCTGACAAGGATGAGGTCATCACCGATTCGCACCTTCTCTCCTTCAGATCTCTGTTTGGACGCAGGGTGTATGGTCCACCAGCATGCTTCCCCTACACAGAGGCTGCTTGAGTTAGTAATTTCAGTACCTCCTTGTAATAAGAGCCTCCCTCAAATAATAAATAGCAGCTACACATACCTGACCAAAAAAGAAAACCTTGGTTTTTTTTAATAGTTCAGTCTCTCCAACTTTTTTTTCTTTTAATGAACACATTTCTTTTTCCTTTAGCTCCCTCTATCTTATCTATTTTTCAATGACTGTGACTCTTAGGAACTAGGGGCAGACAAGATAGATGGCTATCTGGGATGAGCCACAGGCACACAGGGAGAACCACCTAGATATAGTTTTTAATATTCATTAATAACTTGATCATCTTATTTATTTATTATTTATTTATTCACTCATTTTTTTTTCAAATGCATATATTCTTGATGTCAGAAATTCCACTGTCATAGCAGATAGGCATTTACTTTGTGGCGAGGCAAGTTGTATGTGTTACATTGAAGACTCAACATATACGGGGAACGGCAACACATTAGGAAATATCTTCCAAACCTTAACTGTATCACATAGTTTGTCCCAGCCCTGCTCTCAAAGCTACATCCCCTTCATTCTCCTGTCTTGGTAGTCAGGCAGGGATCACTAAACTTTAGAGTTCCCATGTCTCCTAAACTGTGGGAGACTGCATAATTATTGTAGGAAGTGTGCAAATTCACACACAAATTCACAATTAAGCAATCTTGCCTTCTGGAGACAAAATATTACATGCTGAATATATACGATATACCACATACTACCATTCTAAAATGTATGGCACTGTTGTTGTGATCAATAAAACTTAAATTCGTCAGAAACTACTAATATTGTATATACAAACATCAGTTGGGGAGCTACAAAAAATCTCTTAAATGATGAATCTTCCTACTAAGAAAGGCTGGGAAACACTAAGCACTGTGCCATGATCTCATTTTACAGACGAACAAATTAAATTCCAAAGAAGATCAATCATTTACCTTAGTTAGTTAGTAATAACAAAATCATTTTTTTCTAATTCCCAAAAAGGGAGATTAATCCCAGGACTTGGGATCAAAAATAGCTATAATAATGTCAATAGCTAGCAATTATATGTTATTTAGAGGTTTGCTCAGTGCTTTACAACTATCTCATGTTATACTCTCAGCAATCCGGAGAGGGTGCTATTGTTGAGGAAACTGAGGCAGACAAAAGTGAAGGGACTTTCCCAAGATCACTATTAAGAAGATGAGGTCGGATTTGAAGTCAAGTATTCTTGACTCCAGGTTTGGTGCTCTATCCACTGCACCACCCAACTGCTTATTAAGGTGCTTAATAAGTATGTTTCGAAAACAAGTTGTTTCCTTATAATGCCTTCTGAAGCTTGGTCTTAAAATTTCTGTGGTCAGGATGATCATGGTGAGCACATGTTATACACATAACAATTGAGAGTGTTTAGCAGAGAGAAGACTTGAGCAAAAATCATGATTGCTGTCTTAAATTATTCAGAAGGCTAAGGAAGATGAAGTAGGATTCTCTTTAGCTCCAGAAGAGAGAGACAGAACTAATGGGTGAAAATTACAGAAAAATATTTTTTTACCTATATAAGCAAAAACTTTCTAGAAATTACTGAAAATTAACAATGAGTTCTTTGTGAATAGGTATATTTGTGCTGAAAGTAGATGACCACTTGTTTGGAGTGGTCATACATGCATCAGGAATCATCTTGGATAAGATGACCTCAAAGATCCCTTCCAATTCTCATTTTCTATGAAAATCTGGATTCTTCAGCAAAAAAGTAAAAAAAAAAATTGTGTGAGATGATAAACATTGAAAGAGAGTATTACCAAGTTAAGTAAATGACTTCTTAGTTCAAATGTGAAAAGGATGCAAGATGCCAGATACAGTCATTCTGAAAGGGTTCTAGTTAAAATTTTGTGATTCATCTTCTCTGCTTTTCATCTATAGGCAAAAATTCTCCAATCTTGCGAGGCCAAAAACTATCAAAGAAAGAGAACTAAATATAGAATGGATAAACCTGGACCAAAACACCTAATTGGGGAAAAAGAGCCAGATATTGGTGCATCCCAATTCACTGCATGACCTTTTAAAGAAATCTAAAGGAAACTGTGAAGAATCAACCTTGGCAAAGGCACAAATAGCACCTTTTAGAAACTGATCAAAACTCTGAAGCTCCTTGATAGGTGTATCTCCCTCATATCTGTGTCAAGAGGTATAATGAATAGCCAATGGGAGGAAAGCTATAAGATAACCCTCGAGAAGGATAAGACTATTTTGAACAAGTTACTAGGATTTTCCTTTTTTTAACTCTTGCCCATGACATTCAAATTCCAACAGCATGCTTTGTTTATGCCAGGAAGATAATTGTAGATGAAGGAAGAAATGCACAGTAAGTGAAATAATAGGTAGACAGAACAAAAGTTAGGGCTGAGACACAAGTCTTATGATTTAACAGGTTTTTAGAGGGAAAAAACCCCCACAAAATAGCGCAGAACCCTTTTCTCTTTCAACAATGTTCTTTCCTCTTATCCCTTAAAATATTAATTCAACATTTACAATAAAAATCAAACAAACACTCTTTTATTCATGATGGGATGGGTCACTTAAGCTGGATTCCTGGATACTAATGATAATACTCTGAGCAAATTCCTTCCAATCACCTCAAATTTGGTAGACTTCTTTTTGGTGACACTTAACAGTCCTTTATTAGAGTTATAAACATCTTTACTTTCTTCTCACATATACATACTGATTTGGTCTTAAGAAAACAGAAAATGACTGTATGTGTATCCAAACTGAAGAACTGAAAAGAAGATGCTTTAACCTTGGACTTTATCCATACATAATCCTATTCAACCCCGTCAATTGCCTATATTACATGAATGGTTTTCATCACATCAATTTTCAATCACTCTCACACATAACTATTTTGATTCAGGATGAATCATTAAGACTTTTTAGTAAGCAGATAGGATGCATGCAATGCTTGAAGTTTAAAAAATATTTCATGTATATATCATCTCATTTTGAGCCCCTTTATAATCCTGGGAGATAGGAAAATTAATACTAGTTTCTTCAGTTTCTGATGAAGCTGAGGTTCAGAAAGTTTATGAAATTTGACTAAGGTCACAACAAAGTTATGGTTCAGCAGGAAAAAAAAATGTTGAATTTGGAGTCAGAAGAGCTGGGTTCAAAACCTCTTCTGCCCTTTACTAGGTAAGTGACCTTGGAAAAGTCACAACTCCCCCTGGTTCTCAGTTTACTTATCTATAAAATGACAGCTAAAATGTATGAACTCTATGATGCCTAGATCAATTATCCTATGGTCCCTACCAGATTTAAATCTATGTTCTATGAATTATTATCTAAACTTTCTGACATCAAACCTCCCATGGAATAAGCAAAAGATTGAAAAGAAGTGCCATGTAAAGAACATCAGATCTAGAGTCAGAGTTTTTGTGTTTGAATTAGCCCCGCTATTTACTACCTATACAACCTTGGGCAAATTACTTTACCTTAACAAACTATGGATTCCTTATCTGTATGCAATGATTAATGTATGTATGTACAGATTACATATCTGCATGTAATATACAGATTCCATACCTATATTATGACATATATTCCATATCCCATATGTAAAATGAGAATTGAAGATCAGGTGAGTTGACCTCTAAGGTCACTTTAAATTTGGGGGTGCTGTGAAGGAATCTCTTCAATGGAAAGAGTAGAATTCACTCTTCTTTAAAAGAACTCAGAGATCTGTGATAAATCTTCTTGAATAATGTTTTTAAATTTATTTTAAAACTATCTTCTGTTTTCCAATTTTAAATTACATTTTAATGACATAAGAACAATCTTATATCCCTTTTTCTCTAATGTCCTACAAAGTTTAAGGCCTAGTTTATACTTAGGAGTTAATATATTCAGAAAACAGAAGTTTGCTCTTTGAGTCAATATTTACTGAATCACAAACTATCAGAGGAAATGGTATTTGAAAATGAATATAAATTCAGATGAATACAAAGAAACATCAAACCACAAGAAAGAAATTTTATTTGCAAAGTGAGGAAGTAGATCAGGTACTGTCATACAACCTTTTGTCCCATAGATAAATGGTGAGGGTAAAAAGGACAATCTCCTCAGCCTTGATTAATACCTTTTACAATGCTCTTGGGTAAGAAGCACAATATGAATTTCATTTTGATCAAGACATAGGCAGGACAAATCTTGTCAGGTGATCTACAGAATTTCATTTATATATATTTTTTATAAGCAGATCTTTTATCACTTTTATAAGCAGATCTCCCTTAGCCTTAGCCCATTTGTACTGAATCTGCCATGGATTTAATTATACGTCATTCATTTACTGAAACATTTCAGAACTTAAATATTCTCTTAACTTCTAAATTTAAGAGACCTTTCTCAGCTCTCATTCTTCTCAACTTCTAAATCCCTAGTTTGCTTCAAGGCCAAGTTCATGTAGCATTGTGTAGGGGAGCCTTTTGTAATGTTCCTAGATATCATGGCTGTCATCTTCCTCAAGCTATCATGTATGTATATGTTTATGTGTTGTACTCTACAGAAGAACATAAGTTCCTTTAGTGTAGGGATAATTTTTTTTTGTTTTATATCCCCCGCATTTAGAAAACAGTAGATGTTTAATAAATGCTTATTTGTTCATGATTATTAAAGCTCTGGTCCCTTCTCCTTCTCCCCCAAATAGAAGAAAATAAGTTCAGGTAATTTCCACAGATCTGGTGAACAGGAAAATTACAATAAAACAAGGGATAAAGGTACTCATAGCAAATAAAAAAGATAATTTGGTTATATGAACTTGAAAGGGTTTTACACCAATAAAAATAAAGCAGGAAGTATAAGAAAGGAAGCTGCCAATAGGGAAAAATAATATTTTTTCAAATATCTCAAAAAAGGATTTGTTATCCAAGATATGCATGGAAATAATGCAAATAAACAAGATAAAGGGCCATTTCTTAGTGGAAAAGTGGTCATAGAACATGAACAAAGTTTTCACAAAGAAAAATTTAAAACTATTAACAACCATATTTGCTGCAAATCATAAATAAGGGAAATTTAAATCAAAACAGCTCTGAGGTTTCACCTCATGATTACTAAATCACAAACTATCAGAGGAAATGATATGCAGAAGACTGACAAACATGATCAAAAAATGGGAACTGGTAATATATTGGAGATACTAGGGCACTATACTGCTGGTAGTACTATAAACTGGTCCATCCATTCTGGAAAACATTTTGGAATTAAGCAAAGAAAATTACTAAAATGTCTATACCCTTTGGCCCAGATATCCTGTAACTTAACATTATCCCCAAGGGAGTCAAAGATAAAAAAAAGACCTCTTACACACTGAAATACTTATAGCAGCATTTTTTGGTAGTAGTTCAAGGAACTAGAAACAAGATTGATGTTCATTAAGTGAGCAACAGTTAAATATATTGTGGTACATGAATATAATATAGTATTGCTGTGCTTTAAGAAATACTGAATATTATGAATACTGAAAAGCATAAGATTTATCCACACTAATGGAAAATGACATGTACAGAATGAGGAAAACAATATGCAGAATACATTTTAAACAGAAAGAACAACACAATAAATGAATTCTACAAAATTATAAGGACCAAGTTTGACCCCAAAGAAAATATATGAAAAGATAACTCCACTCTTTTTCTGCAGAGGTTAGGGGCTATGTGTGTGGAAAACTCCATACAATGTCAAACTTCTCTGATGTTTTCGAATTTTGCTGAAGCATTTTTTTCCCTCTTTGTTATACTTTGATATAAGGTATGACTCTCTGGAAGGGAGAGAAGAGACAGCATACTTTGGGAAATGAAGGTAATGTAAAATTAAAAGGTGTTAATTTTTTAAAAAATTAACTAAAATAAAGATGAAAAATGCTTATTGGATTGGATTGCTTGAATACTTCCTAAGATAACAAGCTCACTATGGTATTTCACAAACCGACAACAGATCACTGTTGGACAAATCGAGTTGTCAAAAAGAGTTTTTTCCCCCTATACTGAGATGATATCTGCCTACTTGTTTCTGGTCTTTCTGTATGAAAAAGCAAATCTGCTTCCACTTCTACATGATGGTCTCTGAAAATATTTTAAGATCACTATCATATCACTCTCTTATTAGTTTTTTTGTCAGAATAGATGTTCCCAGTTTCTTCAACGATTTCTCATATAACATAGTTTCTAGACACTTCATCTTCCTGATCATCTTCTCTAGGTAAATTCCCTTATGTTAACATCTTTAATATTTGGCAGTTGAACTTTACCAGAATCTTCTAGATGTGATATGATCATTGAAGTGTCAGTATCATAAAAGAACTATTTCTTAAGAGGTATATACTATATTCTCTTACCGTTTGAATAAGTTTTTTCTTTTCATTTTAGCAGACAATTGTTGGGCATAATAAAAATTACACGTATGGATAATTATCTACTTACCTGCAGTACCTAAGACCCAGAGAAAAATAAATTATTTTTCCTAGGGATATACATGACTATTTGGTACAGTAGGAGTTAAAATAACATGCTCTTCCATGCTTAGTTGCCTTTTGAATTCCTTCACCTCCTCCTTAACACCTAATCCAGATTAGAAAGTACCATCCAACATTAGAAGTGACAGAATTGCAAGTGAATTATATGGGTGATAGTAGACCATGGCAACTAAGCAGTTACCAGAGAATGCTGGCATACCTGTGGCATGTTCCCGTAGTCCCACATCAAAGGCAAGTTTATCTGTCTGAGATCTTGATGTGGTCAAACATGTCAGATACTACAAAACACAAAGAATAACCACCGTTAATTTGTCAATCTTCCTTCCTTGAAATTCATCAGCATGTAGCTTCCAGGGATCAGTTTCTGCTGCCTGTTTTGCTTGATGACAGACAAGAATAATGGGGATTTATAACCCAAACTCTGAAAAATGCACAGAGGCATTCATTATGGGCCTTCCATCCAGCATCAAATAACAGAAAGAGGTTTTCTACTTAATATAACTACTAAGTATCCATAGCACATTAAAACTGACAAAAGCATACAACAGTCCTGTAAAATAGGAAGAACATGTGGTATCATCCATTTAAAGATAAGGAAATAGGTTCAGAAAGGTAAAGCAATTAGGAAGATTCAGACTTGGAATCTGAATCTAGATTTTCAGACTACTCATGATACCTCTCAACATGACTCAGGGTCATATTGTTTATGACTGTATCTATATATTTGCTCTTGAGGGGTATAATACCATATTAATTCATGAATAAACACAACCTGGGCTTTCTATATTTCAACTCTTGAAAAATTATATTTAACCAAAAAGTGAGTTTTATAGTGTTTTCATGATGCTATCGTGTACTTTTGAAGCCAAGAGAGGTCCAGTGGCAATGGCCACCCTTATTCGATAAAGTTAAAGAATGGGGGATGGGAACTCCTTTTACATAATTATTGTTGTTGTTCAGTCATGCCTGACTCTTCATGACCCTGTGGACCAACTGTCTATGGGATTTTCTTGGCAAAGATACTAGTTTGCCATTTCCTTCTCCAGTTTTATGCAGGCAGAGCTTAAAGTGACCTGCCCAAGGCTACACAGCTAGTAATTGTCTGAAGGTAAATTTGAACTCTGGTCTTTATGACTTCGGGCCCAGTGCTCTATCTACTACACCACCTAGCTGTCTAGGCAAATTTTTTATTCTAAATGGGGAGAATTATCACATCTCTGTCCAAAATTAAGCATAGTGTAGTATTCCTTGAATTTTTCAACTACCAATAAATCCTCAAACTGATTACCTGGTATTTAGCCAAACTTATCTGTGCCTTGAAAGTTCAGGATGGAAAGATCAGTTTTTCTCTGTAGCTAGATAAAAATGCTATCACAACAGAATTATTTAAAATGCAGCTTTGAAAGGCACTTCATAGCATGCTGCAAATGTATGCAAATTTTAGTTGAAAATAAAGTACTGAATTGAAATGCATGCCATTGCCACAGGGTGTCAGAAAGAGGATACTTCTTAGGACTTGCAGTAAATGTGAAAACATTATTGGAAACTGAAAGTCAAAGTCTTATCCAGAGGAAGCACAAACTTTTCAAAACTGTGATATATTACCATTGTTGGTTTGATTTCAAAGACAGTAAACCTAGTAAATAAAGTAGAATGGTCTATATTTTAAAGGGAATTAAAATTAACAGTCAAAATTTTACAATCCTTCTTAAAACTGGTGATACCCAGTTATGGAGTCATTGATTTGGTACCTTCTATCTAGTCCTAGTTCCCTGACTAGTAAGGGCTTCTGCCAACTATCTTCAAGATTTCTGGGTTAATGAAAGATCTCAGGATCCCTTTGCCACCCATTAGAATTTATGTTGGTTGATTTTATTTATATGGGTTCTTCCTAAAATTAATTTTCAGAGAATGAGAAACCCCACTCCAATTCTACCTATTTTATTCCTGCTTAGGTTATAAACCAGAGAGATGTTACTCCATGGTCATTACATTATTTTCCTCCAACTGTATCTAGGTTCTAGGTCCATATCATCATCCATTTCCTTGCTCCTTTTCATTTTTTCTTGTACTCATGTACTGCTGTACTCATTCTTTCTATTAGCCAAATTCCATCCCCACGATGGAATGCTTACCATTCTACTAAATGAATGCCGAAGGAGAATTGCATGTCCATACAACAGCGTCCGGTGACCACCTCCTTGTGCTACCTGTAAAAGTAAAGAAGAAAAAGTCAATGTTCCTTTTTTAACGTTAACTCTGAACAATGAGAAAAAAATATCACCTGCAAGATTATTAATGTAAGTGCAAGAATGTTAAGAGCATTTCAAGAATGGTGGTTTGTTTTGTTTTAACCATACCCATGCGACACACTCAAAAGATGTACTGTGGAGTGGTATAATCCTTCCTTAAAGAAGCGATCCTTTAGGATGAACTGAAATTTAGCATTTTAAAAACTAATTCATGTAAACAAGATAGATGCCTCTTACCTTCCTTTGAAACTTCTCAGAAGCATTTAGGGTAAGGGAAAGAAAGAGAAGTGATGTAACTAAAGCCTAGAAACACAAATGTGTGTCTGAAGGCTTATGGTTATTTTCAATATCTTGCCAATTCCTCCTCTTAAGAGCAGTGGTATCTTCTGCCCATTCACTAAAATTATTCCTAAATACACAGTTTTCTTAGCCAAGAGACTGGTTTGAATATAAAGTCTTAAAAGAAGAAAAGTATCAAACAAAATCGTGCAGTGATTCAGTTTGGGAACAGACTGATTTTCTGGCTTATTTTAACATCTGGTCCCATTTGAGGGAAAACTGAGAGTGTGATGGACAGAGAGATGCAAATCACTGGTTTCCAGTATTTGCACATCACTCATACTCTGATTCTGAACTGGATATTTCATGGATTATGGTTAACTATCCATAAGCAGGAGGGAATGAGACATCATGAATAAATGGAAGCTATGAAAAGTATTCAAAGTTCATTTTTACCAACATTTTCAACAAAGAAATCCTTGGTCAGAGCCACAGGCTAGCATGCAAATGGACTGGTGTGAGATTAAGCCCATTCTTTCCCTCTAGCCCATCCTCTGTTCAGATGTTAATGGTAATGAGCTCATGACCAGACAGCTAAGCATAGAAACTTGTGCCTGAACAATACACTAATCAGATAATTTACTTTTACTTTGACTACTGGAAACTTCTAAAACAGAAACACTAGTTTTATCAAATGATAATAAAAACTTTATATTAAGCACCTATTAAAGGCACTATGCTCAGTGATAGAGATAAACATGTAAAAGTTTCTTAAAAATCCTTGCTCTCAAGGAGCTTAGCCTATTGTGGGAATATATGTGCACATTTATGTAAATGTAGGATATATGCATGTATATATGCATATATATTTGTTTATGTATTACTATAGAGAATGATTGTGGTGGGGAAGAGAAATGAGGATAGGAACTAACAAGTAGAGGAATCAAGAAAGTCTTAATTTTTAAGGCAATGGAACTTAAGTTGAGCCCTGAAGAGAGCTAGTAGTTTCCTGAGATGAACATTCTAGACACAGGGAACAGACTGTGCAAAGGCATAGAAATTGGAGATGGAATGTATGGGGAATCACAAGATTAGGTTGGCTAAAGCACAAACTATATGGGGTGAGGGGGAGAATCCCAGAAAGATAAGATACAGCCAGACTCTAAAGAGTCTTAAATGTTAGGTAGTGGAGTTTGCATTTTATTCTAGAAGAAACAAGGAGCCATAAAAGTTTCTTGAGCAAGAAAGTAATATAGTCAGCTCTGTGCTTTAGGAATACCAATTTGAAAGCTCTCTGGAGAACATATTAGTAAGGGCAGAAAGTATAGGAAGGAAAACCAATTAGGCAGTTATCGTAATAGTCCAGACAAGAGGTAATGAAGACCTGATCCAGGCAAAAGGAAAGGAGAGATGCAAGAGACAATGAGAAGGTAGAATCAAGAATTAACTACTAATTGGGTATGGAGGGTAAGGGAGAGTAAAAAAAATCAAAGATGATTCCAAGGGAATGTGGAAAAATTGAGATGCTAAAATTCTGTGGGTGAAGTTGTGAAATGGTCCAACTTTTCCAGAGAAGAATTTGGAAGTATGCCCAAAGGGCTATAAAATTGTGCATACCCTTTAACCTTCAATACCACTTACTAGGTCAGTATCCCAAAGAGATAAAAGAAAAGGGAAAAATACCTATTTGTACAAAATATTTATAGTAGCTTTTTGTGATGGCAAAGAATTGGAAATTCAGGGGATGCCCATTAATTGGGGAATGGATAAACAAGCTGTTTCACAGGATTGTGATGGAATACTATTGTACTAAAAGAAATGACAAGCAGGGTAGCTTCAGTAAAACCTGAGAAGACTTACATGAAATAACGCAAAGAACCATGAGAACACCGTACACAGTAAAAACAATACTGTGAGAATGATCAGCCATGAAAGACTTAGCTACTCTGATGAAGACAACGGTGCGGGACAATTCTGAAGGACCGTGATGAAAAACATTGCCCACCCCCTGAGAGGGCGCTCACGGACTCTGAGTGCAAACGGAAGCGTAATTTTTATTTTTATTTTTTCTGGAAAACATTTTATTGCAGCTGGACACAGTAAGTTAGATGATTCCAATTTTATTGGCAACATCTAATGCATCACAGTCTGGAGCAAGACAGACATAGGCATTCTTCTCTCCATCAGGCCGGATCAGTGGGCTGACCTTGGCTGCACCGATGTCATACAGCTTCTTTACGGCCGGCTTGATCTGATGCTTGTTGGCCTTGACATCCACAAGGAAGACCAGGGTGTTGTTGTCCTCGATCTTCTTCACGGTAGACTCGGTGCTCAAGGAAACTTAATGATGGCACAGTGATCAAGCTTGTTTCTCTGAGGGGCACTTTTCCGAGGGTATTTGGGCTGCCTTCAAAGTCTTAGTGCCTTGGGTCGCCAGAAGGTGGGGGATTTTCTGATCTTCTTCTTTTTGTGGCTATGGACACACCTTCTTGGCCTTCAAGGCCTTGGACTTGGCTTCTGTCTTGGCGGGGACAACGGCTACCTTCTTCACCTTCAGCGCCATCTTGGGGGAAAGGCTGAAGCATAATTTTTAAATTTTATTTTCCTCGTTTTTTGTGTTTTCTTTTCAAATATGGCAAATATGGAAGCATTTTTTTGCATGACTTCACAAGTATAGCTGATATCATATTGCTTGCTTTCTCAAGGGGTAGGGGAAGGGCAGGAGGGAGGAAGAGAATTTGGAAGTCAAAATTTTAAAAAAGTGAATATTAAAAATTTTTACATGTAATTGGGAAATACTTCACAAAATAAATAAAAATGTATTTTTAAAAAGGGTAACTCCAAGGTTGTGAATGACTGGAAAAATGGTGGTGCTCTTGATATATATGTATGTATGTGTATGTGTGTATGTGTGTGTGTGTGTTTGTGTGTGTGTGTGTGTGTGTGTGTATGTGTGTCTGACAAGGATCTTTGTATACATAAGGGAAGTAAATTATTACAAGATTGCCTAGGATATGTCCTGGGGCATTAGAAAACAGAATATAGAAAATGCCTGTGTTCCACTCTGATCCTTGACATTAGCTTATAATATAGTCTCAATTGAGTTATTTTATTCTTTTTAGGAATCATTCTAAGATTAAACATACTAGAATTTAATTAATCACTTCTCTCCTGTATTTTGCAGTTGTTCTTTATATTCTTATAGAGCTTGTTATATTTTAAAGTGCATATGGACTTTTGAGATGTCCTATATTTTGTATGTTCTTTTACATATACATCATTTCTACCAACAGAACATAAGCTACTTGAGTGCAGGGACTATTTCATTTCTGTGTTTTTACCCCATGTTTAGACTGTAACAGTTGTTTCATAAATACTTTTTGCAAAATTTACAAAGTGGGAAGGTCAGCTTTTTCTTTCGTCAATTTAATGTAGACATGTTGTTCCAACATAGAGTCATGGTGGGAATGGGAACAATCTCTGTTTCTGATCTTTTTCTAGTATTTTCACCTCATAATTAACTACAAAAAGAATAGGCCGTAGTGATGATAATAGCTCAGAAGAGAGGTGAAGGAAGTGAGCAATGCCTTAAGTTTTGCAATGAAAAGTTGAAATTAGTTTCAGAAGATCATAAGTCATCCATAGAGCATAAGTTGAGAGCCTCAAGGAGTCCAAAAGGACTGTTTGCTTTCTTTCTTTTTTTTTTAACTTTTGTTTATTTTTAGTTTACATCATTCATTTCCATGAGATTTTGATTTACAAATTTTCTCCCTGTCTTTCCCCTACCCACCACCCCAAAACAGCAATCCTGTTGTATACCCCCTCCCCCATTCAGCTCTCTCCTCTATCCTCCCCCATAAGCCCTCTGACTTTCCGGTAGGGCAAGATGGATCTCCCTACCCCAGTACCTGTATATTTCCCTCCTTCCTATTTCACCTCCCACTTGTTCTATTCTCTACTTTGTCCCTGTCCCTTTACAAAAGTGTGTGAGTCTAACAATCCACCCCCCCCAACCTGCCCTCCCCTCCATCCTCGCCTCTCTCATCTCCTTTCCCCCTACTCTCTTGCAGGCCAAGACCACAATTTAGAGTGTATGTCATTACTTCCCTAAGCCAACTTCAATGACAGTAAGGTTGACCAAAATTTTTGCCTTCCTGTTCTTCCCCTCCACTGTAATAATTATCCCTTGCCTCTTCCACATGAAAGGATTAACCCCATTCTGTCTCTCCCTGTCTCCTTTCATACTATTCCTCTCCCACCTCTCAATTTCACCTTTTAAAATATTATCCCATCCTATTCAATTGATCCTGCGCCCTCTGTCCATGTATACTGTATCAGCAATGCAGTATTCACAATGCCTACAGTAACTATAAATATGCTGATATAGTTATTAATCACAAAATGGAACAGGCTCTCTACATAAGAAATATAGATAGTGCATTCATTTAAATACCAGAAAACTGAGTCCCAAAACCAGAAAGTCAAAGCCAACCCAGTAGTGATGAAGTTGGCACATGTGGTCAAA
>CM053582.1:394801800-394838548 GCA_028627135.1 Pseudochirops cupreus
CCAAATAAGAGATAAAGAACATTATGAAATGCAAAATGGATAATTCTGATTACATTAAATAGAAAAGTTTTTGTATAAACAAAACCAATGCAACCAAGATTAGGAGGGAAGTAGAAAACTAGGAAAAAAATTTTTACAACCAGTGTCTCTGATAAAGGCCTCATTTCTAAAATATATGGAGGACTGAGTCAAATTTTTAAGAATACAAGTTATTCCCCCATTAATAAATGGTCAAAGGATATAAATAGGCAGTTTTCAGAGGAAGAAATTAAAGCTATCTATAGTCATATAAAAAAATGTCCTAAATCACTTTTGTTTAAAGAGTTGAAGATCAAAACAACTGAGGTACCACATCACACCTATCAGAAATGCTAACATGGCAAAACAGAAAAATGATAAATGTTGGAGAGGATGTGGGAATGTTGAAACACTAATTCATTGTTGGTGGAGCTGTGAGCTGATCCAACCATTCTAGAGAGCAATTTGGAACTATACCCAAAGGGCCTTAAAAATGTGCATACCCTTTGACCCAGCAATACCACTTCTAGGGCTGTATCTCAAAGAGATCATACAAGTGGGAGGAGGACCCATATGTACAAAAATATTTATAGCAGCTCTTTTTGTGGCAGCCAAGAACTGGAAATCAAGGGATGTTCACCAATTGGAGAATGGCTAAACAAGTTGTGGTATATGAATATAATGGAATACTATTGTGCTATAAGAAATGATCAACAGGCAGACTTCAGAAAAACCTGGAAAGAATAATATGAACTGATTCTGAGCGATGGCAGCAGAACCTGGAGAACAATGTACACAGTAACAGCCACAGTGTGTGAGGACTGATTTTGATAGACTAAGCCCTTCTCAGCAATGCAAGGACCTAAAACAATTCAAAGAACAAATAGTAGAAAATGCCAGTCACATCCAGAGAAAGAACTATGGAGTCAGAATACAGAACAAAGCAGATTATTTCCTTTTTTGTTTTGTTTTCTTTTTCTTTCTCATGGTTTTTTCCACTAGTTGAAATTCTTCTATGCAACATGACTAAAGTGAAAATGTGTTTAACAGGAATGTATGCGTGGAACCCATATCAAATTGCAAGCCATCTTGGGGAAGGAGAGGATAATAAGGGGGAGAAAATTTAAAACTTATGGAAGTGATTGCTGAAAACAAAAAATATATAATTTAATAAAAAAAACAAATAAGATAGACTATACTATAGTATATATGTTACTATATTATATTATAGATATATTATATTATACTACATCACAGCTATAAGTTAAGTACCACAAAATCTTAATTATAATCATGAGATCTAACTTATCTCCCTATATAAAGTTCTGTATACTTTCACTCAGTTGTGTGACCTTAAGATGCAGTCTACTGTAGAATATCCTTTATAAAAGTCTTCCTATTCTTTTATATTTTCCTTAATAATACTCTTAGTACATGCCTAGAGATTAGAAAGTACATACAGTGTTGAAAAAGTGGGGGTATGGAATTTTAAACTGCTACCAGATATAATTGGTGTGTTGGTTGGTTTTCTTGAACTTTTTAGTTTAATTCAATTATATAGAAAAGCTCCCTGGGTAGGGATATATTCATAAATGAGTGAAACATAAGAGCAAAATGCTTAATTATTTTTTAAAAAATGAAAGCATATAGTAGTCTATATTCTCTCAATCTTTTTCGTTAATAATATTTTTTCAATCATTTTGGAATTTTTTGTGCCTTTCACAAAGTATAAAAGTCAATTTATTGTGACCTTCAAAATTATATTTTCTTTAGCATAGACCTCCTCTGGGTGTACATGGTCTGAGCCATCTCATCATTTTTGCTTTCTTTAGTACCCTTTCTACTTCTTTATGTAATAATCTAAAACTCTGGTGTTAAAGCCCAGTTGTGGCGGTCCCACTGTGATTAATGAAGAAAAAATATCTTTCTATTGTAATCTTTACAGATATTTTCCATTTTTCTTTTGTTTGTACACAGCAGCACACACAAAATATCATCAAAGAGATATACAACAACAAAACAAGGTAGAGGCAAGAGTTACTACAAATGGACAGCTTCCATGATTGACTAACTCTGTGACTGTCAAGAAACCTACAGGAATGTCCCAAAAATATTGGTTAGGTCTCCTGTATATATAAAAGAATGTGTGTGTGTGTGTGTGTGTGTGTGTGTGTGTGTGTGTGTGTGTGTGTGTGTGTGGAGAAAGAGAGAGAGAGAAAGAGGATATATAAAGAAAATTTAAAAATAGATTCAGGATGAGAAATTGCAGGTGTTATAGAAACAAAACATTAGAGTTTTAAATTTATGAGTAAATTAAAATTTTTTAAAGGTATTAATAATGCCATTGAATTAACAAGGCCTCTAACTTTTAACCAGAATTTGTTGCTCAAGTTAATTACAACTACCTTCAAATAAGAGCATATGTTAAAAGTTACCAGAAAATACTAACAGTCTTTGCAATATGACCAGATACACTTGAACCTCTTCTTGTTACTTATTATGGTTCTGATCTTTATCACACCTTGGAGTCTTGAAGCTATATGTTCCTGTCATAAGTGAACATCAAAAACAGATCTTCGTCTTTTTTTTTCTTTTTGTTAAATAAATGCTTTCTTCTTGATTTGTTGTAGTAATGCAAGAACTATAGTCTGAAGAAATTTCTATGGTATTTAGATTTCTTATGTCGAGTAAGGTGTCTCCTTTGTAAATGAGAATTAATGAAGGTCAACAACATCTTCAAATAATTACTTGATAAGCTAATAAACCTGTGTTTTAGTTCTGAACCCTGAGCACAATGCTGAGTAACGCGTTTTATGTGCTTTTTCATTGGGTTACCATCTGTATTACTCAAAGAGACACTCAAATTGATTAAGATCACTGATCCATTGAATCACTTACTTGAAGATCTCCAGTTCACTTGATTACCTTTATTCTTCACAATGTTGAATTGAAATCTGAAGTTATAAATATAATTTCTTCTTTACTTGATTGTTACATGTGATTTGCTGGACACCCTCTGTCATTCTGCTTTTTCTCTCAGATCAATTACTCTCCAGTTAATCTGGATCACTTTGACATCCATGCCATCTGACTATAACACTATTTCCCTACCCTTGTTGCTGTCATGCACTGCTCTCCTAAATCTTCTTCCACTTTTCTCCACAACTGGCCTATAAAGGGTTATAAAATTACAGGAAAATTTAGTTAAGTAGGACGAAGAAATACAGCTAATTTCTCCCCTACAATTACTTGAACAATGATTTAAGAAAAACACCAGAACAACTAGTGATTAAAAATACGAGGATAAAACATAATGAGTTGTTTTTTTTTTCCAGCCCAAAGAAGCATAGGAAGATAGCCAAAAGCTTGCCCAGGTACTGAGAAGGAGGTCAAGTAAGGAAGGTCCAGTGCAGTGCCTTCCACCATAGAAAATTCACACAGGACTAGGGGTGTGTACCAAGGCAAGGAATAACTATGGTTGCAGCAGGCACTGGGCCAGACTAGGTGTATCCTGTGTATTTCCTTCTGGCTGTACTCCTTTAGACTTCATCATGTATCTATATTTGTGCCTTCCCATCCTCCATCTCTTTTCAACTACCTTTCGTGTGTTGCCTTCTCCCGTTAAATTGTGAGCTCCTTGAGGGCAAGAACTATTTTTCTTTCATATTTGTATCCCTAGCACTTCACACAATGCCTGGCAAATAGCAGGGCATTAATAAATGTTAACTAACTAACCAGCTGTGCAAAGATCAGGAACAGAGGCCAGCTGAAATGTCCTAATGTCAGGGGTAGCTTAGGGATCCTGCCTAGACTGAGGAGAGAAACTGAAGATATATATCAAGGCAAAGAGTGGTTGAGGATTTAGCTCAAACCAGACCTACAGCTGTATACTGGGCAAGAAGCAGGAACAGATATGAGCAGCAGCTGTGTTACAGGGTTAGCTGACTTGACAAAGGTTGAGCCCAGAAGGTGAGCAACCAAGGCAGAGAGCTCAGATTGTAAGAGAGCCTACAGTTGTGTCGTTTTAAACCTGCAGAGGCATTCCAGCTAGCTGAGAAAGACTGGGACTATCAGAAGTCTACTGGGGCTCCAACCAGGGGCAAGTCTATTTTTGTGTTGCCTAGACTCAAAAAGGAGTCAGAAACTTGATATAGAAGTCAGATCTGGAAAGAAGCAATTACATATCAACCAAGATCAGACCAGTTAGGGTACACTGAAATTATGTAGTCTCCCAGAGTAAAACACCCTTGACATCCTTGGAGAACATAAATATAGTACTCAGTACCCAGGCAAAACCATCAATAGGACCAAAAAAGGACCAATGAGAGACCAAATCATTGAGCTAGCTGAAAAACCATGGCCAAAAAAGTCTGGACATCATATTTCAAGAAATCATGAAGGAAAATTTAAGATCTATTAGAACCAGAGAGCAGAGTGAAAAATAGAATCTACCAGTCATTTCCTGAAACTCCAAAATGAAAACTTCCAGGAACATTATAGACAAATTCCAGGGCTTACAGATTAAAGTAAAAAAAAAGTGCCAACAAGAAAGCATTCAAATAAGTCAGAACTATTATAAAGGAAAGCAGAGCTTAAAATATTATATTTCAAAATGTAAAAGACAAAGGTTTATAATAAAAAAAAAAACCTTCACAGCAAAACTGAGTACAGTTCTAGCAGAGAAAAATGGAGATTTTACAAAAGAGAGGACTTTCCAAGAATTCCTAATAGGAATATCACAGTTGAAAGTAAATTTTGAAATACAAACATAGGAGGGAGGATAGAATGGAGGGAATAAACATTTATATAGTGTCTACTATGTGCCAGGCATTGTTCTAAGATCTTTTATAAATCTTACCTCATTTGATGCTCATAATTAAGCTCAAAGAGAGGTACTTTTATTATCCTCACTTTACAGTGGAGGAAATGGAAACAAACAGAAGTCAGGTGATTTGCCCAGGTCACACAGCTCATCACCGTCTGAAGGTGATCTGAACTCAGATCTTTCTGACTCCATGCTCAGTGCTATAGTTACCTCTTGATGGGAGTCAAGAAAGAAAGCAAAGTAAATATGAGTGAGAAATCAAAAGGAATTATACGAGTATTTATAGCCTAAAAGAGAGAGAAGATACAAGTGTCACCTCAGAACTCTAAAGCGATCAAGGGTAATAACGAAAACACAGAGGGCCTGGAAGGCTTCTGTTTTGTTGTGGTTTGATAATACTAAAAGAAGAAAGGAATGGAAAGGAAAAAAGAATATACTAGGGAAAACAGTGGGGAAAAGACTGTAGGAATTTATCTTACATAATAAGTAAACACAAGTAAAAGACTACCGAAGTAAGGAAAATGGGTAGTGGATACAGGAATCAGTTGAATCTTCCTGTCACAGGAACTGGTAAAAAGAAGGCAGAACACCCACGAGAATTTGATATAGAAATATAGTCTATTCAACAGTGAAAGAAGAGGAAATAGGGATGGGGAAAGAAGGGAATAAGAGAGTTGATTCTGAGAGGGATTAGTCATAAGCAAAACAAAGTCTAACTTTAAAGTGTATAAGACAAAGTTGTGTGTAAAGCAAAACAATGCAAGAAAGGATGATTAGGCTGGGTGAGGGGAAGAGAAGAGGGGCAAGGGAGCAGAAAGAGTGTTCATCTAACAAAAGAGTAGTGCTAAACAGACTCCTTGTCTGTGAAATAAGCAGAACCAAGAGACAGTACAGTAGACACAAAGTTGAAAATAATGTAAATTAAAAGATCACTAAAGGGAAGATGAATTCCATTAAATTAAAAATTCCTTTAAATCAATAAACAGATCTCTCTCTCTCTCTCTCTCTCACACACACACACACACAAACACACACACTTCAATTTTTTTTATTTTTATTTTTTGCATTTCGTAGGGTAATTGGGGTTAAGTGACTTGCCCAAGGTCACACGGTGAGGTTTTTGTGTTAAGCATCTGAGGCTGGATTTGAACTCAGGTCCTCCTGACTCCAGGGCCAGTGCTCTATTCACTGCACCACCTAGCCGCCCCTCACACACACGCTTCTGAACAGAGAACACTATCCAATAGTTTTGTTTTTTTCTTTTTTTCCACCAAATTATTTATTTATTTTTAGTCTTCAACACTCATTTCCATAAGATATTTCCACAAATATTTCTCCCCATCTTTCTCCTACCCACCACCCCAAAAGAGCAAGCCTACTGAATACCCTTTCCCCCAATCTGTTCTCTCTTATACCCTCCCCTATTGCCCCCCCACCAACTTTGTAGTAGGGCAAGATGGATTTCTATACCCCAGGGCCTGTATATCTTATTTCCCAGTTGAATGTAAAAAGAAAAAAATTTAATTAAACATTTGTTTTTAAAAATCTGAGTTCCAGATTTTTTCCCTTCTTCCTTCCTCACCCACCCCCACTGGGAAGATAAGCAATTCAATATAGGTTGTACATGTGTAGTTACGCATTACATTTCCACAGTAATTATATTGTGAAAGACTAACCATATTTCCTCCATCCTATTCCACCCCCCACTTATTTAATTTTCTCCTTTGACCCTGACCCTTTTCAAATGTGTGTGCTTCTAACTACCCTCTCCCCCAATCTGCCCTCCCTTTTATCATCCTCCCTCTTATCCCTTCCTCCCTATTTTCTTGTAGGGTAAGATACCAAATTGAGTGTGTATGTTATTCCCTCCTTAGGCAAAGTTCAATGAGAGTTAAGTTGTCCCATTCCCTTTCACTTTTCTGCTCTTCCCCTCCATTGTAAGTTTTCTCTTGCTTCTTTTATATGAGATAATTTACCCTAATCTATCTCTCCCTTTCTCTTTCTTGTGATAAATTCTTCTCTCACCTCTTAATTTTATTTTCTAGATATCATCCCTTCATATTCAACTCATCCTGTGCCCTCTATGTATACATGAACATACATATGCCCACACTCACATATATATTTATATACAAATATACCCTCCTATACATACATGTATGTATGTATACATATATATTCCCTTCAATTATCCTCATACTGAGAAAAGTCTCATGAGTTACAATTATAATTTTTTCCATATAGGAATGTAAATAGTTCAACTTTAGTAAATTCCTTATGATTTATAATAAATTCCTTATGATTTCTTTTTTCCTGTTTACCTTCTCATGCTTCTCTTGCTTCTTGTATTTCAAAGTCAAATTTTCTGTTCAGCTCTGCTTTTTTCATCCAGAATGCTTAAAAATCCTCTATTTCATTGAATGACCATATTTTCCCCTGAAACATTATACTCAGTTTTGCTGGGTAGGTGATTCTTGGTTTTAATCCTAGCTCCTTTGACCTCTGGAATATCATATTCCAAGCCCTTCAATCTCTTAATGTAGAAGCTGCTAGGCCTTGTGTTATCCTGATTGTGTTTCCACAATACTCAAATTGTTTCTTCATGACTGCTTATATTATTTTCTCCTTGACCTGGGAACTCTGGAATCTGGCTATAATATTCCCAGAGGTTTTCTTTTGGGGATCTTTTTCAAGAGACAACTGGTAAATTCTTTTAATTTCTATTTTGCCCTCTGATTCTAGAATACCAGGGCAATTTTGGTTGATAATTTCTTGAAAGATAGTGTCTAGGCTCTTTTTTTTATCATGGCTTTCAGGTAGTCCAATAATTTTTACATTATCTCTCCTGGATCTATTTTCCAGGTCAGTGGTTTTTCCAATAAGATATTTCACATTGCCTTCTTTTTTTTCATTTGTTTGGATCTGTTTTATAGTATCTTGATTTCTCATAAAGCCATAACTTCCATTTGCTCCAATCAAATTTTGAAGGAATTATTCTCTTCAGTGAGTTTTTGAAATTCCTCTTACATCTGGGCAATTTGACTTTTTAAGGCATTCTTCTCTTCATTAGCTTTTTGGGACTCTTTTCCCCTTTCAGTTAGTCTATTTTTTAAGGTGTTATTTTCTTCAGTATTTTTTGGGTCTCCTTTAACAGGCTGTTGACTTGCTTTTTCATTATTTTCTTGTATCATTTTCATTTCTCTACCCAATTTTTCCTCCACTTCTCTTACTTGATTTTCAGAATCCTTCTTGAGCTCCTCCATGGCCTATAACCAACCAATTCATATTTTTCTTGGTTTTGATGGAGGAGTTTTGACTTCATTGTCTTCCTCCCATTCCATGCTTTGATTCTTTCTGTTCCCAAAAAAGAATCTATGGTCTGATTATGTTTCCTCTTCTTGTTCATCTTGCCAGTCAATTACTTAGTTTTTGACCTCTTTGCCACAGTAGAACTCTACTTCCAGAGTGGAAAGAGCTGTGTCCCAAATCAGTGGGGTTTTCACAACTGCCTGAAGGCACCCTCTGTACAGCCCCTACAAGCTCTGGCACACTAGCTACACAATGCAGGACCACCACCCAAGACTGTGATCCAGATCCAAGCAGGTCATAGCAAGAGCAATTACCCTCTGAATGGTTGCTTGGTCTCCCTATGATCTGCAGGCCGCACGGGAGCAGCTGCAACTGCCTGCCTCTGCCACTTCTCAACCCAGGGGCAGGGGTCAGATGGTGCTCTTCAGGTCCCCTGTTCCAACAGAGTTCCACACTGACCTTTTACTTTGTCTTTGCTATTTATGGGTTGAGAAGCCAGGAAACCACCACAGCTGCTGATGATTCACTCTCTTGAAGTCTGCTCTGGCTGTTGCTGATTGGGGCCACCTTGGGGCCACAACCTTGCACTGGCTAACATGGGACTGCACTAGGCTCCCAGCTTGGTGCAATAGACTCTTCTTATCAGCCTGCCAGGATGGCTTCAGTAGTAGATTTGTTTCTCTCTGTCACTTTGTGGGTTCTATAGCTCTAAAATTTGTTTAGAGTCTTTTTTTTTTTTACATGTATTGGAAGTGATTGGAGTGGAGCTCATGCCAAGTTTGTGCTTCTACTCTGCCATCTTGGCTCCACCCTCGTTTTGTTTTTCTTTATCATAATAAAGGGATCTATCCCTTGGGTAGGGTGAGGGTAAGATGGAAATACTACAATGTAAAGAAAAAAAGCATTGTTTAAACATTTTTAAAATGAAAAAAAATGATATAGTTTCATTTCCTCTGACTAATTTTTGCAGCATCTTGATTTTCCTCAATAATTACATGACCAGCTCCCACTTTTCCATTAGGCCCTAGATAGTTAAGAGGGTATGACAGCAGGAATTTTTTTTAAGATTCCTATACATTCCTCACCAGTGGTATCCTAACTCAGTAGCAATATGTCCAGTGGAAGTGATATCTTCCCCAAGAAGGATCTTGACTGGTAAAAGCATCTGGATTAAATCTAAGATGATAATTAAATAGGAATAAGAAATTTAATGTCTTTGTGCATAGATACATACACAAAACATCTTCAAAAGTATGGGACTAGGAAGTCACAGGAGGTATACATCACTTCTTATGAAAAAAAGATCTTGGGGTTTTAGTGGACTGTAAACTCAATATGAATAAGCAATGCAAAGTGGCAGCCAATAAGCTAATTATTAGATCCTAGCATTAAGAAGGCAACAACTTCCAGGAACAGGGAAGTGACAGTCCCACCATACTCTGCCCTATTCTCACCTACACTAAGGTATTATGTTCAATTCAGGGAGTCACTTTTAAAATATATGTGTGTACCAGTAAAAATTAACTTTCACTTTTAAAAAAAAATTGATTTCCAAATTCTCTTCCTTCCTCCTACTCCTTGAGAAAGCAAACGATATATCAATTATGGGTGTGAAGTCATGCAAAAGAATGTCTCCACATCAGCCATGTTGTAAAAAAAAAAAAAAGCACAAACAAGAGAAATTTTAAAAAGGGGAAGAAATATGCTTAAGTCTGCCCTCATGAATTCTTTCTCTGGAGGCGGGTAACATTTTTCATCATGGTTCCTTCAGAATTGTCTTGGATTATTATCTTGATCAGAGAACCTAAGTACTTCACAGTTGATCATCCTTACAATATTGGTGTCACTACGTACAATGTTTTTCTGGTTCATTCTATATGAGTTTGAAATATAAGTCTTCTCAGGTTTTACTGAAACCATCCTGTTTGTCATTTGTTATAGCATGATAGTATTCCATTACAATCCTGTAAAACAGCTTGTCCCACCATTTCCTAAAAGATGGGCATCCCATCAATTTCCTATTCTTTGCCAGTACAAAGAAAGCTGTTATGAATATTTTTGTACAAATAGGTACTTTAACCTTTTCTTTGATTCTCTGGGATACAGACCTAATAGTGGTATTTCTAGGTCAAAGGTTACGCAGTTTTATTGCCTTTTGGGCATAGTTCCAAATTGTACTTCAGAATGGTTGGACTAGTTCACAACTCCACCAGCAGTGAGTTACTGTCCTAATTATTTCACAGCCCCTTCAGCATTTGTCACCTTCCTTTTCTGTTATGTTATACAATCTAATAGGTGTCAGGAGGTATCTTAGAGTTATTTTCATTTACATTTCTCTAATCAATAGTGATTTAAAACATTTTTACAGGATTATTGATTGCTTTGATTTCTCCTTCTGAAATTGTCTCTTCGTATCCTTTGGCCATTTATCAGTTGTAGAATTGAGTGTATTTTTTATAATTTTGGCTTAGTTTCCTATATATTTGAGTAATGAGGCCTTTGTCATTTTCCCTTAGTTTCCTGTTTTCCTTCTAATTTTGGCTGTATTAGTTCTGATTTCATGTAATCAACATAATCTACTTCCTGTCATCCTCTCTATTTCTTGTTTGGTCATAAAATCTTCCATTATACATTCCCCTGACAGGTACTTTTCCCCATGATCCCCAAATCTGCTTACAATGTCACTTTTTATGTCTAATCAGGTACCCATTTTAACCTTACCTTGGCATACAGTGTAAATTATTAGTTTGTGCCTAGTTTCTTCCAAACTGCTTTCCAGTTTTCCCAGCGATTTTTGAAAGAAAATGAGTTTTTTGTCCAAAAGTTTGGATCTTTAAGTTTATCAAACAGTAGATTACTGTGGTCGTTTACAACTATGTATTATGTACCTAACCTAGTCCACTGATTCACCATTTAATTTCTTGGCCAGTACCAAACTGTTCTGATGATTGCCAGTTTGTAATATAGTCTGAAACCCAAAACCGTCAGGTGGCCTTCTTTCACACTTTTGATTCCCTTCATAGTCTTGGTCTTTTGTTCTTCCAGACGAATTCTGCGTTTTGGAGGGTGTTTTTTAGCTCTATAAAGCAATTCTTTGGTAGTTTATTGGTATGGCACTGAAAAGTAAATTGACTTAAGAAGAATCGTTGTTTTTATTGTATTGGCTTATCACACTCATGAACAACTTAATTCTCCAGTTGTTTGGATCTACATATGATTGTGTGCATTTATTTGTGTTGTATAATGGTTCTCACGTAGTCTCTGGGTTTTTCTTGGCAGATAGACTCCCAAGTATTTTATATTGTCTGCAGTTATTTTAAATGTAATTTCTCTTTACATCTCTATTGCAGGATTTTATTAGTATATAAAAATCCTGATGATTTATGTTGGCTTATTTTTATATCCTGCAACTTTATTGAAGTGGTTAATTGTTTCAACAAGTTTTTTTAATTGATTCTCTAGGGTTTTCTAAATAATATCATATCATCTGCAAAGTGATAGTTTTGTTTCCTCATTGCTTATTTTTATTCCTCCAATTTCTTTTTCTTGTCTTGTTGCTATGTCTAGCAATTCTCATATGATATTGAATCATAGTGAGGATAATGGACATCCTTCCTTCATTCCTGATCTTACTGTGAAGGATTCTATTTAATTTTTTTAGCATGATCAATATTCATTCAGTGTCACTCAACTGATACCCAGAAACAACATCCTTAAAGACAAAGAGGGGTCCCAGGGTCCAAGCCTGAAAGACTTTTTCTTCTCTAACAATCCAAGACCAGAGCCCTAATGTTGGCCTTAAATTTTAAAAAAATGCATTAAGAACTGTCTTGCTGACCTAGAAATAATAACCTATGAAAATTGGGTTCGAGGATTGAGTTTGGAGAAATTTTTGCTATCTATAACACTGGAATAAATATAAGAAGGTTACAATGTGGGAAATTTCAGGTTCATAATCACACTAGCCAAGGTTCAAGGGCCAGCTGTACTAGAGTGGAGATAATCTCCCTTTCCTGGCTTGTCTTCATTACTGCACTCTTTCCGCTTCTATTACACCTCAGTCATTTTCTATTATCTATTCTGTAAAATGTGAACAGCTAAACATACTGGCAAACTGGATTGTTCCATTTGCATATCCCTTCCTAGCCCCCAAACAACTATCAGGATTATCAAAGTCCAGAGAGGCAGAGTCCAGGGAAACAAGGCAATTCTCATTTTCCTGTACAACAATCAAGGGGCAAACAATTTCACAACAGTAGTTCCTGAATATCTGGGAGCAAAGTCCAAAGATGAAGTCAACAGCAGAAGTTTATGAACACTGACACACAGAGCAGAAGTTGTATGTTTGTGACTGGCATGAGAGGAAAAGAAGTAAGGCAAGACCTCAAAAGGTTAACTGGAATCACTGGGGTCATGGCATAGGCATTCTCCTCATGTTCAAGGATTCATCTGGGTTCAAAGTAGACCTAAGCTGTGTCTAGATCTATCCCAGAAACTGCTCTGGCATTCTGATTTATGCATTTTAAGCATAGTGGTCCAAGTGGAAGGGTCCAGTGTTGTGCTCATGAAGGCCTCCTTCAACCAAGACAACAGCTAGCTTCTGCACCTGGTGGAGCTGCTGCTGCAAAGCTTGGTTCTGGCACAATGGCAATCTGGGACTCCAGGTCCTAATGAACTGACCTGTCTCCAAGATAAGAAGAGTCAATCAACATGAAACAGGGCAGACTTCTCCTTCCAAGGTATAGCCACAGGCCTTTGGCATGAAAGGTCCGACCACTCCACCAGTATTCCTGTAGTTGTACCAATTCTTGCTGCCCTAGACTACAGACCTCACTGTAGAACTAACTATGTGAACATAAGCAACAGGGATGGCACCTGCCACCCCCTCAACTCCCAAAAAGCCATTTACTTCAGGGGAAGCCAGTATTATATAGCACTCAGCCTGCATGCCCAGGCCTAGGTTAAGTTGAAATAATCAGCAGTAAGGTAGATTTTAGCACCATTCTCTGCCTCTGTCAGCAGTGTCTCTGTAACAATACCATCAATTTTAATTTCAAAGGGCTTCATCTAGAGCAATATGCAAATCCAGGTCTCAGGAGCTGGCCTCTGGTCACCAGTTAGTTGCTGCTACATCTTCCTGGGTCAAAAGAGACCTATTGTGAAAAGTCTGGGCATGGAGCAGCTGCTCTTGGGTCCAAGCTGTGGTGATCTTCCCTCAAAGGATTACACTGAGTTTTGCTGGGCAGGGAATTTTAGCTCCTTTGCCTTCTAGAATATCAAATTCCAAGCCCTCTGATCTTCTAACATGGTAGCTGCCAAATCTTGTGTGATCCTAATTGTGGCTCCACAGTTTCTTTCTACTTGAAGTATTTTCTCTTTGGCCTGAAAGCTCTGGAATTTGGTTATGATATTTCTTAGGAGTTTTCATTTAGGCATCTCTTTCATGTAGCGATCAGTATTTTCCTTCAATTTGTATTTCAGCCTAATGTTTTAGGAATCAAGGCAGTTTTCCTTGATAATTTCTAGAACTATGATGTCTAAGCTCTTTTTTTGAACATGATTTTCAGGTAGTCCAATAATTCTTAAATTATCTCTCCTGGATCTATTTTTCAGATCAGTTATTTTTCTAATGACCTATTTCACATTTTCTATTTTTTTCATTATTTTAAAATTTGTTTTATTGTTTAATGACATCTCAAAGAATCATTACCTTCCACTTGTCAAATTCTCATTTTTAAGGAATGATTTTCTTCTATGAGCTTTCTTTTAACTTTTTTTTAACATTTGGCTAATTCTGTTTTTAAGGTTTTATTTTCTTCAGAATTTTTGTTCTGTCTCTTTTACCAAGCAATTGTCTTTTCATAATTTTCTTCCCTCCTTTTCATTTCTTTATCTAATTTTTTCTCTACCACACTTATTTGATTTTGAAAATAATTTTTTAGGTCTTCCAGGAAGTTTTAAATTTATGTCCAATTCATGTTTCCCCATTTGAGGTTTTGTTTATAGCTGTTTTGACTTTATTGTCTTCTGAGTCTGCGTCTTGATTACGTTTGTCACCATAGTAGCTGTTTATGGTCAGGTTCTTTTGTTTTTTGCTCATTTTTCCACCCTATTTCTTGACTTTGAATACATGTTAAACTTGGGCTCTGTTCCTGATGTGGGAATGAGGTGTGAGGAAGAGTATTGTCCCAAGTTTCAGGTTTTTTTCCCCACTGCTTGTTGTCAGGACTAGTTCGGGGTTATCTGGAAGTTTTCAGTGCTTTCAAAATGGTGTGATCTGGGGAGAGGTAGGGTCACTGATCTTCTGGTTTGGGCTCTGGTCCTTACTCAAGAAAGACCACTGATCTCTTGAAATTGCAATTGGTACTGCTTCTCAGGGTCTCTGCTCCCTTGGAATAGCCAGTGATACTGTTCCTCGAGGTTCCTGATCCCTTATAATAGAAAGCACTACTTCTCCTTAGGACCCCTGCTCCCTTTTGACTTAAAGTGCTCCTCTCCTCCCCTTGAACTGTGACCCAGAAAGTGGGAAGATAATGGAGTTGCCAGAATCTGATTCTGCATCCCATGCTAGCACAGAGTACCCTGTAATCTCTTTCAGATCAATTGCTATATCGCCAATGCAATATCCACAGGGGCTGCTATGAATATGCAGCTGTATTTCCAGTTTTGAATCACAACATATAACAGACTCTCTTCTTTGAAAACAAAACCAAGATATTTATTCATATACCAGAAAGCCAAATCTAACCTGGTAATAAAGAAGTTGGTACACATTACAAATGCAGGGAGCACCACCATCCCCAAGCCTTCCCTCCATCAGGCCTCCCCACAAAGAAGCTCCTTTACCAAAATGTCTCTCTCTAATCCATGCTAGCTGCTCTGCCTCTTTCTGCCTCCTCTCTCTCTCTCAGCTCTCACTCTCCTATTTCCTGCTCCACCTGTTTGGCAAGCTCCTCTCACCATGTCTCCATGTGACTCAGACTCGAAGCAGGTCACACAGGCCTATTAATGGGCAAGAAATACCTTCCTATTCTATTAACGATACAATTACCAAGGCCCTTTACCATCTCTGGTCCAAGAGTTCCCAAAACTGCTGCTGCTTCTGTTGCCACCACCTAGTCCTACCACTAGTGTATCATCCACATGGGCTCCAGGTCAGCCTCTAACTTAGTGTTATAGATCTCTCTTTGCAAACTCCTAAGTTGTACTAGGCTAGATGGATGTCACACCCTTTTTCTTGGCTCCTTTCTTTCTACTCCACCATCTTGGTTCTCTGATTCTGAAGAAGTCACTTTTTAAGAAGGACACTAATAAAAATGGAATACATCCCCAAAACAGCACCTAGGATAGATAATGACCTTGATTTCACATTATATGATTGGATAAAAGAATAGGGCATGTTAAGCCTAGATAAGAGAGACTTGTGGATCATATGATAGTTGCCTTCTAGTATCTGATGGGCTGTCATATGGAAAGGGAACAACAGTTTTTCAATTTTGCTCCAGAAGACAGAACTCGCAGTAATGGGTCAAAATTAAAATGAGGCAGAAATATGCTCAAAATCAGGGGTAAAAATGTCCTGAAGTGATTGAACTGCCTGGGTAGAGGAGCAGTTTCTCCCTTCGTTCAGGTCTTCAACAAGAGACTAGATGATCACTTGTTAATTATGTGAGTCAGTCAACAAACATTTATTAAGAATTTACTACGTGCCAGGCACTGTGCTAAAAGCTGAGAACATAAACACAAGCAAAAAATAAAACTAAACTCTACCCACAAGGAGCTGACATTCTGTGGGGAAGATCACAAATAAAATGGGGTTGGGGAAAAAGAGGGATAAAAGGTGCTTAGTATTAGAGACATGATGGAAAAGTCCACAAGAGTGTGGGAAATGAAGATAGGGCCAGAATGGCCACCCTCGAATGAATGTTCTGGGGAGAGGTATCCCAATCAGATGGAGAGGTCCTTGGGGCAAAGGGTACCTCCAAGGTGGGAATTCTAGGGCTGGAGGGATCTTCTAGGATGAAGAAGTTTCTAGAAAATATTATAGTATGCTACAGTGGAAATTACTATTGTATATGAGTTGCCTGTTGAGTACACTTCCAATTCTTCTACTGGATCATCTATGAAATAATTCACATCATTCATATGGGGGGAAACAAGTCAGGAGATAATTTTTCTGTTTTTAATCTCCTCCCTCCATCTAAGCAACAATATTTTTCCTTCTTTTCCCTGACCATTTTTCAAGAATAACACAGAATAATGAAGAACAGACTCAGACCAGATGACAGTGACTCAAGGTTGATCTTCCAAATATACACATATAAGACAGAATAGTTGAGCAGATAAATCACACACAGCTTAGAAGTTTACTTGACAGAACTCTGAACTTGGAGTTAGGAAAACCCGAGTTTGAATCCTGCCTCTGACACATACTAGCTGTGTGAACCTCAGCAAGTCAATCTTTCAGTCTCATTTTCCTTATCAGTAAAGTGCAGATAATAGCAGCAGATTTATTATCCAGTTAAATAATTAACTGGATAATAATTAACAGTCAAATACAGAACTGTTGTGAGGATCCAATAAGATAATATACGTGAAGCAATTCATAGACCTTGAAGTGCTAATACAAGGTTTGCTCTTGGTTATTATCATGACATTCTATACTGGCTTATTATATTTATATGTTGTCCAAGAGTTGTGACATCTACCTTTCATGCAATGGCCACCCTGCAAGTCTTCCATGTTTAAGATTTACCTATGCCTTTTTTATATTTTTGGTTGAATGCTTGATTTGATTGAACGCTGATGATTCTGGACCTTCTCTAATTACATTAATGGGTTTGGGGGTGGAGCTTTGCCCTTATATTATCATCACAAGATCAGAGCTGGCACAGTCAAGGAGACAAATCACAAGAAGAAAATATATTCCAGGAATTGCATTTGTCCTGCATTTTCAAAGAGGACCATGACATCAGGGAAATGATGACATGACTTGCAGTTGACTTGGATTTGAGTGAGGGAGAGCTGTGCAAGGTCATCAGTCTCACTTTCTCCTCCACAGCCATCTGGGTTAAGTGGCCAGATATCCATCAGGATGGCTAGAGATGGCTCAGGCTGCAATGGAGGCTCTGGCCCTTTTAAGCTAAGGTCTTTTCAGGTTCTCACTTCGAGTGAGGCAGCACCCATTCTGGGAATAGGCCTCTTTAAGAAGTAAGTCAAGAGATGACCCCTTTAATTTAAAAAAAAATCAAACTGGGAGTGGAAGACCCTCAGGGTCACAACATGTGAGTAGTCTGAGCTACCTGAATGAGGACCCAGCCAGGTGGGCAACTCAGTTCATCCTCTCCTTCTCCCTCTCCTCTCCAAAGGAAGGTAAATTTTGATGGCTGGAAGTGGCCCAGTTAACTTGGGGTTTACTGCCTAGACTTACTTTCTTTCTTTCCTTCCCTCCTTACTTCCTTCCTTCTTTCTTTCTCTTTTCTCAACCCTTAAATCCATTTGGAGCTCACAGATTGGACCACAAGAAACCCTGCTCAGCTTGAGCTTAATGGCTATATTTTGGACCCTCCTGGCTCAGGGTCAATGTCAATAGTAACTGTTTGTCTTATGTTCCAGGAATAAATAAGCAGGTTATGAGGACACTCCTACACTGTATTCCATTGGCTTCAACTTGGAGGGATTGGAACAAAGACACACATGTAGACTGCACAGATACAGCAAGATACTTATTAAGGATGTGCAAGTCTAATAAAGGGGCAGAGCAGATCCTAGAATACCTAAATAATGATGTTTCCAGTCACTTCAGTTTTGTTCACTTCTTTGTGACCCCATTTGGGGTTTTCTTTGCAATTATCCTGGAGTGGTTTGCCATTTCCTTCTCCAGTTCATTTTACAGATGAGGAAACTGAGGCAAATAGGGTTAAGTGACTTGCCCAGAGTCACACAGCTAGTAAATGTCTGAGGTCACAGTTTTGAACTCATTAATACGAGTCTTCCTGACTCCAGGCCTGGTGCTCTATCCCCTGTGACAGCTAACTTCTCGCAGAATAACACAAATATCTACTAATATCTATTAGTACACACATAAACATCAGCAGTTATATGGTACTTCAATCTTCATTCCTATTTGTCCCTTCAAAATGTAACTATAGCGGCTGGGTCCTAAAAAGAGAAAAAGTCAGTGGCAAAAGAAAGACCATGTATGTTTACTCTTTCTCTAAATTCCTAAACAACTCATTTTCATGATTCTTTCTCCTCTGAACTGCCTTTGGTCAACATTAAGTCTCAGGGTTAAATGTATAAAGTATCTGGGAATTCACCCATTAAGACACATAGAAGAATTACTTAATTCACTTATAAAAGACTACATAAATGTCTCACACCACAAGATCCAAATAGATACATAACCATAAGAGAACTAGAGGAGTGAAGGAAATACATTTGACAACTATGTATAGAATGAGAGTTCTTTACTAAATAAGGCAGAGTGATAATTACAAAAGTAAAATAATCTATTTTATTATACAGCAGAGAAAAGGTTTGGCACAAAATCACTGTATTTAGAATTAGGAGGGAAATAATTAACTGGAAAATATCTTTGTAGCAAATTTATCAGAAAAAGATATATAGGGATTGATACAAATATATAAGTAAAAGAGTTATTCCTCAATAGAAATATGGTCAAAGAATATGAACAGGCAGATTTCAAAAGAACAAAAAGATGCAAACAACAACTGAATTTAAAAAAAAAACACCAGCTCTTGATCACTAACATGAGAAATACAAATTAAAACTATTCTTCGTTCTACCTCACATTCATTGGATTAGCCAAGATGACAAAAAAAAATACATGACCATTTTTGAAGGGTTTAGGGAAGAACAGAAACACTAATATATTGTGCTTTTGGAGCTATGAAGTGAGTGTACGGTACTGGAAAGTGATTTGTAATTATATCCAAAAAGTCACTAAACTGTACACACCCTTTGGCACCGCTACTAGGCATTTAATCCAGAGGTAGAAGACAAAAGGAAAGGGCTATTATGGACAGAAATATTTATAGCATCACTTTACGTTGTAGCAAAGAACTGGCAAGAAAGCAGTATTCATCAACTGGAAAGTAGCTGAATTAAGGTATATGAACGTAATTGCAAAATTACTGTCCCATAAGAAATGATTAATATGATATTCAGAAAAACCTAGAAAAGCAAGAAAAGTATATTGTGTATTTAAAAATATACAGAAGACAACAGGAATTCAGAAGACAAATGAACAGGTGATTGTTGATACTACTGTATTAAATTTTATATATATTTTAAAAATAACCAGCACATAATAAATTCATGGTTTCATATGAAATTTATGTCTAGTATGTTGTTCAATATACATATTTTTTAAATCTCTGAAACTGTTGGTATTTTTCTGGTGGCCTCTAGCCTTACAGCCTACTTACACCTATTCGGAACTCTTGCACTGTTTTCTTGTTTTATTCTGTTCTCTTGACTTTTGAAGGATTCCAGTTTTCTGGGTGTTGCACACATTTTGAAAGTATCAAGTGTCTTTTATGTGTGGCTCTTTCCAAAGTCAAGCTTTCAGAAGCTCTGTTTTGCTCCCACCCAAATATCTTCTGGTGAATGGGAAAAGGACGAAAAAGCAAAAAAATGAAAAAAATAAAAAAAGAGCGGGGGGAGAAGAAGAAGAATCCCTGCTGTAGGTCTCTCTGAATAGAGAGCTGCTGCTTGGATGGAACTTTACAAGAAACACCAGAATCTATTTTCTTCCCATTTTGACTGTAGAAAAATCATCAGGTTAACATCAATGGGATAACCTATAGAAGACAACAATAAACTTCACTTCCTCTGAGTTGAAAAGCCACCATATGAATATTCCTCTAGCTTTTAGCTAAAATGATAACATTGTATTGAAACCAGCATGTATAACCTGTGGGAGTAGGATGAGGAGGAAGGAAAAAGAAATTAGTTCATGAGCACTGAATTTGGCTTCTACTTTAAAAAAGAAAAAAGGTATTAAAATAAGCTTAAGATCTCATCTGTGCTGACATTTGGCTTCTTGTAAGGATGAGAAAAATAAATCAATTATTTTGCAGCTGTCTCAGTAGCTACAATTAACATAATAGGATGACAAGACAAAAAAAAAGGAATGCAACTGAGCCCTGCTCTTTACAATGGTGAAGGTCCCTGTTTGACCACGAGTGATCTTCACAAATTTGTAAACATTGGTCCAAGGGACTAAGGCTTGAACTGTAGGCATGATTTCCATGTCCCTGAAAGGAAAATCAATCCAGCCTCTGTAAAACAGAAGCTGTTCTTAGCACTGATTCACAGTCATACCCACCGCCTCCACTCATCAAAGCTTCCATATTATTTCTCTCAATGTCTAGTTTCTTCTCCTTGTTAATAAAATCAGGTCCTGAACAGCAAATTCCCTTGTTATAATTTTTGCAATATAGAAAATTAGTCTCTGAGGAAAGTACGCTTTAGCACACCTCCAAATAATTCAACTCCCAGATTTTAATTCTTTTTCCTAAACTTGTCTTCTATTTCTTCCTTTTGTCCAGGTTATCTGTAGTATATTCTAGAGACAATATTGCTTCCTTTCTCCTTCCTTTCTCCTTTACCCAAATGATTTCCACCATAATTCTCCCCAATTGTTTGTTAGGAGCAGTGTGACATGGTGGATAGAATGTTAGACTTACAGTCAAGAAGACCAGGGTTCAAATCCTGCTTCTGAGACTTGCTAGTCATGTGACAACAGTTAAGTCACTTACCTTCCCTAACCTTTAACTTTTTGACTGGCAAAATGAGGTAATACATGTAGTACCTACCTCAAAGGTTTGCAATGAAGCTCAAAAGAAATAATGTAAAGCACTTTGTAAACTTTAACATACTATGTAAACATCACATTTCAATTCCAAGATCTTTTACATAAGTTTTTTTCTTACTATACAATGTTACCCCTCCCTCCGCTCACTTTATCCGTATTTCTTTTGAATAAATTATACTCTTCTAGATAGACACACTGTGATGGTAAGGAAATCTGAAGATCTTCCTTGCCCCTTTATAGGCTTAAGTGAATTTGAGGACCTTTCCTGATTTGAAAATATACTCTGCCCTTAATAGGCTACATGTAGTCACATGGAGGTTGTGGTGGGAAACTTGTTTTTCAGGAATGCCTACACCTTGTTACTTTGTGGTTGGGCAGTGGGTCACAACAGTTGTGATGTTCTCTCACCCTGGAGAAGGCTATATATTCTCTGATAGGAGGTTTTGCTTTGGGGCTCATTCATGGGAAGAATTGTCTGATTTGGCTACATGAGACTCTGGGCATCTGTTGAGCCCCCTGGCTTTGGAAATCTAGATGTTGGTGCTTCTTTCTCTGGTAACTAACTAGGTATGGATGTAATGTTCAGACAGCTGGAAGCCCTGTCTGCTGGTCCATTTCTCTGTCTGTATTTTTTTTTGTCTCCTTATAACTTCTGTTTGTATTCTTTGAAGTTCAGGGTGCTGATTTTTTTCCCCAGAACAAGGTAAATGATATATGTTTGATTAAAGTAAGATTGTTAATCCCATTTTGAGTTGCTTTCCTTTAGAAAAACAGATCAAAGAACTTGTGCTAGTAGTCATCCTGGGTATGCTAGAGTGCTTGCTGCTACACATGCTAGTGACAAGTAAATGCTAATGAATGAATTCCTCAATTTCTATAGACAAAAGACCAAAATATATGTTTCAGAAGGCTAGAATAAAATTATTAAATCTAGTCATATATTTAAACTTAAATAAAAAAGATTATTCCTGTATATCTGCTGCTACATGCCTGACTATATACATAAGTTTCTATAATTTTGGGAATTGGGCTGGTTGAACTGGGTTTCTCTGATGGGCTAAGGCTTTGATTCTTAACACATAACAAAATTTAGTGTCTTCAGCTTAGTTCTATGTAATGTAAAATTAGTGTCTCAGAGGCGAGTGAAAGATATTTAGAAGTTTTCCTTTTGGATAATTTTGGGGTCCTCCCAACAAAAGTAGGTGGAAATGGGACACAAATGAAGATTTGGGCATTTATGAGGAGTTACCCCAGCCTCTACTGTAGGGTGAAATCTTAGATTTTAAGAATCAAGACTACACACCTGTGTTTATTAACTAGAACGTCAGATAGAAAACTCAACAGGATTCTACAATATATACCTACCAATGTAACAAAAAGGAAAGTGTTTGTATTCCAGTATGTTAGTTCTAAGTGGGTACTCCTCAGTTCAAAACCCAGATCTCAGAGTTTAACAGCTAAAAAAAGTAACTTCCAAATAAACACAGTAGGTCAAATAGACCAACCTACCTATCTAGTATATTATCAGTGTTGTACAGTGGAAAGAGCACTGGCTCTGGAGTGAGAGGACCAAAGTGTGAATCTGCAAAATGAGAGGAGTTGGATCAGATGACCTCTAAGTTCTCATCCATTTCCAGGTCTATGATCCCATAATCCTTGTACATGCATTATCAAACACAAGGAGAAAATACCAGTACTTGATTCTAAGCACATCCATTAAATATTCTTCTTAGAACACCTCAAGGTTCACAAAGCATTTTACATATAAAAGCATTATCCCTTACAATAATCCTATAAGGTAGATAGTACAAGTATTATGATCCCCAATATACAGATTAGGAAACTGAGGTTGAGAGAGGTTATATGACTTGCCCGAGGTCACACAGGTAATAGGTAGCAGAATTGGGACTCTAACCCAGGTCCTTTGACTCTAAATCCAGTGTTCTTTCCACTATGCCATGCTGTCTTCTGTTAGAACAAAGAATGAGCAGCAAAAAAAAAAAAAAAATGGAGTTGGGTTAGTTGTAATCTTCAGTCCTGTTTTAATTAATGAGACTGCAGCAGATGACACTCATCAATACACTGATAGAAATATATATTCTCTCAATGGCAACTACAAGAAACACAAATACTAACTGCTAAGTTAGATATATGTTAAATGTTAAATGTTAATAATGTTAAATGTTAAATATGTTAATATTAATGTTAAAACAATAGTAAGGACCTGGTGGTATCATAGAGCAATGAGAGAACCACAGAGGACACAGAGAGGATATAGTTTACAAACTGTAACGTCTCTATAGGTAAAAATGTTAGAGCAAAAACATATTATACATATAATTATCATATCTCCAGAAGCAAATAACAGAATGCTGGAACTGGAAGGAATAAGAAATCTTCCATCAAACATGTGATGACCACTTGTCACATACAGTATAAGGGGAAATTCCTTTTTAGTTATGGGTTGAATTAGCTGGCTACTGAAGTCTCTTCAGACTGAATTTATATGACCTTAAAAATCAGCTAGGCCAATTTCTTCATTTTAGAGATAAAAGAACTAAGGCATCAAATGATCAAGTAACTTGCCCAAGGTTACACAGCTAGTTAGTGGCAAGCCTGGGCTTGAACCCAGAATCTTTGACTACAAGTCCTGAGCTCTTTCTATTACACCATTTTGCCCTTTAATATTTCAGGACTCAGAAATGAGCCTTAACATTGATGTGATGGTATTTGGTAGAATTAGGAAAGGAATGGATAAAATGAACATATGACTCTTATGGATGGAAGGATCCCATGGTTGCACACATTCTTTCTCCCACACCATTTTCCCACAATTTCAAACTGCCCCTTCTGCTTTTTATTTCTTATTCATCCATCCCCTTATCTTAACTGCACATCTTCTTACTTTCAAAGGACAATATACCATCATTCTAGTATTCTACAGTGGTATAGGGAAAGGATTGGAGCACTGGTGGCTGTGTTTTGACTCAAAAGCAGAATAAAACTCTCTGAAGGCATAATCATTTCAGTGTTATATTTGCATAATGTTAATCACTTTCCACAACTATATCTAAATTTGCTGTTTTGAAATAAATTTTCACAAAAAGCAATCAATAAGTTGATGTTTTCTATAGTTCATTCAATACTTCTACAAAACAGTATTTCTGTAGCAATAAAGATACAAAAGCAAAAGTTTAACAGTCTCCAAGAAATATAAATAAGCTTGAAGGGGCTCAATTCTAAAATTTCATGCATTTTGAACGTTTTCCATTCTTTAAATAAAAACAATCAGATTAAAAAATTGCTCTTGATTCAGACATGCTAAAATGAATACCCCCCCTTGAAAATTCATTGAGAGTTATAGCAACTGCCCAATAAGTAATATATTCTTTATAAAAATTTCTATCAAAAAGTTAACAAATGTCCCCATGGGACCTCTACATGTTATTTTCCTTTATAAGTCATGTCAGAGAAAGCTTAAACTACCTGGAAAACGTTGTTAAAGGAGCCTCTTTGCAATCAGACCAAATAACCATTTTTGGTCTAGCACACTGGAGGAGGCTCAGGTAGCATTCTAAGAAGATATGAGCAATCATTACTACATAACAAGTGCTCCAACAGCACATTTAAACACCTATAGCAAGAATGAATAGACTCCAGCGTATGTAAAACGATAACAGTACTAAATGCCACGGTTACTGAACCAGTATCAAAAAAGCAAATCACTTTTGAATTCAAACTCAAATGAATCAATTTCAGTAAAAAGACACTTTCCCTAACATGGAAAGACATTATTCAGAAAGTTAATGCTTCAAAAGAGGCAAGGGATAGCTTTAAAATCTGACTGCAAAGGCTCTTTCACTTGCAAATGCCCCTAGTCAGAATACGATGAAATGTAAAAAGCTAGTTTGGTTACAATGCTTATTTTTTATTTGCTGAAATTACTGTTGGCTTAATTTATTAGTTTACTCTAGGGATAGTGATTGTGAAATGTATGAGCAAAAGACAAAATTTTGTACTAGCTTTTTTCATTCATATTATGAACTCCAGCCTTAATGGAAAAATAAAACTGGAGTTGCATAATAATAACACCAAAAGTGCATTAAAGCTCCTAATATCTTGAATTAAGAAATGGCTGCATGCTTCTGACATCTGTGCCAAGTTGAAACCACTGGGCATGTGCTGCCCAAACCACATCCTCAGAACAGATACTTTAAAAACAATTTTCAATGTCTTAAAGAAAAAAATGAGTACGTAGACAAGTCATTCTCCTAATTATAGTGCAGAAATTCAAAGGGCCACTCTGTGATAAGCTTAAAAGTACGTAGGCACTTTTAAATCCACAAGGTTGAAGAGTGTGGTATAGCAGTGTTTTCTAAATTACTTAGGCACATAGAATGGAAACTATCCTAGACACTTAACAAGTGAAAGGCCTCAGTTCATTACAAACACAGCTGGAGTCAGTTGTTCATGCAAAATACATACATAATTAAAGGAAGGAATAACATACCCATTCAGAGAGGTCATTGGACTAGCAAAATTTAAAAAACAAAACAGTAAATGGATACTTTAGTGTATTCAGGTCATTTGGTTATGCAAGCCACTCTAAAACTCTTGAATAATATTGAGAAAATTATAGTGATATATTAATGAAAGTCAACTTAATGAGAACAGTAAAGGTGGTTTTACCCACTGGCCAATATTTTGCAACCAGGACTAAAACTAAACGACAATATTGTACATACAATTTATTATTTTTTCCAGCACATATTGGCCCATGACATAACACACAGTTGCAAAGTAATATAATTTCCAATACAGTTCTATAGGACTTTTAAAAAATTATATTTACAAGAATAAGTTCACCAAAGGAAAGTGGTCAGTACAGCAGTTAAATAATTTGCAATTCCCTGTCTAGGAAACAGTGAAAAAATATGATTTCATGCACAAAAAGATGCTTCTTTACTCTCTCATGGCGCCATGGCACAATGGAAAACTGGAACAATAGAAATAAGGCTCCTAAACTGACCGATTTTGACAATAAGCTGAAGGACTAATGCAATAGCACAGTTTCCATGTCCTATTATTTGCAAAAATTTGCATCAACTTCAGTTTATGGGACAATACATAAAAATACCTTATACCATCATAAGGCCTTGAAATGGGGAAAAGAGGAGGTGTTAATAGGAGAAGTGATTTCAGCCTACCAATAAGCTTTGTAGAAACATAGGTTCCAAAATGTTGGCCTGGAGGCCTATCATGTTTCAGAATTTTCAAAATTAATCTATCCACTGTTAGAAGGAAGGTGTAAAAACGATAGGATTCAAAGTCACTAACGGCTTCAGTTTGATCCCCTATTATTGCAGGGAAAAAGGAGGATGAGGATAATGCCTCAATTTAAACTAATACTACCACTAATTAATGTTTTTAAGACCCAGTTCTTGAGCAGTTCTTTACACTACTCACCAACGCAGAAAGAGAATAAGCACTGTTACTATTTGTTCCATCTTAAAGCAGAAGGATCAAAAAGTCCAGTGAAGTTGGATAACATGTCAAATTTGTTAACATAAATAATCAGTAAAGAACAAAGACCTAATTCACAACCTGATATTATAGCCAATAAACAACACCGACTCCTGTAAATAATTTAGCGTTTTATGATAAACGTTAAATTTTTTTTTCCTTCTTAATTATGTATACTGTGTTAGTAGTCAACAGCTATTACAGGCTCCTATTTGGGCAAAGAGATACAGTATCATTTTAGCATCATGATAAAAGAGAACTATGTGATTTCTGAAGCCCTTTAGATCAGCTCCTCTAATCTTTTTATAATAAAAATGAGTAAATCAAGGCCTAGGAAGAAGTAACTTGGCTTACAGTCACAGAGTCTTGATCACATCTCCTGAATTTTAGGAAAATGTTTTAGTATACTATTGTATCTCCAATAAGTAAGCCCCAAAATATAATGCATTCGATTTTACATTCAAAGGATCTTAGTTTTTTGTAATCAAATAGGAAAATGAGCAAAAGGAAACTACAGTTAGAAGGCAAGGAGAGCAGGGACTGATTCTTAATCTTGGCACAGTGATTTCTACATACTTAAGGTTTAATACGTGTTTGTTAAATTTGAAATTATATGAAAATAAAATGTTAAGTAACATCCATTTCCCTTTCATTCAAGAATAACCATAAATGTCAGGTGTCTTTTATAGAGTAATCATGAATGGACTTCATTGGGTTACTACCCCATTCTCTGTCTCTGTCTCTCTCTCTCTCACTCTCTGTCTCTGTCTCTCTCTCTCTCACACAGACACAGACACAGACAGACAGACAGAAACACACACACACACACACACACACACACACACACACACTCCACTTCCTATTCTAAAAGTGTATGGAAGATGAAAAACCTACTCTCTCTGTCTCTCTTTTTTTTTAATATGATCTAGAAATGGTGGTTGAGTTAAAGGATTCAGAAAGAGAGAACTGTCTACTGCATGGAAATATTCAGGATAGGCACTTTTTTAAATGTGTTTTAGACAAGTTGATAAAGTCTATAAACTCCTCAGAACAATGATTTCAAATGTATTAAATAAAATACATAGGATTTCAAAGGAAACCCATGACATTAAAAATGGTTATCAAAGTTGTTTGTTTTTTTTTAAACAAGTTCATGGTCTCCATGTTAAGAACTTCTGACTTATATAATGGAAAGTTCTGTTGTAAACTTGGGCTAAGCACAAACATGATAATTCTAGAACTCTGAGAACCAATTCTACTTCTGTCAGTAACCTACTGCTTTATTTAAACAGATGTTTTTAGGCATATTCTCTAAAGAACAGAGTCAAATTTGATGAATTCAACTCAATTCAATAAAAAAAATATCCTGGATGCCTACTATGCGCAGGAACTCATCCTAGGCTTCAAGGAGATACAAACAAAAAAATAACAACTGCGGTTCCTGCTCTTAAGAAGCTAATAATGGGGAGTAAGACTTGTGCAGAAGAACACTTAAATTGTACTTAGTAATAATAGTATCTTTCTGTGACTCTAATCTTTCATATTATAAGACAGGCAAACTTCCTGATCTATCTTATGAACAGCTGTAAGGAAAATAACTGATGAAATGGACTTTTAAAAGTTTACAAGCATGAAATACATATCAGAGTATTTAACATTATGTAGTTGCAAGGTTATATATTTATAATCAGATAATTCCCTGTTTATTTCTTGTTTCATACAATTGTTTGAGAGTTTGGTAAGTGAAATTTCATTTATTTGGTTCTACTGACCACTTCTCATACTCTCCTCCTCTGGGGCATATATATCACACCCAGAGAAATACATACATATGCCAAACTATGCATATTTCTCCTGTAGGATATACAACCCAGAGATAAACGATTCCCAACTGTATTTGCTGAATGCTGGGTGCTTGGAACTGCTTTTAAAATAATGGGAAGATCACAAAAATGAACACAGGAAGATGATAGCCAGATGATACTTATAGTATAACTTCTTAGTCTCCCAAATTTTTCTAAGTAATATAAAGACATTACTAGGTGAGGGCAACTAGGCCTTTATACTAGGATGATAAATTTAGGGGGCACACTGACATAATTTTCAATCCTTTAGCAATGAATAAATAACAGAGTTAATAGCTAGTCATTAAGACTAATTAGTGAAAATGGCAATATTACCAGATGGCAGTCTGCAAGAGGAGCTTCTCCCCTGACACTCTGCTCTTTCTAATTCCCTGGTCAGTTTTCTCCCTCCCCAAGATTGTTAGAGACTTCAGGAGATCAGAAAATGGGAAAATTTTCTAAATAAAAAATTACTAAGGTAAATTAGCATTAATATGGGCATACACCCCCATCCACCACACACTGACTCACCACGGGATTAGCTTAGTGGTGGGTGGCAAGAGGAAGATTATTTTTGTTATGGATAACAAAATATAAGGCAGTAATAAATAGGTTCTATATTTTGATCAGATCAGGATAAGGTATTCCTAACAAGAAAAGTTTGTGGAAAAACAACTCTCCTAATTTTCTATTTGTTATCAGAAGTAACATAACTCTAAATTGGACATTTCACCTTTTAAAACTTATCTCAGTTCATACAAAAATATGGAGAGACTGAGATTTATCATTGAGGAAAACAGGAACCACATCCTTTAGGGTTCTTTAGATTGAAATTAAGATACAGTAGTATTGGAGAATAGATAAGCAAATAATTAGGAAATGTGTCCCTGACCAGTTCATATCAAACTGTAGTACTATATTGCTGGCATCTAAATATGACCATTTTTCTATGTGTTTTGAGGTAAGGAGAAATAGAAGAGGAGGGGAATTACAGGGTCATTAGGTGCAGTGAGTAGGGAAAATTAATGGAAACTATTGTTAGAAAGCAAATGGCCTACGGGGGAGGAAAAAAAAACTGAAACCTTCAAATAATACAAAAAATAATCTTGGTAACTTATTAAAGTCCATCATTGATTGTAGACCTAGAGAATAAAGGTACCCAAGTTAGCACCAGTTAGTTAGTTGGAAATGACTTCCTCATTTTTAGGTGAGAAAATTGAATCCTAAAGATGTTAAATTATGTTTGTATGAGGGTTATACAACTATTTGGTGGCAGATCCAGAACTAGAACATGAGTCTTCTGACTCCTATTTCCAGTGACCTTTTTACTGCAACAAAGAGATATTTGATGTTGAGGCTCTGATATATTTCCTGACATGAGAAATACTAGTAGGCACCATTCCTTGGCTAAATGGTTTAGCACAATTTCAGTGACAACAATAGCAACTTAAAATTGCATTTTATTTATTTGTCAGAAGTAAAGTGGGATTACTCCAAAACTATCCCAAAGACCTTACCTTTCACCCAGATTTTTCCAGTGACTAGAACAAAGCTAGAAGATTATAGTGACTGCACAGAGCTGCTAACCACACTTATACTACTGATGAAGTGGCAAGGATAGTACCCTTAATTTCTAACCAGGTTCCTTATAGTGATGGTCAAAAATTTAATAATCTGATCCTGAAACGATTTTATAGTCTCCTAGATACCTAATCTTATTTATCCTGAGTAAGGGCTGATCAACGCAATGGAAGAAGGAATGAGACCCCAAGTGAAAGAAATAGAAGGAAACCGAAACCTAAAATGGAGGCAAGATTTTTATCATGCCCATCTGGATCATCTCAAAGTCTTTAAAGTCTTCCAATTAAAGATCAGGAGGATAAATAAAAAACAAACAAATGAACAAAAAAACCACCTTCTGCTGGGGTGATGCAGTGTATGCGACTTCACTCTAAGAATATAAATCGTATACTTACTCCTTCACTGGCATTTTCACCTGTGTTGGCAAGCATTTCCTGTAGAGCTCTTACAGAGAGAGACTGCTCCAGTACAAAATTGCAGATGCAGAGATCTGGAGGAACATACTGTTGAAATAAAACAAAGAAAATGACAAAAGTAAGGTTATAAGCTGTCTCACTGCCCCAAATCAGGAAATATAAGGGGAGGGGAGGAAAAGGAATGAAAGGGAAGAGAAGAGAGTAAGAATTTATGTAGTGCCTACTATGTGCCAGGCACTGTGCTAAGTAGTTTACAAATAATATCTCATTTGATCCTCACCACAATCCTGAGAGGTAGATGCTGTTATTAACCCCATTTTACAGTTGAAGAAACTGAGGTAAAGAGAGGTTAAATGACTTGTCCAGGGTCACAAAGCAAGTAATAAGGCCTGCTAAAAGTACACCAAGCCTGGTCCTAACACAAAGTCCCAATTCCAGGAAGTCTGTTAGACGGAGTAAAAAGAGACAGAGAGAGAGAGAGAGAGAGAGAGAGAGAGAGAGAGAGAGAGAGAGAGAGACAGACTAAGACCACGAAGAATTAATATGGTGATAAGGATATCCAAGACACAAAGAGAAGAAAAGAATGACTCTAAAACATCTATATCTATAAGCCTCAAAAGAAAGCCCATCTTGAACATATTTATGAGGACTGACCTACTATTAGGCCTTAAATGACAGATATGACTTATGTTTAATCACCGATTGACCTGCCTATGTACTGGGATGTTCTTTTTACCCAATAATTGTCTTGGTTAGCTATAATTAGGGTTATGAATGCAAAATTAGCAAACTATAAATTTAGTCAACTTCATCTAATCCTGATATACAATATTAGCAAATCTTCCTAATAACAATATTCAGCAAGGGTGACATGAAGAGTGGAGAGAGGCTCTTAGCAAATCTTCCTAATCACAATATTCAGCAAGGGTGACATGAGGAGTGGAGAGAGGCTCCTGACTCACTGACTGACTGTCACTAAAATACCTCTTCCACTCAGTCCCTGTAAATCTGCCCTGCAACAATCAAATAAGTGTAGATACCTAGGGGATCTGGGCTCTCTACTGGTATATACGTCCCACTGAATGCCTAAATCAGTGTTGTATGCCCATGGGACTAAGGGCCACATGCTTGCATGCCTGTGAGTAATAAGCAATGATATTCTTTCTCAGTTCCTCCTTACCCACAACCCCTTAAAAATTTCAATAAGAATTTCTGGAAAAAAAAATCAAGAGGTTTTTTGTTTGTTTCTTAAGAGTTTAAAATTATTTTATAAACAAAATGAGAATCTGTGAGGAAAGAAGTGGGGAAAAGTGAAAGCTCTGGAAGTATACTTGAATGGAGAATGAATGCCCTAGTATAAGAAATACAGAAACTTATCCAACCAATATGTTTCTTAGAAATTAAAATAGTCCAAACAAAGTAAATGACTTATAGATATGATTAAAAATAAGAAAATGTAAGGAACTTCAATATCAAAAAGAATTGTCTTTTAAAAGATTAGGAGAGATAATTTTAAAATTACTGCACTATAAGAAAGTCATGACCAAAGAAGAGTTCAGATTTCATATTTCACAAAATATCAGGAAAGAAAATTACCCCCGATCTATTAGTACAAGAGGACAAAGTAAAAACAGAAAGAATCCATTGGTCATCTCCTCTAAAGGAAACTTAAAAATGAAAATTCCCAGGAATGTCATCACCAAAATCAACAGCTTCCAGGACAAAGGGAGAAAAGAAAAAGAATACACTAGGAAAGAAAGGGAGGACAGATGGGGAAACATCCAAGAATATTACTTGTCTCAACTGTGGTGCACTAGTAGACTATAGAAACAAAAACCAAAGGGAGGGAGAAATGGACAATACCTGAATCTTCTGCCTTCTAAATAGGTCAAAGGAGGGCATAACACAATTAGATTTGGGAATAGAAATATATAAAGCAACAAGGAAATAGAATAGAAGGGAGAGATGGAATATTAATATTGATATAAGGAGAAATTAGCCTTTAGAAAAACAAATTATAAACATTAAAGAGTTGAAAGCAAAGACAGGTTTAAATGGAAAGCAAGGCATGAAAACCTCTGACTGGAGTATGGGCAAAATAAAAAGAATGGTAAAGGACCAAAACTAGAGTGTATCAAGCACAGAACAATTAGGAAGAGAGTTTTAGGAGAAAGATAATGAGTTCAATATTAGACATGCCGAACTGTTTTTCTTTTTAGGTGATACATGTGTAATCATTCAAAATACCCATAATAGTCATGTGAAAGAAACCATGGACAAATAAAAATTCAAGAAAAAAAAGAAAGTTAAAAAAGTATGCTTCAATATGTATTCGGATACCAGTAGTTCTTTCTCTGGGGATGAATAGCATTTTTCATCATAAGTCCTTCAGGGTTGTCTTAGACTGTTGTATTGCTGAGAATAGCTAAGTCATTCATAGCTAATCATCTTATAATACTGCCATTACTTTGCACACAGTACATTTCACTTTTTGCAGCAGCCCATGTAAGTCTTTCTATGTTTTTCTTTTCTTTTTGGAGGGGGAAAGGCAAGGCCTTTGGGGTTAAGTGACTTGCCCAAGGCCACACAGCTAGTAAGTGTGCCAAGTGTCTACGGCCAGGTTTAAACTCAGGTCCTTCTGACTCCAGGATCCATGCTCTATTCACTGTGCCACCTAGCAGCCCCATGTTTTTCTGAGAATATCCTGCTCATCATTTCTTACATTACAACTGTATTTCACCATAATCACATATTACAACTTGTTCAGCCATTTACCAATTAATGGGCATTCCCTCAGCTTCTAATTCTTTACCCCAAGAAAAGAGCTGCTATAAATATTTTTGTTTTCTATCTCTTTTGGGATATAGACCTAGAAGTGGTATTGCTAGGTTGAAGGGTATGTAGGCATAGTTTTATAGTCCTTTGGGCATCATTTCAAATTGCACGACAGAAAGGTTGAATCAGTTCACAAATCCACCACCAGTGCATTAAAGTCTCATTTTTTTCACATCCCCTCCAACATTTGTTATTTGTCTTTTCTGTCCTATTAATCAATCTAATAGGTATGAGGTAGTACCTCAGAATTGCTGTAATTTGCATTTCTTCAATCACTAGTGAGTTAAAGGTTTTTTTTTTTTTAATATGGTTATAAATAGCTTTAATTACTTCATCTTAAAACTGATATCTTTTGGTCAGCTATCAATTGAGGAATGGCTCTTACTTTTTTAAATTTGACTCAGTTCTCTATATGTTTTTGAGAGATGAGGTCTTTATCAGAGAAACTTGCTTCAAAATTTTTTACACAGTTACTATTGCTAACTATATTTCCTTTCATTCTACCCCCCCCATCTTATCTTATTCTCTCTCTCCTTTCTCCTCAATTCTCTCTCTCTCTTTTCACCTGTTTCTTCTCAAAAGTGTTCTTTTGACTATTCCCTCCCTCAATCTGCCTTTCCTTCTATCACTCCACTCCCTTCTCTTATCCCCCTCCCCCCCTACTTTCCTGTAGGGTAAATAAGATAGGTTTCCATAATTGAGTGTGTATGTTATTTCCTCTTTGAGTCAACTGTGATGAGATAAAGGCTCACTCACTCCTCCTCAGCTTCCCCACTCACTCCCCTCCACAATAAAAGCTTTTTCTTGCCCCTTTTTATGTGGGACAGTTTACCCCATTCTACTACCTCTTTCTCTTTCTCCCAGTACATTCCTCTCTCACCCCTTAATTTAACTTTTTTAGATATCATCCCTTCATAATGAACTCACACCTGTGCCCTCTGTCTATATATAGTCCTTCTAACTGCCCTAATAATGAGAAAGGTCTTATGAGTTACAAATATCATCTTCCCACATAGGAATGTAAACAGTTTAAACTTAGTAAGTCCATTATGATTTCCCTTTCCTGTTTACCTTCTTATGCTGCTCTTGAATCTTGTATTTGAAAGTCAAATTTTTTATTCAGCTCTGGTCTTTTCATCAAGAATCCAAAGTCCTTTAAAGTCCTCTATCTCAATGAATGTATATTTTTTCCCCTGAAAGGTTATACTCAGTTTTGCTGGATAGGTGATTTTTGGTTGTAATTCTAACTCCTTTGCCCTCCAAAATACCATATTCCAACCCATCTGATCCTTTAATGTAGAAGCTGCTAAATCTTGTGTCATCCTGACTGTGGCTCTGTCATACTTGAATTGTTTCTTTCTCACCGCTTGCAATGTTTTCTCCTTGACCTAGGAACTCCAGAATTTGGTTACAATATTCCTGGTAGTTTTCATTTTGGGATTTCTTTCAGGAGGTGAAAAGTTATCTATTCCTTCTTTTGAAATTCTCTCTATCCCTTGTTTGGTTAAGAATATATCAACCTGGGGGACTTCCCAGAACCAAGATTGTGGAGTAAGCAGTGTGTTGTTGTAGCTCTTCCATATTCACCTCCAAAAAAACCCAAAAAACCCAAAATAGTTCCCCAGAACAAATCCTTGAACAGTGGATCCAGTAGAAAGAAGGGGTAGAGTGGTCTTTTAGACTAAGAGACTTGGAGGATCAGCAAGAAAGTTCCATCTCACTTAAGTAAAAGAAGAGCTCATTCCAGAACAGGAAGAGTCCTAGCAAGGCTGCAGTAAGCCCCACCTCAGCAAATCAATAGGAGATCCTGAGCCCCAATGTGGTAGAGCAGGCAAACACCAATGCCAGGAACCCCACATGCCTTAGCATAGCCAGGGAAATTGACAGACTCCAGTTCTGAGAACCACCACATGCTTTAGTGTACCCAAGGTGGGCAGATGTCCTACATGGTTGAACCCCAATGTGCTTCAGTGCAGCCAAGGGTAAAAAGGCACCTTCCAGGGATCATATCTTCATGTGCTTTAGTGCAGCGCCAGGAAAATGCAGAAAAATTCCACCTACCCTCAGCATACACCAGACAACAACACTAGGAACCCAGCCCAGCACCAGGTAAGCCGCCAGATCTTTACAATCTCCAGTAGTGCCAGTCCAAGCCCCTCCACGACACCCACTCAACATAGAACCAGACATGAGTGTTCCCCAGGGGCCTCAGAGCAACATCAGCTCAGTACCAGGTAAACAGCGAGGGCCTGCAGCCAATGGCACAAGAAGCCTAAGACTGAGCCCTTCCACTGTGGGAGCAGAGATCAAATTTAAAAGAAAGGAAGAAGGCAAAAAAAAAAGGTGAGAAAAAAAAAATCTGACCACAGAGAGTTATTATGATGACTGGGAAGACCAAGACATGATCTCAGAAAAGGACAACAGTGTCAAAATGTCTATGGGCAACACTCCAAAGCAAAATAGAAAGTGGTCTCAAGCCCAGAAAGAACTCATGAAAGACCTCAAAAGGGGGGGGGGGGCGCAGAGCCAAGATGGTGGCATAGAAGCAACAAGATTCCACAGCTTCCAAATAGCCACCTCAAATACCCATAATATATGACTCTAAACAAATTTTAGGGCTCCAAAACTCACAATACAGAAAAACACATGTCCTGCGGAAGGCAGCTCGGCAAGAAGGGCTCAGAGCAGCATGCTGGGAGCCAAAACCAGCCCACCCTGAAACAGTGGCTTGGCCCTGGGGTTGGACAGGACTACCCAGAGCTGGAGCCTTCAAGAGAGTAGATAAGCACCCACTGTGGCAATTTCCAGAATTATCAAGCCATAAGAAACAAGGACAAAATGAAAGGTCAGTGTAACTCAGCTAAATTTGGGGAAGAAAAGCAGTCTAGCCAAACTGCCTCCCGGGCAAGGAAGTGGCAGAAGCGGTGGCCCGGCAGCAGCCTCCACGTGGCTGCTTCAGAGCTCCCAGCCTACAGACTGCAGGGGGGCCAAGAGATAGTTCAGAGGCTAAGTGCTCTTGCACTGAGCAGCCTGGATCTGGATAGTGGTCTTGGGTGGTGGTCCTGGGGTGCGTTTTCAGTGAACCAAAGCTGGTAGGGGCTACAAAAAAACTGCAGCCTCCCAATATCTCTAGCAGCTGTGAAAACACCAGCAATTTGGGACAGAGCTTTCCCCTCTGGAAGCAGAGCTCCTCAGAGCTAAAAAATCAAGTAATTGACTGGCAACATGAGCAGGCAAAGGAAGCAAAGTAAAAATAGCAATCCAACTTTAGATTCCTTCTTTGGGGACAAAAAGGATCAAAGCATAGAACAGGAGGAAGACAACAGTTAGAACTTCCACACCAAAAGCTTCCAAGAAACATGAAGACTTCCTACAAGCTACAGAGCAGCTTAAGAAGGATTTTGAAAACCAAATAAGAGAAGTAGAGGAAAAATTGGGAAGAGAAATGAGAATGATGCAAGAAAATCATGAAAAGAGAGTCAACAACATGACTGAACAAAATAACACCTTAAAAATAGATTAATTCAAATGGCAAAAGAGGCCCAAAAAGCCAATG
>CM053582.1:394839048-394854583 GCA_028627135.1 Pseudochirops cupreus
GGGAAAGGGATAAGAGGGGGAATGATAGAAAGGACGGCTGATTGCGGAGGGGGGGGGGGGAGTTAGAAGCACACACTTTTGAAAAGGGACAGAGTCAAAGTAGAAAATAGAACAAATGGGGGCAGGATAGGATGGAGGGAAATATAGTCAGTTTTTTACAATATATCCAATATGGAAATGTTTTGTGTTATTACACATGTACAAGCTATATTGAATTGCTTATCTTCCCAGTAAGGATTGGTGATGAATGAAGAAGGGAAAGAATCTGGAATTCAAAGTTTTAAAATCAAACGTTTAAAAAAATTATCATTATTATTATTATTATCATATCTTTACATGCAACTGGGAAATAAGATATACAGGCACTGAGGTATGGAGATCCATCTCGCCCTACAGGAAAGTCAGAGGGGTTTGAGGGAGGATATAGAAGAGAGCAGATTGGGGGAGGGGGTATTCAGTGGGATTGCTGTTTTGGGGTGGTGGGTAGGGGAAAGATGGGGAGAAAATCTGTAACTCAAAATCTCGTGGAAATGAATGTTTTAAACTAAAAGTAAACATAAAATTTAATTTACAAAAAGAATGAAATGGGACTATCAATCAACAAACAGTAATCAATGACGTAGCACAGGTTTCAAATTGGAAAAAAGAGAGAACGTCAATAGAGAGAGTATATAACTGTGTTTGGGCTGGAAAACAATGAAATCAGTTGTTGAAGTAGCAGGGAAAAAAGATCCTTCACTTCACTGGGTGGTGACTGACTTACAAGGACAGGGGAACAGAAGGTTGAAATTAGCCTTCTCCATAAGAATGAAGGAAAAACACTTCATTTTTGCCCCTCATTGCTAAGATTTAGTGATGACTAAGCAGCATGAAGTTAGTGGCATTGGCTTCTATAGATTCTATTCCAAACATCAGGGAGCTATGGATCAAAATGGCAGAAAGTTCGTGTTGAACATCTGGTCAATAAATACCTGGTGTTTGCATCCCCATTACCAGATTACAGTTACTCTCAATATAAGATCAAGAAGATGAGGCATACCCAGAGATATCTGACAGGTAACACAAGCATTTGGCTCCCAGAAACACAAGGTTCTGAGTCTGTGGAGCCACCACAGGCTTTCTAAAATAATGGGCTCATTTTACAACATTTCATTCATTGCTATTTCCACTGCATTCTGTAGATTCAAATATTACAAATGGGGTTTTAAATTGAAAGAATGTCTGCACAAAAGAGTACCTGGCAAGTACCAAATCTCCAATCAGAACAATGAATACAGAAGTATCCAATTCCTTTCTCTTGTCTTATTGTTGTTGTGAACATTTCTAGAAATATCTGATAATATAAAATATTAATGGAATGAGTGAGTATCCTTGCCTTAATCCTATATTTACTGGAAAAGCTTCTAGTGTACCAATTGCATATGATACTTATACTTTGGTTTTAGAGATTTTTTATAACAATTTAAAAATCCCCCTGTGCCCACACCCCCCCTGAGTCTTTAACATATCCTACTTCATCACAGGATTTTTTCACATTTGTTGAAATAATCATTTGGTTTTAGATGTCTCTGTTTTTTAACACAATTGTGTTGATTGCCTTCCTAATAATTAACCATCCTTGAATCCCTGGAATAAATCCAACTTAGACATTAAAATGATTTCTTAGATGAGTTGTAGTCTGTTTAACTGGATTTTATTTAAGATTTTTGAATCAGTATTCATTAATGATAAGTGTCTGTAGTCCTGTTTTGCTTTATATTTTTTTAGTTTAAGTATCAGAACTATATTTGTCTATAAAAGGATTCTGGTAGGATACTTTCTTAATTTTTGAGAATTATTTCTGCAATATTGGTACTAATTGTTCTTTAGAAGCTTAATGGGATTCTCCTCTTAATCTATCAAGAAGAGAAGTCTTCCCCCCATCCCCAGCCTTGGTAGTTCCTTTATAGCTAATTCTATTTCTTTTTCAGAGTTTGGATTATTTAAAATCCATATTACCCTATGTTAGTTCGGTAATTTTATATTTTTGAAAGCATGTTTCTTTTGTGTGCTCAATTTTGGTGGCATATAACTGCAGAGTAGGATCTGATAATTGTTATTTCTTCTGGTTCTGTTGTGTTTACCTTATACACTTGCTATTATATTGTTTTTATTTTCTACATTCTTCCTGTTAATGAGATTAACAAAAGGCTTATCGATTATATTAGTCACTTCAAAGAATCAGTTCTTGGTTATATTTAACAAGACTATAAGTTTTTGGAGGCAGTTCTAGTTTATCTATTCTTCTAATTTTTAGTATCTCTTCAGCTTTCTTAGGTTCATTTGCTGTGTTTCTAATTTTAAATGCATATTCAGTTAATTAATCTTCCCATTTTCAACTTGTTTAATGTATGTTTGTAGTGATAGAATATTTTCGCTGAGAACTGCTTTAGGTACATCCCAGAAGTTTTGATGTGTTGTTTCCTTATTATAATTTATTTCACATATGTATTGTGTTGTGATTTGTTCTTTGAACCACTTATTATTTAGTGGTTCATTATTAATTCTCCATTTGGATCTATGTTTTTTGTTTGTGCTACCTGAACCGCACATTCCTTTTATAATATTACTGTCTGTGAAGAATATTTTCAGTATTTCTGCCTTTTTATATTTGTTTACAGTATCTCTGAGCCCTAATGCATGGTCAGTAATTGTAAATGTTCCATGTAGTGCTGAGAAATAGATATCCCTTTCACACCACAGCAGGTCAGCATAAGAAATTAAATGGGAATTTTGGGGGAGTTTTGTAGAAGCTGTAGACAACATGATAAGGCCAGGGGATAACACAGAAAAAGTTTAGAAACTCAGAAATGTATAAACACATGAATAGTATTGTATAATATCAATATATTTTGTCTTTTAATAACATAAATATACATAATTTCTTCTTTGGTACAAAATGGATGCAAAAAGTTTTATATGGATTTTCCAGACAGCAGAGGCACTGCACCCTTAACCTTGGCAATGTGGAAGGGATAACTGTACATTTTCTACCAGGCTGTATTCCTATGTCCTCGTAACTTCTCCAGCATGTCCTAGGAATTTCTTCATCCTGGAAGATAACTTCAGTATTGGAACTCGTATCTCAGGTTTCCTCTGCTCCTGGGTCTCTACATGGGGCCCAGTCTGGTCATCTTTTCATTTCCTACCAGGCTACACTACTTTGGACTTCATCATGCCCCCTGTGATGGGTACTTTCTTTTGCCTCCTCTTCCCCTTTTATATTTTGACTCTCCTGTTAGAATATAAGCTCTCTGAGGCAATAGACTTTCTTCTTTTTGCTTGTATTTGTATTCCCAGAGCTTAGCTTGGTGACTGGCACACAGTAAGTGTGTAACAAATGATTGTTGATTGTTCGGCAAACATTTCCACTTAGAAGGCACCATAAATATTTTAGCAATAGTTTCACCAGCAAATTATTCAATTCTATATTTTTCCATTTGCTTATTTTTCTGTTAGCTTTGTTAAAAATTGAGAACCACCCAATTCTTTGTCATTATTGCATTAATATGTATGTCTTATAATTCAGGTTTTTTTCTTCCTTTATGAATTTAGATACTAAGACATTTTAAGTATGTTGTGTTGTTGTTCAATTATGTCTGACTCATCATCACCTCATTTAGAAATTTCCTGGCAAAGATACTGAAATGGTGAGCCATTTCCTTCTCTAGCTCATTTTATAGATAAGAAACTGAGGTAAACAGAATTAAGTGATTTGCCCACAGTCACATATACAGTAAGTGACTGAGGCCAGGTTGGAACTCACAAATATCTCCCTGACTCCAGACCCAGCACTCTTTCCCCTGTGCTACCTAACTGGTTTGAAGTATTTTATAAATTTAATGTTGACACTAATTTGCTTCCTTACAGAATAATGTAGTTTCCTCATTTATCTCCTTTCATGTTGTGAATGATTTTTTTTAAGCAATGTGATTTCAATTTGTTTTTGTAGGTTTATCTGATGCATAGTCCTTTCCTCCCCCACCCCCCAGATTCTCATTTTCATTCTTTGTATGTTTTTAGGTGTATTATTTGAAAGCAACAGAATATGAACTTTTAGTTTCTTATACAATCTGTCATATTTTTGTTTTATTGGATTATTTAATTCAATCATATTTAAAATTATGAGGTAAGTTTATATTTTCCTCCATTTGTCTCTATTATTTTTTTCCTTAATTAGGACTCACCCTTCTTTCTCTGTAATAATAGTACTTAGCTTCTTTGGTAATTTTAATATAAGCTATTTTAAGGCACATTCCTTTTTTTTTTTTAAAGAATTTATTAAGTGACTACAACAGGTATGACACCTTCTGCTAGGTGCTGGAGATAGAAACAAAGATGAAATTATTCTTTATCTTCAAAGTATTGAAGGTAATTCCCTTTCTAGCCCTCTGTTCCAGCTGAACTGGACTATTTTTTTAAAATCACATCTCATCTTACTGTAAACTCTTCTTTGTGATCCCATAGACCATAGCACACCAGGCCCTTCTGTCCTCCGCTATCTCATGAATTCTATCTGAGCACATGTTTGTTGCTTCCATGACATTATCCATCCATCTCATCCTTTGTTGCCCCTTTTCATTTTATTAAGGCACATTCTTTAAGGCACATTAAGACACAGCTGTCTTCCCCTTACCTCTTCCTCACTTCTTGTTTGTTATCCTTTTCTTAGTTTTGCTTAATGTATTAGTTCCATTTTTCTTCCCTTTATCTTGTTATCTATTTCTTCTCATCTCTTTTTTCCCTCTAGGTAAGTAGTCAAATAAAATCACTTCACCTTGCCTTCATGTTGTTTTAAAATTTCATTTTCTGTATTGTTTTCTCAAAAGGATTTATTTTCTCATTCTCTTCATTATTTATCTTCCTTTTCCATCTGTGCTAGACTTTTATTCTTTGATTAATGGCCTTCATATTTATTTGTCTTTAGGATTTATATTCCTCAGGATACATTCCTTAGGATTTCTATTCTAAGGTAGGTATTTTTAAAAAGATTCCATGTTATGGCCTGGAAATTTTGCTCCATGGATGTGAAGCGGTGCTGAATGGCCTATGTAATATGTTTTGGGGTAACTTTATGATTTTATAACATTGTTGTAATTTCAGTTTTGTGTTAAGTTGTAAAAGCCACATTTCTTCTCCCCCAGCTGTAAAGCATTAACTGTTTCTCCTCTTCCCCCAGCTGTACTGTGTCTTTCCCTGCCCCAGCCTAGAGGTATTTCCTCTCAAACCATTAACTCTTCATTCAAGGTACTACCTCCTTTTGTCCTAGCAAACAAAACTCATCCACTTGCAAATCTGGATGGGTACATCTTATTTAATTTGACCTCAAATCTGACCACTGGTTGACACTATGATGTTTCAGGGCTAAAACCACACCTCTAGGCCCTGGTGCCCTGCTGTTTGTCCCAGTGTAATATGGGTAGAACACATGCACAGCTGATGTGAAGGGTGCATGTTCCTTTAAGTATTGGCCACTCCCTGGTCCCTCCCTAACTCCACCTTTGTACACCTCATTAGCCTAATGAACTTATGACTGACAGTCTTAGGTCTTAAACTGTGTTTCACTTCCTGCTCTTTGCAGATGGCCTTTTCTGGCAGATGGCTTTTTCTAGCAAGTTGGCCTTTTCTAGCAGGTAGCCTGTTCTAGCAGGTAGGCATTCTAACAGGCCATCTGCCCACTGCAGAGCGTCACACTTCCAAGCTTCTCTGACACCGCCCCCCTTCCTTGCACCTTGCCAGCTTTTCCTAGCCAGGTTTCCTCACCCTATCCCTTTTTGCCCTGTGAATCAATAAAACTTTTGTAAATCTGCCCAAGGACAGCTGAGCCTGTAATTCTTTTCAGACGTGAACCTAGAAAGGATTTCTCATTAGAAATCCCCCCAAAACCTATCCCTCATCAGATGGACTCATTTTGTCTCTTGTACTTTCACACTCAAACTTAGAAATACCAATTCTGGTAAGTAACAAGGAGGACAGAAGTATTATCCCACAATAAGAATCATCCTATTTCCCTAATTGTGTAATTCATTATGCATGACCTTTTATCCCTCCATTTACTATGAAATCTCCTCTCTGGGTCCATGGCCTCCCACTCTTCTGTCAACAGAAAAGGAATTTCATGGCAAATGGGAAAAATGATCATAGGGAATAGCAAACAGTGGTAAAGGATACCAGTTACCCCAGGAGGGGTAAATCTCCTTTTCCTTAGGAATGATAAATTGCTTCTCTAAGCTACACTTTTTAAGGTCTCCATCTGTTATTATAATATCTCTTTCCCCCTGCCCTCCTTTCCTCATGGAAGTTTTCTTTGGTGAGATCCTCCCTCACTACTGAAACAGGATTTCCCACATCTTCCTTCTGGTTCAATCCTTCTCTTAATCACCTCACCCATTCTCCTGTAGGCCCTTTTCTTCCTGAGAGCCTACAGCAGTATATTGTTAACCTTTGACTTAATTAGGTCCATCACATATTCTCCTCTAACTTTTTACTTCCACTTCCCTTTTTGTGTATTCTGCAATTTAGTCCCCAGAAAAAAACCCACCAACATTATAAATTCACCTGTGGGCAGGGTTCTGTGAGGTTTAGATCTTGATGTTTCAAATCTATTATTTCACCATCACTTATAACCTCCTCTTTATCCCTTGTTTCCTTTAGAAAGAAATCTCTTAATGGCCTCTCTCTTATTATTTTGCTGTTGTTTTTAGCATCATTGGTTTCTTTTCTCTTTCTAACTTTGGGGTTTTTTCCTGTGTTATTTTCCCCTTGGGTAATTTGTTACTTCCATACCTTTTTTGTAAGTTTTACAAGATTTACTTTTCTTGTATTTTTAGTATCTGTAGTATCTGAGAAACAATTTGTCCAGATTTGGCCAGATTTTTCACAGGAATGATATGAATCAATCTTTTTACTGAATGTCCATCATTATTTCATTAAGGGTTAGGCTCAGATTTGCCAAGTATATCACTTTGGGTTGCATCTTGAGTTTCTTTGTTCAAACACACTACTCCAATTCCTCCTTCAGTTTCTGGTGGCTATAGGATAGTCTTATGTTATTCAAATGTCCTTTCTTTTTATATTTGAAGATCTTTCCTTGGTTCCCATGAAGGATATATTGTCATTGGATGGGTTTTTTTTTTGTCTTTTTCTAAGGGGGAAGGCAGGGCAATTGGGAGTTAAGTAACTTGCCCAAGGTCACACAGCTAGTAAGTGTTAAGTGTTTGAGGCTGGATTTGAACTCAGGCCCTCCTGAATCCAGGGCCTGTGCCTAGTGCTCTATTCACTGTACCACCCAGCTGCCCCTTCATTGGAGTTTTAAAAGTTAGCCACTATATGTAGTAGAATTCATAGCACATATGCCACATATGCTAGTGCCCTAATCTAGTTCCCTTTATTCCTAAATTCTCTGACCAAGTACTATTGCAAGAAATATTACTGTCACAATACAGTTCAAGGCAAAGAAAGCTTCTGCCTTCTGGTTTTTCATGGTATGGTGTAAAGCCAAGCATGAGCAGCTTTCCAAAAGACTGCTGCTGTGAAGAACTCTAAGGTTCTGATCACATGGTATAGTGAACTCTCTATTTATTCAGTAGTAAACTAAAGCAAAACATTCACATAATAACTTATCACTAAAGTGGTCACATAGTTTTAAACAAAAGATATCATTCAGTTAAGTCAGTAGTTCTCAACCTGTGGGTCGTGACCCCTTTGGGGGTTGAACAGGGTCACCTAAGACCATTGGAAAACACATATTTCTGATGGTCTTAGGAACCAAGACACTGCTCCTCTATCCATCTCCAGGCGGGTCCGCCCACATGCAGATACACCCACATATAAGTATAAAAGGGTCGCAGCATTAAGAAGGTTGAGAACTACTGAGTTAAGTCCTTAACTCAATCATCTTTAAGGAGCAAACCTCCTTAAGGGTTACAAAGTACAAAGGTCTCCCGCCCCTAGACCACACTGTCTTAATCTCTCAGTCAATAAGTCTTCTTTCTTCTTGATTGGAGATTAGTTTCCAAACATCCTTAACTCAATCATTCTTAAGGGGTACAAGGCACAAAGTACAAAGTTCTCCCACCCCTAGATCACAGTAAATCATGATCTTTACCATCAGTCATCACTAAGTACCCAAGGAGAGGTCTTTTGATCTTGGCTTGAGGCTTGCTCCCAGATTCCATGGTTCCTCTTCCATGGTCCCAGCTTTTGCCAAAATTCAACCAACCACCACCTGGATTCACAGATAGGCAGCTCTCAAACTCCTTGTCCAAGTCCCCATCCAGTTTACATTCCATACTGAAGCTCATAGTGTCCGGTTGCCCACAAGTTCTTCACAGTTTCTGTTTCTGGGAAGGAAAAGCTTAACAGAGCTGAAACAACATTCACACACATTGCTGGCACCATCATCAATTCACTATCTGCCTGTGAAATCAACACAGACCCACAAACAAGGTCTGAGAAGTCAACACAAATCATCAGCACAGTCCCAGGACCTCTGAAACCCTCCCCAAGGACTTCCGTAAACAAACAAGAAAATCCTTTCAGAGCTTCCAGTAGGGTCCCAGGGCTTCTGTACAAAGTTTCACAAACACCAATCAATGTCTGTGGACAGAACAGACAAACAGAGTGCCAGCCCTCACAAGTGCTCTCAGTTCTGCTCAGTCCCAGCTTGTGCTCAGCCTTTTATATGCTCAGTTCCTTCCTGTTCCTCCCCTTCCTGTTGCATCAGCAAGTTCCTTTCACCTTCAAATCACAAAGGGCTCAAACAAGGTGCTAAAGACTTAAGTAGCTGAAACAAGGCACTAAGTACTTCTTTGCTTGCCATTACATATGACCATAGGATTTGTAACAGAAATACATGGTTGGTTCAATATTGGGAATTATTAATATAATAGACACTATTAATAAAAATAGCAACAAAATTCACAAGATTATATCATTAAGAACAGTAAAAACTTTTTGACAAAGTTTAACACCCATTCCTGTGGTGGTGTTTTTTTAAAGCTGGAAAACATCAGAATAAATAGACCTTTCCTTGATATAAGTAGAATCTGCCTGAAACCAAGAGCCAGCGTTATATAATATAGAGATCTTTCAAGTTAGATCAGGAGTAAAACAAGTATATCCATCATCACTATTATTTGATATAGTATTAGAAATCCTGGCTATATAGCAATAAGAAAAGAAAAAGAAATTGGAGAATAAACATAAGCAAAGAGAAAACAATTTCACTGATTTTTTTAATCAACTAAAATTTTAACTGAAGCAATAATTTGAATATAGCTGCAAGTTAGAAAATAAATCCACATAAATATCAGCATTTCTGTATATCACCAATAAAATCCAATATAGAGAAATTTTTAAAAATTTCAACAACAGAGAAAAAAACAGGGATAAATAAACTCAGGAGTCTATTTACCAAGGATCACAGAGGAATTATATGAATTCACCTTAAAAGAAAACTATTTACAAAAATGATGACAAACATAAATAATTGCAAAATAATTCATTGCTCAAAAGTAAGCCAAGCATGTATAATAAAAGTGACAACACTACCTAAATAAATTTACTTATTCAGTGCCACATTAATCAAACTGCCAAAAGATATATAAAGCTAGAAAAAAATTAAAAACCAATTCATCTAAAGATACAAAAGGTCAAGAATCACAAAGACAAATAATGAATGGGGAGGGGGGGCAGCAGTATCAGATCCTATACCATACTATACTATACTATACTGTAGTATACTATACTATACCATACTACGCTATGCTATGCTATAGTATACTATACTATACCATACTATACTACACTAGAAAGTAATAATCTTCAAAATGATTTGATACTGGTTAGAACATATGTGATACATATGTTAGAACAGTGGTTCTCAACCTTCCTAATGCCATGACCCTTTAATACTTGTATGTGGGCGTATTCTACAGTTGTGCGGACCCACCTGGAGAAAGATAGAGGAGCAGTGTCTTGGTTCCTAAGACCATTGGAAATATGTATTTTCCAATGGTCTTAGATGACCCCTGTGACCCCTGTGAAAGGGTTGTTCCACCCCCAAAGAGGTCGCAACCCACAGGCTGAGAACTGCTGTGTTAGAACATATGTGATACATAATATACAGAAGGCAAAGGAATATAGTAGACTAGCATTTGATAAATGCAGAGTTTCAAGTATAAGGACTCATTATTCAATAAAAACTGCTGGGAAAAATATACAATACCATTCCTAGGCTTATATCTCAAAAGAAATCCAAGAAACAGAGAAGCAATCTATATGAACAAAACTATTTATAGAAGTTCTTGTGGTGATAGTGGCAAAGAAGTGGAAGTTAAGGGGGTTCCCATCAACTGGAAGATTACTGTACAAATTATGGTATAGTATGCAAATGAATATTAATGACAATACCTCCTTAAAAAATAAAATTGGACAAATGGAAAAAAAAGGTACAAAAGCTCACCAAAGAAAATCATTCCTTATAAATTAGAAGGGAGACAGAGTCAAGATGACAGAACAGACAACTCTAAAATAATGCCTCAAATTGAAATCTCAAGTAGAAGAACCAACAAAAGCCCAGGTGAAACAATTTTCTAGCCCAAGACAACTTCGGAAGTTGACAGAAAAGGTCTATCTCACCAAGGTGGTGACTGGGTGGGTTGAGAGCAAAGGGAAGACTGCATATCATAGACTACACTCTGATAAACCAGTAGTAGGCCTTGGAGGCAGCTACATTGATGGCAAAAGCAGCCCAGGCTCTCATCTCACAGATGAAGAGTGCATAGGGCAAACAACTGATTGGAAGGAGATTGCAGGGGACCTTTATTGGCATTGGGTTCAGGACCCAGTTGCACTGCCCATACACAGTTCTGGGTCACAGTCCAAGAACCAAAAGGACTGATAGCACTTGTGACCAAAGGGCTGTATGGACCCTGTTCACAATTCCAGGGCAGAGAGGAGAGCTTATGGTCACTCACAGGGGATTAGGGATCTTGGCCTAAATTCCAAGACAGAGGAAAGTATTAACAATTGCAGTTGCAGGAAAGTGGGTAACCTGGTCACAGTCCCAGGGACAAAAGGAGTGCTAAAACTGGTGGACACAAGGGAACAAGGTCCCTTTCTGGGTAAAAAACAGAGCACATGCCAGAGACCAGTGATCACATCTCTCCCTGAATCATACCAGCTTGGAAATGCTGACAACCTACAGACTCCTGGAGCTACTTCTGAAAACAGCTGCAAGAAAGACCTAAAGCATAGGATACTGCCCCCTTGACCCTAAAGTAGAGACGAATGTTAACACAAAGTAAAAGTCAGGAAATAGGCTGGAAAAATAAGCAACAAAAAATAAGAACAATAAGAACCTGAAGAAAACAAGTTACAACAGTAACAGGCAAGATGAAACACAAACCCAGAAGAAGACAATAATGTCAAAGCCGCTAACACATAAAGCATCATAGAAAAATGTGAATTGGATACAAGCCAAGAAAAAATGTCCAGAAGAGCTTGGCAAGGATTTTTAAAATCAAATAAGAGAGGTAGAGGATAAACTGGGAAAAGAAAAAAGAGTGATGCAATAAAGTTATGAAAAGAGAATCAACAATTTGATAAAATAGGCACAAGAATATAAAATTATAAAAAAAACTGGCAAAATAGGAAATGAGGTACAAAAAGTTCACTGAAGAAAATAATTTCCTAAAAATTAGAACTGAACAAGTAGAAGCTAATGACTACATGTGACATTAGGAACAATAAAATAAAGTCAAAAGAATGAAAAAACAAAAGAAAATGTGAAATATGTCATTTAAAAAACAAGTGAGCTGGGAAACAGATCTGGAGGAGAAAATAAGAATTATTAGACTATCTCAGAGGCATGGTCCAAAAAAAGAGCCTAGACATTATATTTCAAGAAATCACCAAGGAAAAGTTCTCCAATATCTTTGAACCAGAAGGTAAAATAGAAATTAAAAGAATCAATCAATTATCTCCTGAACGAGATCCCAAAATGTAAACTCCCAGGAATATTATGCCCAAATTCCAGAACTCCAAGGTTAAGGAGAAAATATTGCCAGCAGCCAAAAAGAAAAAAAAATTCAAATATTGGGGAATCACAAGAGTTAGCACATTCTACATTAAAGGAACTAAGAGCTAAGAATATGATATTCCAGAAGGCAAAGGAGCTAGAATTGCAATTGACAATAACCTACCCAGTAAAACTGAGTATACTTCAGGGAAAAAATGAAATAAAGGACTTTCAAGCACTCCTGATGAACAGACCTGAGCTAAATAGAAATTCTGACTTTCAAATACAAAATTCAAAAAAAAAAGGCATAAAAAGGTAAACATGAACAAGAAATCATAAGGGAATCAAAATTACTAAAATATTTACGTTCTTATATGAGAAGATGATAATTGTAACTCCTAAGAACTCTATCATTATTAGGGAAGTTAAAGAGGGCATGGGTGTGAGATGACTATGAGAGGATGATTTAGAAAAAAATAAAATTAAGAGGTGAGAAAGATGGACACACAGAGAGAACAGGGAAGGGCAATGAAGAATGAGGGAAATTATCTCACAAAAAGAGGTACAAAAGGTAGAGTTTTCACAATGGAAGGGTGGGAAGGTAGGGAAGAGGTAGCTGGCAATGCCGAAAACTTACTCTCATTGGAACTGGCTCAAAAAGGGAATAACATATCCACATAATTTGGTATAGAAATCTCTCTTACCCAACAAGGAAGGAGGACACAAGGAGGATAAAAGGAGGGAGGGAAGTGACAGAAGGAAGAGAAGATTTGGGGAGGAGGCAGTCAAAAGCAAAACAAACTTTTCAGGAAGGACAGGGTAAAAAGAGAGAAAGAAAAGGATGACCAGAAAAAATAGGATGGAGTGAAATACATGGTTAGTAATCCTACCCATGAACATGAATGGAATGAAATCATTCATAAAAAGGAAATGGATAACAAAATGGATTAAAAACTGGAATCCAACAATCCAGCAACAACCCAACAAGATTGTTTACAAGAAAACACACTTGAAAAGAGAAACAAATACAGAGTTATAAAATAATGAGCTGGAACAGAATCTATGATGTATGCTTCAGAACCGATGAGTTTAAAAAAAAAAAAGCAGAGGAGGCAATCACAACCTCAGACAAAGCAAAAGCAAAAATGTACCTAATTAAAAGAATTAAGCAGGGAAACTACAATTTGCTAAAAGGTAACATGGATAATGAAGATCAGTACTAATCATCTATGTACCAAATGGGATAGCATCCAAATTCTTTAAGAAAATGTTAAATGAATTACAGGAGGAAATAGACAGTAAAACTTTATTGGTGGGGGACCTCAACTTTCCCCTCTCAGAATTAGATAAATCTAACCATAATATAGCTAAGAAAGAAGTCAAGAAGATGAGTAGAATTTTAGATATTAGACATAATAGACTTTTGGAGAAAATGGAATGGGAATAGAAAGGAGCAAACCCTTTTCTCAGTAATACATGGCACCTTTACAAAAACTCAACACATATAAGAGCATTAAAACATCACAACCAAATGCAGAAAAGTAGAATTATTAAAAGTACCCTTTTAAGATCATAAAGCAATAAAAATTACATTTAATAAAGTGCTATGAAAGCATGGATGAAAAGTTAATTGGAAAATAATCTAGTCCTAAAGAATTAATTGGGTCAAGAACATAATAGGAAAAAAAAACAATTATTTCATTAAAGAGACAATGAGACAACATTTTGAAACGTGTGGGATGAAATCAAAGCACTACTATGAGAAAAATTTATATCTCTTAATGCATTCATGAAGAAAAGAGAGGAAGAGCAGACTAATGAATTGTCAATGGAACTAAAAAAAATCTAGAAAAGGAACAAATTAATTAAAAATCCCCACTTAAACACCAAAATAAAAAAATCCCCAAAATCCAAGAAGATATTAATAAAACTGAAAGTAAAAGAGCAAAGCAACAAAAAAATTGAACTAATAAATAAAACTAGGAGCTAGCTTTATGAAAAAAACAAATAATAACCCATAGGTTAATTTGATTTTTTAAAATTTATTTACTTTTAGTTTACAACCTTCAGTTCCACAATCCCTTGAGTTTCGTGGTTAATTTGATTTTTAAAAAATAAAGAAAACAAAACAAATTATGGTCTCAAAAATCAAAAAGATGAATACACCATCAATGAAGATGACATTTAATTATTAGGTGTTATTTTTCCCAATAATACACCAGTTAAACTGACAATCTGTATGAAATGGTTAAGTATTTACAAAAACGTAAAGTGTCTAGGTTAATAGAAAAAAATAATATGTATGTATTTAAATAATCCCATTTTAGAAAAAGGAATTGAACAAGCCATTAATGAGCTCCTTAAGAAAAAATTCTCAGGATCAGATGTACTCACAAGTGATTTTTATCAAACATTTAGGGAATAATTAATCACAATGCTAAAAACAACAACAACAAAAAACAATTATATGGGAAAATCAGCAAAGGAGTCCTGACTAATTTCTTTTGTGACACAAATGTGGTTTTTATACCAAGACCAGGGAAAGTAAAAACAGAGAAAGAAAATTATAGACCAATTTCCTTAATGAATACCAGACAAAAAATTTCAAATAAAATACTAGCAAGATGGATATAGCAATATATCCCAATGATAAAATGCTATGATCAAGTGGGATTTATACCAGCAATGCAGGGTTGGTTCAACATTAGGAAAACTATTAAGCATCACTGACCATATCAATAACGATAACAATTCCTCTGGAACAAAATATCAAGGGAATCCGTGGAACAAAAGGGGAAGGAAGAAGCTCCGGATTTCAAATTCTGTTACAAAGTGGTAAATACCAAAACAAGCTGGTACCAGTTAAGAAATAAGGTAGGGGATCATTGGAACAGACCAGGTATACAACACACAGTAGTAAATGATCTTAATAACATAGTGTTTGATGTACTCAAAGAACCAAGCTTTGAGGATGAGAATTCAACATTAAACAAAAATTGCTGGGAAATGTGGGAAGCAGTTAGGCAGAAACTAGGTATTAGACCAATATCTCACTCTGTATAGAGATAAACTCAAAATGGATAAATGATTTAGACATAAGGGGAGATATCATAAGAATATTACAGGAAAATATGCCTGTCAGAACCACAGATAAGGGAAGAGTTTATAACCAAAAATGGGAGAGAAGGGATTATGAGAAGTAAAATGGATCGTTTTGATTACATGAAATGAAAAAGATTTTACATAAATAAAAGTAATGCATCAAAATTAGAAGGAAAATAGGAAACTGGGGAAATTTACAGAAAGTTTCTGTGATAAAGACCTCATTTCTCAAATATTTTGGGAACTGAGTCAAATTTATTATTTTTTCTTTTTTTAAACTGATTTGTTTATTTATTTTTAGGTTACAAGATTCAGTTCCACAATCCCTTGAGTTTCAAATTTTCTGCCCCACCCCCACTTCCTCCACCCATG
>CM053582.1:394855083-394876156 GCA_028627135.1 Pseudochirops cupreus
TCCAAACAAATGAAAAAATAGAAGGCAATGTGAAATATCTCATTGGAAAAAACACTGACCTGGAAAATAGATCCAGGAGAGATAATTTAAAAATTATTGGACTACCTGAAAGCCATGATCAAAAAAAGAGCCTAGATAATATCTTTCAAGAAATTCTCAAGCAAAATTGCCCTGATATTCTAGAATTAGAGGGCAAAAGAGAAATCAAAAGAAGTCACTGATAGCCTCTTGAAAAAGATCTCCAAAAGAAAACTCCAAAGAATATTATAGCCAAATTGCAGAGTTCCCAGGTCAAGGACAAAATACTGCAAGCAGTCAGGAAGAAACAATTTAGGTGTTGTGGAAACACAATCAGGATAACACAAGAGCTAGCAGCTTCTACAGTAAGGGATGAAAGGGCTTAGAATATGATATTCCAGAGGTCAAAGGAGGTAGGATTAAAACCAAGAATCACCTACTCAAAACTGAGTATAATACTTCAGGGAAAAATATGGTCATTCAACGAAATAGAGGATTTTCAAGCATTCTTAATGAAAAAAACCAGTGCTGAACAGAAAATCTGACTTTCAAATACAAGAAGTAAGAAAAGCATGAGAAGGCAAACAGGAAAAAGAAATCATAAGGAACTTATTAAAGTTAAACTTCACATTCCTACATGGAAAAACAATAATTGTAACTCATGAGACTTTTCTCAGTATGAGTGTCGTTGAAGGGAATATATATGTATATATATGTATACCTACATATATGTGTTATAGGAGGGCATATGTATGTATAAATACATATGTGAGTGTGTGTATATGTGTGTACATGTATACATAGAGGGCACAGAATCAGTTGAACAGGAAGGGATGATATTTAAAAAAATAAAATTAAGAGGTGAAAATTAAGAGAAGAAGAAAGGGAGAGAGAGATTAGGGTAAATATCTCATATAAAAGAGGCAAGAGAAAACTGTTACAATGGAGGGGAAGAGCAGAAAGGTGAAAGGGAATGGGACAACCTTACTCTCACTGAATTTTGCTTAAGGAGGGAATAACATACACACTCAATTGGGTATCTTACCCTACAGGAAAATAGAGGGGAAAGGGATAAGAGGGGGGATGATAGAAAGGAGGATAGATTAGGGGAGACGGTACTTAGAAGTATCCACTTTTGAAAAGGGACAGAGTAAAAGCAGAAAATAGAATAAGTGGGGGTCAGGATAGGATGGAGGGAATTATAGTTAGTCTTTCACAACATACCTACTATGGAAATGTATTGTGTAACTATATATGTACAATCTATAGTGAATTGCTTATCTTCCCAGTGAAGAGGGAAGAAGGGAAAAAATCTGGAACTCAAAGTTTTTAAAACAAATGTTTTAAAAAATTGCTTTTTATATGCAACTGGGAAATAAGATATATAGGCACTGGGGTATAGAAATCCATCTTGCCTTACTGGAAATTTAGGCAGGGGGAATTAGGGAGGATATAAGAGAGAACAGATTGGGGGAAGGGGTATTCAGTAGGCTTGCTATTTTGAGGTTGGGGTAGCAGAAAGATGGGGAGAAAAAAATGTAACTCAAAATCTTGCGGAAATGAATGTTGAAAACTAAAAATAAATAAATAAATTGGAAAAAAAGAAAAACACTGATTCTACAAGTTGGATGGTAAGACAGGTAAAACAGTAAACTTCTTCAATATAGGAAAAAAGATGTGCAAAATTTGAGAATGGATATTCCTACAGAAATCAATAGGAGCAAGCCCAGGAAGAAGCAAATTCAGTTCAATCCCATTGATCAGGGACACAAAATAGGGAAATTGTCATATATTTATAAAAATTATGTTTTATTTTTTTCAATAAGCCTTCTCTCTTCCCCCTAGACCTTGTGCCCCACTCTCACTCTTATTGAGACTATAAAGGTAAGCCCATACAAATCATCAGTATTTCTATACCAACAAAACCTAAGCTGCAAGAGAAAGAAAAAAAATCCATTTAAAATAACTGCAGACAATATCAAATACCCGGGAGTCTACCTGCCAAGACAAACCCAGAGACCATATGAACACAATTACAAAATGCTTTTCACAGAAAGACAGATCTAAACAATTGGAGAAATATTAATTGCTCATGGGAAGGCTAAGGCAATATAATAAAAATGACACTTCTATTCAAGTTAATTTACTTACTCAATGCCATACAAAACTACCAAAGAATTATTCTAAGAGCTAGAAAAATAATAACAAAACTCATTTGGAAAAATAAAAAGTCAAGAATATCAAGGGAATTAATAAAAAAAAAAAAACATGAAGGAAGGTGGTCTAGCAGTACCAGATTTCAAACTGTATTTCAAAGCAGCCACCATCAGAAGAATTTGTTACTGCTGAAGAAATAGAGTGGTGGACCAGTGGAATAGATTAAGAAATAATACACAGTAGTAAATTACCATAGTAATCTAGTGTTTGATAAACTCAAAGATCCAAGCTTTGAGGGTAACAACTATTTGACAAAATAATTTTGGGAAAACTGGAAAAGTTTAGAAGAAACAAGGCACAGACTAAAATCTCACACCATGTAACAAGATAAGATCAAAATGGATAAATGATTTAGACATAAAGGGTGATATCATGAGTAAATTAAGAAAGCATGGGAAAATGTACCTGTTAGATCTATGTACAAGGGAAGAGTTCATGACCAATCAAGAGATAGAGAGAATCATGAAAAGTAATAGAACACATTAACCTTCAAAAAAAAAGTATACTTTTGATTACACAAAACTAAAAATGCTTTTGCACAAACAAAAATGCTGCTAAACTCAGAACAAGAAACTAAGAAAAAATTTACACATTTCTCTGATAAAGATTTCATTTCTCAAATACATAGGGAACTGAGTCAAATTTATAAAAATATGACCCACTCCCCAGTTGATAAATGGTCAAATACATGAACTGGCAGTTTTCAGAAGATATCAAAACTATCAATAATCACATCAAATTTTTATACCAAATCATCATTGATTAGAGAAATGTAAATTAAAATGACTCTGAGATACCACCTCATATCTATCATTTTGGTTAACATGACACAAAAGGAAAATGACAAACACGGGAGAGGATGTAGAAAAATTGGGACAGTATTTCACTACTGGTAGAGTTGTGTCCAACTCTACTAATCTAACCATTCTGGAGAACAATTTGGAACTATGCCCAAAGGGCTATAAAACTATATCTATCTATCTACACATATACATATACATATACATACACATAAACATACACATATATAGCCATTGACTCAGCACTACCAATACTGGAACTGTATCCCAAAGAGATCAAAGAAAAAGGAAAAAGACCTATTTAAACAAAAAATATTTATAGCAGCTTTCTTTGTCTTGGCAAAGAACTGGAAATTGAGGAGATGCCCATCACCTGGGGAATGGCTGAACAAGTTGTGGCATATGATTGTGATGGAATACTATGGTGCCATAAGAAATGAGAAGCACGATGTTTTCAGAAAAACCTGGGAAAACTTATATGAACTCAACCAGAATGAAGTGAGCAGAACCAAGAGAATATGGTACACAGTAACAGCAATACAGTGAGAATGATCAACTGTGAAAGACTTAGCTACTCTGATCAAGACAACGATCCAAGACAATTTCAAAGGATTTATGATGAAAAATGCTCTCCACCTCCAGAGAAAGATAGGCTAATGAACTCTGATTGCAGATTGAAGCATATTTATAATTATATCATTAATAAGTATTATTAATATTTACTGATGTTAATAATTATTCATTTTAACAACGATATCTATATAGTGCTTTAAAATTTGCAAAGTACTTTTCATATGTGATCTCATTTGATCCTCACAGCAATCCTCAGAGGTAAATGCTCTTATTATTCCCATTCTCCCAATAAAGAAACTGAGGTTTTAGAGTAGAAATTCCCATTATACCACTTAGAACACTTGAAATTGTTTTTGAAAGATGAGTAATCTGTTTTAACTCCTAATTCTTGCATTCAAATTCCTTTATAGTCTGTCCCAACATAAATTTCCTTACTATTTCTAAAATCTCTCATTATTTCTCAACATGTAGCTCTCCACATTAGCCAAATATCCTAAACACTGAAAACAGTGTTGTTTAGGCATGTCTTAGGCACTGTTGTCCCAGGACTTTTACATATGTTGTTCCCTGGTTCCCCTATCCCCACCCTGGTTTTTCCATTAGCTAACTTGGGCAACTGCTACCTAGCCTTTTTTTATAATGTTGTTTATTTTTATTTTTTTAAACTACATGTAAATGAAATTTTTAACATTTGTTTTTTAAAGTTTTAAGTTTCAAATTCTCTGCTTCCCTCCTTCCCCTTCCCCAGATGTCAAGCAATTTGATACAGATTATATATGTGTAGTCATTCCAAACATTTCCACAGTAGCCATGTTGTAAAAGAAAACACAGACCTCCCCCCAAATAAAGTTTAAAAAAGAAGCATACTTTTCAAAACTTTATTTTCTTTTTTTTTAATTTTGTGTTTTCTTTTGTAACATGGCTAATACAGAAATGTATTTTGCATGACATCAAATGTATAATCTATATCTAATTGCTTGATTTTTCATGGAGGGATGAATAGGAGGAAGGAAGAGAATCTGGAACTCAAAATTAAAAAAACTAAAATGTTTTACACATAATTGGGAAATAATTCAATTAAACAAAATGTATTAAAAAGAAAAAAGAGAGAATGGGAGGACCTTGCTACAAACATGTATAGTCAAGTAAAGTGAATTTCCACAATGACCGCATACAAAATAATATGTCTTATTTTGTGCTCCGAGTCCTTCACCTCTTTCTCAAGATTTGAGTAGCATGTTTCATCATTAGTCCTCTGGAATCACAGCTAGTCATTACACTAATCAAAGTTCCAAATTCTTTCAAAAAAATTTTTTTTACTTTTTTTTGTTGCATAAATTATTCAAGTTCTGTATACATCATCATATATGAAATGCATCAATTCATATAAATCTTCCCAGATTTCTCTTAAATCAAGATCCATCATTTTCTATAGCACAACAGTACTCCATTTATAAAACATAACTTGTTCAGTCATTATGGGTCCAACCCATGTGTACCTCTTCAGATTCCCGCACTTTGATACCTCTCAAAAAGAGCTATAAATATATTTGTACATGCTTAGGATTTGTTTTGCTCAAATCTAATACCTCCCTTAATTTTCCCCATCTCTAATTTATCTTTTTCCCTTCTCCCCTTTTCTGCCTATGTTTCTCTAAAGTAAAATATATTTTTGTACCCACTGTATCCATGTGTAGTATTCTTCCCTCTTCTGACCCGTTCAGATAGGTGAGATTGTTGTGTCAGCTGTTTCCCTCTACTTCTTATTCCTTGCTTATGTGTTCATATATGTATGCGTATGTGTGTATGTCTGTGTGTGTGTACTCATACACCATTATTATATGAGATAATTTCCCCTAACCATCCTCTCCCTCCCCTTCATCTCCCTCCTCATCCATGGAGTATTACTCTTTATCTACGTTTCCATTCTTCTTTTAAGATCATTGAGACATAACCAAACTACTCCCAGGCATTCTAATTAGACTCCCTCTTTTGCCCTTGATGATGAGAGGGTACAGCTAATACACATGTCTTATCTCTGCATATTAGAATGTGAACAGTCTATCTTTTTAAAAAAATTCTTCCTTGTGTTTACTTTTTTGTGTTGTTCTTAACTCCTGAGCTTAAACCTCAAAGCTTCTACATATGCCTTGTATTTTTGTGAGGAATATTTTGCAGTCTTCTATTTTATCAAAGTTCTATTTTTTTTTTCCTGACTACAAGGCTCTACTCAGTTTTGATGGAAAAGTTATTATTGGCTTTAAGCATATATTCTTTGCCTTTTGGAATATTGTATTCTAAGCTCTCCATTCCTTTATAACGGTGACTGCCATGTCATGTGTGATCCTGACTATGGCTCCTTGGTACTTGAATTCTTTATTTCTGGCAGCTTGTAATATTCTTCTTGGTTTAGAACAGTGGTTCTCAACCTTCCTAATGCCACGACCCTTTAATACAGTTCCTCATGTTGTGGTGACCCCCAACCATAAAATTATTTTCATTGCTACTTCATAACTGTAATTTTGCTACTGTTATGAATTGTAATGTAAGTATCTGATATGCAGGATGTATTTAAATTGAACATAACCCACAGGTTGAGAACTACTGGTTTAGAAGCTCTGGATTCCTGAGAGTTTCCTGAGAGTTTCATTTTGAGATTTCTTCCACGAGGTAACTGATAGATTCTTTCTATTTCTACTTTGCCTTCTAGTTCTAAGAAATATGGGTAGTTTTCTTTAAAGATTTCTTAAAATAGAAAGTCTAGGTTTTTGTTTTATTCATAGAGTTCATTCATTCAGGTCATCCATTGAGTCTTATTTTCTCCTCAATCTGTTTTCCAGGTCAATTGCTTGTGCTGTGAAATATCTCCTGTTTTCTTCCATTTTTAGTCTTTTGTCTCTGTTTTAATATTTCTTGTTGTCCCATGAAGTCATTGGCTTCTATTTGATTCATTCTCATTTTCAGGAAGTTTGTTGCTTGGGCAAGATTTTATACCTCTTGGGCCAAGTTGTTTAATTCCCTTTCCAATTCTTTCTTTCATAGTTCTCATTTCTCTTCCAATTATTTCCTTCTAGCACTCTCATTTCATTGACAATTTTTTTAAACTGTTTTAAACTCTAGCTTTTTCTCTTCCAGGAATCCAAGTTGAATTTGTGTCTAAGCTATGGTTTTCTTTGGTATTTTGTTTGTAGTCTGATTGCTACCCATTCTGATCTAAGCTCTATAAGTTCCTGATATGGATTTGAGTCTAAATACCTGAAGAATGCTTCACTCTCAGTAAGTTGGAAAGTTCTGGTTTATTGTCACAGAACTTCAGGCTTTCCTTTGGTATGAGTTTCCTGCTTTGGTTATTTCTTGATAAGCTTTAGACGGAAGATGGAATGGTTATTGGTGTCTAGGTCACACCTCTGCTACTAGCTTCTGAACTTGCTGCTTTTTAAGTATACTGCCTAGGGTTTAACATTGTTGGGGGCAGGGATGCTGTGGGTGTGTGGAGAAATGTAGGACATTAAGTCCCTTAATCAGCTGACCCTGGATCTATGATCTGTAAATGTGTAGTGCACAGCAAAGCTCCTTGTTTTCCTTGTGTTTCCCCAGAAAAAAATCTGAAGCTGCTCTGCTAAACAGCCTCTCCTTGGGTGCCAGAGTGCTCTGCACCATCCCAGTTGCCTGGGATATTCAAACCTCTCTGTCTTCCAATTTGGACCTAGGCTGGAAAAATGTCTCACTGTGACTTTTTCTTAAATTTCTCCATCACAACTTGGTATGGTGAGTTTTCTAGATCCATTTTGAAGAATTTTTGTGGGAAAGTCATTGCATTGCTTCCTAATACTCTTTCACCTTGGCTCCACCTCCGCAAACGTCTTCATGTATGTATTTTGAACTTATTGTAAATAAGTATATTCTTACAAAAATTTCTTAGGTATACTCCATCTCTGGCCAAATGTCTGTTACTCTGAAATACAATTATCTGAACATAGTATTTTGGCATTTCAGCTTTCCCTCTGCCTTACAAACCCTAACCCTCATCTTTATCCTCCATTTGTTATTACCTCCATTCCACCCCTCAGTTCTACCAAGTGCTCTACTATAACATTCTCCACTCTCTCCTATCTCAACTCCTTGGTAAATCAGTTCACCTCTTCCATATCTTTACAACTCAAATCCCCTGACCTCTTTTCAAGGGTTCACCAATCACACCATACCAAAATCCAGCCTTAGATTACTCCCTCCATAGTAGGTATTTAATAAATGTTATTGATTGACCTAAGTTTTCTTTAATAATAACCCAATTATATAGCACAATAAGCAGAATATAAATATTATCACCACTTTACAGAGAAGGAAACCAAAGCTTTTTTTAAAGGTAGTATTGTAGCTTCTTATTGTCACCCAATTACTTCCAGGGCTGAAGAGAAGGCAGGTCTGCTACCTGAAGGTCTAATACTCATGTCATTCTATCTTTTGAGATGAAAATCCTCTATTTTAAGGAATACTCTATGTAAAGTAGGATCTATTCCATTATATGTAGCTCAATTGGAAAAAAAGACCCATTTTCCATGAACTATAACTACAAGCCAAGATTGATATTCTTCTGAAGAGATATAAAAAATTCATACATTTTACCTTTTATAGGCATGATCTCATTTAGGGACTCTTTGATTTATAAGCATTCATAAATCTAATACTGATAATAACATGTATTTTTGTTGTTCAGTCATTTCAGTCACCTCTGACTCTTTGTGACCCTATTTGGGGTTTACTTGCCAAAGATACTAGAGTGATTTGCCATTTCCTTCTCGAGGTCATTTTATAGATGAGCAAACTGAGACAAACAGGGTTAAATGACTTGCCTAGGATCACATAAGTAGTGAGTGTTTGAGACCATGTTTAAACTCAGGTTTTTGTGACTCCATGTGCAGTGCTCTATCCATTATACTACCTAGATGCCAAACATGAAAATTGCAATTTTACTCACAAAGGAGAAAAACCTTATGACTATGCACCAACCATCCTAACAAATTGTTCATATCCATTTAGGCATCTAAGTACTTCCTATCATACTATTATTACCAATAAAAGTACAGATAAGTGTGCCAGGTGAAAGATGAAATGATTGAGGAAACAAAGGTTTTTGCTTCCAAGAGAATAAATTTATTAAATAATGCATGCCAATTGTATAACAAATCATTCCAGGCCTTCTTTATGTTTAGCACTGGACCCTGAATATAAGGTGAAACAGACTTTCATGCATTAAAAACAATTAATCAATTAAGACCAAGTAATTAATAGAAAACAATTAGCCCAGATGCAAAATTACATAATTTGGTTTCTAACTAGACAATGCAATAAAGTTTTCTTATGATTCACATAACTGAATAAATTTTTCTCACAAGACAGAAACTGGGCCACATCCAAAATTGAACAGAAAAGGAACTAGGCTAGATCCAGAAGTAAGTCACAAGATGGAGTCAGTGTGGTTCACTCAATTCGCACTTCAACTTGCTCTTCTAATTCCCTCAATAGTTGAAAACTAGGAAAATGAAATGCAGTTTCAGTCATTTTCTCAATATCAAGAAGTTAATATACAACTCATCTTTCTAAGCTCCTACAACCATAGGACTTAGAATTGGAAAGTACCCTGGAGATCATTTAAATCAATCCATTCATTTTACAGATAAGAAAACTGAAATCAAGAACAGAAGTGAGTTGTCCAAGGTGAGCAGAAATATGATTTGTACATTAGATACTCTAATTCCAAATCTAGTGTTCTTGTCAGTGCAGTCTCTATATAAAATTTCTGCATATCCTGCTCTAGTCCTTCTTACATTATTGTGAATATGGAAAATATATTACCATAACTATCTTATAAATAGGCAAACTAAGAAAAACTATAATCAAGTAGTTAAATTTATTTGATAAGTTTCAAAGAGTAAATCTAGTTCTTACACTGATATATTTCATCCCTTCTTCAAGGTCTCATAAATCAAAGATTCATAGATTACTAAATCTGGAAGGGACTTTAGAGAGCATCTAATTCAATCCTGACATTTTGTAAATGATAAAATTGGAACCCATAAAAGTCAGATAACTTGCCCACAGTAATAAAAATAGATATTGACAGAACCGGAACTCAGACCTAAATCTTCTGACTCCTAGTCTGCTACACAACTTTTTTGTCTTAAAATAGTCTCTGACTAGGCTATTATAGAACCACTATTAAAAAAAGAAACATGGAAAGTTGACATAGTTTTAGAGTTCTTCTAAACTCAAATGATAACCATAAAACGTACTTTTTCTCTAACATTTATTACTTTAATTCCAAACAAAAACTAGGAAGCTGAAGATTATCTCTTGATCAAGCCTGAAGTGGCACTCTGAATTTGAATGTACATGACTGCTAAAAGCTTTGAATGCAAACCTATGCACTGAGACTCTCTAGAAACTGAGAATATATGGAAACTGTAGGGCTTGAAGAGCCATATCTGTCTGGATCATGGAGAATGGGCATGAATTTCATACTCACCTAGTTTTAAAACTTAAGGCAGAATGGTGACTTTAAAAATTGCATCCTCTCAAGGGATGTAAATATAGCAATGACAGGAAAAGTTTCCACAATAGAAATGTACATGAGAAAAACAGGAAAAAATTTTAAGCTTCTCATAAAGATTGCTCTTGGGATCTAAAATATCAAAGGAAAGATGGAACTGTATAATGAAAAAAGTACTAGACTGAAGTATGCAGTCTTGAGTTCTAGTTCCAGCTTTGAGGAAACAGTTCCAGTCTGGCACCTTAGTTAAATCATTTAATCACTCTAGGTTTCATTTTTTTCATTTGTAAAATAACAAGATTGTTCCTTATGTGGGAAAGCTCCTTTCAGCTCTAATCTTCTATAATTCAGTCTTCTAACTGATTTAGCGTCCTATTATCCAAAAAAAGATACTTCAAAATCTTCTTACAATTTTTTTTTTAATGTTTGGCTTTGGACAAAAACACTTTCTGTCCTTACTGATGCATTCAAGAACACTTGTGGCAGAGAAACTGTAGCTTTTGCTTTATAAAAATGAAACCGTACAAATTTCAAATTGCTTGTAACTAGCAATTTACAGGTTAAAAATCTTGATGAGAAGAACAGGAGAGGAGACGGGAGCAAGCACTCATTAAATGCCAATTATGTACTAGATGCTTTTACAAATATCTCATTTGATAATGGAAGGGATCTTTTGCTCACTTTGTTTTAAAGTAAATTAGCAAATAAACTCTGATGAGTAAAATCCCACTTACATATTCTTTATACTTTTCAGCAGAAGCAAAGTCTATATAGTTGTCTTTTCTCTGTCTCTTCTCTCCAACATTAAACAGAAGATTAAGAGTTCTTAGCATGCTGAAAATCTGAGGGAAATTATACTGGGAACAGTGAGGAAGAACAATCCTATGAATTTCTCCTTAAGCATCCCATGACTAGGAATTGGGAGTTTTTAATGCCAAGCTGTTCTTAAATGCTAGATCACATACCAACTTGGGAAAAAGATGAAGGAGTAGTAGATTCTAAGTCACCATTCAAGATAACTTGAGAAGGAATATTTTCCTCAGATCTATTAAGATTGATCATATATAAAATGGGAAAGCAATCCATTTCAAAAGGTTACTACACAGAAAACAGTTTGTGAACTATAAAATTCTAAGTATATGTGAACAATAAGGAAGCTAAGCATCAGTAAGGTTAGAAAACTTGCCCATTTTCTCACAGGGTCAGAGTTAGAACTTGCACAAAGGTCTTCTGAATAATTCCAAGCCCAGTGTACTTTACATTATACCATGCCAAAGAGAAAGATAAATTTGCTTCATGAAAATTGTCTTCTTGGCTGTTTGAAAGGCTGTCACATGGAAGAAAAAAAAATACTTGTCCTATCGACCCCAGAATCAGTAAATACAAGAGCAATGACTAGAATTTTCTACAATGAAAATTTACGCTTGAAGAAAAAAAAATCCTAAGTTATAATTATTCAAAAGTGAAATGGTTCTCCTCAGGAGTAAGTAAGTTGCCACTCACAGAAAATGGTGAATGACCGCATATTGAGTATTTTATAAAAGTGATTCTTCTTCAAGTATAAGCTGGAGTATATGCCTTCTGAGGTCTCTTCCAGCACTAAGTTTCTATAATGTTTGCTATGTTTAGTTGTTTTAATATAATTACATCTTTTTCAAAGTGGATGATTATCTAGATCTCAAATAAGACAAGTCTATTGCTTAAATTTTATCACTTAGATCAGGCAAAGGAGGTACCACTTAGTGGCAATTATGCTCCAAATTCAGAAAAAGAAAATTTTAATGTAGACTCAGTTTCTAAAACTATAAATGCAAAGTTATGAAATGAGAGTAACCACTATACAAAAATACTTCCCAATCCCTTTGCTATCACTGACCCTTACTCAATGCCTGGTGCAACTCTCTGCAACATTATAGGTGTTTAATCAACATTACTAACAAATCTACAAAAACAAGGCCTATCCTAGAGAAATAATACTAGCATCCATTCTGTAGAACCAACACCAGAAGTCTTTGTGCCTTGGTGATATGTAGATATTTCTTAAATACACTAATGAATACCTACTGCATCACTCCTGGGGCTATTGTAGGTAACAATATCAAATAAACAGCTTCAAATAAACAACCTGTCAGAACTAGCAACAAGAAAATGACCTGGTACTTCTGAAAACTCCACATCTGTTTTTTGGGGGCTTTTCTATCCTATCTATTAAAGTACTAAGCAAAAACTTCAGCTATGCCCTAAACATTCTTGCCCTACAAACATCCCTTGCTATTGGCACAGTTAGTAGGAATGTTCCTGAAAGCCGCCAGCAGAAATCAGTGCTGCTGAGTAGGAATTCTATAATACCAGAGAGAAAAGGAAGCCAAGAGATCTGAGACAAAAAGCTGGACATATGGCTTGCAAAACCGCCTGCTGGGGAAAGCAAAATTGACAGGCTGGACGATCAATTTGGTTCTAGACTGGGCCAAGTTTTTGCTCTTTCCCTGGTAGCTTGTTGCTTAGCAAGATTACTGTGATGCTCATAGAAAGAAACTTTTAACTGTTAGTACCTGGCATAAGCATCTCGATTTGCAAGTGAGCAGTTTTCAGTCATTACCACTTCTTGTCAAGGATACATTTAGCATATTGACTGACCAAAGTAGTCTCCAGTCTCTTTACCCTCAGATGAAGAAGAAAATGGATTCTAGAAAGATCAAATTATAGTACTCCATCTTGATCAAAAGTAATATGAATGATGAAAAAAGGGATTCTGAGGAAGGGGAAGGGCCTCAGAATTCTGGGGATTCAGGAGTTGACAACACTACCTATATGACAGGATTTGAACAATAATAACTGTTGATATTTGTACAGCCTTGCAAGGTTTAAAAGCACCATGTGTATGAATATATGTGTCTATATACTTATGCATTTATGTGTGTGTATATTATATATATATATGTATGTATCTCACATTATCCTCATAACATAGACCAAATCCTTGAAAGATGGAAATATTTTTTTAAATTTTTTATTTACAAATAAGGAAACCAGAATCAAGATAAATTAAGTGGTTTACCAAGGGACAAATAATTAATAAATATATGAAAAAGGATTCTTTACTCCTAGTCGAGCATCATCTGGCTCAAAGTATGACACCACTGACTCAGCAACAGTGCCTCTGAAGATACTATAATCAAGCGCTTATACTAGAATGAAGGGGTTGGGGGCAAGCAGTCAGTCAACAAGCATTTATTTAGTGCCTGCAATGTGCCACGCACTGTGTTAAATTTTAGGCTTAAAAAGAAAGGGAAAACCAGCTCTCGAGAAGCTCACAATCCACTGGGGGAAAGCAATATTAAAACAACTATGTACAAATGAGATATATATGTATATATATTACGTGTGCATGTCTGTGTGTGTACATGATGATAAACTGGAGAGAATTTAAAAAGGGGAGCATTAGCATTAAGAAAAATCAGGATAGGCTTACTGTAGAAAATAAGAATTTGGCTGGGACTTGAAGGAAACCAGGGAACTTAGGAGGTGGAGACGATGAGGAAGAAAAATCTAGGCCTGGGAACAGCCAGTGAATTGCCCAGAACTGGAGCTAGCATGTTTTGTTCAAGGAATAGCAAGGAGATGAGTATCACAGGATCTCAGGATACATTAAGGAGAGTAAGATGTGTGAAGACCAGAAAGGTAGGAAGAGACCAGATCATGAAAAACTTTGAAAGTCAAAGGATTTTATATTTGATCCTGGAAGTAATGGGAAACTAATGGAGTTTACTGAATCCTGAAAGGTAATATGGTCAAACATTAACTGTAGGAAAACTAATTTGACAGCTGAGTGAAAGATATGTTGGAGTGAAGAGAGCCTTAAGGAAAGAAGTCCTACCACCAAAGCCACTTCAATAGTCTAGTTGCGAGGTGATAAAATCCTACACCAGTTGCGGTATAAGAAGAGAGGTTTGAGGAGTAATAAAAAAGTCTGGAAAGTCATTGTGGTGAATGGAATATTGAGTCAATTTTGGGTTGGGTGTAAAAGGACTGCCTTACTGCAATATGATTCAACTGAGATTATGTGATATAAACTTGTAATGAACTTGTAGTGGACTATATAGTTTCATGATTTTCTTTTTTTTTTTTTTGGAGGGCAATTGGGGTTAAGTGTCTTGTCCAAAGTCACATGGCTAGCAAGTGTGTCAAGTGTCTGAGGCCGGATTTGAGCTCAGGTCCTCCTGACTTCAGGGCCAGTGCTCTATTCACTGCGTCACCTAGTCGCCTAGTTTCATGATTTTCTCTGGCTTCGTTCAGCAATATGTGAGTAGCAACAGAGGCAGTGGGTGGTGGAAGTAAATCAAGGCTGGGGTTTGGGAGGGGAAAATCTTCAATAGGATAAAGGCACAAGCGACTCAAGAAAAGAGAACAGTATAAAGTTGAATTGGGTCATGAGGGGATAAAGTTGTGGGCAGAGAAAGAGTGTACCACTGCAGAGACGATGGCATCATCAGGAAATGAGAGGCTGAAGGACTGGAGGTTGAAGTGAGAATAGACTGTGATTAGATAAAGGAATTTAAGAGTTCTTTAACATGGTTAAAGACTAGCTACCCTAAGCTCGAAAGAAGATTCATAAGACATTCTTGAGAACCAAAGAAATCACAACCTGTAACTGAAGGGATAATAACAAGAATAAGCAAACCATAAGTTAAGATGCTGTGCTTTCTTTTCAAGTTGTCATTGTCATTAGCATTGTTTAGCCTTTATGAGCACCAAAAATATAACAAGTCCTGCACAGATTATAGAATTAATATAAGCTTGTGAGCTCAGAATGTGAATCAAAAAGAAAGGAGAGTAAAGAAATAGATAAAGCCCTCAAGATTAAAAAAAATGTTTGGGTATTTCCCCACTTTGTTTTTAAAATGCTGCTTCTTATTCTCAATTGAAATCTGAATACCAATATAATAAATTAACATTAGGTTTCCGCTACAAGAAAAAAAGCACATCATTATAAACTGAGATAAGTCATTTTCTCATACTTTTGGAAGATTTAAGTATAGATGTTTATAAATGTTGCTATTTAGAAAGCTTTTATGGATGTGAACAGTGATGAATATCATTCTCCTAGATGGAATCCTGCCTTTTGCCCCACAAAGACCCTATCAGTTCTAAATATTTCCTACTGAGTTGCCAAAATATTAGGAAGACACCCTGTTTTACAGAGGTAAGGTCCAGAGAGCAAGCTGTGCCCTGAGCTTGGCCTAACAACAATCCCTTGTGCTCACCTCCTGAAACTGATGGTTTCTGAGCTCAGGCAAGCACCAACAAGCCCAGATGTGAAGCCCTGCTATGAATGGACTTTTTGTTATTAGACAGCCTGGCCTCACTGCTGCTTTGATGCCTCACTACTGTTGCTGTACTACACTGTTTGACTCTTTGTCTAGCCACGAATGTGTGTGTGTGTGTATGTGTGTGTGTGTGTATGTACATGTATATATCAAAGTTTAGCCATGTTAAAGTAGATCCCAACATTAGGGGTGGGGCCCTGGCACGTCTAACTAATATGTCTTTTTGCTTGCAAGCTGTTTCCCTCACTTTGAAATTAAACTTCTGTTTGACTCTTGATTCTCCCATCTCAACCCTTCTCTGTTCAGTTCCAGCGACCCAGAGGTTTGAGACCAGTTCCATCCAGTTGACAGCATCTAAGTAACCAGTATTGAGGTATTTCTATAGTATCTCTTAGTCTTCAATGGGTGATAAAGGACTTATCAAAGAACTTTTAAAAAATATATATGTTGGGAGGAAGCACTGTTATAATCTAGCTATCTAACAATTGTGGAAATGGAGAAACTAAATCTTCTCACCTCTTAGCCATTTAATAAACATGAGAGGCAAGAAGGAATAATGGAGATACGGCAAAACCTCTCAGCATGCATACCCTTCTACTGACGATTCATTCTTAGTGCATAATAAAGATTTATACTGAATGTGGGACATAAACTAGGATCATTTTGTTCATTATCCACTGGGGAAAATATTGAAACAAGTTACTTAATAGTTTAATTTCCCTTGATGCTCCTATGGCCCCTTCAGGCATACCAATATCACCTTTCCTCACTCACTGCTACACTTTTAGGAGTATTCTACATTTTCTGCCCTCCTAATATGGCTACTAAATAGCTACTAACTCCTCACTACTCTTCAATTTAGCTTCTGTCCAGATCGCACTACCTACACTACTCTCAGACATTATAACTGCCAAATACAGTAGTCTTTTTTTTTTTAATTCATCTATCTTGACCTTTTTACAGCACATCTGACACTGCCGAACTCTTTGTCCTGATAGGCTCTTCTCCCTTCTCTTTTTTGACACCTGTCTGACCATACCTTTCTCTTTCACTGGTTCATCTTCACAGAATCAGAATTTTCAAGTTAGAAAGAGACCCCATCAGTCATCTATCAAACCTATGTGAGAAAAATAACACTCGTTACAATACACCTATTAAGTGGTCATCTAGTTTCTGCCTGAATACATCTGATGAAGGAAAACTTACCTCTAAGGAGTCCATTACATTTTCAGATATGTTGTTTTTTCCACCATCAATGTTAAATCTGCCTATTTGTGATGTCCAGCAATTGCTTCTGGTTCTTTTCTCAAGGGTTAAACAGAACATATCTAATCTCCCTTTCAAATGACAACTCACCAAATATTTGAAGAATGCTATCATGGCCTACCTTGAGTATTCAACTTCTCCAGCCTAAACACCTCCATTTCTTTTTACTCAATCTGCATATGGCATCAAGGCCTTTCACCATCCTGACCCGCTCCTTTGAACACTCTCACAATTACCTTCCTCTTCCATTAAGATAAGTATCCCTTAAGGTTCTGTCCTAAGTCTTCTTTTCTTCTCATTACCTGTGCTCCCTAGTGATTTCAAACATTCAGATGGCTTCAATTTTTCCCCTCTGTGAGATGACTCCCAAATCTGTAAATCTAGCTTTAATCACTCCTGAGTTATCTAGTCCTAAATTCCCAATGGCTTACTATACATCAACACCTGGGTCTCCCACCAGCACCTCAAACAAATGTACTATAAACTTAATTTATTCATAGGACTTAAGGTGAGACAGATCCTTAGAATTCATCTAGTAGAATTTCTTCATTTTATAGAGGAGGAAATTGAAGTTCTTCTACCTAAGATTTGTCCTTCTCAACTCCACTATTTCCTGCAGCATATTCCAGTTACCTACACTCAAGAACAGTTATTTTTTACTTTTCTCTCCTTTACCCCCAACATCCAACATGTTAAATTCTACCTCTTCAACCTTTGTCATTTCCATCTTCTTTATCACATTTAACCTGTCATCAGAAACAAAAGGGCAGAGACATAACAATAAGAAAAGAGTTCACTTTTTCTTCTTTGATGTACCACAAGATCATCTCTGAAGAACAAGTTTATGATATACAATACCACTGGTCAAAATGAACACTTTACAGCAAGAAATTGATACAGAGATTCCCCACTCAGTAACAGAAATTCTGTTTGTGTAAGAACTATCAGACCCCATGAAGATAAATTCCTCAAATTTGACAAGTCCCTATCTGGTAGCAGTCATCTTTAAGTTCATTCTGAACAAGATGAGGAGCAAAGAGAATTTTGACTTACTATGAAAAATCATAAAAGCTTTGGAAAAAGTAAATTCATTTATTACTGTGGCACCTTGGAAACTTCCCTGTGATCAGTTTGTTTGCTTAGGTGTTACTGAGTGTTAACAAAGCCAAGGTCATAGCTTTATTTTGTTTCCTTACCACAGAATTATTCCCTAACCCTAGTCAGGTGCCTAAAAAATACAAACTGCTGTTCAGATGGAGCATCAGATGAGAGAGCTGTCATAGAAAATGTAAATTTATCCCAACTACTAAAAAAACCTCAAAGCATATACCCTGGGTATACAGTATCATCTTGTTTATCTAGAAGGAAATAAGACTGATTCTCTGAAGTGAAAAGAAGATCAAAGGATATTATGGAACCTGAAGATTTAAAAATCTTTATCTAAGTTGGGAGGGTGTGGTGAAGCAATGTTCTAAAATAAATCAATCAAATATTTATTAAGTTTCTACTTTGTTAAGTACTTGGGATACATAAAAAAATGGGACAGCCCCTGTCATCTGAAGCTTACATTCTAATAGGGGATTTGATATCTATATGAAAGTGTTGGCCAGGGAAGACAGTTGAATGCCTATGCTCTCGTGTCCTGCTGGATGGCCAAATAGGAAATAAAGCATTATCTGGTGTTGACAAGATATAATGAGTTAAGATGAGGTTTTTTTTTATCTGAACTGTAGGGAGAGAGGGAAAGAGAGAGAGAGAGAGAGAGAGAGAGAGAGAACGAACCTTTATGAATTCCAGGGATCCTGACAATTAACCATTTTGCAAAGTCACTCTATCAGATTCGAAATTACAAGGTTATAAGGTCAACAAAAGAGTTTTAACCTCCAAGTAGGTTAACACTAAATTAGATTAAGCAAAATGAAACTTGTTTATGACATTTTAGCTTTGGATAATACCATAAGATACAAGCTTTACACATTGTCTCACTTTAAAACAGAAGAAGAAAATGTGAACCTAGCTTTCACATTTATTTGAAAATCAACTCAATTCAAAAGATCACCTACAGTGCTTTGGAGGTCACCTCATTAATCTTCCAAACTCCAGGATGTATTGCACCTAAAACCATCAGTTCTGTTTTAAAAATTTTGTTAAAACTGGCAAATTTAGTCAGATGCTTAAGAAGAAGGCTTTTGACAGAACACTGGTAATAAAGGTCAGAGTTAAAAAAAATTGAATACAGATCTAGATCAGATCAGATATGAATATTTTACCAATAACTGACCAAGAAGGTATGAAAAAACTAGTTCCAAGGAAGTCTTAAAAAATAATCATGAAGCAATGGGTTTTTTTTTATATCTCTAATGAAGACACATATAAATGAATTGGGTTTATCTGGAACAGAAGAAGTTAGGTCAGATAAAAAAAAATCACTAATGGCATATACCGCTATGTACTAAAGAAACAAAGCATTCCATAATATCTTGGACTGCTAAATATTAAAATGAGTGAGCTAGGGCATCTGAGCAATCACTTTCCCTAGGGATTTTAAATTAAGAAAACCAAATTAATCCCTCCCTCCCTTAGCTCTAAAACCTATTATCTTATGGTTCCATTATTTGATCAATTTAAAAATCACCATTCTTTGAATCAGTGGAATAGATCAGGTACACAAGACATAGTAGTCAATGACTATAGTAGTCTACTTTTTGATAAACCCAAAGACTCCAGCTTCTAGGATGAGAACTCACTATTTGACAAAAACTGCTGGAAAATCTGGAAAATAGCGTGGCAGAAACTGGGCATAGACCAATATCTTACACTGTATACTAAAATAAAGTCAAAATGGGTTCATGATCTAGATATAAAGGATGATACTGTAAGCAATCTAGAAGAGCAAGGAATAGTTTACCTATCAGATTTAGAGAAGAGGAGAATTTATGACCAAACAAGAGACAGAGAGCATTACAAAATGCAAAATGGGTAATTTTGACTACATTAAATTGGAAAGTTTTTGAACAAAGATTAGGAGGGAGGTAAAAAATTGGGAAAGAATTTTTAAAACAAGTGTCTCTGATAAAGGCCTCATTTCTAAGATATACAGAAAACTGAGTCAAATATATAAGAATACAAGTCATTTCCCAAGTGATAAATGTTCAAAGGATATGAACAGGCAGTTTTCAGAGGAACAAAGTAAAGATATCTGTAAGCATATGAAAAAATGCTCTAAATCACTATTGATTAGAGAAACACAAATCAAAACAACTATTAAGTACATCTCACTGGTCAGATTGGCTAACATGACGACACAGGAAAATGATAAATGCTGGAGAAGATGTGGGAAAATTGCAACACTAATGTATTGTTGGTGGAGTTGTGAACTGATCCAATCATTCTGGAGAGCAATGTGGAACTACACTCAAAGGGTTTTAAAAATGTGCATACCCTTGGACCCAGAAATACCATTTCTAGGGCTGTATCCCAAAGAGATCATATGAGTGGGAGGAGGACCCACATATACAAAAATATTTATAGCATCTCTTTTTGTGGTGGCAAAGAATTGGAAATCAAGAGGATGCCCATCAATTGGGGAATGGCTAAACAAGTTACGGTATATGAATGTAATGGAATACTATTGTGATATAAGAAATTAGGAGCAGATAGACTTCACAATAACCTGAAGAGACTTATATAAGCTGATGCTGAGTGACGGGAGTAGAACCAGGAGAACACTGTATGCAATTACAGACACATTGTATCTGTGATGACTAACTTTAACAGAGTGGGCTCTTCTCAGCAATGCAAGGCTTTAAGACAACTCCAAAAGACTCATGATGGAAAAGGCTATTCACATCCAGAGAAAAAAGTACAGAATATGAATGCAGATAGAAGCAAACTACTTGCTCTCTCTTTTTTTCTTTTGTTTCTTCTTTCTCATTGCTCATTCCATTGGTTATAATTCTTCTTTTTTTAAATTTTTTTTAATTTTTTATATTTTTAAATTTTATTTTAGTTTTCATCATTGATTTCCACGAGATTTTGAGTTACAGATTTTCTCCCCATCTTTCCTCTACCCACCACCCCAAAACAGCCATCCCAGTGTACCCCCCTCCCCCAAACTATTCTCTCCTATGTCTTCCCCCCTCACTCCTCTGACTTTTTGGTAGGGCAGGATGGATCTCCCAACCACAGTGCCTGTGTATCTCAAGTTCTAGTTGGATGTAGTTAATAATAATAATAATAACAATAATAATAATAAATGTGTGTATGTATATATATATATATATATATATAGATACACATATATATATACACACACACACACA
>CM053582.1:394876656-394919945 GCA_028627135.1 Pseudochirops cupreus
ATCTGTTTGATAGTATATCTTGATTTCTCATGAAGTCATTTGCTTCCATTTGCTCCACTCTAATTTTGATGGAATTATTCTCTTCAGAAAGCTTTTGAGATTCTTTCTCCATCTGGCAAAGGCGACTTTTTAAGGCATTCTTCTCCTCATTGGCTTTTTGGGCCTCTTTTGTCATTTGAGTTAATCTATTTCTTAGGGTGTTAATTTCTGCAGTCAGATTGCTAACTCTCTTTTCATGATTTTCTTGCAACATTCTTATTTCTCTTCCCAATTTTTCTTCCACTTCTCTTATCTGGTTTTCAAAATCCTTCTTCAGCTCATCTCTAGCTTTAAGGCAATCTTCATGTTTACTGGAAGCCCCTGGTGGGGGAGCTCTGGCTGCACTGTCCTCCTCCCTCTGTCTGCCTTGGTCTTTCTTTTCCCCAAAGAAGGAATCTAGGGTTTGGTTGCTGTTCTTACTTTGCTTCTTATGCTTATTCTTATTCATGGTTGTTCAGTCCATGGTTTTTTTTTTAATTTTTGTTTAAAATCTCTGTGGGGCTCTGCTTCCAGAGGGGAAAGCTCTGTCCCAAACCCTGGGGTCCTCCTGGCTGCCGTAGCTCTCAGGGAGGTGCTGGGTCCCTCCCCCACTTCCAGCTCACTAAAGGAAAAAGTACCACAAGACCAAAGCCCAAGACCACAATCTAGATCCAGGCCACTCAGCGCGAGGGCACTTGGCCTCTGAATGATCACTTGGTCCCCCTGCAGTCTGCAGGCCGAGGGTGCTGAAGCTGCAAAGAGGAGGTGGGTGCAGAACCTCTGCCTTTTTCGCTTCTCAGCCCTGGAGGCGTTTTGGCCAGACCTCTTTTCTCCCATGACCTTGCAAGTCCCACTGATCTAGTTCTGAACATTGCCGCAGCTGCCGCCAATGTGCCTGGCTCGCCCAAGGCTCCAGCCTGGGCTCGGCTCCTCTCATCCAGCCACCCCCAGGGCTCAGCCAGGGCTTCAGGCCAGGCTGGTTTTGGTTCACAGTGCTGATATGGTTCCTTGTAGCCGAGCTGACTTTAGTGGAAAGTATATATGTGTGCATTTTGGAGTTCTAGGATTAGTTTAGAGTCATATTTTATAGGTATTTTGGGGTGGCTATGTGAGAGCTGCAATATGTTGCTGTTCCTACATCACCATCTTGGCTCCACCCCTATAATTCTTCTTTACAACCTGACTAATGTTTAGTGTGAAGGTATTTATAAAGCCTATATAGGATTCCATGCTGCCATGGGGGGTAAGGGGAGAAAACTTGGAACTCAAAAGCTTGTGGAGCTGAATGTTGTAAACTAAAAGTAAATAATTTTTTTTAATCACCACTTGGGGGCAGCTAGGTGGCACAGTGAATAGAGCACCGACCCTGGAGTCAGGAGGACCTGAGTTCAAATCCAGCCTCAGACGCTTAATACTTACTAGCCATGTGACCCTGGGCAAGTCATTTAACCCCAATTGCCATGCCTTCCTCCTCCAAAAAGAAAAAAATCACCACTCCTGAGTAGGAGGGAAGGAGATTAATTAAGGGGGTGGGGATTTTACATGAAGAGGTGCAAAAGACCTATTATAATGGAGGGAAAGATGGGAAAGTGGGCAATGGGCATCACTTGAACCTTAATCTCATCAGTATTAGTTCAAAAAGGGAATAAAATACACAATCAGCTGAAGATAAAAATCTCTTACCCAACAGGGAAGTAGGAAGAGAAGAGATTAAGTACAGTGGGGGAAACTGACAGCAGGGAAGGCAGATCAGGGGAGGGGGTAGACAGAAGTAAAACACTGGTGAGAAGGGAAAGGGTGAAATCAGAGAGAGGAGAAACAAGAGGAAGAACAGGATAGAGAGAAATACACAAGAAGTAATCATGATTTTGAAAGTGAATGGGATGAACTGTCTCATAAAACAGAAGCAGATGGCAAAGTGGATCAAAAACCAGATTCCTACAATATGTTGTTTAAAAGAAACACTCTTGAAGCAGAGACACACATAGAGTAAAGGTAAGGGGCTGGAGCAGAATCTATTATGCTTCAGCTGAAGTAAAAAAAAAAAAGCAGAGGTAGCAATGCTGATCTCAAAGTAAAAGCAAAAAAAAGACCTAATTAAAAGAGTTAAGGAAGAAAACTATATCTTGCTAAAAGGTACCATAGACAATGAAGCAATACTAACCATATATGTACCAAGTGATAGTGCATCCAAATTCTTAAAGAAGTTAGATGAGTTACAGGAAAAAAATAGACAACCAAATTATACTAGCAGGGGATCTTAACTGTACACTCTCAGAACTTCACAAATCTAACCAAAAATAAACAAGAAAGAAACTAAGGAATTAAATAGAACATTAGAAAAGTTAGATATGATAGACTTTTGGAGAAAACTGAATAAGAACAGAAAGGAGGGAGCTAGGTGGCGCAGTGAATAGAGCACTGGCCCTGGAGTCAGGAGGACCTGGGTTCAAATCTGGACTCAGACAATCAATACAAAACTAGCCGTGTGACCTTGGGCAGGTCATTTAACTCCAATTGCCCTACCTTCCCCCTCCAAAAAAAAAAGAAAACCAGAAAGGAATATGCCTTTTTTCTTGGTAGTGCATGGCACCTACACAAAACATGACCATGTAATAGGGCATACAAACCTCAAAGTCAAATACAAAAAGTCAAAAATAGCACATGTATTATTTTTGGATCATAATGCAATAAAAATGACATTCAACAAAGGACAGCAGAAATGTAGATAAAAAATTTACTGGAAACTAAATAATCTAATTCTAAAGAATAAGTAGATCAAAGAACAAAATATAGAAACAATAAATATTTTCATTAAAGAGAATGAAAACAATAAGACTGCATATCAAAATTTATTGGATGTAGCCAAAGCAGTACTTAGAGGAAAATTTATTTCTCTAAATTCTTACATCAACAAAATGGAAAAAGAACAGATCAATGAATTAGGTATACAACTAAAAAATAGAAAAAGAACAAATCACAAATCCCCAATTGATCAACTAATTGGACATTCTGAAAATTAAAGGTGTGATTAATAAGATTGAAAATAAAAAAAAATTGAGCCAATAAATAAATCTAGGAGCTGATTTTATGAAAAAAAATCAATAAGATAGACAAGCCATTGGTTAATTTTATTTTAAAAAAAGAAAGAAGAAAACCAAACAGTCAGCATCAAAAATGAAAAGAGTGAAATCACCACCAAGGAAAAAGAAATTAAAGCAATCATTAGGAAATATTTTGCCTAATTATATGCCAATAAGTCTGACAATCTAAGTAAAGTAGATGAATATCTGTGAAAATATAAATTACCCAGGTTAACGCATCAGGAAAAAGAAAGCCTAAACAATGCCACCTTAGAAAAAGAAACTGAACAAACAATTAATGAACTCCCTAGGAAAAAATCTCTGTGGCCAGGTGGGCTCATAACTGAATTCCACCAAACATTTAAAGAACAATTAATTTCAATACTATGTAAACTATTTGGAAAAACATGCAAAGAAGGAGTTCTCCTAGACTACTTTTATGACATAAATATGGGGCTCCTATCTAAACCAAGAAAAGGTAAAACATAGAAAGAAAATTATAGACAAATTTACCTAATAAATATAGATGCAAAAATTTTGAAAAAAATACTAGCAAGTTATGCAACATATCACAAGGATTAAATGCTATGACCAGGGGAGATTTATACCAGAAATGCAGGGTTGGTTCAATATTAGGAAAACTATCATTATAATTGACCCTATCAATAACAGAACCCACAGAAATCATACGATTATCTCAATAGATACTGAAAAAGATTTTGATAAAATACAGTGCCCATTGCAATTAAAAACACTGGAGAGCACAGGAATAAAAGAAGCATTCCTTAAAATAATAAGTAGTATCTATCTAAAACCATCAGCAATCATTATCTATAATGGAGATAAGCTAGAAATCTTCCCAATAAGATCAGGGGTGAAGCAAGGATGCATATTATGGCCACCATTATTCAAAATAGTACTAAAAATATTAGCTATTGAAATAAAAGAAGAAAAAGAAATGAAAGGAATTAGAATTTTTTTGGAGAGGGGAAGGTAGGGCAATTGGGGTTAAATGACCTACCCAAGGTCACACGGCTAGAATGAAGAAACAAACCTAGCACTCTTCACAGATTATATGATAGTATATTTAGAGAACCTTAGAACATCTACTAAAAAATTACCTGACATAATTAGCAACTTTAGCAAAGTTATAAGATATAAACCTACATAAATTATTAGCATTTCTTTATATGACCAAGAAAGCCCAGCAGCAAAAGATAGAAAGAGAACTTCCATTAAAATAATTATAAACAATATAAAATACTTAGGAGTCTAGCTGTCAAGACAAACTCAAAAATTATATGAACACAATTACAAAAGACTTTTCATACAAATAAAGTCAGTTCTAAACAAATAGAAAAATATCAATTGCTCACGAGTAGGGTGAACTAATATAAAATTCTGCATTAACTGATTTACCTATTCAGTGCCATCTCAATCAAATTGCCCAAAAAAAGTATTTGATAGAGCTAGAAAAAAATTACAACAAATTTCATCTGGAAGAACAAAAGGTCAAGAATGTAAAGCAAATTAATGAAAAAAAAATACAAAGGAAGAATTCCAGCAATACCAGATCTCAAGCTACATCATAAAGCAGTGATCATCAAAACTATCTGGTACTGGCTAAGAAACAGAGTAGCAGATCAGTGGAATAGACTGGGTATACAAGGCACAGTAGTAAATTGCCATAATAATTTAGTGTTTGATAAATCCAAAGACCCCAGGTTTTGGAATAACAACTCAGTATCTGACAAAAACTGCTGGGAAAACTGGAAAACAACAGGACAAACTAGGTCTAGACCAACATCTCACACCAAATTCCAAGATAAATGGGTGCATGATATAGACATAAAGGATGACACCATAAATTAGAAAAGCAAAGAATAGTCTGCCCGTCGGATCTATAGGGAGGAGAAGAATTCATGACCAAACAAGACTTAGAGAACATTACAAAATGTAAAATAGAAAATTTTGATTACATTAAATTAAAAAGCTTTTGTACAAACAAAAGCAATGCAAACAAGATTATAAAGGAAAACAAAAAGATGGAAAACAATCTTTACTGCAAGTGTGTCTGATAAAGGCCTCATTTCTCAAATATATAGTGAAAAGAGTCAAATTTATAAGAATACAAGCCATTCCTCAATTGATAAATAGTCAAAGGATATGAATAAGCAGTTTTCTGATTAAGAAATCAAAGATATCTAAAGGCATAAAAAGAAGTGCTCTAAATCACCTTTGATTAGAGAAATGCAAATTAAAACAATCCTGAACTACTACTATAAAAGTATGTTTAATACTTCAGCAGAAATGCATGGCAAACATACATCATATTTTCTTTTCTCTGGAAAACAGAAATATCATATTGCAGAAGTATACTCTCCTAATCACAGGGAAAGTCAAGTGAACAAGCATTTATGAATCACAATGTATGCTAGGCACTGTGCTAAAAGTTAAGGATACAAAAAGGGCAACAACCAGTCCTTACTATCAAAGAACTCACAATCTAATGGGGGAAATAATAGGCAAACAATTATATATAAATAAAATATATAGACATATAGGTATCGTGTGTATGTGCACCTGCGTGGTGTATTAATCAGAGGGAAGGAACTAGTATTAAGGGAGATCAGAAAAGGATCCTTACAAAAAACAGAATTTTAGCTGAGACTTGAAGGACCCCTAAGTTGTTCCTAATTTGTTGCTAGACTGTTATCTAGAACATGTCACTTCACCTCTCTCCAGACACCTTAATTTTCTCATGTATCAAAAAAGAAATTTTAATCTTCCCTGCATGTGAACTTATATTGTGAGGGAGACAATGAAATATTAAAATAAGAGACCACAGGTATATTAAGCAAAGATAATAATAATAGAGGTCAAGCAAGGGAAGAGTTTTCATTCATTATGAAAACTGGCTTTGGCCTGTTTGCCACAGGAATGAAATAAAGCTACATGGAAAAGAAATCATAAGGAACTTATCAAGGTTGACCTATTTACATGCCAACATGGAAAAGTAATCATTGTAACTTAAGAAACTTTCCTCAGTATGAGGATACGTGAAGGGAATACAAATGTATATACATATACATACATATATGTCTATGTAGGAGGGTTTATATATGCGTACAAACACATATCTGAGTATGTGTATATATGAGTACATAGAGGGCACAAGATCAATTGAATAGGAAGGGACAATACTCTAAAAGATGAAATCCTGAGGTGGAAGAGGATTAGAATGAGAGGAGACTGGGAGAGACAGAATAGGGTTAATCATCTCATAGAAGAGGAAAAGCATAATTGTTACAATGGAGGGGAAGAACAGGAAGACAAAAGGGAAAGGGTCAACTTTACTCTCATTGAACTCAGCTTAGGGAAGGAATGACATCAACTCTAAAGTGGGTATCTTGCCACACAGGAGAGTAGGGGGGATGGGGATGAGAGGTGGGATGACAGAGGGGAGGGTTGATTGAAGTACACACTTCTGTAAAGGGACAGGGACATGGTAGTGAATAGAACAAGGTGGGGGGCGGGATAGGAAGGAGGAACATATAATCAGTCTCTCACAATATGCACACTGTGGAGAGGTTCTGCGTAATTACACATGTACAGCCTGTATTTAATTGCTTGTCCTTCCAGTGGGGGTGGGTGACAAGGGAGGAAGGGAAAGAATCTAAAATTTAAAGTTCTATAATCAAATGTTAAAATTATATATGTATATATATGTATATCTATCTATATATGTATATTATTATTATTATTAATAACTATATCCAACTAGGAATCAAGATACACAGGCACTGTGGTAGGGAGATCCATCCTGCCCTACTGGAAAGTCAGAGGGGTGAGAGGGAAGACATAGGAGAGAGTAGATTGGGGGAGGGGTTATAGAGTGGGATGGCTGTTTTGAGGTGCTGGGTAGGGGAAAGATGAGGAGAAAATTTGTAACTCAAAATCTAGTGGAAATGAATGATATAAACAAAAAAAATTAATTAATTAATAAAAAAAGAAAATTTCTAGAAGTTTCAGAACTATTTGACAAGTTCAAGGAGCATTTTACTAGAGTCATCAATGGGGAAACAATGTTGGATATAAATGGTGAAATGTGAAGCACTGGAAAAACAGCAATATTCATTTTTCAACAAATCACTCTCATTAAATGGGCCTAGTGGGCACTTAGTAATCTTCAATGATGTTCCTATTATAAAACTCCCTCTATGGCTCAGTTCCTAGTGAGAGTGCTTAGTAACTATTAATGAAGGAAAGGTTTCTTTTAGATTTGTGCCCATTTCTTTTGAGTGGTAATGTTTTGTTAAACACCATCACAATTTCATGGGACCTAAGTAGTCTGTAGTCCATAGCTACAAAGCATAAAATGGAAGAAGGAAAAGGGTGGTCTGAATATCTTCTAGGCAGAAGAGATAAATGTCACGAGAAAAGCCAAACAGCTTCCTCAGCATATCAAGCTTCCATTGCCTGGTCAGCTCATGTTTTCCTTACTGCTATTCTCATTTTGCTTAGACAGTTCATGACCTACTGCACTGAATTCTGACCATGCCCAAACTCTGTCCCACTGATGGTTTATTTAGTGTTCTTCCACTATAGTTCAGTTACCCTCACATGTATCAAGTATTTAATAAAGTTTCCAGATTTGCTCTTCTGTCTTTGGTCACAACCCTATATAAGCCAGGTAAAAAATGAAACCCTTGTGCTTCAGTCAAGGGATAAGACATAATATTTACAAGAAAGTCTTAGATTTCCTCTGTTACTATGTGCTTCATGTTCCTGTGTCATATGTCTAACACTTGTATTCTTTTTTTAGATTCAATTCAACAAACATTTAGTAAACTCCTGTTTTGTGCACAACACACTTTGAGTCGCTTAAACTGAGGGGTAGCAGCAGCCAAGCAATTTCATAGCCACAAACCTATAAATAAGTTAACATCAATACACGGACCAAAAAAAAAACAACCAAACCTTTAGGAATGAGAGAACTAAGGATAGGATGCAAATATCTTTTAATATGTTGAACCACCAAGAAGCAGCTATAAGAATAGTTGTTAACTATGGACTATGAATCTTGTCAGCCATTATAGTAACAACTCCTGGCCCTACAGTGCTTCATAGTAAATCCATTTTAAATACTTTAGAAAATGATATGCTGATATTAGATCGTGGAAGGAGTGGGGTAAAGGAAACTCACATACTTCCAAGCCACAAAAGAACTTAAGGTTTGCAGTGTTTCTGATAAAAGCCTCATTTCTAAAATATATAGAGAAAACAGTCAAATTTATAAGAATACAAATCATTCCCCAATTGATAAATGGTCAAAGGATATGAACAGGCAGTTTTCAGAGGAAGAAACTAAAGCTATCTATAGTCATACGAAAAAATGTTCTAAAGCACTACTGATTAGAGAAATGCAAATTAAAACAACTCTGAGGTACTACATCACACCTATCAGATTAATCACTCTATGTTTCTTGAGCTTACTTACATGGGTGATAATCTTTTTTAATCCTTAACTGATTTGACATTTACTAGATAAAGATTCTAATGGTTTCTAGGATTTCCTGATTAATTTACAACCTGCAGACTGAAAGAAATAATTTCTGCTGTCTATAACCTAATGTTTACTGCCTATATATAACATATGGATTTTTACCTTATAACTTATCTCTGTTGATACTATGGAACCAAATAGTAAGGAATTTCAGAGAATTTTTTTCTAGGGCTAAAAGTGTGGTATATTTTGCTCTGATTGATAAAAGTTTTGCAGTTCCAAGTAGGTGATCATATTTAGAAGGAAGCGCTCATAATTCAAGTCTAAGAACTCTGCAATTCCCCGCCCTGTCATAGATTTGACAGTATTACTTAGTATAAGTCTCCCTTTGATTCAGTTACCCCAACATAAAATGAAGACAATCATTTAGTCAAGGAGGCATATATAATTTAAATAATAATTAAGTTAAAATATAATTTACTTATGTATTTATATTATATATTATATTGCTATTATAATATATTTATATATTATAAATTTACTTAAATTAAAATAAAATTTATAAAGTATGAAAATCTGGGTTTAAATTTCACTTCTGTTACATACTAGTTGTTAAGGGGTCCCCTGAACTTGTCTGAGTTGCCATATTTTCCCAAAACACTGGACCCATAGGATGCAAAGGACCCTGAACAAATCAAGGATGAAGCCCAAACTGACATAATTTGTTATTTGCACCCCAAAGTGAACTCCCTGTGTGTCCTTTGGAGTCAAGACAAGCACCAATCAGCATGCATCAGACAATGAAATTGTGTCGCTTGAACCTTTGTAGATAAGCAGATCATTCTATCTTCATAGTCTAGCAGTTCCCAAGGGAAAAGAATGTTGCTTTTGCCATCTTACTGATTCATGTTTTCATATCTCCTTTGGGGAGGCAGTAGGGAATTAGTCCTTTCCCCATCCCTATTGCTCTTTTCCTTCTGCTGTGCTACTCGCATTTAGGAGGGGACTGGTATCTCTCTTTCCTTCTTTGTTGTAATCAAATAAATATGCAAGCTTCTGTTTGGATTGGGAACTCCATGCTTGCATCTGGAGTTCCACATGCATGTTCATGTCTTTCAAAATAAAGCTCGCTGCAATGCATATCTCATGGACTTGTGAAATTTTTTTGGTCAGCAGCATACTGGAAAACAATCTAAGACAACAAATTTTGGTAAAGATGCTGGTCTGAACTAGCAGAGGAATTTCTTCACTAGGATCCCCTAAACAAATTAAACAATGGTTCTGACAAAAATATAATATTACACAGAGAATACAAGAACATAGTTTCCACCCTTGAAAGATTTATAGAAAAGTTGAGACAATATAGTTCAAAAGATACAGATAATAGTAATGATTTTATAAAGGAAACTAGGCAATAGACTTTTAACAGGATACAGTGTGGTCTATTTCTCTCCTCTTCAATTTTATTTAATATGTTCTGTGTATGTGAGTGCTATTACTATAGATAGATATCAATGTATTCATAGGATAATAAGCCATCAAGAAAAAGAAACAAAGCTACTGGGGGACAGCATTATTTAGAAATATGAATCACATAAATTCACAGAGGCAGGTGGTTTATTTTTTGCAAACTTTCTTAAGTGATATACAAATAAATATATGTATATACTTATTTGTCCGAGAGAAGACTTCTACAGCCCAAGAAGTGCTTACAGAGGAAATAGGTACTCAGTTGGGCCTTCAAGGTACACAGGAATGGGAGTGATGTAGAATACCTATATCCACCTCAAACAGTAATAAGAAAAGTTGAGTTGTAGACAAGACAGATGATGGAAAAGTTCAGCAATAAAAAAAAAACAATAGAAGTATGCTATCTTAAAAGAAAGTCTTATATTTTCTTCCCATCAGGTCATATAAGGCAGATAACTACAACCCATTAGTATATCAATTATCATAATGATATATATTCACATTTATATCATATCAAAAATTTTACATCTGAAAGTAGAGATAAGATCTGGTCCTATGATATAAATAGTATAAAGAACCCCCTCTACCAATGTAGTCTGGAAATTTCTCTACAGTTTACAGTCTTAGAGAGCTGTCTAGAAGAGCAAGAGGTTAAGTTATTTGTCTGGGGTCACACAACTAGCATGTGTCAGAGGCAGAACTTGAATCAGGCTTTCCCGGCTTCAAGGCTAACTATCTACTAAGCAACACTGCCTGTCATTATATTCCACAGTTCTGCAAATTAACTAAAGGGGGATGGAGAGAGGGAAAGTGAAGTGGGGATATGTTTGGGGCAGAATGATTAATAAGAATAAGCCCAGAGTGATTATTTCTTCATCTAGAAAAGAGGTTATTTGATGCCTTCCAGTTAAAAAAAATCCAAGATTCTATGAATAACTTCCTATAAAGTCACTGATGTAGTACTGAATGTTGAAAGGACCAAGAGTGCCTCCCATACTTCACCCTGCTGTGTCCACATTCCTGTTTCTATCGCTAACCAAGAGACAAAGTCATTTTCTAGCATTCTATTCTCAAGTCTGAAAAAGAAAACTTTTCTTTTCTGGTACTAATGAGGTCACTCTCTGAGAAGGGAGCATAAGGGATAGGAGAAGGAAGGTAAACCTTACTTTAGCTTCAGAAGTTGGTTCCAAGAAACACAGGCGGTTCCCAAGTCCTTCGGCTGCCAAACAGAACTTTCTTTGCTCCTTGTGGATGTTGGCAACACACTGGAGAACCACTTCATCTTCCTGTTAGAAAAAACATAAGAATCTACATGAGTGGTGTGGGGATAAACCTGGCTATTCCAAATCATGCCCCAGGTTATGTTATCTCACTCAACTCCAATGATTTAGCAGGCTCAAAAAAGGGCCCTATGCTCTGGGATATCTTTAGGGAATAAAAACAATTACATCTTTATTTCCCAACCTTACAAGTACCTAGATAGTGCAATGAATAGAGCACTGGGCCAGGAGTCAGGAAGACCCAACTTCGAATACAGCCTCAGATTCTTACTAGCTATGCAACCTTGGATAAGTCATATAACCTCTATCATCCTCAGTTTCCTCAACTGTGAAATGGTGATGATAATACCACCTAACTCCCAGGGTTGTTGTAAGGCTTAAATATTTGTAAAGTACCTTGCAAACTGCTTGGCACATAGGAGGTACCTAACAAATGCCGGTTTCCTTCTACCCTCTTTCACTCACCAGGCACAAATTTAACACCTATGGTGTACCAGTGCTACACCAATGCTGAGGTGCTTTGGGTGGAGGAAGTAGTGTCATAAGGAGAGGGAATACAAGCATATGTGACATGGTCCCTGGTTTAAAGGAGCTTACAATATAGATATAGAAATAATATAAATATTTGAAAAAATGTAAGACAAAATTAAAGCTGTATATCCTAAGTGTTCTGATAATAAGGTAGAAAGTGATCACTTGAGCATTAAGGGGGAAAGAGAATAAATCAAAGTAACACAGGGTTAGAGAAAGAAGGCTTTCTAGGTTGGGCAAGTTAAGACACACATACTGTAAAAGAGGAGAAAGGAATGAGTGGAGGTAGGAAAATGAACAAGATAGCTGAAGAATATATGGAGGTTACCACAGCTGGAATGAAGGAATCATTTAGAAAGTCAAAAGATGTGAGATTGTAGGGAAAAGGAAGAGAGTTAGAAAAGGAAACCCTGAAAGTCAAGTAGGAAGGTTCAGATATGATAAGGTGGGGGACTGAGACACTAGAGATTCTTGAGGAAGTACAAGGCTATTCTTTTTTGTTTATTTTTAAGATTCGTTTTTAAAACATTCACTTCTAAACTCTCTCCTTCCCTTACACACTCCTCATTCACTGAGAAAGCAAGAAATATGATATCAGTTATACCCATGAAATCATGCAAAACATTTCTATATTAGCCATGTTGGGGAAAAAAGCAAGAAAAACAAAGTGGAAAAATTTGCTTCAGTTTTCATTCAGACTTCATTAGTTCTCTCTGGAGAACTTTAAGTCCTTCAGAACTGTCTTGGAACATTGTCTTGATCAGAGAAGCTAAGTCATTTAGTTGATCATTATACAATATTGCTGTTACTGTGTACAATGTTCTGGTTTTGCTCACTTCGCTTTGCATTAGTTCATATAAGCCTTCCCAGGCTTTTCTGAAACCATCCTGTTTGTCATGTCTCATAGCACAATAATAGTCCACCACAACCATATACCACAACTTGTTTGGTCATTCCGCATTTGATGGGCATCCCCTCGATTTCCAATTCTTTGCCACCACAAAAAGAGCTACTATAAATAATTTTGTATGTATAGGCCTTTTTCTTTTTTCTTTTAACACTATGAGATACAGTCCTAGTAGTGGTATTGCTGGATCAATGGGTATACACAGTCTTATAGCCTTTTGGGCTATAAAGGTGCACAGACCTGTGATTTAGGAAAATCATTTTGGTAGCTGAACAGAGGATGGATTAGAGCAGGGAGAGACTTGAGGCAGGCAGATGCATCAGCAAACAAGGTTTGAAGGCCTGCCACAGTGGTGGTAATGTCAGAGAAGAAAAGAGGGCATGTTCAAGAGATGTTACAAAGGCAAAATATGTCTTAGAAACAGAATGGATTTGGTGGGGCAGGAAAGGGAATAGGAAGAGATGGTGAAGAGTCCAGGATGACTCCTAGGTTGTGAGTTTGAGAGATGAGAGGATGAGGTTACTCTCTATAGTACATGGAAGGGAGCAGGAGGGAGGGTTTATGAGGGAAAGATAATGAGTTTAGTTTTAGACATGTTAAACCATCTATATCATCATGCTCACTAACTGTTAAGTAGCCCCTAAGTCTGTCCTGAGCCTCCTTTTTCCCCTCTCTATCCTCTCACTTGATAATCTCATCAGCATCCATGAGTTCACTTATCAGCTCTCTACACATTATTCCAATATTGATTTATCCAGTCTTTCTCCCGAGCTCCAGTTGCACATCACAGAATTCATGTTGGAAACTTCAAACTGGATATCCTATAAGCATCTCAAAGTCAACACATGTCCAAAAGATAATTCATTATCTTTTTCTCTATATCCTCCCCTCTTGTAAACTTCTTAATCTCCCAGGTTTGGAACCTATTATCCTTGATCATTCTATACATATTTAATCAATTGTAAAAATCTTATAACTGCTTTCACTTCAGCGTCTTTCACATATAACCCTTCCTTCTACTCACATGGACCCAATCATGCTGCTATGGTGGTTTTCCTAAAGTGTTAAATCTAATCATGTCAACTCTCCCACTTCAATAATCTCCAATGATTCCTTTTATTATCCAGGATAAAACATAAAATCTTTTGTTTGGCAAAGCTATTCACAACCTAACATCTTTCTAACTTTCCCATCTTTTTACATTACACTTCCTTTAATTCACTCCATGATCCAGCCACAGTGGCCTACTTGCTGTTCCTGGCAAAAGACATTCCATCTCCCATATCTATGTTTTTGCACTGGCTGGAATGCTTCCATGCTTGGAATGTTCTTTCCACATAAACCTCTTTTAGAATTTTTGAGTTCCTTTTAAAGGGTACTTTAAAGGAAGCTCACGTACCATTCCCTCCAGGAGGTTTTTTCTGGTCATTTTAGTAGCTAGTGATATACCTTCTAAGATTATCATGCATGTATTCTGTAGTTATCTGGTATGTTCATACACACACATGCATGTACACATACATGTATATGTACAGGTATGTCTGTATGCATATATGTACATGTACCTATCCCTAGAAATAACCAGGGGAAACCAAGTTATGTTTTCCTCATATAAGATTACTAATATCACTAAAACTAGGGGTGACTTCAAATAAAATTGTAAAATAAAAGTTTGTTTGCCTTTAGCACCACCCTTATAACCTTTAGGGGGCCTCTTTTTATTTTTCATTCTCTCCCCTACTTTCTGCTCCCCCTATGGTATGGCTTAACTTGGGGTCCATGCACCCTCAAGAGGTCTATAGATAGATGTTAGGTGGTCCATGAATTTTGACAAGAAATAAAATCACATCTTTATTTTTAATAAAATAAAATATGCACATACAAAAATATTTAAAGCAGCCCTTTTTTATGATAGACAAGAATTGGAAATCGAGGGGATGCCCATCAGTTGGGGAATAGTCGAACAAGTTGTGGTATATGAATGTAATGGAATTGTGCTATAAGAAATGATGAACAGGCAGACTTCAGAAAAACCTAGAATGACTTGAATGAACTGATCCTGAGTGAAGTGAGCAGAACCAGAGAACATTATACACATTAACAGCCACAGTGTGCAATGTCTGACTTTGACAGACTTAGCTCTTCTCAGCAATGCAAGGACCTAAAATAATTCCAAAAGGCTCATGATGGAAAATGCCATCCACACCCAGAAAAAGAAATATGGAGTCTGAAGGAAGAGTCAAACAGACTATTTTCTTTTTTTGTTTTGTTTTATGTTTTTCTTTCTCACGGTTACTCCCATTCATTCTAAATCTTCTAAAACATGACTAATGTGAAAATATGTTTAATAGGAATGCATATGTAGAGCCTATATCTGATTGCATGCTGTCTTGGGAAAGGGGTGGGGAGGGAGAGGGAGAAAATTTAAAACTTATGGAAGTGACTGTTGAAAACTAAAAATAAATTAACTAATAAAAAGAAGAAAAATGATATCTGACTATAATTTAGAATTTCCTGTCATTCATTTTATGTATTTAAAAATTTATGTAGTCTCAGAAATGCTCCATAGACCTCATCAAACTGCTAAAGCATCCCATGACAAAAAAAGTTTAGGACCCCTACCCTAAAATATCCCATCCCTCTCAACTTCCCCTTTTCTATTTCTTTATCCTGTATCCCATCCCTCTTATGATCAATGGAAATATTCAGATAATCTGAAAAACTCATTTCTACTCATAAAGTATGCATGTGCGCATACACACACACACACACAAGTGAGAGAAGTGAAAACTTCTCAGACTATACTGTAAAATCTAGTAAGGCTTTTCATGGGAAACAGGCCCAAATTCCTCTTCCCCAGAAATCACAAGATTTACATGGACTCAGAACTCCGAGTGGTAGGGAGTCACCCCTCTCCTCAGTGACACCTCAGCATAAGATATGCCAAATAAGAACAGAAGTGCTTTCTCAAATGTACACTGGGTGGTCTACTATTTCCTTGTTCTAGTACTTGAGGTAGATTGCTGTGCTTAGATTGTACACCTAACTTCCAGCCAATGGAAGAAAAAGGTCAGAAGGGGAGTGGGGGAGAATTCTGCATTAGGGCTTTATAACTTCGCCATTTCCTTTTGTAAACTGCTTCTCCTCCCTGACCATTTGTCAGGAGGGTGGCCCTTTCTCGAGATCGTAATAAGCCATTCTTTTCTGCTTGCTGCCTTGAGAAACCTCTGAGTATTACTTGGATAAAGATTTCTGTTGCACACAGTTTTTGGGGTGCACAAAGATATGCATGTGTACATATCTATACACACAAATACACACACATCACAACATATATATATATATATATATATATATATATATCATTATAAATTTGGAACTTTAGAGCTAAAAGGACATTAAAGAACATCTAATCGAGAACAATCATTTTGCAGTTAAAAGAACAGAAGCCCAACCTGCGTGAGATCATATAGCTAACTCATTGCAGGTAAGGGTAGGACAAGAACCCAGGTTTCTTCATTCTCACTTAGGTGATATATCCATGCCATGTTTGAAACAGGCTAGTCAAATCCCAAGGTGGGAAGCTACTAGGTAGACTCCTGAAACATTTCTGATTTGTATAGCCAGCACCTAGCAAGTATAATGCCTAATACATAGTAAGTGCTTAATAGATACTTGGTCATTGAATGATTTTTAAGAGTAAAACAAACAAAAAGCAACAACAGATAATTCAATAGGCCACTTAACAAACGTTTCATTTCTTTTTGCTAACAATTAGCACAGAATATGGTACCTAACAACTAGTTCAGTACATATGGCCTTTTCCCATTCCTACTCACTTCCATTTGATTTGTTTTCCTTGTTTCAATTCTAATTTTACTGAACGTAATTATGGCATCTCTGTTTTAAAGTACCCTCCACTACCATTTAGACAATGAAAAGCATACTACACATCCACGAGAGGCAAAAAACACAAAACAGGTGATGGTGAGGTTGAGAACTACAAGTGTAGTTGGTAGCACCAACAATAAAAGCCACTGGTGATGGGGTTTGCTAAAATCCAGAAGCAATCTTAAACTATCTCTGCTCAAAAAATCTACCATCTCAAGTCTAAACTGTTCTGTTTAACTTTCAAAGCCCTTTCTAGCCAAGACCAGACTGCTGCCTACATACTTGCCTCTGCGTATCAGTGGATGTGTGTATACATATGTATGTGTATATAATACGGTGTGTGTGTGTGTAGCAAGTGTTGACCTGTTTCAAAGGTTTGGTTAAAGGAGGCAAACAATTAGTAATATAAAATTACAACATTTATTCACTATTCCCCTAAGACTAGCTTTACTACTTGTACGTGGAGTGCAGGACTAGAGTTCAGACTCATGAACAAAAGAATGAGAGACCTTAAGTACATTTTAAGACTATCCCAATTAGGGGTGGCTGAGTTACACAAATTTATGATCCCCATAATGGTTTAATCATTGTATGAGAAAGGAATTTTCTTACTTGGATAAATGGTAAATACAATAAAACAAAGAAAGATAACAGTGTCAATTGAAATTATGATCCAGAATATCTGGGTTTTCTTTACTATTTACATTCTATAACATGGTATATGTCCACAAAATATAAAGATAAGGAAAAAGTCCCATTACTCAAGTTAATTCCTCGAATTGAGGGTCTCATCCTTAAGGGCCATAAAGTAGGCTTCTTGTGGTTTATTGACATAAGAAGAGGTATTCTCTGAGCTCATTCAGAGAAGCAAGACAAAGTTAGGTCTGAATTGGAAATTTATGATCTCTGGATGCCTGTGTTAAATCCTACTCCCAGCCTTATCTGGTCTCGGGAGTGGCTGAGATAGAATGAGAGCTTTTTTTGTAAAATGAGGCAGAACAGCCTCTTTGGTTGATTCAAACTTTAGCCAAAATATGATATTAAATGATTATCAAAAGCAAGAGCACACAAGTGAGTGCACTGGAAATAACTTTACAGGTAAGGAAACTGAGGCCCAAAGAAGATTATACAGCTACAAATTCATCTGATTTTCCACTGCTCCCAGCATGCATCTTCTGCACAGGTAGGACATAATTCATGTACATCCCTTACCTCTATTCTTTTAACCTATACTGCTCTGCTTGCTTAGAATGTCCTCCCTCTTTCCCTCTGTCAAGTCAAATCCTTACCATCCTTCACAATGAAGATTAAGTTGCAATTCTTCCACCAAAACATTTCCAGGAAATCATCAGCCCACAATGGCCTTTGCCTTAACTGAATTCTTTTTGTATTTATGTCCAGTACAAAGGGATGGGGAATCTGCCTGCTGCTTCAAGGCCACATGTAACCCTCTAGGTCAAGTGTGGCTTTTTGCCTGAACCCAAACTTCACAGAATAAAGCCCCTTAATAAAGGGATTTGTTCTGTAAAACTTGAACTCAGTCAAAAGGCTGCACCCAAGGCCCTAGACGGCTACATGTGGTCTCTAGGCCACAGGTTCCCCACTCTTGCACAATGTTTTAATTGATATAAGTTAGTCTCATATCCCCAACTATAACACAAATTTCTTAAAGTTAGGGAGTTTACCCAATACCTCTTTATAACCCTCAAAATACTTTGCAATGCATTGATACATGACAGGAAATTGATAAATACCTATTCATGGTTGTGTAAGAACCACATGGAGAAAAGGAAACCATTTTCCTATACTCTTATTTTAGCCCAAGAGCCTCAGGGCATTTTACAAAAAAAGGAAGACTGAATAACAGTTAACAGAACTTGAGCTAAATAATCTGATAGAATCAACTTCAGAGTCAAACGTTAGCAAGACTTATTACCTGTGATGTGTCTTGGGACCCCATCTTCTAACCTTTTAATGGTTCCGTTTATTTCTTAAATGGTAGCAATATACCATTCTACCTCTTAAGGGTATCTGCAAAGGTAAGTATTGACTACAAAACCTTCTTCTATATCTTTAATAACCTTTATATCATGAGCCTATGCCCAAACTATCTTTCTAGTTTTCTTGCCTTATCCCATGCCCATCTACTCTATAACCCAGAGACAGTGAACTTCCTTGCACTTCCTCAATAGTTCCATCTCCTGAGTGCACATTTTCACTGCCTGTACAGAATGCTTCCTTTCCTGAGCTCCCCCTTCCTTCAAATCCCAGCTAAAATCTAATCTTCTACAGGAAGCCTTTATGATACTATTTAATTCTAGTGCCTTCCCTCTGTTGATTATTTCTATTTTGTCAAGTATATAGTTTTGCATAATTCTTTAAATGTTGTTTTCCCCATTAGATTGTGAGTTCCTTGAGACCAGGTATTGTCTTTTCCTTTCTTTGTGTTAGCAGAGTGGCTGACTTACTGACTTTTATGTACACTTAATCACAGAAAACCAACGCCAATAGGATGGCAAGTGCTACTGGCAAGTAGTTAGGAATCAATGAAACAAAATATTCTATGACCTCAGATCACACTACAAGGCTTATAAACAGAATAAGAATCCAGTAGATTTCATGGTTAACACACATTGCCACTAGCATCTCTCAAGATACCCCATGGGATGTCAGCAGTGTAAGGTCATTCATAGTTCCACTCTCCACAGACCTTCTCTAATGAAAGAACAACTTTCTTTTCAGGGCTTTGGTGCTTACTTGGAATGAACCTCAGGCTCCTTCAAAGCTCTCATTTGACTTACATAATTTCTTTTTTTTCAAACATAAAATCTCAGAGGTAGAAAGTAACTTCAGAGGTCAATTAGTACAATTTGTACCGGAACCTATACTTCTCTACATGAACCTTAAAAAACAGTTATAGTCACTCAGTCTCTGCTCAAAGTCTTCTAGTGAAGGGAAGGACTACAGTCAATCCTACTTTTGAAGAGCTCTAATTCTTTAAAAAGTTTTCCTTAGAGCTTTACCAAAATCTGCTCCTCCACGAATCCCCTGCTGCTCCTTCTGCCAAACAGAGGCTGGCCACGTTTTCAGGGTTCTGTGGAACGTCGAGCCAAATAGGATATGAGGATTAGATTAGAGGAACTGGCTAAAATAAAACAGACAGCTCCATCTGCAGAACAGCCATGAAACTTCTCTCCCTAATAATATGCAAACTCCTTGATGGCAGTGACAATGTAATTTTTTTTATCTTTGTATCCCCAACCCCTGGCAGATTTCCTTGCTTGTACAAGTCTGCCTCCACTGCAATCCATTAATCTTCCTAAAGTACGTTGGCTATCACCTCCAGAACCAAATATAAAATCCATTTGGCAATCAAAGCCCTTTATAATCTAAGCCCCTCCTACCTTTCCAGTCTTCTTATATCTTACTCCTCTCCATGTACTTTGTCATCCATTGACATTGGCCTCTTGGATGTTTTTCTAACAAGATGCTCCATCTCTAAACTCCAGGCACTTTCATTGGTTGTTCCTTATGCCAGGGTACTCTCTCTCCTCATTGGTGCTTCCCTGCCTTCTTTTCTCTCTTCCCAGCTAAAATCCTATACTACCATCTACTCCTGATCCCTAGTAATGCTAGTGCCTTCCCTCCATCAAATATCTCCCATTTATCCTCTGTATGTGTATCTATAGCTATAGATATTAATATCTCTGTGTAGATATCAATATCTACTCCTATAGATATGCCGATATCTATAGATATATCTTATTTGTACATAGCTATTTACATGTTGTCGCCCTGTTAGACTGTGAGCTCTTTGAGAGCAGGGATTGTCTTTTGCCCCTTTTTTTTTGTATCCTTAGCATTTAGCACAGTGACCAGTATACTGTAGGTACTTAATAAATGTTTACCCATTAACTGAGTTGATACTTAATGTTTTTGAGATATTGTTAAACATCTTGCCAAAGTATCCTTGTCACTTCTGAGCACCCATTTTTTAAGATTTCACACTTAAATGTAAATTCTATTTCAAGAGAAAAATCCATAACCATATACTGTTTTATATGACTGGACTAAACTATTTTAAGGAACTGATAAAACTTGTCTTCACTTCTACCCTTATAGTGAATAACTATCTTTGTGACCACTTTCCTACCAATAATCTTTTCTGATAAAACTACCTTATCTCCTTCATATAGGGTACAATTGTCAATCATCTTTCTTCTTTTATCATTTATTCAGTTCTTAATCATGTGGGAACAGTTTATTTTATTCAAAAGGATTTGTAGTCCTAAATTTAATTTCTAATGAAAACAAATAATTGCATCCTTATGGCACTTAAAGGTTAACAAAAACATTTTATTTATAAATAGTGAAACTGAGGGGGGAGAAGGTCCCACAATCAAGTAGAGCTAAGCTTCAACACCTGACATTATACCTTGCACACTAAGTAGCACTTAGTGTTTGCCAAATGGTTAGTCTCTCTGATATTACTCCTTGTGCTTTTTGAATGTTGTTCTCCCTGCTGAAATCTATTTCCCTTATATTCCCTCTAGTTCCCCCACCTCCAAAAAATATATACACATGAAACACACATTTACTATCACTGCTTTACTCCTCCATCTTGATGGTCAGAAAGAATAAAATGTAGGGTGCAGAAATAAATTATAATGATCACTGCTCTAACTTCAGAAATTGCATGAAACCATGATTCATGAATTTCAGGATTTTTGGGTTCCTAGCATTTGGGGGATTTGACCAGGATGTTTCACTTTTCCACGTCTGAATTATAAATGCCTATGATTTAATTTGAAAGTTTCGTTTTCAATAACATCTACACTTTCCAAAATATTATTCCCCCTTGCTTTTCCAGAGAATCATTCATTGTAGCTTTTTTTAAAAAAAGAAAACAGTTCAGTAAAAACAAGCAATACATTGTGGGATAGTAGATATAGCAACAGTCCTTGAGTCACAACACCTCAGTTCCTCCTGGTGCTTATTAACTCATGACGTTAAGCAAATCACTCAACTGGACCTCAGTTCTTCATCAGTAAAATTAAGGGCATGGACCAGAAGTCCTCTAAGGTTTCTTTCAATTCTATGGTCCTACAGCAACCAAGTTTGGCATTATTTGTAACATTCCACATTCATAATCTTTCACCTTGCAAAGAAGGGTGGGAGGAGCTTTCTCATATCTTCTTTTAGGCTGAGCTTGGTCACTGCAGTTTCACATTGTTCAATATCAGTTGTGTTGTTCTTTCCATTTACGTGGTTGTACACATTGCATTAGTTCTACCTACCTGTACTTCTCTGTATTAACTATACTTATCATTTGTCATGTATTTAGCCATTCCCTAATCACAGAATCTACTTTGTTATTACAAAAATCAATTCACATTTATTAGGCACTTTTATGTGCCAGGTGCTCTTCTTGGAGCTAATGATTCAAAGACAAAAAAATGAAACAACCACTGGTCTCAGAGAGCTTACATTTTATCAGAGGAGATAACATGTATACTTATAAGCATATGACACATACATGCACAATAAATACTAGTAGAAAAGCACTAACAATTGGGAACAAGAGGAAATATAAACATATTTCGTATATTTGGAGGCATATGGGACCTGTCCTTATGTGTCTGACCTTTCTACATGACTACCAAAACAATCCATAGGTCAAAAGTTATTTTAGTCATTTTCTTAATATAATTTCCAACTGATTTCCAAAATGGTTCAGCCAGTTCACAACCTCAAAAGTGCATTAGCATTCCCATCTTTCTACAATACCCTAAGATGCTGATCATTCCCATCTTTTGTCAGTTTTGCCAATGTGCCAAGTATAGGGGAAACCTTTGATTTGTTTTGATTTATACCAATTATTAGTGATTTGGAGCATTCTTTTAGATTGTTAATATTTTTTCATTCTTCTTTTGAAACATTTGTTCATATGCATTGACTATTTGATCTTTGGGGATATGGTTTTTGCTACTTATACCCAAGAAGGCTTTGGTTAAAATTCTCCACAAAAGCATAGAGCTGTGTTCTTCCCAGTCTCCACCCTTACCCCCATCCCTTCACCTCTACTACCAATGAGCAGTGAGTCCCGGGAGAGACCTAACTGAACTACAAGGTGTGTTTCTACAATTTAGAACTAAGACCTCAAAGGAATCTAGTCTAATCCAGAGGCTAAGTGACTTGCCCAATGATTAACAGGTACTAAGTAGCAGGGTCAGAAGTCAAACCCTATTATTTATATTTTTGGCTATTTGGAGGGGGGAAGGTGGGGCAATTTGGGGTTAAGTGACTTGCCCCAATGTCACACAGCTAGTTTTGTGTTAAGTGTCTGAGGCTGGATTTGAAATCAGGTCCTCCTGACTCCAGGGCTGGTGCTTTATTCACTGCGCCACTTAGCAGTTCCCAAACACTATTCTTTAAACTCCAAATTTGGTGATACGTCCACTGTGTGGAAGGCTCTGGAACTAACTCTCCAGGAAACCAATAAGTGGTCTGGGGCAAGTAAATCAACTGCATTTTAAAATGAAAAATGTCACTGGGCTGTCTCTTATTTCTAAGTTATACTGGTCTTTGGATCCCAAGGTTACATATGCTCAGATATGCTCAGTTCTTAACGTATAATTCAAATCCTCTATGTTAGAAAATTGTCACGGGCCATATAATTCATAACTCAGCACACTGAACATAATTTTTTAAAGCATTCACTAAATGCTTACTATGTGGAAGCCACTGGGCTAGGCATTAAAGACGCTTACGTGGGGGATGGGGGCACGGTGTTGGAAGGGTGGGTATACATGAGGTGTGCAGGTAAGTTAATACAAGGTAATCTGAGGAGGGCCGGGGAAGAGTAAGAAACACCTCCCTGAGCCAAGAGAAAAGAAAAAAACCTGCAGCACGAAGGGCATTTCAAAGGGGGGGGGTGGGGGCAAGCTCGTGCAAATGTTCAGAGGTGGGAAATGACAAGCAGTGTTTAAGAGACAAGCCAGGGATTACGTCTGACTCTGCTAGGACCTTGTCTGGAGCTACTCGGCTCGTTCCTCCCCAAGACGAGTCCAAGTCCTCCCGCAGCCTTAGCGGCAGAGTTGACTCGTTTCAGTCGGGTCCCACTCTTTGTGACCCAATTTGGGCGGTTCCGAAAGAGCCAGTCCTTTGAGGTAACAGGCAACGAAGGTGTTTGACAGGTTCAAGTTCTCTCACCTCACGATGGGAGGAGGGAGACGCCCTCTCCTCCGGATTCCCTCGCCAGGCGCGCTGCCCTAGGCCCCGCCCCTCGGGGCGTGTTCTGCCGTGACTTCCGCCCCTGCATCCTCAGCCCAGGAACGGTCCTAGTTCATGAGCCCTCGCGACTGGCTGGAGGCTAAGTACCTGGGACTCCTGACTTTGCCCCTAGTTGCATGGGTTTTTAACCTGTGTGTGTCCCCGTTTTTAGCCTGTTGAAGCCTTGGAACCCTTCTCAGAAAAACCGCTTATAAGAATACAAACGAATCCAATAATACTGATATAGCCATCAAAATATTTTTTTAATTAAGTTCGCAGACCAGAGATTAAGAACTCGTTATAAAAGCATTCCTATTCATCTCACGTTGAGGTGTTCCGTAGAACTGTGTGATTTTGTTTTCATTTTGTTGACTTATAATAAAAACTAGCACTTTTTTTTTCAAGGCGTTTTACACATCGTTTGATCCTTACTACAACGCTGTAAATAGGTTCTTATATTATCTACATTTTACAGAGGAGGAAAGAGGTTGAGAGAGGTTAAGTCACTTGTTTAACCTCTGAAAGTTAATTTCTTAAGGTTGCTTCACCTTAACAAAGGTCACACAGACACACACACACACATCTCTGAAGTAGGATTAGAACTTGGGTTTTCCTCATTCCAAATACACCTGGCTATCACTTCCATAGCACCTCACCTGAGCTCTGAAGGAAGGTAGGGATTCTGAGAGGCAGAGGTGAGCGAGTGCATTCCAAGTATGGAGGACACACTTATAAAAGCATGGAGGCAGCAGGTAAAATGTTGCATAACCAGTTTTAGGCATTGGAGCCTGCTGAAAGTATGATGCTATTCCATTCACATAAAGAGCAAACCAAATAAAAATAAACAGAAAAACATGCACCGGATGTTTCTATTATGTGATGTATATAGATAAAGTGGCAATCTGCTATAGCGGAAAGAACAATAAAGTTGGAGTCACAGGACTTCATTTATTCAAGGGCCTCTGTTAAACATAAGAGCACCAGGCACACATCGTTGTTAGGGATATAAATACAGTTTTTAAAAAAATGAAACAGTTATGGTCGTCAAGGCACTGACATGGGTAAAGGACTAGAGGGGAAGGAGGACAACATCTACATAGATAAAGAATTTAAAATATAATCAAAGTAATGGGAGACACTAACAGTCGGGCCTCCTGTAGAATGAGGCACTTGAGCTGTGTTGAAGGAAGATAAGGAATCCTTGCTCAGATACTTATTACCTGTGTGACTTTGCTTATGACACTTCTCTGGAGCTTGGTGTCTACATCTGTAAAAGTGGAAGATAAAGTAATTGATCTCTAAGGTCCCTTCCATTTCTAACAATCTGCTGTATATACATGGATAATAATTCCACTTTGCCAACAGAGCTTCAAAAAAGTTAAAAAAAAAAAACTAGGCAGAGATTAACTTACAAAATTAAATAGCTGAAAGATATTATTTGCCAAAGGTCTGTTGGATGCTCAATTTGGTGGAGAGGGTGGTTTTAATTAAAGTCATAGCCTGGCCCATATGGGTAGTCTTTTGAAAATATGTCTTTTAATGACATAAAAATAACATCATCTTTGGGTAGTATAACTCTCCAAGTTAGTCCCTGCACTAACCTTCAGGATCAGATCTGGAATCAACCATAGCCACAATTGCAGAAGTGAAAGGAACCTTAGTGGTAATTGAACACAACTGCTCTCCAAAGTATTTTCTTTATCTATATCATTCCCAACAGTGAAAATCCACTCTCTGCTTGGTTACCTCCAGTGTTTTGAAGCAATTCAATTCATGCTGGGACATTCCTAACTTAGTATTTTCCTTCCATTGAGTGGAAACTCACATGTGACTTGTACTTGTTGGTCCTAGTTCTGCTCTCTGCTCTTCTTAAAGAAATTTAAGCCTCTTCTACATATCTCTTCAAATATTTGAAGACATCTGTTATGTTGACCTCTCACTCTCTTCCCTGACCTCAAGTCCTCCCTTCTCTAGGATAAATATTCCTCCTACTTAAAGTGAAAAAAAATGTGGTATATTCATAGCCTTATTATCAGGGTTAAATATTGTCACACTGGGCCTTATAAAGAAAGCAGAGCAGTAATTTATAAAGATCATGTTTGAATCAAAGACCAAGAAAGCCAGGGTAGAAACTGGAACCTAAAAACATAGAAAGCACATGAAGGCCAGAGAGGTCAGTAGACTAATACAGGAAAATGACAAAAATAAGCAAAACAAAACAAAATATAGGCAGTCGTGATCAAAGAAATTCAGGGTTCAGATAAAAGTAGGTAAAATACTCAAAGAATTAGTAGAGATTGGATTAACATCAAGCACACAATCAGGAGACATGCCAGACAAAGGGACTGTGAAAGTGGGCAGAGGCTGCCTCAGACAGAAAAGTACTTATAGTCTTTTGCCAGGGGTGGGATTCAATGACTAGATTCCACATGTAGGTCCAGTCTTCAAAGACCACTGCAGTGCAGAAATTTGGCACACCTGGCAGCTTCTGATGAGGGCCAAATACTGCTTAATGCAGCAACTCACCACACCTGACAGTTCCTGATACAGATGGGTTCAAACTATCCTTAGGAAAATCAAAATCAGCAAGTATTCACTAAGCACCTGCTATATTCAAGACACTGGGTTTTTTTCACTTATTCATAAAATATACATTGCCTATCCCCCCACTTACCAATAGTATCAGTCCAACTCCTCATCCTATTCACAACTTTAGAAAATACAAGTGACTCCCCAAAGCAAAAGCACTTTTTTGTGGAGTTGTGGTTTTTTTCCCCGTCAAACCAAGATAAGAATAAAACCTAATAAGGAGTGAAGAGGAATGAAATGTCAATTTTTATTATACTTGTTTTCATTATTTGTCTGCTGTCCCAAAAATACTTATAGAACACATTCCATTTAGAGGTAAGAGTGTGCAGAATAAGAAATGCCAAGAAAAAATGGAGAAACTCAATGAAGAAACCCCAAACCCAAAACACTCTATCAATTAGGCAGGACCTTACACTGGATCTTAGGACTGAAGACTCTCCATGAAGTCACACTATTTTCCCATGGTTTTCCACTGAGGTACTTCTATTGAACCAGAAGAGTTTTCATCAACATTTATTACTTATTACTGAACTCATTAGAGAATATCTCTTTCTAGACTAGGTGCTAAGTTTCGTTTTATTCTCAATACCAACAGGGTCATATGTGATTTCCCCTCCTAAAGGAAAATATCTCTCTCAAGTAGGTTGAATTTTCGAGAAATAGCCAATGTCCCATTAATATCCTCCCTGCCTTCCTTTCCTCACTCTCGTACATTAGGGAACTTGCCCTCATTTAAAACTGATTTACTTAAATGGTCTTATTATGACAGTCTTGAATTACTGGTAACTTTTTTTTTGGCCTTTATTCATCTCTCTAGCACTAAGCATTGTGACTGGCATCATCATTTCCCACTTGACTAAATTCCTGGACTTCATCATGGTCTCCAGAAACTCATCATCCTACAAGATTGTCAGAGTTTGCAGCCCTGCCCTAAGGGGCAGTAGGTACTTACCTTTACAATGGAGACAGACTCTGGTGTTTTCTCCTTAAAGAAAGTAACACTGGAGGGTAGATGTTTTAAGAGGGTTTATTAATGTTACACCTGGGAAGCCTTACAGCAGGACTCTAAGGCTGCTCCCCCCCACCAAGGCTTGGATCCTTTTATCTACCCCAGATCCACACGCCACACGTGACACAGCCCAGCTGAGCAGGATTAAGAGAGGGGAGGTAAATTGTGAAAGGGAATTGTAATCACAAAGGCATGAAGATCCCAGGGTGTGGAGAAATCAGTTGGGAATCTCATTTATCCCACACAAGAAAGTCTTGAGCAAAGCAATATCCCCTGGCCAGGGACCATGCAATATGCTCTGACTTCCACGTGACCTAATTCCCGGCCTCAAACACATCCCTGTGCCTCAACATTACCACTTGCAATCTGGCACCTATTTGTGACCCTTACACAAGATCACGTCAATTCTGAAACTCAAAGCTCCTTACTACCCCTTGCCTTGGGCCATTTCATCATTTCCTGCCCAGCTGCACTCCTCTGGATTTTATCATGCCCCTATGACAACACTCTCGTTTTCTATCCCCTTTTCACTCTGTGTGTGTGTGTGTGTGTGTGTGTGTGTGTGTGTGTGTGTGTTGTCTTCACCAATTAGACTGTAAGATCCTTGAGGGCAAGGACTGTCTTTTACCTTTCTTTCTCTAAAGCTTACCATGGTGCGGTCACATAGTAAGTAGGTGCTTAATAAATGTTTCTTGACTGCCTGACTGACACATTATAGATGTATAATAAAAACTTGACAACATAATAATACTTTTAATGAATCATACAGATTCTCACTCCAAGTAATTCATAATGATTCCCTTATCTACCTCTGAGTTTCACAGAGGAAAAAAAAGCAAGAGATTGGTAGCTCCATTACAGAAATGGGAAATTGAGACCCAGAGAGAATAAGTCATGATTGTATAGTGGTTGAATTTAAATTGGTAACTTGTTATCTTTATCTCTTCATAGCAATACATTGTTGTCTTAAAAGTGTGAAAATTTGTACTACATCCCAACATATAACCTTGACTTAGCCGAATATTTTTCTAGGGTGAAGTTTTATCATTTGTAAATATGGAAAATGATGTCAGCTTCCCTTTCCACAGTATGAGAAAGATGAATGACAAAAACCCCAAAGTGCTAAATAACATGTTTGTCTCAGAACTAGATTTATATTCAAAACAAACTTCCCAAATCATATCTTGCATCTGTAGTTGGCTGTTTTGTGTGTTGAAGGCAAACAGAATTCTGGTTACAATGCAATATTTATGGTCACAGGAATTGGGATTTTTTGCTTTTATAATTTTAGACTGTAAGTCCCTGAGTCAGCTTAGAATGAACCACTGACATACACTCCTACAGAAAACATCAATGATTTAGAAAACCCCGATTTCTTCCTCCAGCTGCAAGGAACTGTTGCTCTGATCTATTCTGTAACTGACTAGCATTGCTGTTAGTGAAACAATACACAACAGCAAGAGACTACCAGCCAATGCAAAATTAAAAAAAAAAAAGAGACCTCTAACAACAGAGCACCAGAAAAGACATTCAGGCCTGGAATACACTCCCTCTTCATCTCTACCTGCTGAGATCCTTCTTTTCCTTCAAGGTTCAGCTCCGGTGGCATGTCCCCTGTCATGTTTTTCTTGGAAATTTTTCTGTCAGTCTTGGTTCCCACCTTCCCTAAACTGCTTTGAGAACAACTGAGCTGAAGCTACAGAGGACAGAACTGTGATAGGAATTTTAAATGTTTTATCAGGCTTTGGCATTATTTAGATTGAGGAATACCATTCAAGGTAATGTTAATAGGCTCTCCTATCATATAGACTAGTATGATTGAACTATTCCCTTCTTCCTACCCACCCCCCCCCCAGATAAATGGTATCAAAACAATAATCCACTCATTAAACATCCTGTCTTATGATCAATGTTTTCAACTTTCAAACTACAGAGTAAAGAGCAACATAGTTCAGGGCTAAGACCCTAAGTTGGAACTCAGCATTTCACCTCAAACTACTTATAACTGAATTATTTGCTAATAGAACGGCAGCAATACCAGCACATTGGTCTAATGGTAGAGAATGGAGAATGATGGCAGATGTCAACAGTTGCAGAAATGATAGCTGACAAATGATGCCACATAAGAAATAGTTCTTCCCAACTGAAATGTAACTCTTACAATTTTTCCTAAATCTCACCTCCCCCACTAGCCTAGTGTTTTGGGGGCAAGGGCTATGATTTATATTTCTCTGTGTTTTTCACAGTCTATAACATTCTGAGAGGTACATATTATACGTTCAATAAATGCTAGTTGTCTGGTTGAGGTACAAGGTCAGCATCAGGGAATGAACTTCAGAGTAACCTTGTGGGTCCAGATAATTTTCCCTTTGTGTTTCTGGCTCAGATTTTGAGCTATTATCTGCTCCCAGTAGAAATACCATCCTCCTGACCTAGGCTACTTAGGTAGGATCTGGGAGATTTCAGCTTGTCATGAGAATAGCAACTCCCAATGCAATCTGCTTGGTGCTGGCAACTCAGTTAATGAGTTCTCCAAGGAAATTCTGTGGTTTGGCTTACTGTTCCCAGTAAATTGGATTACAAAGTTGTTTTTTATTATTATTATTCATTTTAAGAGGTATTTGTGTGTAAATTGATAATACTGTTTCCCTACTAAAGCCAAAGCTTCCTTCATAAACAGAATCCTAATTTCTTTTTCATTTGATAGAAATTCATGAACTGAAGCTAGTGTTCTGATACAGTACAGAACCTAAGGACACTAAAACACCAGTTACTCTTTGCATGCTGAAGAATGCCGGTGGTATAGTAACAGCACTGTTAATAGTTACATATAGATTTGTCCATCATGGAGGTTAAAAATACATTTTGTGATTTTTCACAAGCAATATTGCACAAAGGGATCTTCCTTGGATAGAATCTATAGAACCTTTATGTATTACCTACTTTATAAATAAGATAAGATCTACAGAGAAATTCCCCAGTAAGTTTAGAATCCAAAACACTTCAATTCTGGAAGCAAACAGTAATTATTCCTGTTTTTTCCTATGTGCAATCAGTTATTGTTCCTATGTTCCCTTGATTGTTTACAGATATTCAGATATTTTCTGAATTCAGTGAATTGCACTTTTTCACTCTTCCCCCTCCCAACTTGGAAAGTTCCTAATTTTTCATTCAATTGGAAATCAGACTGCCTAATGTTGCATTGTTTCTTTTTAATTATTTGGCCTTAGTTGGTTAATTCTTTTTAATATATAAAAGTTTGTGTCTCCCTGTATTCAGAGTTCGGGCCTTAGCTGAGGAGGTCTGGTGCCATTTTGTTGCACAATTGGCATGCATCGCTTAGAAAAGTCAATATGCTTTGAAGATTGAACCTTTTTTAGGTTGGTTATTTCATCTTTCACCTGCAACAGTTCTGAAGAATAATTAACAGAGAAAATAAAAGCTACAGTTGCCCTTCCTACGGTGGTATGCAAGTGCTCTGGATTTTTATTTCCTTTTCTGGAATCCTTATATCCATCCAGACTAAGTATAATTTAAATTTCTTTTTACTTAGTATGAAAGATCAGAAAGGCAGGTCTTAATGCTGCTTGTGCAAAGATATGCATCCTGCTGGGCTTGCAGTCTAAATTAAGGTTTCATATGTATTCCATAAACTGACATTATATTGACAAAACAAGCACAAACCTTCCAACTCAGATTAAAGGGCACTTTGTACTGGAGCTCTTTCCCTGATAAAATGTTCATTACTTCAATGATAAAGAATGGAAAAACAATCTGACTGAACTACAGAAAAGTCTCAGAATTCTGAACCCCACCACGATGGTAGCATGTGTTGGTTGCAGATTCAGAACCGAATTCTCATATTAATATTGTTTCATATACTGTACTAAAAGTATGACTTTTGGTGTGTCCTACTTGCTTCTTTGACCCTGTTTCTACCCTCTTGATTGGCCCGGTTCCAGTAGCTGTTGGATATTTTAAAAGCACCTAGAGTTAGGCTTTTCTCTGCCTGTCTTATCAGAGAGAGGATGTATCCTGTGACTCTGATTCCTAATGGACCCAAAAATCAGATTACTGAGATGAGCTATCTTTTCCTTTCCATCTTGCTATTTCTATCAATATTTAAATGAACTTCCAGGATAAAAATTCCTGTTAGGCATTGTTGTTGTTGAGTCATTTCAGTTGTGTTTTCTGGACAAAGATAATGGAATAGTTTGCCATTTCCTACTCTAGCTCATTTTATAGATGAGGAAACTGAGGCAAACAGGGTTATGTGACTTGCCCCAGGGTCACGCAGCTAGAAAGTGTCTGAGGCGGCATTTGAACTCAGGTCCTCAAGACTCCAGGGCTTGGGCTCTATCCTCTGCTGCATTAGCAAATAACTATCCCTTGCTTTGTCACTTTCTTGGGAAATAAGCCTGTAACAGTGTGTGAAAGTTGTTTTGCATAAAGAGAGCTATTAACAGGGGCCTTTAAGTTCCAAAATTAAACTGAGATTTCGTTTCTTCTCTCCCCCCTTAAAAATCTTTATTATTAGTATTCTTTGATTTCCGTATCTCCAATGGGTCTTCCTAGAGAGACATTCTACAATCCAGGATTATTTGTCCTTTATTCTGTTGAGAAGTGAGCAAATCAATTCATTCTCTTTGCTGTAGCAACTAGAATAGGCTATTTTGGACTTGAACATGATGAGGAACATTGGGAATATGATTCTAAAGGAAGCTTAAGACCAGGTCATGGAAAGCACTGAGTGTCAGAACCACAAATTTGGGGCTTTTTCTCTTAAGTGATAAGAAGTCACTAAAAGTTTCTGAGCAGGGGAGGCTAGGTGGCCAGTGAATAGAGAGCAGCAGCCCTGGAAGTCAGGAGGACCTAAGTTCAAATGCGGCCTCAGACACTTAACACTTACTAGCCATGTGGCCTTGGGCAAGTCACTTAACTCCAACTGCCCTGCCTTCCTGCCTGCAAAAAGCAAAAAAAAAAAAAAAGTTTCTGAGCAGTGGAGTGATATGTTAAGAGCCATTCATCAGGAAGAATAAGTTGGCAAAGTGATCTGTAGAATTTGGAATTCTTTTTATTCATTCATTCAACAAGTGCCAGGCTTAAACAAACCAACAAACAAAAAAAAAGCAATAATTTCTATTCAATAGCAAATTTGCTAAAGTTTAATCTGGATGAAATCCACTGTCTATATCTTCTTGCCAATTGTGAAGAAAAGGAGGTTTGCATTTATTTTAGAACCTCTGTATTTGGGAAAGGAAAACCTCAATAGCCCTCCAACTCAGACATTTCTTTGGGTTCTTTTTAGCCCCACCTCAGTAAATAGATAGCTGATATGAGTTACTAAATGAAGAAAACAAAAGGAAATGAGGGTATTGATGATGAAAAAAAACTTCCTGGAGGATATATAGCAAATCAATGGAAGATGCTTATCTCCCACTCTAGATCTCTCCTACTCAGGAAATTCATAGAATTTTAAAGGGAATGACATAGGAATGATAAAGGGGTCATGGTCCTATCACCCTACCTTCAAGCAAACCATCAAAAAATGGTGCAACCTCCACTGAAAAAATTGCCAGAAAAGGAAGATTCATAAATTTTAAAAATTGTTCCACAGGGAATGTTTTTTAAAATTTTAAAATTTTAAAATTCTCCCATATATCTAACTTAAATCTCTTTTAGTTTAGAACATTTCCTTCTACACTCCGGGGTTTGTGGGAGGAACCTTTACCTTCAGTTTTTCCTTTGCCTCTGTTATACAGACCCAAATCAATAATAAAATCTAAGGTCATTTTTAATCCTTATAATCCTAAAGGTATTATTTACTTAAAAAGGAACCTGATTTCTAAAGAATGTTTCTTCTGTATCAGTAAAACAAGAATCACTCCCCCAGTCAATATCTCAATTTCACATTGAGGTAAGGAGGTACAATAATTTGTACTTCCCCTTTTTATAGGTAGATGAACAGAGGCAGGGCAAATTAAGCGCAAAGCTGGTATCAGAGCTCAGGCCTACTGAGTGTTGGCTATAAACTTTTTCTTGAAATATTTTGACAGGGAAGTCACTCACAATTCACGGAACTGAGAAGTAAGTGGCACATACTTGGCACTTATTTTCTTACAATTATAAAAGGCAGAAAGCAGGACAGTAAAATGAGAATCACCCTTGGAAACTTCTTTTTCTCAGAAAACAAATTAAAATGCAAAGGCAAAGACTTAATACCTGGTATAAAGACAGCTTCCTTCTCTAATAAGTTTCCTGCTCTCAGAGCAGAACAATTGATGTCATTCAGCAGTCGACAGCAGGCCTATGATATTCTCCTGACTCCAGCTCTGGACACTATGTTACAAAGCAATGAATTACCAAAAACAAAACACCAAAATTCCAATACTCTGGTCTCCAATTTAGTTTTCATGACTTTAAAAAAATGTAATCACAAAGGATACTAACTACATAATCTTGTAATTTATTCAGGTTCATAAGGAAACATGAGTTTATCAATTCCAGTAAAATGCCTACAACTAGATTTCCATGCCAACAGTAAGGTTTTATTCCAGTGCTGTCTTTTCCACTCTCTGTGGCATACTGACATGGTGCATTCTGGAATCTGTCTAAGACAATGGTTTTAAAACTATTCCACAGAACCCCAGGTGAGCTGTCAATGTCAATGTTGAAGTTGCCAAGCCTTCTAAGAGAAGACAAGGTAAAGAGGAAAAATGTGAGGGGGAAGAAAAAGCGATAGAGATTATTCAATTATTTTATGCACATGACTGAGGAAAGAACAGGATTCCATGAGACATTTCTGAGGGCCTTTTGGAAGTATGATCAGAGTAGATATGTTTAATCTGTGTCTGACCTGTCACCTCTACACTCCATCCCAAAATTACCAGTAGAATTCAGAAGTTTTTTTTTAAATGCAGAAGATATTTCACACCATAGATTCTGAAAAATCGTTGGTCTGAACAACACTTAAACATAAGATTTCATCATTTCTAGCAAGTAATAATTTTAACACAATAGCACCACATTTATCTGTAATTGTCAGAGAATGTGACATTATATTTAATGAATCTGTCAAATAGCTTGAAGCTGATCCCTTTAAGCCTTTAAAGGCATTTTTAGTTTAATCATTAAAAAAAAGTTACATGGATGCCATCTCCCCAATTTTAATGTTTTTAATGAAAATAATTTAATATTTCTCCATCTCCTTAGAGCACAAAGAACATATTTTAATATTTTCCTTGTTATTTGGGGTTACCATTATGACAATTAGTGATTTTATGATGCTATAGCATAATGATGATTTGGGGAGTATTGAGATATGTTAAAGTTATTTGATTCTACACAAAATGGCCCTGGATTGCTATGTATTTTAGTAATATTAGGGAGATGTTTTGTTTTGTTTTTCTCTCTCTTCCAATACTGTCAGATTGTCAGTTTTTCCTGCTGTGAACATGCTCCTCTAGCAACTACTCTGATTCTACCTTCTGTTTCTAAACCAGATAACCAAGCTTATTGGAACTGTTAAAAAAAAAAAAGAGGTAATAGCCTTGGGTTGAAGGTCTTTCCTGAGAATAAAGTACTTGAGATTTAGTGTATCAATTATTTTTATAACGGTTTTGACTTCAGAGCTCCTTATTTGCCTTTTTCCTTCTTAGTGTTTGGCTTTTCTAAATACTGAAGGTAAAATTCCACAGAAGCAATGAATGAGAGTAATTTTCATTTTAAAGTTATTTGCAATTTCTGGAATGGTCAGTAAGATCATAACATCACAAATGGATGTTTGGATGGAACCTATTAAGCAATGCAATCCAATTCCCTCATTCTAGAGATGAGAAAATTGAGGCCCAGAGCAGTCAAGGAAATAGTCCAAGGTCACACAGGCTTCAGAAAAATGAACTGGATGTCAACATTCATTAATATCATGTTATGAGGACTTCCAGGGGTATAGCCAGGATAGCAAAGTAGAGAAAGCACTCAGACAATCTTTCCCAACATTTCTCTCCAAACAGCTTTAAAATAATGCCTCAAATTTAATTCTGGAGTAGCAGAAACAACAAAAATCCAAGGCACAACATTCTTCCAGCCCAAAACAATTTAAGAGATTAGGAGAGATCTGTGATATGGAGGGAGAGGCAGGCCCAGAGCCTACATGGATGAAATAAATACTAGTGATGGTACTAACTGGTGGTGAGAGAAACAACAGCAGCTTTGGGAGCACTCAAGTCAGAGACAGGAAGAGGACACAGCAACTGCTCAGAAAGAGATTACAAGGGATACTTGTGCTAGCCCTGAACACAGAACTGGAAGTTATTTGGCAACTCCATTGTGACTTCTGAGTTCAAGAGTAGAAATGAACATTTTCAGTTCAGAACAGGGACCATGAGGAGCAATATTGATTTTAGTCACAAGGGATCAGTCCCTAAGAAAAATTGTCACTTCAAATCCCAAGAGGGGAGGACCCCTGAGGAACAGTATCACTTCTGGTTCCAAGGGAGCAGGGGTCCTTCCAGGATAAGGACTAGAAAGCAGACCAGGAAAGCAATAACCATAACCTTCTCCAGATCACACTACCTGGGAAGCATCCAAAAAAAAAAAACAACCCACCAACTTTAAAATATCCAGAACTAGCTCTGAAAAAAAATTTTCCCCCTGAAGGAATATACTCACTTTTGCTGTGTAGATTATTCCTGGTTGTAATCACACCACTTTAGCCTTCCAGAATATCATATTCCAAGCTTTCCCTTCCTTTTATGTGGCAGCTGCTACATCCTGACTATGGCTCCATAATATTTGAATCAGGTTTCTTTCTGGCTACTTGAAGTATTTTCTCTTTGACCTGGAAATTGGCTATAATATTCCTAGGAGTTTTCATTTTAGGATCTCTTTCAGGAGACAATTGGTGAATTACTTCCTTGATAATTTCTTGAATTATGATGTCTACACTCTTTCTTTGACCATAGCTTTCAAGTAGTCTAATACTTTTAAAATTACATCACCTTCATCTATTTTCCAGGTCAGTTGTTTTCCCCAATGTAATATTTCACATTTTCTTCTATTTTTTTCATTTTTTATTCATATTTTCTCACAGAGCCATTAGCTTTTTAAGGAATTATTTTCTTCAGTGAATTTTTGTACCTCTTTTTCCATTTGACCAATTATGTTTTTCAAGGAATTATTTTTATCAGTAAAGATAAGTATCTTTTTTTTCCATTTGGTCAGTTATGTTTTTTGAGGTGTTATTTTCTTCAGTATTATGTGTGTGTGTGTGTGTGTGTGTGTGTGTCTGTGTCTGTGTCTGTGTGTATGTACCTCTTTTACCAAACTTTAATTGTATTTGTTGGTGCATGCAATATCAGAAGTTAGCTCAGTATTTGGGAGGATCTGCAGGAAAATGTGGAAGAGAAGGAAGGCAGAAGCCTGCCTACCAAACCAAAGGTCTACAGAGCTGCTGTGCTAAACTCATTGTTGTATGCCTGTAAAATCCGGAAAGTATAACAGTGATATACCAGGAAATGGAATCACTTTCATTTGAATTGTGCTGGGAAGATTCTGAAGATCACCTGGCAAGATGAGGTACTAGACACTAAGGTCCTTTCTTGAGCTACATTGCCAAGCATTCAAATTCTACTGCAGAAAGTGCAGTTCCAATGGGCTGGCCATGCTGCTTGAATGCCAAATGTACATTTGCCTAAAAGACCATTTTATGGAGAACTTACACCAAGGCAAGTGCTTACATGGAGGTCAGAATAAGCAATACAAGGACATTCTCAAGTTCTCTCTGAGGAACTTTGGAATTGATTGTATGACATGAGAGTTAATGGCAAAATACACTTCACTGATCAAAATAACTCTTTAAAAAGCAGAATTGGTCAAATGGAAAAAGCGGTACACAAATTCACTTAATAAAATAATTCTTTAAAATTTAGAATTTGGTAAGTACCATGAAACCTCACTAAACAATAAAATAAGTCAAAAGAATGCAAAAATATAAGAAAATGTGAAATATTTCCTTGAAAAAACAACTGGTCTGGAAAACAGATGAAGGCGATATAATTTAAAAGTACAGGGCCAATTGAAAGCTATGATAAAAGAAAGAGCGTAGACATCAAAATTCAAGAAATTATCAAGAAAAACTCTGCTGATATCTTAGAATTAAAGGGTAGGATAGAAATTGAAGGAAAGGGATCTTGAAAGAGATCCTAAAGTGAAAACTCCTAGGAATATTATAGCCAAAGCTCTCAGGTCAAAGAGAACATACTTCAAGCAGTCAGAAAGGAACCATTCAAATATTATGGAGCCACAATCATGATGTAGCAACTGCCACATAAAAGGAAGGAAAGGTTTGGAATGTGATATTCTGGAAGGCAAAAATGGTGTGATTACAACCAAGAATAACCTACACAGCAAAAGTGAGTACATTTCTTCAGAGAGAAAAATTGACATTTAATGAAAAAGAAGACTTTCAAGCATTCCTGATGAGAAGATAAGAACTACATTTTTTAAAATTACTTTAAAATACAAGACTCAAGAGAAGCATAAAAAAATAAAAATGAAAAAGAAATCAGAAGGGATTTAGTAAGGTAAAATTGCTTATATTTTCATGTAGGAAGATGATACGTGTAACTTCTAAGAACTTTATCATTGGGGGCAGCTAGGTGGTACAGTAAATAGAGCACTGGCCCTGGAGTCAGGAGGACCTGAGTTCAAATCTGGCCTCAGACGCTTAACACAAAACTAGCCATGTGACCTTGGGTCACATGCCCTACCTTCAAAAAGATAACTGCCCCTCCAAAAAGAAAAAAAAAAAAGAACTTCATCATTATGAGGGCAGTTAGAAGGATTCTACATAAACAGAGGGCAAGAGAATGAGTCAATTATGTTAGGATAATGTAAAAAAAAGTGGCAGGGCAACAAAAAAGGATGCTCTGAGGGGAAGAAGGGAGAGAAAGAATGGGGAAAATTATCTCACATAAAAGAGGCATGTAAGGAATACCATTTAGAGTGGAGAGATAAATGTTGGGAATTGGGGTGGGGTAGGCAAGCCTTGAACTGAGCTCACTCTCATCCAAATTGGTTCAGTGAGGGAATATGTATATGTATATATGTGTATGTACACTCAACTGGCTATAGAAGAAATATGTCTTACTGAACAAAGAAGTAGGAAAGGAATAGGAAAAAAAGAAAAGTGTGGTGTGATAAAAGGATGGATAAAAGAAGGCAGTGGTCAGAACTAAAATGAAGTTTAGAGAAGGAACAAGTTAAAAAGAGAGAATTTACAGAATAAAATAGGACAGAGGGAAATGCACAGTTACCAATCATAACTGTTATTATCAGTGGGATGAACTCACCCATAAAATGGAAGAAGATAGCATAATGGACTGGAAACTAGAATTCAACAATATTTTATTTACAAGAAACACACTTGAAACAGAGAGAGACACACACACAGAATTGAAATAAGATAGTAAAACTATACTTGAGGGGATCTCGACTTTCCCCTCTCAGAGAAATATAAATCTAAACATAAAGTAAATAAGAAAAAAGTTAAGGTGATGAGTAGAATTTTAGAAAAGTTAGATATGATAAACTTCTGGAGAAAACTGAATGGGAATAGAAAAGATTATACCTTTTTCTCTGCTGTACATGGCACCTTCAAAAAAACTTACCATGTATCAGGGCATAAAAACTACATTATCAAATATAGAAAAAGAGAAATATTAAATGCACTCCTTTCAGGCTATAATGCAATAAAAATTACCTTCAATAAAGGACTGTGGAAGCACAGATTAAAATTAATTGGATTAACTAAATTAATTAGATAATACAATTCTAAATAATGAGTAGGTCAAAGAAGATATCATAGAAACAATCAAAAATTTCTTAAAGAAAATGACAACAATGAGATAACATTCCAAAATTTGAGGGATGCACTAAGCAGTACTTAGGGGAAAATTTATATCTCTAAACATGTGCATCAATAAAAGAAAGAAACAACAGATCAATGATTTGGGCATGCAAATAAAAGGAAACCCAGAAAAAGAACAAATTAAAAGCCTCCAGTTAAACACCAAAATGTAAATCCTGAAAAACAAAGTAGAAATTAATAAAATTGAAATTAAAACAGCAACAACATTAACTAATAAAAAAACCCAGGAGCTGATCTTATGGGCAAAAACAATAAAATTGATAAGCCATTGGTTAATTTGATTTTTTATAAAGAAGAAAATCAAATTACCAGACTGAAAAATGAAAGGTGAAATTAAAGCAATTATTAGGAATTACTTTGCTGAATTATATGCTAGTAAAACTGATAATCTAAGTAAAATGGATGAATCTTTACCAAAAAATTATAAATTCCCCAGATTAAACAAAGAGGAAATGGAATACCAAAATAATTGTAAGTTAGAAAAAAGGAAATTGAACAAGTCATAAATGAACTCCCTAAGAAAAAATCCCCAGGACCAGCTGGATTTACAAGCAATTCTACCAAATATTTAAGGAACAATTAATTCCAATACTATATAAATTATTTGAAAAAATAGGTAAAAAACAAAAAGCCCTACCAAATTCCTTTCAAGATACAAATAATGTCTTGATGCATAAAACAGAGAGATCAAACACAGAGAAAAACTGTAGACCAACTTACTTAATGAACATTGATGAAAAATTATAAATGAAATACTAGCGAGGAGATTACAGCAATAGATTCAAAAGATTATGAACTATAACCAGGTAAGAGTTATACCACGAAAGCAGTGCTTCAATATTAGGAAAACTATCAGCATAACTGACCATATCAATAACAAAGATAAGAAAAGTCGATGAAAATATCGATACAGGAAAAAAATATTTTGACAAAATACAACATTCATTCTTATAAAAAAAACACTAGAAAAAGAGGAAAAAAATGCTAGAATATATAGGAATCAATGGAGTCTTTCTTAAAATGATAAGTGTCTATCTAAAACAAGAACAAGCATTATCTGCAATGGGAATAAACTTCAAGCCTTCCCAATAAGATCAAGGGTGAAACAAAGAAGTCTAGTATCTAGTATTCAATATTGTATTATAAATGTTAGTGCCAGCAATGACACAAGCAAAAAAATTGGAGGAATAAAAATAGGCAATGACAAAATAAAACTATCACTCTTTGTAGATGATAGGATGACAAACTTAAAGAACCCTAGAGAATCAATTTTTAAAAATACCTTAGTGGAAACAATTAACAACTTTAACAAGTTACAGGATATAAAAAAACCCACAAGAATCAACAGAATTTTTATACATTACCAAAAAAAAAAAAAAGGCTAGAAGAGATAGGACAAATTGCATTTAAAATAACTGGATAATACAAAATACTTGATAGTCTACCTGCTAAGAGAAACCCAGGAATTATATGTAGTGGTAATGGTAATTTGAAGATCTTCCCTGTCCCTTAATAAGCCTAGGGGAATTTGAAGACCTTCCCTGCTTTGAAAATATGCTCTGCCCCCTAATAGGCGGAATTTGTAATCACAAGTAGCCTGTGGTGGGAGGAGTTTGCTGAAGGTTGGAATAGAGCCCACAGGAAGCTGGAAGTCAGAGCCAGAGAGACAGTGGGAGAAAGAGGATGCTCAGGCCAGGAGTTAGTCATGTTTGTGAGTAAATATTGATCTTATATTGGTTTGTGGGAAGGGTAAGGACTGGCATGGCTCTCTGCTACATTGTAGTATATTAACTTCTATGTTGCTATGATGGATTCTGTTTCTTGGTGATGGGATTTGGCTTTCTCATGTCTGAATAAATGTTTTGCTTCTGTCTGCTATATGGAGTGTCTGTTATATTCTGTGATTTGAGCACCATGTGGGAATATTTATAGTCATGGTCGGTATATTTATCGAGATGGTAGGTGCTGTACATATTGCATTGGCACTACACTATGTGAACACAAATACAAAACATTCTTAATATAAGTAACGATAGAACAAAATAATTAGAGAAATATTAATTGTTCATGGGTAGGAAAATGACAGTTCTACCCGTGTTAAATTATTCAGTGGCATATCAATCCAACTACCAAAAAACATTTCATAAAGTTAGAAAAAATAATAACAAAACTCATCTGGAAAAACAAAAAGCCAAGCATATCAAGGGACTCAATAAAAAATGTGAAGGAAGGTGGCCTAGTGGTACCAGGTTTCAAGTTGTACTACAACATAGTAATCATGAAAATGTTTGGTACTGGCTAAGAAACAGATCAGTGGAATAGATTAGACACACAATAGACAGTAGTAAATGACTATAGTAATTTAGTGTTTAATAAACCCAAAGATCCAAGCTTTTAAGGTAAAAACTCATCATTTGACAAAACTTTTTGGGAAAACTGAAATGAATTTTGTAAGAAAATAGGTACAGACTAACATCTCACACTATATACCAAGATAAGGTTCAAACCAGTACCTGATTTAAACATAAAGGGAGATAGCATAAGCATGTTAGGGGAGCATGGGAAAAATCAACCTGTCAGATCTATGGATAAGGGAAGAGTTTATCAGAGATAGAGAGACAGAGAGGAACATGGGCAGTACAATGGATAATTTTCATTATATGAAATTAAAAAGGTTTTATAGAAACAAAACGAATGCAGCCAAAATTAAAATGAAAACAGGAAACTGGGGAATAAATTTTACAGCAAATTTGCCTTATTTCTCAAAATATAGAGAGAACTGAGTCAGATTTATAAGAACATGAGTCATTTCTCAATTGATAAATGGTCAAAAGATAAGAACAGGCAGTTTTCAGAAGAGGAAATCAAAGTTATCTATAGTCACATGAAAAAACACTCTAAATTACTACTGATTAGAAAAATGCAAATTAAAACAACTCTGAGATACTACTTCACATCTATCAGATTGTCTAACATGACAGAAAAGGAAAATGATACATATTGGATGGGATGTGGTAGTAAAAAAAAAACATAGGTACACAAATGCACGTTGGTGGAGTTGCAACTGGTTTAACTGTTTTCGAAAACTATTTATACCAAAGGGCTATAAACCTGTGCAAACCCTTTGATTCAGAACACCACTGCGAGGTATGTTTCTCAAAGAGATCAAAGTAAAAAGAAAAGAACCTGTATGTACAAAAATATTTATAGTAGCTCTTTTGTGGTGGTAAAGCATTAGAAATTGAGGGGATGCACATCAATAGGAGGATGGATAAACAAGTTTTGGTATATGATTGTGATGAAATACTATTGTGCTATATGAAATGATAAGCAGGATGCTTTCAGAAAAACCTGCTTAGAATTATATGAACTTTATACAGGCACTGGGGTAAGGAGATACATCTCACCCTACCAGAAAGTCAGTGGGGTGATGCGGGAGGATATAGGAGAGAACAGATTGGGGGAAGGGGTATACAGTGGGATTCCTGTTTTGGGGTGGCAGGTAGGGGAAAGATAGGGAGAAAATTTGTAACTCAAAATCTTGTGGAAATGAATGATGTAAACTAAAAATAAACAAAAGTTAATTAGAAGAATTACATGAACTCATGCAAAATAAAGTGAGTAGAACCAGGAAAATATTGTATACAATAATAGCAATATTGTATGAGATTCAGTTGTGAATGACTTAGCTGTAATGATCAAGACAGTGATTCAAGACAATTCTTTATTTTTAATTTTATTTTAGTTTGCGTCATTCATTTCCACAAGATTTTGAGTTACATATTTTCTCCCCCTCTTTCCCCC
>CM053582.1:394920445-394993720 GCA_028627135.1 Pseudochirops cupreus
TTTGTCATTTGAGTTTATCTATTTTTTAGGGTGTTGATTTCCTCAGTCATACTGCTGACTCTCTTTTCATGATTTTCCTGAAACATTCTTATTTCTCTTCCCAATTTTTCTTCCACTTCCCTTATTTGGTTTTGAAAATCCTTCCTTCAGCTCATCTCTAGCTTTAAGGCATTCTTCATGTTTATTGGAGGCCCCTGGTGGGAGCGCTCTGGCTGCGCTCTCCTCCTCCCTCTCTCTCCCATGATCTTTCTTTTCCCCAAAGAAGGAATCTAGGGTTTGGGGGCTGTTCTTACTTTGCTTCTTATCCTTATTCTTACTCATGGCTGTTCAGTCCCTGATTTTTTTTTAAAATCTCTGTAGGGCTCTGCTTCCAGAGGGGAAAGCTCTGTCCCAAATCCTGGGGTCCTCCTGGCTGCCGTAGCTCTCAGGAAGGTGCTGGGACCTTTCCTACTTACTTCCGGCTTACTGGATAATGAAGACTCCAGGACCGAGGCCCAAGACGGCAATCCGGATCCAGGCTGCTCAACGCGAGAGCACTGGCCTCAGAACAATTGCTTAGTCCCCCTGCTGTCTGCAGGCCTCGGGCGGGAAGCTGCAACGCAGAGGCGGGTGCAAAAACTCTGCCTTTTCGCTTTTCTGCTCTGGAGGCCTTTGGCTGGACTGCTTTACTCTCCTAATTTCACAAGCCCCACTGATGTAGTTCTGAATGCTGCTGCAGCTAATCTGCTCACCAGAGAGGTTCCTCTGCTCCTCCCATCCAGCCACCCCCGGGGCACAGCCGTGGCTTCAGGCCAGGCTGGTTTTGGTTTGCAGTGCTTATATGGTTCCTCGTAGCCAAGCTGACTTTAGTGGGAAGTATCTTTGTGTGCATTTTGGAGTTCCAGGATTAGTTTAGAGTTCTATTTTATGGATATTTTGGGGTGGCTATGTGAGAGCTGCAATATGTTGCTTCTGCTACACTGCCATCTTGGCTCTGCCCCTGATTCAAGAAAATTCTAAAGGGCCCATGATGAAAAATATTATACACATCCAGAGAGAGAACTCATGGATTCTGGATGTAGACTGAAGCATACTTTTTAAACTTTATTTTTCTTGATATGTGTGTGTTTTCTTTTGCAACATGGCTAATATGGAAATGTTTTGCATGACTTCATCTATATAATGGATAGCATATTTCTTACCTTCTCAAGAGGTAAGGGAAGGTTTGGAATTCAAAATTCTAAAATATGAATGCTAAAATTTGTTTACATGTAACTGTGAAATGTTTAATGAAATAAATAGAATATATTTTAAAAATAATGTGATGCAGATAATATTGCTATATTTGTGGGTTTTCTCCCACAATCTTTATTTTGTTTATTTCTTCAAAAAATACTGTGCCAGATTGTATTATGTAGATATTACCACATACAAAATTGTTTACTTAAAAATTGTTCATTTTAAAGTTGAAAGCAAGGAAAAGGTCACTACAAAACATATAATTAAACTTTAAAGCTACAAGCTCATAAATGCAAGGAGAGAATTTTAAGCAAAACCCACTTTAAAAACTTATAGCATTGATTTTCTAAACTGGCTCCCCACAAAAAAAAACATTTAAATGAGGCAGAATTTTTTAAAAATATCTTATTGATTGCTTATGGAAAATTAAGACATCAGACTAAAAATTACTATTACAACAATTCTTTAGACACATTTTCCTCCTTGGATCAGAAGGCCAATAATAAGGAAAATCTAACACATTCATTACTATATTATTATTATTTCCAATTCTCAATTAGCCATGTAAATGGAGAGAAACAAATTATATAAGAGCAATATCTCAAAATCATCTCTATTTGGCTTTAGAATGCAATCAGAGACATAGAACCATAAATAAGGTTATACACACAAAAGGCCTTCACCCTTTCCTAAGTTTAACTCTAAGGAAAGTGATGACTTTAGATAGCTGCAGTGTATACTGCAGAATATCTCAATATGAATAATCAAGAGTTAATTTTCTGAATGATTACTCAAGAAATGAAGTCAAACTTTTTTTTTAAATTAACTTTTGTTTATTTTTAGTTTACATCATTCATTTCCACAAGATTCTGAGTTACAAATTTTCTCCCCATCTTTCCCCTACTCATCACCCCAAAAGAGTCATCCCACTGTATACCCCCCTCCCCCAACCTGCTCTCTCTTTTATCCTCCTACATAACCCCTCTGAAAGTCAAACATTTTTTAAACTCTAAAATCAGCTAACCCCTTTGGACGAACCACTCTTATTTCCATTTTTTGAGAAGAGAATAATCCAGACCAATGCAACAGAAGTACTTGATCAAAACAAAGCAGAGTAACAATATGAGAAACTTAGGCAAAGGCTAATGATCTTACATTCAGATACTCTAAGATTATCAGGATTTTACTGGAGCACCAAACTGCTAGACTACAATGTTGGCATTCTCAGTTTTAAGTAAATCTGCTATAAAAAAAATCCAAATTTGCAAAACAGAAAATTTAAATTACAAAGAGGTCACCAGAGAGAGATGAGGCTGTGATCTGCTGCTTGAAAGAGCTGTGAAAAATGTCACTAGCTTTTTTCTGCCTTCTTCAGCTAGCCCACTTCATGTGATTTGCAAAAATACAGAAGAGCATGGTGACAGAGATGGGGAGGGCAAAAGTTGAGAGCAGTTTTCTCACCAAAGTTTCATTTAGTTTCTTTTCTTTTTGAGAATATATATCCTTTTTTTTTCCTTTGTCTTTTTGGAGGGGGAAGGTAGGGCAGTTGGGGTTAAGTGACTAGCCCAAGGTCACACGGCTAGTTTTTATGTTAAGTGTCTGAGGTCGAATTTGAACTCAGGTCCTCCTGACTCCAGGGACAGTGCTGTATTCACTGCGCCACCTAGCCACCCAAGAAAATATATCCTGAGTAATATTTGCCTCCAACAGGGAGTATCATAAGAAATAAGAACTAAGCTAAGTTTCTGATCAAAGTCAGATAAGATACGAGTTGAGGGAGTTTGAGGAGACAGTAAAGGAGAAAATAGTTTATAAATCTAATATGATCTTTGCCTGTGCATCCACTGACTTGCTGCAGCCTGATTAAGGGAAAAGAGAGTTCATAGCCCTTGACTAAATAAGTCAGCTGAAAAAGATATCTTACACAGCTGGGGAGAGGCTTATCAACCACAGCATTCCAGTGAATGGTCTATAGAGTATTAGGAAGCCCTGTAGATAGCTGGACAGCTGAGAAACTGGAGTGGAGAAACTTCATGCAATGGACTTGAAACTTGGTAGGGAGTAAGCCTAGCAGGACAGCCCAAAGACATCACCATAAGACAGCACCAGCTCTATAGCTCTATGAATTACCACTCCACTCCTTTGGCTTGTTCCTTGTGTGTATCTCTCTCAAGAGAAGTACACTGATCACAGATTTTTCCTGTGAGTGTGCCCTTAACACAAACCTATTCATGTTTACTTTTTACAGAGCAGTTTACAGAAAACACATCAGTGGGATACGGTTAGAGAAGAATTCTGACTCACAAAGGACCTCGAATCTGGGGAAGCTTTCTAAGGGTTCGTGGACATAGATGGGGATTCTAGGTGAATGAGACAGGTGAAAGCATTCTCATAAAATAAAAGAGATAGTCACCAAACTTGAGCTAGGTCCTAGATCTCTTTAAGCCTAAGTTTCATGTTCCTGTATATCACCTGATTTCGGGGAAATCAGATGATGTGCCCCTACTCCTCCCTTTTTCCTGTAAGGGGCTTTTTGTGACAGCCCCCTTTTGCTACATATGGATAATCATAGCTATATGTCTTTGTACTGGGCAAGAGGGGCTTTCCAGGGTCTTGCGTAGACTGTGAGGTCATGTTACCCCACCAATGGGGTAATGATCCAGCATTAGGGGATTTTTGGTGGGAGGGGGTTTGGGGGTTTATCTGGAAATTTTGGGGTTTTTCATAGAATTATTTGTACAAGGGTATAAAACTGCTTGCTTGCCTCTGCTCAGGCGCCTCCCTACACCAGAGTGACTGGGGTAGGTGACGCCCAACTCTCGCGAGACTTGTCTTTTAGAATAAAGAGCTTCTGTCTTTACCTTGAAAAACCTCTGGATTTATTTAGGTAATGGTCCGTGGGGTCTTTTATCCCACACATAGGGACTGCAAGAAGAAGTCCATTCTCTTTACCAAGACATTCCACATGACAGTCCTTTAAATAGCAAAGCTCTGTCAACCACTTAAAGTATAATTCAAGTTATATAGTTTGATATTTATGGAAGGTGGAAGACTATCAGTCTTCGATTTTATACAGAAGAATCCTGCATCAAGTGGGAAGCTGGGGCAAGAGATCTCAGAGAATCCTTCCAAATCCAAGATTACATCCAATTTAATTCAATTGAATAAGCAATCATTTAATGCCTATTATGAATTAGTCACTGGAGATATGAAGGCAAAAATAAAATAGTCCCTATCCTTAAAGAACTTACATTCTACTATGGGGAAAATGCACATAGATATATAAGTAGAAAATGTATGCAAAATATACGCTAAGTAATTTGGGGGTCAAATCTAGATAACAACTTGGGGACTCAGAAAAGGACTTTTAGAAGTGACATCTGAATTGAGTTTTTAAGGGAGCCAGAGATTCCCAGAGATGGAGGGGAGGAGGGAGAATATTCAAGATACAGACTTACAGCCTGAGAGTAAAGGTACATTGTGATGGAGGAGGAACAGCAAATAGGCCAGCTTGACTGAGTTGTAAGATGCAAGTGGATAAGTAATATGCGAATAAGTATGGAAAAGATAGGCTAGAGACCGTGTATGAAGAACTTTATATTTTCAGAGGAATTTATTTTTTACCTTAGAGGTAACAGGGAGCCACTAACGCTTCTTGAACAGAGGAGTGACATAATCATATCTATACTTTAGGAATATAACTTAATGATGAAAGAATTTTCAGAAACCCACCTATTAAATTGAACTATACTGAAAATACATATATATTTCTTTATTCTGAAGTTATATGTATATGTACATATATATTTTATTTGAAGAGAAGTGAAGTCACAAAATTATGATTGCTAGCTAACATTGCAACTGAAATATCTAAATTATTCAACAACTTGACAGCAGATAGAAATCAGAACATGCCATTCCCTCTAGTTATTCTGAAACCTAACTTTAAATGAGAGTCAAATATGTGAATCCTTGTGAATCGTACTGTAAATCTGCCCTTTTGAGTTCAATCCTATTTACAGCTTGACTGGAATGATGGCAGATTCTCACCACAGAAGTGACCCTGAACACGTGGCTGATTGAGCATGAGGTGCTAGGGTAATGATAGAGGAGATTCAGCTATTTTATGTAGGTAACATGCAAGTGACTGCTGCTACACAGTGGCAAATGACTTGTGAAATCACTGTCACAGCCAGCAAAATGATAGCTTTAGAGTCAGGCAACTCCAAGGTTACAGAACTTTGAACAATCACATTAATCTTACTCCTCCAAGGCCACCTTATTTTTCGGTACCTACTCTGGGTCTGGTGAATTTAGTCATAAATGCTTTATATTTGAGGCTAGGTTTTAGCATCAGATACCCTACCCTTAAATGTAAAGGCAAATCAACATGTAGACATTATCATAATGAATTTGAGAATTGTATGATAGGCCTGCTTACTTAGATCTTTTCATTGGAATGGAAGGCAGTCTGGTGCATAGTAATAGAGCCCTGGATCCCAAGTCAAAGAAGATAGGTTTGAATCCTAGCTTTGCTTCCTAATATTTGTGTGATCTTGGACAAGTCATATAATTTTAGGGGGACTTCATTTTTCTCTTCTGTAAATGTGGGAGCTGGACTAAATGTGGACATTCTGCAAGGTCTTGCTCTTGAACCCTAGATCTGCCCATTTATAAACATTTCAGATATACAAGCATCTCTAAATACATAATATACTTGTTATCTGGGAACTCATATCATTAAACGAGAGCAAAATATCCTTCTCAAGCTAACTAGCAAAGACTATGGTAGGGTGGAAAGAGAATTGAATCTTAAGTCAGAGACTTGGGTTCCTATCCTTGTTCCCTGTGTGACCTTGAAGAAGTCATGTGACTTCTCAAGCTCTCAGTTTCTTCATTTGTAAAATGACTTCAGGATTGACTCTCTAAGGTCCTTTCCACCTCTTAATCCACAATCCTCTGATTAATTTTCTTATCTTTTACTCCCCAAAGTGTCTCTCCCCTCACCCCACGCACTTGGACCCAGAAATGTTGGCTTTTTTGCTGTTTCTTCCATAAGACATAATAACTCCCAGCTCTGGAAATTCTTATTGCCTGTTCTCCTTATCTGTCCCTCCTCATCTCTATTTGTTGGACTGCCTGGATTCTTTCAAATTTCACACAAGATCCCACCTTACAAGAAGTCTTATCCAGGTTCCCTTAATGCCAGTACCTTCCTTCTGTTGATTATTTCCCATTTATCCTACATATAGCTTTTTTGTACATAATTGTTTGCATTATATCTCCCTTTTTATGCTGTGAGTTTCTCAAGAGCAGACACTTTTTTTTTTTGCCTTTTTTGGATTCCTACTGCTTAGTACATACTAAGGCTTGATAAATGCTTTTGACTGACTAACCACAAAGCTCCATTATTCATATTTTCCATTTAAAGTATCAAATTTCTTTTGGATTAAAAAAGTGAAACACACCTACTTAAGCAAATATCCCATTGAGAAAAGTCATTACAGGATTGTAAATGCCAACATGAGATACATATGTCCATACTGGTTGACTAAATGTATAGACACAAGAGATATGAATTGATGCCTCTGAAATCTTCCCTACTCCTCTCACAGGAAGACTGTGATGTTTGGCTTGAGAGGAGCAGAAGACCTAGAGCTGTGTTCTTTTTCCTTTCACCCATTTCCAAGAGAGGTAGAGGACATGAATTTTATCTGTCTTCTCGCTTCCAAATATTGCTGATATAGGGGACAGTTTTAAAGAGGTTGAAAACAAAAACTGTTTTTGTAGTTTGATCTTAAAGGACAGTGTAGTCCTAGCTTTATACCCACTGTCTTGGTCCTCCCCACAAATGTGTGTTCTGCAAAAGACAATCACAAATAGCAAATACAAAGTGTGGGAGTTATCTAGATTAGAATATACTAGAAAATACATAAGAATGAAGGAACTCTCCAGTTCAGAGCAAGATTATCTCCTATCAAACCAAGTAAGAGCCCCTATCTGTCCCAAAGGGAAAGTGTCTCTAAAATTGCTAGGGAAGTAAGCCAAGCCTCAGGGATATGTTGAGATGCCAGCTTATATGTCTGCAATTTCCAAACCTAGGTCTCTCCTAAAGATAGTCTGGAACCACGCATTTGTCCCCCATAAATCTCTGTAGCACCCCCTATCCGTTACTCAAGGCTGTAGTGTTATGTCAGCATTCTCTCCACCAGTTAGGAATCATCTCCCCTTTTAACTACACAATATACAAAATGCCCACACTTTGGCAGCTTTTAGTATTTTTTATGAAAAGATGTCAAGTTTAGTTTACTATAGCTCTTTTAAGGGGTGGCATTAAATATTAATTTAGATTCAGAGAGATTAATAAATACAATTTATTACATTTTCAAAATGCTTTTGACAAGATTGAAAAATAATATGAAAATACAACATATATCACTGGACTGGGGATATTCATCATGGCTGGAGAACTCTTTAAGGATAGGATGAAGAGTAGAGATAAATAAATAGGGACTTAGAATATAAAGATGAGTCATGTAATTTTTTTTTTTTTGTAAATTATTGACAAGAGGTAGTACAGAAGAAAATCTCAAAGTGAGAAAATTATTCTTTTGGGAGCAAACAAAAATCTAATGCCAGGGGAACAAACTGTAGATGTCCTGGGAAATTATGTCAATGTTCAGAAAAATGGCAGATATGGCATAATGCATATCATCCAACACTTCTCTCTTGTTAATCTAATCAGCTCCCATGGTTTCTATTATCATCTCTATACAGGCAACATCAAAATCATATCTAGTCCTAAACTCTCTCTTGAGCTTTAATCTTGCACCATCGGACATCTGCACCTGAATATTCTGCTCTGCAAAATCAATTTGTTAAAGCAAAATTTATCATGTATCCCCTTTAATCCCACTCCTCTGAACTTCCCTTCTTCTGGTGGGGGAACTCTCTTCTACTCACCTATATTCAAAAGCTTGGAGTGATCCTCAACTTTTCACTCTTACCACCACTCCCTATATCCAATAAGTTACCAAGTCTTCTCAATACCTTTGTACTGTATCTGTCATGTACCCCTTCCCCATTACTCCATTCCACTGTTTCTGAATCTAATTGTTCTATCACCTGTCCAGTATGATATTTCTCCATCTTTTCTACAAGCATAGCCTGAGAGATTTTTGCAAATATTTTGACAAAATGTAGGTAATTTATATCTACAGAATTGCTCTCATCTACAATCTCACCTTAATACCCTTGTAAAAAAAAATTAAATAAGATTAGTCTGGTACGACCTGCTTTTGATGAACTTGTATTGGCTTTACCATTAATACTAAGTCTGACAATTCTGCCAGGAATTGAAGTCAAGATCACTGGCCTGTGGTTTTTTCAGACCCTATTCTTTTCTCAGTAAAAAACAAAAACAAAAAGATTTACTCTCCAGTCTTATGACAATTCTCCTCTTCTCCAAGACCTTTTTAAACATCACAGATATTGGGTTACCAATCACATTGGCTAGTTCTGTCACTACCATGAGATATATTCATCTGGTTCAGGTGAACTGAATCAATTAAAAATAGCTAGATATCCTTTTATTATCTCCTTTCTTATCTTTGGTATTAGCTCTCTCTTACCATTTTTGTACCATTCTTTCTAGTTACTAACTAGCATTTACATAGCACTTTAAGGTTTGCAAAGCACTATATATGTGTGTGTGTGTACATATATATATATATATATTTGTACACACACACATGCATACATGTTTATAGAGTACACATGTATGTATATATATACATATCTGTATAATTTTATCCTCACAATAACCCTAGAAGCTAAGTGGAATATTCTCATTTTATAGATGAGAAAACTGAGCCAGACAGATATTAAATGGCTGCCCATGGTCACACAACTAATTAATGTCTAATACTGGAATCACTTGCAGGTCATCCTGCTTCTAGTTCTAGTACTCTATTCATTGAGCCATTGCCAATCCAAAGATCATTCTCTACAGAGAAAACCGAAGAAAATAAAGATTAGATAGCTCTACCTTGTCTCCATTGTAGAACATCATCATCTCATTTGCCCTGACTAACAGAGCAATGCCTTCTTTGATCCTTTTCTTCGATTCATCTATCCCAGATATATTGGGACATCACACTATACCATCTCATACTGCACTACCCCCCCATCTGAAATATCACACTCCTCCAACCCTGAGACGATATAACTCCCTTCCTAGATGGTCCTAGCCCATGTTTCACATTTACCCACTCTGGATATCTTGGGCCATCTTGACATTCACATGAATGCCACTTAAATACCATGCCCCCTTTTCACTTCCTGCTCTTGGAACCGCAATCAAATCAATATTACCATTTCTTCTGGAAAGGGTATAACCATCATAGCCTGGCCTATGGCTTCACTCTCCATTCCCGGAATTCCCAAGACAAAAAAACTTCCTTTTCCTGACTAGTGCTACTTATATGTGTGATCTGCTCTTATAGGAGTGTAAGTTCCTCATGAGGGTAAGCACTGAGTACCTGGCACACTGTAGGTACTTAATAACTTCCTTTGCATTCATTCATCTTCATCTTTTCCATAATAGGACTTAAAAAGCTTTTTTTCTATCCTTAGTTTTCACAGTCGGCCACAGCTCATTCTGATCATTAATACTTCTGACCTTCTTACACATCCACACAGTACATTTATCTTCATCTTTCCATTGCTTATTTGTTTCCATTCTCTGAAGATTTTTTTTTCAAAATTTATGTTGATCAGGGAGTTCTCTATGTATCCAAAGTGGTCTTTTTAGATAACTCATCTTTTTCCTCTTCTCCAAAATTTTGTTCTCGCAAACTTCCTATCCCTCTTTGGTTAACTTTTTATGAATAATTTTAGACTAATGGTTAAGCAAAAGCTATTTAGGCACTTGCCAGTACGTTACAGAAGAAGACACTCTTTTTCATATACAGGTTGGGGTCTAGACAATCTCTGAAGTTCCTTCCAACTCTGAGGTTCCGCTAACATGTGGTTACTAGTAGAAAGCTGAACACCAAATGAAGGCAAGGCATCCTTAACTTTCAAAATTGATTAATGGAAAGATAACCAAGCTCCTTTATCACTATAACATCAATGGTTGTCAGAGACAAAAAAGCTAGGCTAGACAGATCATAGAATTGATTTAATATAATCAATCAACCAAGAAGCATTTATTAAGAGTCTCTCATATGCCAGGCACTTTGTCAGGCACACAAGGCATAAATATGAAGAAACAATTCTTATTCTCAAGGAGCTTACATTCTTTTTTTTTTTTTTGGTAATATAAAAGCATTATCATTTTTTTAAATTTAAATTTATATCTTTACTTTTAGTTTACAATGTTCGGTTCCACAGTCCCTTGAGTTTCAAATTTTCTCCCCCTTCCTCTCCTCCCTCTTCCCCTCCATAGCAGCGTGTAATCAAATATAGGTTCTACAAATACCTTCACACCGAACCTTAGCCAAATTGTAAAGAAGGATTATTGTAACCAATTGGGTAAACAAAAGGAGCTTCTAGTCTAACATAAAGTAATACTTCTTAATGGCATTATATAAACATAGTTGGAAATAATTTAGTTATTTTAATACCTCGAGAATAGTTCATCCCTGTGGGTACACCTTTCCCCAAACACAGATCACAATTTCTCTATGCGTTAGAAGATAATCTTTTATTAATGTGATCCTTAATTCAGGCTCATATCTCTTCTTATCTGTTCTATGGTAAAGGCCTTCTAATTAGTTTTCTTGCCTCATTAACGCATTTCTTTGCTCTAATACATCCTTTAGTCACCAAAATTATTTTGCTTAAATCTACATCACCAGCTATGTCTCTTCCCTACTCAACAAATTCCAGTGGTTCACCATTGATTGGTATAGGCACCTGGGTATTATAGTTAGCAGAGTACTAGACCTGGAGTCAGAAAGATGTGATTTCAAATACGGCTTGACTTAGTAGCTGCGCAATCCTCTGGTCATCCTCCATGACTGGAATGTATTCTCTCCTCACCTCAATATCACAGAATCTCTCACTTCCTTCAAGACCCAAGTAAAGCATTAAGTTCTACATAAAGCCTTTCCTGACTCCTTCAACTGTTAGTGCCCTCCTTGTATTCAACTTCCTTACTTTTATTTTGTATTCAACTACTTTACATTTATTTTGTATATGCTACTTATAAATATACATGTCATTTCCTCCATCCCCCATAAAATATAAGCTTGAGGGAAGGGACTGTCATTTTTTGTCTTCATAACCTTAGCAGCTAGTGTAGTGCCTAGAACATAATAGGAGCTTAATAAATCCTTGTTGACTAATTGTTTTTAAAAAATTATTACCTGGTGGCCAACCCTCTGGTTATGAGCCTTTATTATTGACTGTGCTCATCCTCACACAACAGGATGTTGAGCTTGTACTTTCATCCCTTCCAGCTTTGTAGGACTTGCCACACTTGGCTCTGCCATCATTGCTTTTGAAAATTCAAAGTCCTCTTCAGGTCACCATGAATCATTTAATTTCAGGAAAAACATCTACTTTAAGAAAATTCAACACAATTCAACACAAAAGATAACTAGAGAGAATTTCATGGTATAACCCTCTACATAGCTTCTACTAACATGTGCATGAAACAAAGGTTGAAAAAGCAACTGCCTCAGAGGTACTGCTATTTGATCTGTTCCACTTTTAGAGAGGTGATCCTTATTATTCCCTACTACAGGGTGAAGGAAGATTGGAAGGTAAGACTGAGTGGGCCTGTGGCCTCCGTGAGTAATCCGGTAAGGAATAAAGAAGATAGAGTGAATTTAAACCCTACCCAGTTGGTGTTTTTCCAACAATAAAATCATTCAAAGCAGATAGCTCTTTCTCTTCCTCCTTTTTCTCTCCCTGCTGGCTCAAACATTTTTGCAAGGTACAATCACTTTTCATCCTTGCATTTGTACTAATCCTTTAATCAGCTGAGACGCACTTGTAGACCACCAGAGGTCCTTTGAGAATCACTGATCTGTTGTATACTTGGAATTGACGTAATTCCTTATTCCTTTGCTGATCATCCCTTATTCCAAAAGAAAGACCACTAATTAGCCACTTTCTAAAATTAAATCTCCTTTGTTATATGTCCCACAATATTTAATAAATCCCTATTTAAAAAATACAATTGCCAGTTCTGTATGCATTCATTTTTAAATAGCTTGCTAAATTATTGGTTGTATTTCTGTGAATTTCAACATTCTAACAACAAAAGAGACTCATATGGTAAAACATACAGAGGCAAAGCTGCACAAATACAAATAAGGAAGATCTTTTTTCTGAGGGGAAAAAAGAATGTGGGAAAGAGGAAGATCAACTACATTTTAAGACTCAACCAAATTAAATCTTCCTTCTTTTCCAGAATCATAAGATACATTTTTTTAAAAATTAGAAAAAGCAATAGAAAAAATAAAAATTAGCATGGGTTCAGTTCTGCTATTCAGCAGAACTACTTTATATTTATTTTGTATATGCTACTTCTAAATACACATGTCATCTCCTCCATCCCTCATAAAATATAAGCTTGAGAGCAGGGACTGTCATTTTTGTCTTCATAACCCTGGCAGCTATAGCAGTGCCTAGAACATAAGAACAGAAAGTACCTGGCATTCAGGTAGCAGAGAGGAATTCTATTCTGTAAGTTCTCTCCCTGATTTCAAACATGTCTAAAATTAATCTATCTTCCTTTTAACTTCATGACCAATCAATCACTAGGGGCTGCTGTTAACAACCTCCAGTTTCATTTAAGTAATCACAACAACAGCAATAAGAAATATTTAAGGTAACTGTGGTAAACACAGATGACAAACTCCCTTGACTCCCACTCTTCATTCATTTGGATTATTTGGCTACTTGCCTACATACTCTCAGAAATGTACATGCTAGATGATAACTCTTGAAGCGAGATTCTCTGGGAGCCATCGTATTATTAACTCTTAAAATATGTAACTGTATTAAATGGATTCCCGACCCCAAGACTCAATCTCATTCCTATCATTTTTTTTATACTTTGACAGATCTGTGACCTCCTCAGTATGGGTCCTCCTCACAGGGGTGCAGTTCTCAACTCCTTCATGCCTTCATATTCTGTTTGACATTTGTACACCCTTCAAAGGGGGTACACATAGTATGTAAGGAATCTTCGTAAATTTTAATAAGCTTAAAGCTGCACTAAGACTTTTGGAATGCCCTGTATATTAACATTGCCTGGGTACCAATACAGCTCAGGAATTATCCATAGGTTATCCCATCAATCTCACTACCTGTCCAGCTCACATCTTTTCTCTGCCATTCCTTTCTCTAAAAACATATATTTATGCCAATTTTCCTTTGTAGTTCCTTTTTGGTGATATACTGAAGCCACCTCACACCCATCATACCTCATTATCCTTTAAGTGACCTACGAGTTTAATTCTTTGATATTCTGTGCAGCACAGCCATAGAAAATCACCAGAAGAATATTGAGCTTGAGTTTCAGTAAGAAAACTGACATCACTAAAAGCACCGCACAGTTCCCCAAATGCAACCTGTTCTCTTCCTACTGAATTCCGAGTCCAGGCCATCTTCCCTCTGTGATAACTGCTGAAGAGATATGCACGAACAGACCAGGTTTATAATCCTTCTCAGACTCTGCACCTCTCTTCATGATGGTCTTTTTATAAGTGTTCCTCACAAACCCTGAAATACAAGATTACCTAATGTCCCAGAAAATTATGGATTTTGCTTCTTTTATATAAATTAACTTTGTTAGCTCCTTTATTTGCTTCTCTGGGGATAAATGAGAGTCATCTTCCCACTTGGCTATAACTTCCTTTAATACTGCAATTTCATTTATAGAAAGAATATCAATATTTATATTATTCAGTTCAACCAGTTTTATGGTCACTTAGTGGTCAATGGGCAAGGATTTCTTATTTAGACTACCAATGGTCAATATGATGTTTTATAGATACTCTAAAAATTTTGTGATTCTTACAACCCCTCTATCTCTTTTTCTGCCACAATTCTAACATCAGTTTTGAAGGGGAGAGGGGACAGGAAGCACATAGAACTAAGGGCTTGATTACTTTTTGTTTTGTTTTGTGAGTGGCCATGGCCATAGAATGGATCACCTAGTGACCAGCCTACACATGATGGGCTTCTCCATACTTAGCAGGTTGGTCCTCAGAAAGCAGAGACAGTTATTAGAGGTTTACTAGAGGCTTATCTGATACAGTAGAACTGTCAGAGCTTAGGCTATGCTGGTATGGCCGTCAAGAATTCAGAATCACTTTAATAGCTTCATGAGGCATCAGAGGAGGATGTTGTGGATTGTGTTTCTAATGTTACTCAACAATAATTCCATGCACAGTTGTAAGACATTTTATATAGCTACAAAAAGTTTTCTCTTATATGACTCTGATGATCAAAAATAAGCTGTTGAAGGCAAGTATCCTTGTCTCATTTTACACATATAGTAACTGAGGTTCAGAGAGTTTGCACACAGGTTCATGCAGCTAATAAGTATAGCAACCAGAACTGGAGTCTCCTAGATCAGCATTCTTTCCTTTCTTTCTACTATACTTTCTTTTCTGGGAGTATGTAGGAAAAAATAGAGAAAGAGGGTAGGAGAAAATGTAACAAACTACATTAGATATTCTCTTACTCTCTTTCACCAGGTAATAAATTATTTAAACATAAGTCAACTTAGCCACTGGCATTAGGTTATCTCTTTACTTAAACAAAGTCCTATGGATTTTGGAATTCCTTAGTTTGAACATTAAAACAGTACATTGGCATAATGGGCTTCAGGTAATCTTTTATATTTTGTATTTTATTTCTATCTTCTGTTTTTCTATCACCTTGATTTCTAAATAAATTCCTCCCTCTCCTACTCAGAGAGCTGTCCCTTATAGTAAGAATAAAAAAGAAAGTGAAAAGAACAAAAGCAGTTTAAAAAGCTAGCAAGCACATTAACTGATAGCATATGCACTATTCCATACCTCTCCAATAAATGAAAGTGTATTTTTCTTATCTTTTCTTTCATTTCAAAGCTCTATCATTACAATCATATGGTATTCCATTCTCTCTTTTTGTTGTCCTTTCCATTTCCATTTTTGTAGTCACTGTGGCTATTGTTTTCCTGCTTCTGCTTACTTCATTTTGCATCAGTTCTCATAAGTCTTTCCATGCTTTTCTCTATTAAGAGTATTTCCTAAGGTATCATATTATTCCATTATATTCATGTACCACAACTTGTTTAGCCATTTCTCTGTTGATGCGCATCAGTTCTTTGATATACACAAAAAGGTACTGCTATAAATATTTTCTTCATATAGTGCCCTTTTTCTTTCTTTGATATGCTTAAGGTATCTAACTAGAAGTAGGATCTCTTGACCAAAGGATACAGACATTCTAAGCACTTTCCTACCATAATTAAAAACTTATTTCTAAAATGAATGGCCCAATTCAAAGTTCCACCAACAATATATTAATGTGGCTATCTTTTCACAATGCCTCCAATAATGATTGTTCTCCTTTTTGGTCATTTTTTTTTCAATTTGCTAAGTATGATGTGCAATCTCAGATTTGCTTTGATTTGTTTTTTCTCTTTTTATTAATGATTTGGAGCAATCTTTCATATTGTTGGCATCATGTTTGTAATTCTAATTTGAGAATTTTTAAAAATCATTTGACCATAATCATTTAGTCTTATATATTTGTAAGACAAATAAACATAGCGCACAGGATGGCTGCTAGCACAGGTTCACTCTTGATCTTGTCAGACAGAAAAGACACTAAGAAGGGGTTAATAATCTTACTTTATTCTAGTCTAGTTTTCTCCGAAGGGGGTGTTGATAATGGGAGGACAAACTCTTACAGTATTTCCTAATCACCTTTCTCTCAGGGGTCAGCAATAAGTGGGGGCAACTGATCTTATGTCTTAGATGGGGCCAGTCAAGACAGACACTACTTGAGAATCACCCTAAATCCCCTCAAGCCTCAATGGGGACCAGTTGAGGTAAACAGATTTCCTGCTCCCCCCCGCCCCTGCCACTGGGCTTGATGGGGACCAATTAAGGCACATAGCCTTCCAGCTTGTGCATTCAACCCTAAGGTTCCCCATTCACTGACCAATGCCCACCTGCTTTATAGAGACAACAGACAAAGAAGGCATATTGCCAGCAATAGCCTCACAAGTTTGCATCACCCCATCCCTGTATCTCACTGCATAGCCACAGTGGATGTTTATATTATTTATCATTATTTAATGCTATGCAAGCATGGTGGAGATATTTTGAACCATAATTGTGGGAACTCATATCTAATACATGGGAACAAGAGACTGTTGTGGCTATGGATCCTGGGAAACTGAACTCTAAGAAATAATAATGAAAATCCCCTTTACACACACTAAAATCCACCTTAGACTAAAACCCACTTTACTTACAATATTTGTATTAGTTCCCAAAACAAGTCATTTGATATTAAAATTGTGTTGAAGAACTGACTCATCTATTTATAGAATTTTAATCATAAATCTATAGTTTTACAAATTATAAAGAATTTTAATGAAAATCAATAATTTTACCAATTATAGAGATGTAATTTAGTGATTGATTTGCTATTCCTTGAAGATTTCCTCAGAAGTTCTAATTTCTTATATGAAGCACTTTCACTGACTAGTCTTCCCTAAAATAATTTTATGTTTGCCTTTTACACTTTTTATTTGCTCATGCGTGTTTTTCCCATGTATTAGCAAGCACTCTAGTGCACCAAGGATGGTCTGCCTAGCACAAATTCTTTTGATCTGCTTTATAAAGCAAAGACAGCTTTAAAGGAGTTAATACTTCTACTTTAATTACAAAGAAAGAAGTGAGTATAGAAAATACAGAGAAATCAGCATAAAGATCAACAGACAGGGCTCTAAATGCCTGAATCAAAGCAATATTGCTGTATACTTTACATACACCACTGGATTGAGAGAGTCTTTTCATCTGAGTCATCAGGGTTTCTGAACATATGGGGTATTCAGAGTCTCTACCAGGAAATCAAAAAATTCTTCTCATAAGTGACCCCCAATGCAAAATATCAACTCAGAGCCAGAAGGCATCACAACCCTCATAACTCAGTGCCTAATCAACTTACTAACAAATGGTGTGGAAACCTTCCTAGAAGCAAGCCTCCACCTAAGCAAGTTCCTACTTAGGCAAGTCCCTCCCCCAATGGGCTTCACATGAGGCCTATTAATGGACTGGAAGATCTATTATCCCATTAACATTACATCTCAACAGGATGTAAGTCCTTTAAGGGAAGAGATTGTTGTTTTTTTAATTCATATCTCTAGCACAAGATGTTTTTATCTTTCTTGTGTCATGAATCTGTTTGACAACCAGATAAAATCTGTGAACTCAGAATGTTTTAAATGAATAAAAGAAGATACACAGAACTACAAAGGAAAACAATTATACTGAAATAATAAACAAAATATTTTTTAAATATAAGTTCACAGACTTCAAATTAAGAATTTGTGCCTTTGAGCCTAGAACAATACCTTATCCATCGTGATGCTTAATAAACTCTTGTTGATTAATTTATTGGTTCAATATTGGTTCATCTATCAATTTTTCTTTATCCCACGTATCTAATCATTTGCCAGAATTTTGCCACTTAGGCCTTCATACTGTCCTTCTCTCTCCCCTTCCTCTACTCACATAAGTACAACCTTAATTTAAGCCCCCAACAACTCTCCCCTAGATTATTGCAACAGCCTCCTAATTGTTTTTTGTGCCTCAATTTTCTCAGTATCCATCTTACACACTACTGCCAAAATAATTTTCCTTAGGCATAGATCTTACAATGTGACTCCCTTATTCAACCAATTTCAATGGTTTCTTACCATTAGGATAAAAAGTACACCCCTTCATTTGGATTTTAGAGCATTTTACCACTTGGCCTCAATGTATCTTTCCATTCTCCTTGAGTATTATTCCTACTTCTACACTCTACAATCTAGCCAAATTGGCCTTCTCTCTGTCCCACATGTTACACTTCATTTCTAGTCTCCACACCTTTGCACTGGCTGTCCCAAATGCTTGGCATGGACTTCCTCATGTCTGCCTCATAGAGTCCCTCTCTTCCTTTAAGATTCAGGTTAGAAAACTTGGGTTATATGAAGCCTTTTCCGAACCCTGCTAGTTAGTCCTCTTCCAAATTACTTTGTGTTTAACTACTTTGTATATATGTGTATTAATTAATTTTATATTTATGATGTATATATTTATATATGTACTCGTATCCTCCATTTGAATATAAGTTCACCCCGGGCACATTTCTGTTTTAGTTTGTAAAATACCAATATCAGAAAATAGCTGGAAGGAACCTTAGAAGTGATTAACTTTGAATTCTTATCTGAAGAATAGAAGACTCTTGGAATAATCTCTTCAGATTAAAGACTTCTTTACATGACTTTGATGGGCATTTCTATTTGGTTTAGATGGTTGATAGTTGTACAAAGACTTTAAAACATGGGTTTGGTAGGATTACTTTTGGTTAATCGGACAGAGAAATTTTGTTTAGTCAAATTATCATTAAATTAGAAATTTTCAAATTCTTAAAACATTTCATTTTTAAACTATAAAGTATAATTATGATTTTACAAAGTAATAAACACATAACTTGACCATCTGCAGTTTCTCCATCTAGAATTTACTACCATTACAATGCTTTCCATAAACAGTTTAAGCTGATTTTTCTGATTATTATTGTTAAATTGTTTTTCTTCATAAAGGAGAAGGGAGAATAAAAACAAAGGATTAATAATAAAATTCTTCTCTATGTGACAAAAAGAAATAACCAAAGATTTAACAGTAGCTGAGTGCACTTACACATGCATAATTAAAATATAAGAGATGAGACATACACAGAAGGAGGCCATCAACATAAAGTAGATGTCAAGAATGGACAGTATTGCTGAATCAACTTCAGTCACCATAACAAGGGCTCTCAGCTGACTCAGGCTGACTCATGGTGAATTTCATCAAGGAAATTGCTTGGAAAGGGTTTTGAAGGAAGCTAGAGGAAAAGGTGAACAGGATGGGCAGGGTAAGGTTTCCCCAGACCTGTTGAAAGTATACATGTAGGAAGTGAAATAGCATTAGAGATTTATTTGGCAACTCTCAAATGCACCTATTAAAAAAGCAAACTGCAAGTCTTGTGTTTAAGTTTTAATTCCACACTAGACTTGCTCCATGAGATCAAGGATCATACCATCTCAATTTTGCATCTGACCAAATTCCTAGCACAGTACTTTGCACATAGTAGACTCTTAAAAATGTTTTCTTAATGAAACAATTAACAATAAGATATATTTGATTGGTGTACAGGGAGAGAGCTGAGATATACTAAAGGACTACTGGAGGAGGTATATGAACCTAAATATTATACATTGCTCCCAAGATAAAGTAACTTTTGATTCTAAGGAAACAGAATTGTGGGGTTTGAACTTTACTTCCCTCTCTATCAGAGATAACAAGAGTAACAAGAATGATTTTATTTTTAAAGAGGCATCCACTATCTTGGAGATTTCCTATCAATATAGGGAATTCTGATAACAGCAACCACAGTGTAATATATTTCCCACAGGAACAAATATGATCTTTAGTAATCTCCTGTGATCTCAAGACTTGAACACTTCTTTTCCTTTCTGCCAAAGAACGCTGCTGATTGACTATGTAAAGGAGCCTAAAAAGCTGTAACAACCCAACCAACATCTTAAGAAATTAAAACTGCTACTAACTCAAGCAGTTTTCCTTAGTGCACAAATAAACATCTTTACCTTTCAGGTGACTGATCATTTTTTGACCTCTAGATTTATAGACGAGATAGTGGACATGTTCCCTGGACTCTCAAGGAAGCCAGGTTGGGAAATTCTCATAATAGACCTAAGTGGCAGATGAAGACCAGGACAAATTTATGCTTGAACTAGAATTCAATGAGATAGTGAAATAAATAGAGTCCTGGACTAAGAAGACCTAGTTTTGAATTGTACTACAGATCCTTTCTAGTTAGTTGTGTGACCTAGTTACCCCTGAAATAAAAACAAAAGACAATCCCTGCTCTCAGGGAACTCACAGTCTATATATGTGTATGTATGTACATCTATGTATATATACATCTGTACATATATTTATAAATAGGTATATCTATGTAATAAATCAGAGAGAATCAATAGAGGGAAGGCACTAGCATTAAGGGGAATCAGAAAAGCTTCCTTATAGAAGAAGAGATTTTAGCTAGGAATTGAAAGAAGCCAGGGAAGGAAGAAGGGTGAAATGAGAAAGGACAGCATTCTACGCACAGTGAACAAAAACTGAAAATTCCTGGAAACTGGAGATGAAATGCTGCATATTGTTTAAGGATCGTCAAAAAGGTCAGCGTCACTGGATTGCAGTATAAGTGGAAAGGGGTAAGGTATAAAGGACTGAAAATATAGGAGGGGGGCAGGTAGTGAAGAGCTTTGAATACCATAATAGAGAGTCAATGTAGTTTATCAAATAGGACAGCAATATGGTCAGAGCTGTGTTTCAAGAAGAATAATGAGGATGGACCACCTGGTGTGGAAGGAGAACTTAGGCAGGGAGATCAACCAGCAGGCTACTCCAATAGTCCAGGTGAGAGGTGACGAGGACCTGCATCAGGTTGGTAAGGAAGTGGCCAAAATTATAACGTAGGATAATAAAAGGATGAATGTGTAATTTAGTTGTGAAAATAGGGAGTATTGATAAATGAATATGGAGAGAAAATAGTATGATTTATTAAGATGTTGGGAACAGGGAAGAAGGGACTTAAGACAAACTTGAGGCTTGGCACATGATAAATTCAAAAGGGACAGTGCTCTAGCAGTAAGAAAAGAGTCTCAGAAAGTAACTCTTAAAAGAAAGATACAAGCACTTCTGGTAGCATATTAGTAGCATGCATAGTGTTGATTGAATCTTTCCCAGTTTGGGGAATAAGGTGAAGGTAATAATAAATATAATGTCATTTGACAATTACATAGCATTTGAAGCCTTACAAAGAATTTAACATCTCATTTGATCTGCTTGAGAACTCTATAAAGTATGTACTATAGGTATTTTTAGTCCCATTTTACAGGTGTGAAGATGTTTCTCATTACAAATTTCAATGATTCTAAACATGAAGACAGATGATAACCTATATCTGTCAGATCTTACTGGACTTCTCTGGACAGGCCGTCCTCCACGCCCTCATTTGGAACAGACCCATATACCAGCATGAAATAAAGACTGGCCGAGAAGGATAAGGTCACTATACTCCAGAGCTATGACCTCTGCTTTTCAATGTCAGATTCTAGCTTCGACATGTAAATATAAACCTGCCCCTACAGAGATCATAGTTTTCCTCCCAGTGCCTTTGAATGGCGATTAACATGGCTATGAGACTGAAGAAAGAAGAGCTTTAAAAAGGCATAAAACCTTTCATTTCAGGAACCTATAAATAGTCTTTCAATTACTCAACTCAATAATAGTCAGGAAACGGGTTAAAATACACTGAAAAGTGTTTCTCCAGGGAAAAAGACTAGCCACAAATTAAAGCACACATAAAACACAAAACAGGAAATCTTTCCTTGGTGAGACAAATGTCTTTTAATTAACTATCAGTTATCATTTGAATCAGTTTTAACCACCCTTCACAAAAGATTTCAGAGATAAGATTAACTGTGTGGAAAAGGATCTAGGAGTATGACATACATGTAGTTTTAGAACACATAAGAACTGGTCATACTCATATGTTTCTAAAGCTTCTAATCAGTCTAAAAATATAGGCTTCAGTAATTGCTATTCCTTCACTCTGTACAAATAATGGCCAAGGGAAAAGAAGGGAAAATGAATATCCAGAATTTACACAATAACACTTCCTGGGTGTAGCAGCATGAGGAAGTGGAAAGAGTCAATCCACAAGCATTATTTAGTGTTTACCACGTGCTGGGTTACTGTACTAAGTAAGAATGATATTCAACAGGATTCAAATAAAGGCAAAAACATGGTTGCTGCCCTCAGAGAGCTCATATTTTAAAATGGAGATAACATGTAATTACCTATGTTCAATCAAAGATATGTACTTTTTAAATAGAAAATAAGTTCATAGGAAAGGCACTGAAAGGGGTGTGTGTGTGTGTGTGTGTGTGTGTGTGTGTGTGTGTGTGTGTGTGTGTGTGTGTGTGTGTGTTTACATAAAGGAAAAAACAACCAAAGGCCTCCTGCAGAGGGTATGATTTAAACTATGTCTTGAAGGAAGCTAGAAAAATAAGGAGTTTGGATAAGGAGAAAGATTGTTCTAAGCAAGGCATGTGGAGTATTCTCTACAAGAAATGGAGCATTTTTTGTGAGGAACAGCAAACTGTGTATTTACATTGCAAATTTCTTGGAGGACAAATAAAGTATCAGAAAACTGGAAAGGTGGAAAGGGGCCAGGTGGTAAAGGGCTCTAAATGCCAAAGGATTCTGTATCTGATCCTGCAGGTAATAGAAAACCACGGCAGTTTACGGAGTAGTTATGTGAAATCAGGTAAGTGCTTTAGAAAAATCAGTTTGGAAAGACTTTCAGTGGAAAGACCTTCACTGGAAAGACCAGTTAGAATCCTATTGCTACAGTGCATGTAACAGATAATGAGTAGCGGGCGCATAAGTGAAAGAAGGGGATATACAGGAGTAATGTCAAGTTAATAAAAACAAGATTTGACCAAAAAAAATTGGATACATAACGTAAGTACTAGTAAGAAGTGAATTACATCAAGATTGTGATCATGAGTGAGTGGGAAGATGACAACATCCTAGTCAGTAATGAAAAAGTTGGGAAGGAAAGATAGTTTGGGGGGAGAAATAATGAGTTCTGTTTTGGATATACTGAGTTTGAGATGCCTAAGAGTAAAGAGATGATTGAGGAAGAAGAAGGCAGCCCAGGACAGATGACTAGATCTGTACTCCTCACAAGCTGGGTTTATTAGTCTCAGCTATTTAATAAAGAAGTGATCTTGGGAAAGTTGAGTTAAATCCCTAAAGCTATTTAAGAATATAACTTCTTCCATTAGAATGTAAGCCTAGCCCAGTGATTTTGAACATAGTAAATACTTAACAAATGCTTGTTTACTGATAAAATTTTTTGTGAGTCTCAGTTTCCTCTGTAAAATTGGGGAATGGACAGGATCAGGGGCTCTTAATCTTTTTTGTATAATGGACCACTTTAACAGTGTAGTGAAACTTGTGGACCCCTTCTCAAAATGATGTTTTTAAATGTATAAAATAAAATACACAAGATTAAAAGGGAAACCAATTACACTGAAATACAGCTATAAAAAAGTTTTAAAAACAACAAGTTAACGGGCTCCAGATTGGGTCCCCTGGACTAGACGATCCCTAACGTCTCCTCCAACTCTAAGTTTTAGTATTTATTACATTCCAATTTTATAGTAAAATTCTTATTAGTCCACAGCCAGATTTCTTTAAGGTAGTGCCTACTTACAGGTACAAAGTATAACTCTTAGATCCATTATCAGAGTAAATAGAGTTGACACCCTGAAACTAATAATAGGCCACAATGACAGACTTAAAAGATGTATGGTCCTTCCACAACCTTCCATTTATGGATTTCAAAGGTTCACAGGGATTAACCCTGCGGTCAGACGCTCATATCAACATCAATTTAAGGACCTACTATGTTCCAGACACTATAATGATATGAGGCAAAAAAGGAAATAACACTTGCCCTTATATTGCTTACAGACTATTTGAAAGAAACAGCAGGCACACAGGGATGGGTGAAGTGGATAAAGTACTAAACCTGGAATTAGAAAGACCTGAATTCAAATTCAGCCTCAGACACTTAGGAGCTATTCATTTTTTAACAAGTTTTCTCAGATATAAAATGGTGATCACTGCAGTACCTACCTCATTAGGTTGTTGAGAGAATTGAGTAAGATAATATGTGTAAAGTGCTTCAAAGCATTATAAGCTATTAAAATAGATACAGAATTAATACAAAGTAATTTTGGTGGAGGAAGGGTAAGGGGAGGATTATCAACTGGGGAAATCTGAAAAGGCCTGACAGGGGGGGTGGTAACTTGGTTGAGCCTTCAGGGAGCTTGGGGTTAGAGGTTAAAGAGGTGAGGAGTAAAGGCAATGGAAGGATGGTGGATAATCTCACAGACAAGAAGCGGTGTCCAAGGTAGTGTACAGCAAGTATATTCATTGGGCTGGAACACAGAGTATGTTCAGGATGGAATACGTTAAATAATATGAAGTCAGTCCAAACAAACTGAAACCAGACGATGAAGAGCTTAAAATGCTGATCGGAGGAGTGCGTGCATCTTATCCAAGAGGCTCTAGTAAAACTTCTTGAATAGAATGACACTGTCAGACTCTGTGCTCATAGTACTGTACTGCTCACAGTACTTCCATACAACAGTAGCAGTTATGTGAAAGATGAATGTGGGGGGGGGGGGGCAGGAGAGGGTAAACAGGTAAACGGAGTAAACTGGGATTACAATTAAGTGGTTGCAGCAATAATCCAGGCAAGAGATAATAAGGGTCTAAATTAGGATGGTTGCCGTGTGAATGGACAAAAAAACAACAAAGACTAGAGAATTCATTTCCTAGTATTTTCTAGGAGAAGTGTCAGGTATTCATCTTTTCACTTCTAAATACTCCTCTAAAAACCACCACAGGGGTCATATTAAATCTGTTCTTCTTCCTGGAGTAACAAATATTTACGTTTCCCTCTCCCTTTCTCTGCATTTACCACTCAGCTCAGTTAACTCTCTACTGCACACCAATGCCTACAAGTATAAATGGTCTTTTTAATCCATTTTGGCTTTTGTCTATCTTTTCCAATCCTTGCTCAACTGCTTCAGAAAAATGTCTTGAAGCCTGCCTTGCATCTCTCCCTCACTGCTACTCTCTTCCGTGTGTGTTAAAGGCAACTTTAACTACATTAGATGAGCATGACAGTAATCCTAGTGATACAGCCGTAGAAAGAAAACGAAATGTATTATTTGTAAATGAAGTTAGGTTTAAGAAGAAAGTCATCTAGAGCAGAAAACGGAGACTCTCAACAGCAGCCTGAGCATCTAACATCGGTGCCAAGGACGGGAAGATTGGTGTAACCCACCCCTATTCGCCAGCCTTCTCCCCGCCTGCCGCAGTCATCATCGGAGCCTGCGCAGCAGGTCAGTTGGCCCCGCGAGAACAGCGTGGGGGCGGAGTCGGGCACTTCCTCAGCGCCATCACCATGGCAGAGGGGAAGGAGGCGTCAGCGCAGGCGCAATAAGCGACAGAGTCTGAGGGGGTAGACTCGGAAGCGCCTGTTGAAGTCTTGAAAATCACAAGATCCATCTTCAGATCCATGAAGATGGAGAACAAGAAGCGGCTGGTTTATTCCATCATCCAGTATCTGCATGACCAGCTGCAGCATGGAGGTCTCTCTCCTGATGTCCATGGGAGTTTGGAAGCTTCAATCCAGTGCCTGGAGACAGCTTTTGAGGTGACTGTTGAAGACAGAGATCTAGCTGTATCAGAGACTCTGCCAGAAATATTTCAAGCTTTTACAGGAAAAAAAGGGATGCCCTCCATCCGTAGGAATTCTGATCCCTCCCTCCGTGGTGAAGCTATAACTGAAGCTGAGAGACTCAAGACTGAAGGAAATGAACAGATGAAAACAGAAAACTTTGAAGCGGCGGTCTCTTTCTATGGAAAAGCAATTGAATTAAATCCAGCTAATGCAGTGTATTTTTGCAACAGAGCTGCCGCCTACAGCAAACTTGGAAATTATGCAGGTGCCGTGGAAGACTGTAAAAGAGCCATTGGTATAGACCCTTACTACAGCAAAGCCTATGGCAGAATGGGCGTAGCACTTTCCAGTTTAAAGAAGCACAAGGAAGCTGTAGGCTACTATAAGAAGGCCCTGAAGTTGGACCCGGACAATGTAACGTACAAATCAAACCTCACTGTCGCTGAGCAGAAAATGAAAGAAATGCCTAGCTCTACAAGAAACTCTGTAGGTTGTAACCTAGCTGGCTTGCTGAATAACTCAAGCTTCAGGAGTGTGGCATCAGACCTCATGAATAATCCTCAAATAAGACAAATCATGACTGGGGTGATGTCAAGTAGCCACAATCCTTCAGGAGGTGCCAGAGCCAGCCATTCTCCAAATGTGGGCCCCAGCTTCATGCAGAGAAGCCAGCAGTTTGCTCAGCAAATCCAGCAACAAAATCCAGAGTTGATAGAACAGCTCAGAAGCCAGGTTAGGAATTGGACCTCCAGGACCAGCAAGAATAACCAGCAGGATTGAAAAGTGAAGGTTAGCACCATTGAGTCCTTTGATGTACAGACTGTGTTCTGCCATTTCTCCAGTTGGAATTTTCACAAGAGAAAAAAAAAATATTGGACCTGCATGTTAAGATGGATTCTTATTTTCCTTTTCTTTCCTTCTCTTTCTTTCTTCTATTCCCCAGATTCCATTCCCACCCACCCAAAAACCCACCAACCTATAAACACAAACCAGTGCCCTCCTTCTTACTACCTCTCAGAAAGTCAGTTGCAGAAGTATAGTGGGGCCTATGTATGGGTGGTTCTCAGCTCCATTTACTAGATATTTCAAGTTTTCTGTTAAGAAGCCTCACCCATCTTGTGTTTGTGGGTCACATACACTGGATTCCTGGGACTCTGGGAGTTGTGTTCATTTATTTTTTTAAGAGGAAAAAAGTATTTTCTTTCATAATTAGAAGTCAGTTTCTAAACCCACATCCTATCAGGTTGCTTGGTATTCCCAGTGATGATCCTGCTGAGTATCCTGCTCTAATAATACCCATCAGCATTTACAATCTGGAGCACAAAGATATGATCAGTGCAGTTTCAATTATCTTTATGCATGGGAAAAAGTTCACTTGTGGCTGTGTATAGAAACTTTTGTTAACTTTAACTTTTTAGGGGGAGTGGACAGTCTTATTGAGGTACATAAGACCAGTTTCTATGACTGTCTTCTAATTGAACATTTTGATAGGAACTTGTTTTTTTTTCCCTCAGATCCTTTTTGACAGTGATCTCATAAACATCTAGTCACATAATCATGATTTATATCTGGTGCCCACTGGTTCCTCATTCACCAGGTGGAGAGACTTGAGCTTCAAGCATCAATCTTCTCCATCCTGTCTCACAGACCCTTTGCACACAGGTGATAGCAGCACTTGGGTTTCTACTGGGAGAGTATCTGCACAATTTCTCCCTTACTATGCAAGGAGGGTGGGACTGTTAAGGGATAACAGCCAGCTACCAGCATTGGTCAGCTGCTGGACTCATGAAGGTGACAAACATTTTATAGGAACTTTATAGGCAGGGAGGGGAGGCTGCACATGTAGCAATGGGATTATCTATCATACTCAGCAGCAGTTTGGATACCTCATTGAAAGTACTGGAGGCCTTCACTCACCATGAGCAAATAGAGTTTGATAAAGTTGTAAGGGGGAAGAAGAGAAGACATGTATAGGAGTCATAGAACTTATGATCTGGGACAAGTTGACAGTTTCTCAGTCTTGCATCAGATAACTGAATAGAAGGCTCCATAGTTAGAATGGGCAGATGTGACCCTGTTGCTTTCAGAGACTCTCTTGGGGGAGATAAAAGAACTTTGAGTGTTCTAGATTACGGCTTCTTAAACTTTTTCCACTCCCTTTTCTCATTTCAGCTAGGTTCATTGGCCTGAGGACCTGTGCAGTGCAAAGTAGGGTGCTTTGTATTCAAAACCAAGGCTGCATTAAAGTAGCCTGATGCAACTAAGATAAGCTCTGCCAGAAACACCTCAGATTCGTTACACATTTAATTTTTACTTAATCTTTGGTCATTGTGCATTCATAAACCTTTGCCAATTTTTTTGCAACCCCATATAGGGTTGTAATCCACAGTTTTAAGAAGTCTGAAGGGGTGGGAGGTGTGGAAAAAAGTTTAAGAAGTCTTGTTCTAGATGACTAGCTGGAAACAAAATGATGATCACCTGTAATCTGTCATCACCCACAATATTTTTAAACTCTTCAGTTTTAACTGTGGTGAAGAATGTAATTAATGTGTAGGGAATAAATATCCATTGTGACCTTAAAAAAAAAAGTCATCACCTTTTGAAGTCCTTGAAAGTACCAAGAAGCACCCTCTGAAAGTGACCAAAAATTTTCCATATATATATCTGTGTTATTTAATGAAACCTGCTTTTCCTCAAGTACCACCATTCAAAAGAGTTTATAAAGAATAAAAGCACCACAGAACTATTTATTTAATTTAATGGTTTAGGCATTCATTACTAGCAACACAGAGAATTGGCATTTCCTACTTTAAAAGCATCCAACACATCAGTAGCAGTGGATATTAGTTTTATGGGCTAACCTGGGTCCTCTATTTTCCCATCTAGAAAAAAACACGTATTTCTATTGAAAAATGTATTTGTAGTCCAAAAGAAACATCTCACACATGAGCTGTATTCCTTATGTTCCATCGTCTGTGATGGGGCTTATTTGTACTTAGCTCAGGGCTCCTGGGGTAACTTTATAGCACTCAAAATTTGAGATAATAACAACAACTCACATTTATATAATACTTTATAAGATGTACAAAGTACTTTCCTCACAACAACCCCATAAAGTAGGCAGTATTATTTTCCCCATTTTATAGGCAAGATAATAGATTTAGAGAGATTAAAGTGATTTATTTATGGTCATACACCTACTAAAGAGCTGATCTTCAAATCAGTATCCTATTTTTGGGTCCAAATCTCTTTCCACCATATCATATAGCTTAATGTTATCATATTGTTTAATTTCTACTTCTTATCTTGTTCTTCACTCATCCTATATTGCCATACCTGTCCCTCTCTCCTAATATTCTGCAACCTTCACTTCAGTCATTTTTTAGTCGTAACTGACCCTTTTTAGCAATTTCTTGGCAAAGATATTATAATGATTTGCCATTTCCTTTTACAGATTAGGAACTGAAGCAAACAGTTAAATCCCTTGCCAAGGGTTACACAGACACTGTCTGAGGCCAGATTTGAACTAATGACGACCAGTTGTCCCGATTCTAAGCCTGGTGCTCTATCAGTTGGGCCACCTAGCTGCCCCATCCCCAGCCTTACCCTGCTAAAAAAAAGTATCATTTTCTTTTTCAGGCACATCCATTAGCATGACAAATTTTATATGAAGTATAGAATCAGACACAAAAATATAGCACAACACAAACTTTCTGCTCTTATCAACAGCAAACCAAGAGGAAGATCACGTCACTGTTCTTCTGGGATAGTGGTTTCCTGCCAGCCACCAAGAAATGTTTGATACTTGGGGGTCTGCCCATGAGACAACCATTTGATACCAGCAAAGAAGATCTTATTTAACCTTTAGCCACATTCCAAGAAGGAAATAGAGTTGATCCTATCTCAAGTTATTTCCCAGTGTTTTAGTCTAGACTACTTAACCTTTAACTAAAGGTTCTGCCATACTTCACTGGAATTTCACAGATGCTTTTGAGCTACACATTTCAAAATGATGTGGGTTGGCTTATTGTAAATGGAGAGACACAGAAAGGAGTCCTACACATCTTTAGAGATGAGAAGAGTCAGAAGTCCTAGAATTTGATCTTGACTCCATTGTTAATATCCTAATGTGAACTTGGACATGCCATTCACTCTTCTAAGGGCCAGTTTTTCATCTAGAAAACAAAGAACACTTACTAATGAGCATAAAACCCTTACATAAATTTGAACATGTTCAGCAGGCGATTATTTGTAAATAATATCAAAAGCAATCAAAGCCCTAAAAAGACAGGTAATGACAACCATAAAGTATGTTACAGACCTAAGACCTTCACTTTCTAATTAGAAAAACATTGTACATGCCAGTATGTAAAAACATAATGGTACATGTACTTTTTTTTACCTAGTAGTTCATTAAGCAACTAGCATAACTACTTACATAACTACCCAATATTCTTTTTTCCTCTATTTATAATCCCTTGGTTTATTTCTTCAGGAAAACTAAAGCAAAGAGAAGGAAAGGAAGACACTGGCTCCCTACCTCAATGGAGACGTGGGAAGGTTGAGAGAGAAAATCTGGTCCATATAATCTATAATGGAAATAAATTTCTGGGCTTGAGTCATAGAATTTTTTTTTAATTTTTGATTTTTTTGGAGGGGGGAAGGCAGGATAATTGGGGGTGACTTGCTCAAGGTCACACAGCTAGTAAGTGTTAAGTGTCTGAGGCCAGATTTGACTTCAGGTCCTCCTGACTCCAGGACTTGTGCTCTATTAACTGCACCACCTAGCCACCCCAAGTTATAGATTTTAAAATAATCATTCTACAAGCATAAATTGTGTTTATTCTATGGATATGGGGGGGGGTTGGATGGGAATAATATCACTATCTCAAAGTTACAGTGAAAAATATTAAGGATAACAACTAGATCCATGATTTCACTGATACAAGTGATTCCCAGATGAAGAAATTTTCCTCTACCAAGGTAAATGACCATGTTTTCTTCAATGAATAGCCTTAAAGAGTTACAAAAAACACTGGGTAATTGACTTGGCCAAGTTCACACAACCAGTATGAACCCACTTCCTGACTCTGAGACCAGTGCTCTATCCATTCTACCACCATTTTGCCCCTAAATAAAAAAAATTATAATAATTTTAAACCCTGGAAACCTCTGAATCTATACATTATGATTTTTCTGCACTTACTGTACCAGGAAAAGTGCTTTTAAAATCTTGTGGTTTGGAAATGAATTATCCTTTATGAATTGGGTTTTTTTTAAACAGATCTAATTCATTTAATTGTAAGTACAAACCTCTATGTAAAGGTATTCTTCTTTTGGGAAAGGCTTAGGCTATTTATTACCCTGCTTTGCAGAAGACTCAGTGTGATTGTTACCCAAAGCCCAAAGCAAGCTATTTAAAACTGAGACCAATCTTTTCCAGTTGTCTCAATAGGTGAGTTACTCACTAGACCTGAATGGCTGCTGAGAATTGGGCCCCATATATGCAGGTTCATACAAAAGAGATCGACAGTTTGTCTAACAGATAATAAGGAAAAAGGCCAAAATTTGAATGTGGAGCCTCTGGCTCCTTCCTTCCTCCATCATACTTCTCTCTTAGAGAGTCAGGATGGTATATTGGCTAGAGTAGTGCCACCTTTAAAGTCAGGAAGAACTTGGTTCACATCCTATTTCAGACACAAATGACTATCAATATATTCATGGTCAAGTCATTTAACTTCTTCATATCCCAGGAAACTAAGACTAAATTTCAGAAAATGTACACATCTGTAACATTCTGTAGAATTTCTTCTCTGGGAGCTCCCTGTGCCAATAAAAGGCTTGTTCCTTCTTTTTTTTTCTTCTACTATACCCTCCTTCCAATCCTTTATCCCTACCCCTTCCTACTCCCCCCCAAAAAGTACTACTCTTCTTATTTTGGTTCCAAGTGAAAATTAATTAATTACTTATTGGGAGTATTGTAGAGGGGACGTGATTAGGTCTATGAGGTCTCTTCCAACCTTGAGATTAAATAATTCTGGAATGGGAGTCCAGAAGTATAAGCTCTGCTGCTGAACCAAGAACCGAATTAGCCTCCAGCAGTAATATGTTGATACCAGGACTTCTCCATTGTAAAATTATAGATAATAGGGAAATCAAATTGTATTTCCTTTCTAGATTTTTCTGGATTAGTGTAGCATGCAGTTCATTTCCTTCCCTTCCTAACAACTCTCCTTACCCTCTCCACCCCTCAAACACACTTGCTTTCTAGAAGAGATTTTTTTTTCTTTTAAAGTAGAAAGTATTATAATGGTAGCACACTGAGGATGGTTGTAAAAAGTCACCTATTGTCTGATAACTTCATAATTACAGGTTCTGGCTCAGTCTCATTGAGGAACCAAAACAATCTCTGGGTTTCTAATTCCAGTGAAAGAGAGGAAGACTTTAAATCATTTAGAGAGCCAGCTGTGTTGTGCTTCAGCTATGGATGCAGTTCTAAAGTGTACTTGGCATATATTCTGGGACAGGACCTAGACTGTTTATGCAAGCTAAATTTCCTAGTGCTACCGAGGTTAAAAAAAAAAAATCTCATGGTGATTTTATATGCATTATATACGTATATCTCTAGATCCTTATAGAGATATATGTACATATTTTGTCATATACATGTATATTTCTGTATCTATATGGTTATCTACAGACAAGAAGATAAATAGATAAATTTCTGTGGAACAGGATATAGAAATGGAAGGGATATTTGATATAATCTCATCTAAGCCCCTTATCTTATAGGTGAGAAAGCTGAGGCCCAATGCTGATAATAATTTGGGCAAAGACACAATAGTGGCCAATCTGGAGAAATAATAAAAACAGTAAGCAACACAATAATAATGATGATAACTAGCATTTATAAAGTGCTTTAACGTTTGTAAAGCACTGTATAAATAGTATTTCATTTTATCATCTCAACAACCTAAGGAAGTAGGTGCTATAATTATCCCCTCAGTTTACAGATGAAGAAACTGAGACCAGCAGGGATAAAATGACCTTACCCAGGGTGACACAGCCAGCAAGTGTCTAAGGCTGAGTTTGTACTCAGGTCTTCTTGACTCTCGGTCCAGAACTTTCTATCCACTGTGCCATTTAGCAGTTGTTGCTTATTAACTGATTGATTTGAATTCTAGTCTTTCAATGTTATTCATCTAGTGTTCTTTCTATTGTTATCATGTTGCCTTGCAGATATTATATATATATTTATATATATATGTATATATATATATATATACACACACACACACAGACACACAGTAGATACATACACATAATATATGTATACATACATACATATATATATGTATATATATATGTATATATTTATAATCTCTTCTACTTTTTCCCTGATTTGTATCTCATATAAACACTAGTTCAATTTGTAATTATAAAATCTTAGAGCTAAAGGAGACCTTTTACCCTGCTTTGCAGAGGACTAAAGGGGACCTAATTACCTATTACTTATCTCCATTGTACAGATGAGGATACATTCTCAGAGAAGTAAAAACAGCTCAAGGCCACACAGATAATGGCACCATTCCCTTTAAGTCTTAAAAGCTCCCTTCCAGAAAAATACTTCTCTTTCTCATCAGTCTCCAAATCCTTACCTCCAAGCCCCATCTAAAGGAACAGCAATGCAAATAAGAAGACAGGAGTCAACAGTATATTTTAGGGATAATAGAGTTCCACTGATTGCTTCATGGAACTGTGCCCACCTCCAGTATTGAATGTCAACTTTCCTAATTGAAATGATGCCCCTTTTCTTTACAAGAAGTTAAACAGCAACCAGAATCAGAGATGAACACCACCTGAAAATTTAACCTGGATTCTTAATTCCAAAAGATATTATTTCACCCCAACTTTCACCAGGTGAATATTTGAATATGTGACATTCTATTTCTCCCTCATCTTCTTTGGGAGATATTTTGAAATGGAATTCTAAAAGAGATAGAAAAAGAGAATGGAGTGGTATGCAAGTTGAGTGTGTCTGTGTCTGTAACAGGAAAAATAAATATTGACTAGGCTAGGAAAAAATGGTTTTTGATCCTCATGATTTTCTTATAAATCAAGTCTCCACGGTAGTGCTACTTCAAAGCTAGGTATCAAGCAGCATACTATATAGTCATTACTATCTCCATTGAGCTCGGTGAGAACATTCTTCTAGGTAGAAGGGCTGGAAACATTTTTAAGTTTTAAGACAAGTTACCTCAATGTATTTCTAGGGCTCAATTTTGGCTGTTAGAGAGAGTTTTGTACCCTCTCCTATCACCAATTCTTTTCCCACATGTATGAATCAATGCCCTTCCTCCTGATCATTTTTTCCCCCACTCAGCAGACCTTCCCCAATTAGTCCAGCCCATTTTCTATTCATCAACACAATTTCTGGCCCACACTTCCCCCTTTAATCCAATTCTTTAATTTAAAAAAATTAATTTTTCTTTATCTTTATTCTCAAGAGATTAAATTTTTTAAGGCCTAGTATTATATTTACTCTTTAAATATCATATAACATTCAGGCATTCAGCAAGTCCTCATTGGCAGAATACTGGTTGTTTTTGTTTTTAGACTGAGGAGTCTCACAATTAATTAACCAACTAATCAAGCAAGCAAGTATTTGTTAAGCGCTCACACTGTGTGCCAGACAATGTGCTAAGAAGTGTGCATCGTGGTAGTAAATTGGGATTCATAGGCAACTCATAGGCAAATCTTGGCTCAAGAATTCACTGTGTGACCTTGGGCAACTCTATTATACTTTCTGAACTTAAGTTTTCTCATCCCTGACATGGAAGGATTGGACTGTATAACCTCTCTGGTATCTTCCAGCTCTACACCTATTATTCTATGATCCTAGTTAACCGGAAAAACTAAGAATTAAAAAGAAAGGGAAAATAAACCCCAAGTTCTAAGAAGACCTGACTGTGCCACTGATTTACTATGACTATAGAAAAAATAATGTAAGCCATCGTTTTCTCATCTTCAAAAGTCAGAATTGGGAACAGATGCCCTCTTGAGATTTTTTTTCCCAACTTTAAATTTCTATTAATATATGACTCAATGAAAGATGAGAAATTGTGCTTTGAAATAGCTTTGTGGGAGGCAGCCTTAGTGTGGACAAGAAGAAAGCCAAGGGAAGGAATCTAAACTACCTGAATTTTGATAGTGTAAATGGGAAGGAGGATGATATACAAATTAATTGGTGAACTCAGTTCTCTGGGCATTGTCTCTTAGGGAGCACTTCCTCTAGGTAAGTGGATAAAATGCTGGGCTTTGAGTCAGGAAGATCTGTGTTCAATTGCAGGCTCAGACACTGTGTGACCCTAGGGAAGTCATTTAACCTCTGTCTACTTCAGTTTCCTCAGTTGTGAAATGGGGATAATAAAAGCACCTACCTCTAATGGTTGTCATAAGGAATAAATAAGATAATATTTGTAAAGTGCTTAGCATAGTGTGTAATACATAGCAGATACTTAATAAATGCTTGTTTCCTTCCTTCCATCCCTAAACGTAGATGCAGTAGGTAGATAGGTAGGTTCCTCTGTGAAGAGGCGTTTTAAATGTTCAGCGTCTCTTTTGGATCTCAGTAATTTAAACCTCAAACATTATTTATTTAAAATCATGAATCCTCCATATATTGTCTCTGACAAGTATTCTAGTCTGTTGCTTGCAAATCTCCATTGGTGAGGAATTCATTCCCTTCCCAGGCAACCCATTTTGCTTTTCTTGAGATTTAATTGTTGGGAAGTGATTTTCCTTTATTTATCCAAAATTCTCTTCTTTATAGCATTATCTTGGCCTAAGTGAAACAAGTTTCATATCTCTTGCCATGATAGCTTTTCAAAACTTTAAGATAGCTACCATACCTTTCCTAAACTTTTTCTTTTGCAGACTAAACACCCTTTAGATAACATGGCTTTGAATCTTTTCACCATCCTAATTACCTTCCTTCTGTCACCTAATACCTTACTTATCACACCTAGCATCATATATCTTCATTGGATTGGGCCAAATACAGAGCTCCACTGTGGTGCTCCATAAACAATTGTTCCTAAGTTGACATGAATCCTTTAATCACTGTTTGGGTCTAGTTATACAGCCAGTTCTGAATTCACGTTAACTGTGTCCAGTTCATTGCACTCCCTCTTGTCCACAGGGATATAAAAGAGGCTGTCAAAAGCCTACTGAAATCCACGTCTGCTAATTCTGTACTGTTCTTCTAATCATCTAATCTCTTAATATTATTAATAAGAATAATTACTGTTGAAAGCACCTAGATATTTTGGGGTCTAGTTATTCCTTGGTAAGGTATAAAATTCGTATTTTAGCTATAATGATTTTTATTTGATCAGTGTAAAATACTTGAGAGTAGAGGCCATTTCAATGAGGTAGCTCAATCAAATTGGATCTTAACTCAGGAAGACCTGAGTTCAAATCTAGCCTCAGATACTCCTTGCTTCAAAACCCTGGGAAATCACTTCATCTTACTGTGCCTCATTTTTCTTATCTATAAAATGGGATAATCATTGCATTTCTCCCCCGGTTGTGATGAGAATAAAATGAGATATTTGTAAAGTTTTTTGTAACTTTTAATTGCTAACCAATTTTTAAAAACCATATCCCAATACACGGCACATAATAAGAATTTAACAATTATTTGCCCATTGACTGACCAGCCAACAGAGAAAGCCCAGAGGCCAGTTTGACTGAGGGAGTCAAAGAAGGAAAGAGAAAGGCTGGACATATAGGACATTAATGGGGGAGGACAGACTCATGCTGGAGCACTGAAGTGTTTCTTTCTGTCATCTTTTATAGAGAATTGTGCTTTGGTCATCCATGGGCAAACAAATACCTGCTTCCTCACTGAATCTCACTAGTAGAACTGACTCCCTTTATTTACATCCTATTCTGCTTGCTTACAAACACAAACACACACACGCACACACGCACACACACCTGTTTTATAAGTAAGTTTGTTTGCAAACAGGAAGCTACATAAGTGGGAGGGTGTGAAGAAAGGCGATCTGGAGGACAACTCTGCAAATGCAAGAGCACAGCCAGAAACTCATTTAAAAATGCAGTCCCCTTTGAGAAAGCCATAGATCAAGGCAGATAGGCACCTAAGAGGCAAAAAAAGGAGTTGAGGTTTACCCACTCAAAGCAACTGTTGATTAAAAACAGTCTTGGCCCTGCAGAGACACACCACTGAGCCCTCCTTTCCCAGGGGAGCAGAAGAACTTCTGCCAAGAAACGCTGTCAATATAGCTGTAAAGTGATCCTGCTGGTGATAACAGTTATTTGATGGAAATCCACACACAACACCTGATGACTCTCCAAAGGGCCTATAAATAGAGCTGGGGTTTCCGTTGTCAGCTTACTCCTCCCCCAGGGAGAGCTGGATCAAAGCCTAGCCCCATGTTGGGAACATACCTCTGGCACTTGTAACAGGTCACCAGCAAGTCAGCCATCAGGGCACTCCACAGCCTTCCCCGGGCACAGAGGAAAGGGCTATTACTATAAAAAGTTGAGCTCCTCCTCCCCAAATTACTGAACCCAAGCAGGCCATACATAACCATATCTGGGAAGAACAGAAGGCCCAATAGCACTCTTCATTTCAACTGTGATATCTGTCATCTGCTTCATTTCTTTAACTATCTCTTTTCCTCTGCAAAGAGATTCATGAGTGGTAGTGACAGGTGAGGCAGATTTGTGAGAAATGCAAATATGATCCTTACATTCACAGTAATTTTAGATTTCTTAACAGATTACTATGACAAATACTTTCCTGGTGCTTGTTTGGGAAAAAAAAAATTGCCCTGGAGAGCCAAGTTACTGTGGAATGTACTCCAAATTTTACAGTAGAAAACTTTCTCTTTTTCCCTTAAAGACACAAACATTTCTTGTGAGCTATGTGCAAGGTGCTGTGCTAGAAGCTGGTGGTACAAAAATAAAAAAATGACACAGTCTAAGCCAATAGACGTTTACAAAGAAGGGTTTTGTTCCACTTCAGGCTTCCTGTGGAGTGTTGTGGTCACAAATGCTAATGAAAGATGGAGGTTGCCATCATTCTATGAACCAAAGGAGGAACAATGGTCCATATTCCCTCCTTTTTTTCTAATGAAAAACCATAGCAAAGGCATTGAAGGCAAAAGGACCCCTTCTGTGTAGGTAGTAGAAAAAGAAATTCCTACAGTTGTGAAATTTTAGGTAGAAAGGTAGAAACGTAGAAAGCAGAGGTTGGTTTCATGGTTTGGATGTGATATATCAGTCACAGGGTAGAACAGCTCAGTGGAAAGAATGTCATGGTTCTAGAGTCAAAGATTATGGGTTCAAATCTATCTCTGATATTTGCTCTCTGTGTTACCTTCAATATGTCATTTTTAATTCCCCAGACATCAGTTTACTCACCTGTAAGTTGAAGTGTTTAGCGCTGCCATTTCTATTTGAGTTTGACGCTACTGCTGTAGAGAATGGATCAGAGTCAATCGGTCAAGTATTTATTAAACACAAACCATGTGTGTCACTGTGCTAAGAACTGGTTATACAAAGAAAGAGGGGATACCCAGGTGGCACAATGGATAGAGCACTGGGCTTAGAATTAGTAAGACTCATCTTCATGAGATCAAATCTGGACTCAGACACTTACTAGTGTGACCCTGGGCAAGTTACTTAAACCTCATTTAGTTTCTCATCCATAAAATGAGCTGGACAAGGAAATGGAAATACCACTCCAGTGTCTTTGCCAAAAAAAACCCCAAATGGAGTCACATAGTCAGAAACGATTGAAATAACTGAACAACAATGTACAAAGAAAGAGAAAACAGTCCCTGTTATCAAAGAGCTCACAGTTCTCTCTAATGGGAGAGACAACATGAAAACAACTGTATATGAATAAGATAAATGTGGGATAAATTTAGATTAATCTCACAGGGAAGGCACTAAGATTAAGAATGTGGCATTTTAGCTGTGACTTGGAGGAATCCAGAAAGTAGAGATTCAGTATTCTGTGCAACAGTCTAGGTGGGATATGATAAGGACCTCAACAAAGATGGCAGCCATGTGAGTGGAGGAAAAGAAGTGAACATGAGATGTTGTGGAAACAGAATAGAGAGTACTTGGGAAAGGATTGGATGAGTAAAAGTAAAGATATAAGTATGATGTCATAGTCTGAGTGAGGGAAATACAATGGTAATCTCGACAGAATCAGTCAGTTTAGGAAAATGGGTGACATAAAAGTGACTCTCAGTCTATCAAAGGCTATGGTAGTAGAGCTCAATTTTCCTGCTACTAGGCAGGAAAGGATTTGGATATAAACTCAGTGATAAACTGTAGGTTTGTCACCCAAGAATCAGCCTAGCTAAATGTAGAGAGGCTTATCACTGCAAGATTGGCTTTCAGGTGATAAATGTTCCAGTCATGCCTCATGCCAACCTATGAGATGAATATAAATACATTTATATGTACTATTAGTACTACGTAGCCCCCTTCTACTTCTGCAGTATAGGTGTGTTAGTGGTAGAGAAAGAGGGCTGAGAGTATTAAATATCACTAATGGGGCAATGCCATCAAATTTTAAATCAAGACTCTCAATGGGCAATCTTTGTCCAATGATAGTGACAGACACACTACTGGAGGGAACTGAACCCTACATTCACATCTGCCTTTTTGTTATAAATGAAATTAGAAGAAGGCCCAAGTAAATGTAAGAATATCTTGCAGAAATATTCTTAAATGTTTGAACAAAGGTGTCACCCTGCATAAAAAGATAACAATAAACAGTATTTAATGGCTCACTTGATCATATTTCCTTATAATATTTATAATGTGTATAAACAAGTAGACTCCTATGAATATTATAATAACTGACATTTATATAGAACTTCAAGGCTTACGGAGTACTACACATATAGATATATACACATACAGGTAATCTCACTTGATCATCATGACAACCTTATGAGATAAGTATTCTTATTATTCCCATTATACAGAAAAGAGAAGTTAAATGACTTGCCCAAGATCACACCACTAATAAATGTCTGGAATGCAAATTAGATTGCAACACCCATTATAGATAATGAAGAGGTAGAAAATTCTATGATGAACATGAGATACTCTAGATGAAGTACTTGGAAGACAAGGATCTTCTTAGTGTAGAGTATAAACTTATTCATTAATATTCTCCCAGTGATGCCATATGTCTACAAATCATGGAACACAATGATCTCAGAAGAATTAAAATTAAAAACAGCTCAGAGGGCAATGGAAAGACACATGATGAGTATAAACACAGCGCTGTATCTTTCCAATAATAAGTGGAATGTAAGAAATAGAATGAAAGACATTACCAAGGATGTAGATGATAATTAAAAGAGGAGGGCTCACCACATTGTGAAATGAAGGACAACAGGTGGACAACTCCAATGATACCGTGGCACCCTCAAGATATAAACAGAACAAGAGTAAGCACTTTGCAATCAAATAAATGCAACAACAGAGCAAGATTATATATGTATACACACACATACATAAATATATATGTATATTTTTCAGACGTGGCCAATGTGGAAATTTGTTTGACTATTCATATTTCTCATAATAATTTTTCCAGGGAAGCATTGGGAGGTAGAAGGGGGTCAATAATAAGGTTTTCAAAAGCAAAAAAAGGAAGGAAGAGGATCATCAAAGCATTTTAAAATGCATAGGAGAGAACAGAAACAAGACAAAAGACCAGAAGGAAACACAGAAAAAGCTCTGAATAGCTTTCAAAGTTACATGTTGAATTTATTACATACTTAAAGGAAAAACAAGCTGCAGCTAATAGAGATTTCTGTACAATCACTCCTCTTTTTTCTTTTCTACTCTGTATATGGAAAAGCTCATTTTATTTACTTGGTGTCAAGTTAAGAATAAAAAAATTAAAAGAAAAAAAACAAATATACAAAAAATATATCGTGTAGAGAAAAGTCTCACAGTATAAGAATGTATCCAAAGGTTGTATGTATCTCCATGCCTTTGCTTAGATTTTCTCCATACCAGGAATGGTTTCTCTCTTCCTACCTCCTTCCCATCCCACACTGTCCTCTCTCACCCAAACACTGCATTTTGAAGTCCCTTCCTTCACTGGAGGCCAAAATCAGGTTCCATCCTCTCTTTGGGACTTCACTTGACTCCCCCTCTCCAGGTGAAAGTGATATCTCCACAAATCTCTCACTGATCCTCTCCTTTCCATTTTTCTGACTCTCTCTCCTATCAGAGTTACTTATGTACCTGTCTTATCCTTCCCTACCAGAGCACCAGTCCCTTGAAAATCCTGCCTATGCCATTTCCCATCTCTGTATCTATAACACCTGGCATAATACCTTGCACGTTTGTTGTTATTCAGTCATTTCAGTCATGCCTGATTCTTTGAGATGTATGTAATATATTCTTAATAAATGTTTGTTGAATAATAATAATTAAATATTATCTAATATAATAAATTATTATTTCTTATTATAATTGTATATATGAGAAATGATTGTATATAATATAACTAGTACATAAGTATAAATAGCAGTCTAAATAATTATTAATAATTATTGAATAAAATAAATAACTGAATAATAATAAATGTTTGACTTGAACTCTGTTGGTGGAGGAATAGACATTCTCTCCAATGGAATCACAAATCACTCAAAGTATCATAGAAGCATACATCTATGTGGATTGAAATGGGCAAACTAATTTGTTCGTTCTTTGTTTGTACCTAGTCATGTTTTCCTATATCTCCTTCAAAGAAGATACTGTGTCTTCAGTGTTAACCTGTAATCCCCAAGATGCTAAACACAGTAGGTGCTCAATAAAGATCTATGTTTATACACAGTGAGAATAATATGTTATTGAAGTAATGGGTGATATCTTGGGCAGCTAGGCTGCACAGAATATAGAGTGTTAGTCTTACAATCAGGAAGACCCATGTCAAGTGATGTCTCAGACACTTTCCAGCTATGTAAGCATATGCAAGTGATTTAACCTCTCCTAGCTACAGGAGACTAATGGTCTTCTTACTGTTCCTAGTCTCACTTTTCTTATCTAAAAATGGGGTTAATAAGTAGCACCTACCTCCCAGGGTTAGTGTGAAGATCAAATAAGGTAACATGTAAAGAATGCTAGTTATTGTCATCATCATCATGCCTCTCTCAGCTTCACTCTTAGGTGGCAAAGGTTCTAGAATGCTGCACATATCAAAACCAACCATAGTAGGACATCTGGGAAACAGACAGACTGGCATAGGAAGAAGAAGGAGGCTGGGCACTCACTAAAATGTTACTGAGCTAGTGTCTAAGCAAAGGGTTATTCATCCTGCTTCCTGAATGCAACAATTTACCAATGGGGGAAAGAGTTCTACTCTGGGAAATGTTTACATCTCACTTTCAGCTTGGCATGACAATTAGATAAAAATAAGGCAGGCAAAAACACATGGTGATTGCTCATCCTTTCCACTAATACAAGTCTCTTCACACCTCAAGCTTTTCTTCTTGAATCTATTATGGATGTTTGATCTTGTGTTTGAATAATATTAGAGGATGAACTTTAGTGACTAAAAGTTTGTCTAAACTTGTAACAAACCATTTTCAATATCCCGACATGGTGAATTATTAATTTCCATAGTGTAAGCTACCTATTTTTATATTTTAGTTCATCTAAAAATAATTCCCAAATATGATGCTGTGGACATGTCAAGTTAAGTCAGTTTATTTTAAATATATACGTAGTTTATTTTAAATATACCTCAGGATAAATATACCACCAAGAGAGATAAGTTAGCAAGTCAGCCCCAGATGTGAAATTATGCAGTCCTGCAACACTCATCTCATGTATATGTAGCCATTCAAATTCTTGTTTTATCATGTGTCACTGAATATTGAAACTACTGAAAAACCTTAGCACTGGGAAAAAATAAAAGACTCACACTTACATAGTGGTTCATGGCTATATTATCTCATTTATGCTCATAATAACTCTATGAAGTAAGTACTAAAATGTTCCTTTTGAACTAATAATGCTCTTTTTTTTTAACAGAAAGGAAAAAAAAACCAGAAAGTTTCTTTGACTTTTAGATCTATACCTATGGATATATACTTAAGACTGTTCCAAAGTGGTGGCATAGTAGATAGAACACTAGACCTAAGAGTCCAAATCCTATCCCAGACACTTATTAGTTGTGTGACTGTAGGAAATTCATTTAACCTCTATGTACAGTCAATTTCACATTCACAGTTCTTATGGGTTGGCCATCAATAATTAAATGGGAATTTTTGAAGATTTGCAGCATACCATAGAAAATCACAGACAACGTTCTTATCTAAACTAAAAAAAAAAACTGTAAGTCACGAATGCATACTATATATTATTAATCTATTGTTATCAGTTACTACCACAAGAATACATACTTAAATTTATTGTAAACAGTTAAACTTTGTTAAAAGTCTCAGAACACTAAAGAACTATTTTCTATGCCCTCTCATTAGGAATGCCTCCTTGTCTCTCTGCTAGCCAGACCCAGTCACCTGATTTTCAGTGATCTTGTATCTTGAGCTTTGGTAGAGGGAAATCCAGGAAGCAGTTGCTACAGCTACACCTGCAAGGCTGCAAGATACTGATATCTCGGGTAGAAACTGCAACGTTTTTATGGCTGTAGTGTGTTGTTTTACTTTTTTGTTTTAAATAAATATGATCAGAATTGTTAAAAATAAAGGTTTAAGGTAGCACCTAGAGTTATTCATGGTTTTTCACATTTGTGGGGGTTCTGTGCACCTAACCCCTGTCAGTGTCAAGGGATGACTGTATTTAAGTTTTCCTACCCATTAAATCAGAGGATTGGAACTGATGACCGCTAAAGATCCTTCTGGGCAGTAATGAGTGGTGGTACAGTGAATAAGTTTTCCTACCCATTAAATCAGAGAATTGGAACTGATGACCACTAAAGATCCTTCTGGGGAGTAGTGAGTGGTGGTACAGTGAATAGAGTACCGGATTTTGAATTAGGATATCTTACTGAACTCAAATCCAGCCTCATACTCTTACTAGTTGGGCGACCCTAGGCAATTCCCAATGACCCTATTTGCCTCAGTTTTCTCATCTGTAAAATGAAATGGAGAAGGAAACAGCAAACTAGTCTAATATCTTTGCCAAGAAAACCTTAAATGGGGTCAAGACTTGTTGGACACAATTGAACCAAGTTCCTTCTAGATCTCAATTCATCATCCTGTGATTCATGACCCTGAAAGTTCATGGACCATTGAACATAGGTGCTTTAAGAAAGCTCTCACATTAGCAATGACAATCTAGACAGTTATTGGGAAGTGTGGAGGACATTTCTACACCACGCCAACCCCTTTCTCTCATTAATGAGTTTATTCCACGGGGCTTCCGTTCTGGGAATGGACCTAGGTGTCCTTGATTCATTCCCTTTCCTTATGCTTCTGACTCCCTGGATTTCACCAGCTACAAACTTTGCCATCATGTCCCCACATAGTTTCTTTCTCCCGCTTTCCAGCTTCCTTTTATGTGTTCTCCTCCTTTACAACGTAAGTTCCTAGAAGACAGGGACTGTATTCCTTTTATTTTATCCTCATTGCTTAGCACAGTGTCTAGCTTAACAAATGTGCTTTGCTGGCCTACTTGTCTGCCAATGAAATGACGAGTTCAGTCCCTAACCCAAAACAGAATAAACACAAAATAAATTGAGAGTAGTTGTAGAGAGAGGGAGAAAGCATCAGCAGTTAAAGTGATAAGGAAAGACTTCGTATAGAAGGTGGTCTTTGATGTGTGTTTTTAAGGAAATGAGGGATTCTATTCAACAGAGGTAACAAAGGAAAGCATTCTAGGCATGGGTGATGGTCAACGTAAGGGCATGGAGATGGGAATTGGAGTACAATGTGTGAAGAACAGAGAGAACAACAGTTTGGCTGAGCCACAGAATTTGGGAAGGAGCAATAACATATAATGCTGTTGGAAATAAAGTGAATAAAATAGTTCCATGTATGGTGTTATTTTAGAGAATAACAGACATACTCCCTTGCCCCTAAGATCATTCCCTCTCACCATCATTCCATTATCATGATTTCATTCCTTTGGATTTTAAAGGATTGTCTTCAAGACTTTCCTAAATTCAAACATTCCCTGGAAGAGAATCTCTTAATGTATTAGCACCTCAGTTACCAGAAAATAGGACAAGCATCTGGCAAACAGCCCATTGAGATCAAGGACCTGTAGGGAATGGGATACAATACAGAAAGCTGTTGTTGTTGTTGGTGGTGGTGTGTGTGTGTGTGTGTGTGTGTGTGTGTGTGTGTGTGTCCAAATGTGGAATATAGGGTAGAGAAAGAATAGAAGAGGAGAGGAAGGAAGAAAAGTATTAATAGTAGAGATAGAAATTATTTTTTTTGTCAAAGACAAAATTCAGCTATTTTATGGTTTTGCTTAATACCTGCTGGTGTAGCCCAAGGATTTAACATAGTCTATCATCATTTTCCTCTGTGGCCTCTTCTGGCCCTAAAGAACCTAATAATAAATCTTGTCCTATGTGACTATTTCTATACGAGGTGATTCTATACGAGTTATAATTGGGGAAGCGCCTTACAATCCAACTTCTGATCTTCTCATTCCACCAAAACTACTCTCTCCAAAGTGACTAATGTTCTTTTTATTGCCAAATACAGCGACCTTTTCTTAATCTTCGTTCTCTGACTTAATAGTGAATCTTTCTCTTCCCCTGATACACTCCTCTCTAGGTTTTCCAGATACCACTCTCCCCTGATTTTTCTCCTACCTATCTGACTGCTCCTTCTCTGTCTTTTTCGCTAAATCCTCCTCTAGGCAATGACCTATAACCACAGGGGTCCCTCAGGATTCTGGTCTGGGCTCTCTTCTCTTCTCATCTATTCTACTTCATTTTGTGATCTCATCAGCTCCCAAGGATTTAATTACCATCTCTATGCTGATGATTGTCACATCTATCCTGCCCCAAACTCTCTGCTGATGTCCCACCTCACATCTCCATTTGCATTCAGACAGCTTGAACTGGATTTCCAGTAGATGTATTAAACTCATTACGTCTAAAATAGAACTCATTATCTTTCTCCCTAAATACTTCCTCCCCCTTCTACTTTCCGTTTTACTATAGAGGACAACACCATCCTCCCAGTCAGTCAGGCTCTCAGTCTAGAGAGAGTCTGACCTCTTGGACTCCTCACTGTCTGTCACTCCTGTATCAAAGCTTTTGCCAAGGCCTATCCATTTCACTTTTGCAATATCTCTAGTATTTGTCTTCTTCTCTCCTCTGACACTGCCAGCACTCCAGGGCAGGCTCTTATCACCTCATGCTTAGATTACTGCAATAGCCTGCTGGGGGGGTCTGCCTGCCCCAAGTCTCTCCCCACTCCAATCCATCTTCCATTCAGCCACTAAAGTGAATTTCCTAACATGTAGGTCTGATCATCTCATTCCCCTGCTCCACCCCACACCTCTACTCAGTGGCTCCTCACAGCCTCCAGTATCAAATAAAAAATTTCCGTCCTTTATAACCTAGATATCTCCTATTTTTTTCCAGTCTTCTTGTACCTTACTCCTCAACATGAACTCTTTGATCCAGTGCCACTGCCCTCCTTACTCTTCCAACAATAAGACACACAATTTCTCAACTGTGAGCATGCTTGCTAGCTATCCCCCATGCCTGGAATGCTCTCCCTTTTCCACTCCCCCTACTGACTGTAATGTTAAGGGAATTTGAAGATCTTTTTTGCCCCTTAATAGGCCCATGTGACCTCATCTGAGCTTTGGTCCAGTCCACAGTTTGAGTCACATGGATTCCATGGTAGGAGGAGCTTGCCTAACAGGTGGAGCAGGAAGAGAGAGTGAGGCACAGCTGGGAGAGAGCCGAGGCAAAGCAGCTAGCTTGAGTGAGAAAGGGAGGAATTTTGCCTAGGAGATCTTGTTTGTGGGGAGGCCTGAGGGAGGAAAGGCTTTGGGATGGTGGAGCTCCCTGGATTGGTGACGTGTATAAACTTTTTTGTTACCATAGTAACATGGTAACATTTCTGGTATCTGAATAAATATCTTGGTTTCATCTTTGAGGAAGAAAATGTGATTAAACCCTGGAAATACATTTGCATATTCATAGTAGCTGCTATGGGTATCTAATAGGCAATATACTGACCTTCCTGGCTTCCTTCAAGTCCCAACTAAAATCTTACCTCCTTTAGTAGGTAGTTATCCCCAACCTCTCCAAATTTCAGTGCCTTCCCTCTGTTAATTATCTCCTTTTTATCCTGTATGTTGCTTGCTTCCTATGTATTTGTTTGTACACTGTCTTTCCTAATTAGACTGAAGGCTTCTTGCGGGTAGGGACTGTCTTTTGCATCCTCAGCCCGTAGCACAGTTCCTGGCCATAGTAGGCACTTAATAAATATTTATTCATTGATTGATTTTCACTCCTATCTCTCATATGCTTTAGAGTCCCTGCAATAGTAAAAAAAAAAAATTAAAACCTTAAAGATATTCAGGGAACACAACAGAGAGCTAGAAGCAAAGAATATTAACTTCATTTACTTTCTAGAGATTCTCACCTAGGCTCCACCAAGGGCCCCATGGCTAGATTTCAGAAGGTCTGTGAATCTGGACAGGAAAAAATTACACTTTTATTTTTACTAGCCTCTACCTGAAATTTAGCATTTCCTTTAATGATAAATGTGGGCAGCAAAACATCAGAGAATAGGTCCATAGGTTTCACAAGACTGTTAGAGGGGTCCACTGCTCACACGCCCACACATGTGCATACACACACAAACACACATACACACACAGAGAGTTAAGAACCTCTGCTCTAAAGGAAGAACACATGAAGACATTATAATAGAGGATAAACTGGCTGATCTAATACCTCTCTTGCTCAAAATGTTAATTTGATTTCCCATTAGTTCCTCCTACATACCTGGGGAAAAACTGTAGGAATCTATTACTAATTCCACGTACTCATAAGATTCTTCCTCATATTCCAGGCTTATACCAAAAGGAGAACATCTCAATACAAGTTCATCAGCATGCCAAGCCAACATCATAATAGCAACAGCTCATATTTACATAACTCTTTTCAATTTACAAAGTGGATCCTTGTTTACAACAAGCCAGTGAGGTAAGTGCTGTGTTATTATTTGTCCCTCAATATATTGATGAGAAGTTAGATGCCTTGCCTCAGAAATGTGACTGTTGATCTTTGTTCATCATGAAACCATTGGCACCTGTTGGGCTTATGGGTCTATAATTATCAGTGAGATATCCATCCTTAAATATACTTACTTCCAAAGAAGGATGACTTCCATCAAGTAGACAAGACAGATTCACATGACACCAGGCCACGAGGCAGGCTTTCTAGGGATAGCAGGCCTCTGCTCCCTCCTCCTTTAAAAAGCATGCAAAAACTGTAGACTGCCCTCCAGCCAAATGTCTCATGATCCTCTGGAAAAAGGGTAGCCCTTTTCTCTACTACCCACTAAGGATAAGACAGATGTCCAGCTAGGCCCGGGGGTATTCAGCTGAGACCTTCAAACCTGGCCAAATACTTCAGTAGAATGTCTCCTGAGGGATGAGGAAAACTGAAGTTTATAAGGTCACATCCCAACCCGATAAATTCTAAACCACTACCCTTCTGATGTCAGTTAAGTAAAGGGCTTGGAGTTGAAATCAGTGCTGCCAGGACTGTGGCCAGGGGCCTGAGGGAATTAAAATCAACCATGATTGCTGGCTCAGACCACTAAACCACCTCTTACATAAAAAGCTCAATGCACTAAGAACTCTTACCAAGAAAAGGCCATGGCCTCTGTTTAAATGTTTAATTCCCTAACAGGTATTCTTATTTTTAATTTGACAACTGCTGATGAAGAACAGATTTTAAGCAAATTATTTAGGTGGTTTTATTATAGGGATAGCTAGGTGCAGCAATGGATAGAGTGCTGGATCTGGAGTCAGAAAGACTTGAGTTCAAATCTTAACTTTGATACTTATTAGCTATGACCCTGAGAAGTCATTTAACCTCTTTCTACATCAGTTTCCCTATCTGTAAAACGGTTATCACAATAGCACCTGCCTCCCTGGGTTATTGTGAGAATAAAATGAGACAGTATTTGTAAAAGCTCTTTACAAATTTTAATGTGCCATATAAATTATATTATTTTAATATAATAATTATATTTACATCATAACATAATAATTATTATAATACATGTATATGTTCTTAACCTTTTTGTGTCATGGTGAAGCCTAAGGACCTATTTTTAGAATAACATTTTTAAATGCATGAAAATAAAATAAATAGGATTACAAAGGAAACCAATTATATTGAAATAGTTATCAAAAAATAAAACACACACATACAGCTGAGATCCCATGGAAAGAACCTCAGACAGGGAAAACAATTCAGGTCCTGTTTAAATTTTGGTTATGGAATCTGACTATTTCTTACTTGAATTAAGGTCTTGTATGCCTCATAATAATCTGAGCTTATCAGTCAATGATAATTTGCTTAAATTTCACCCTCTGAATAGATATTGGAACTCATATACTATTTAATAATGGGAGTCATAATAACAAATAGAATTCCACTACAAGTAACAATTGATTATCCTTCACAAGAGAAACAGACTAGGCTGTGATTCATCTGTTAATTAACTTCTATTCACCCTTTAAGCATACTGTGTGACCAGGTTGCAATGAAGTCAGTAACATCAGTTGTTAGTAAACCTCCATCTACCTAGTAACAACTCACCACCCCTAAGGCTCTTCCATATGCATCACCATTTATTGTCATCATCACCAGCCCCAAAACAACAATACAATCAATATTCTAATTTTATGGCATCATGACTACCAATAAAAGGCACTATTCTAGACAATGCTTAACAGTTATTTTACTATCTTTTCCATCACTAAAAAAAAAAAAAGGCAAGCAAAACACTCCATTTGAAAGAACAGTAACATGTGGCATACTAGTATGAGAAGGAAATATCCATCTGAAACAACTGTTTTGTCTCTGAGGTGACAAGATATTCCATATGCTTTTTGGCAAACTGCATTTTTTACATCTCCTCTAAAATTATGGCTGGATAAAATTGCTTCCTTTTCTTTATAATTTGAATGCTATCCAGGATTTTAAAAGGAAACTCTTGGTGAAACCAACTACATAAAGGGAAAAAAAGCTACTCTAGGAGTGTGGGTGACTTGGGAAATTAATACACTTGATTATTCAAAATTGACACTTAACTAGTTAAGAAACAGCACTGATTGATGTATCTGCCACAAATAGTGGGATTCTGAAATGGTAGCCAAAAAGGAAGCTACTGTGAGACAAGTCTGTGCTATCTTTACTACAGAGAAGAAAAAAATACAGTTCATTCATAGTCCTCAGTCTAACTGCACCACTTCAATTAAATTTATCGTATCTGTCTAGAGGTGTTCATAAAATTAAATCATTTCAGACCTAGAAAGGACCTTGCAAGTCATCTAACTACCAAAGTGTTATCCCTATTTCATGTTATTTATGCAAAAGAAACATGTTTTGCATATATACCTGACATTAAATGTACATATTTCTAATGACCAGCATGCACACTTATATTTTTTATATTCAAAGAGATTGAAACTAATTTCCAATCTCATTACCAAGAACATCTGATACTCACCAATAAAGATAAAACAAACACTACCATTTCTTGAAATAGTCTTCATATACATCTGCAGGGTAATGAATTAAACATATACCTTATGTCTAAAAACCTCCCTTTACCCTATCTCACAAAAATGTTTAGTTCTGTACATACAATTATTGGATTTAAATGGAAATATTGATCTGTTTTAAAAAGAGCATCAAGCATCATTCTGATCAAATTTACTCGTAATAATATAGCATTGCAGCAAAAGTCAATACCCAGCACTGATATTTAAGAGCTAAAGACATCTTTCATCAGTCACAAACCTCTTTATACAATCCAGGTTCAGAGCTAAAGTCTGTAAGATTTTTCTTCTCCAAATTAGTCATCTCACCCACTCATCAAATTCTGCGCATATTCTTAATAAAGATGTGAATTGAGATGATGGGCCAAATGAATTTCCATTAAGTGCTCATTTAAATCATTCCTGCTGTAGTCATTTTATCTGTAGGCACTTGCCCCTGTTGGGTAGATCTTAAATGAGGTTGAGAGTCCAGTGTTCTCACATCTATAGTAAGTACATCATGCCTACCCAATCCTTTCAGTTGACCCAATGTTCAACCATCCAGCCCACTCAGGCATATGATTTCATGACAGCAAATAGCACTGAATCCTACTGAGACCTGACAAAATGCAAATTTGATACCCTTACAGTGAGAGTCTGAGGATATTTGAGTAACTCCTAGTCAAACTGCTCCATTGTGGGTATGAAGTGCAATTAGGTTGTAGTACAACACGAGTTTCCTGGATCACATTCAAAGCCAGTGGTGTTCATCTAGTAGGACTGTTTGATATGTAAAATGCAGCCAGAAAATAACTATGTAGTTCTTGCTATCCCTCTATATACTTGACCTGTCCATTGCTACCTCTAAGCTTTCATTCAGACTCTACTGGAAACCAGGCTATAAATAGATTTCTGAAATAAGTTGTTAAAAAAAAATAACAATGGGAGCAGGTTGTGAATGTTAGTGTCAGGAATCACATGAACCTTTGGAGTGTGCCTTTTCATACATATCCCCATCATGCTTACAAAAGTTCTTCTGTAATAATATTTCTTAGGCGCATAGTATTGATGCTTATTTATTTCCTATTAGCATAGTGCTAATTAGAAGCTATCCTATGGCCCTGTTTATATTTCTAATGTGAAAGAAATCATTTGTTACTGGTTGTGAGACCCGGGTTGTAATCTTTCCAGCTTGCCACTAACCAATGGTGTGACCCTACTGAATCAGTTAACCTTCCTGTGCATCAGTTTCCTCCTCTGTAAAGTGAAGATAAAATCTGTCTATAGGGTTTTGCAAAGATAAGTACCAACTTAAAATAATAATTCATAGTTCTGTAGTATTTTACAGTACTTTCTTAACAACAGTGATCTAGGGGCAGCTAGGTGGTGCAGTGAATAGAGCCCTGGCCCTGGAGTCAGGAGGACCTGAGTTCAAATGTGGCCTCAGACACTTAACCCCCCCCCAAAAAAAAACACTAGCTGTGTGACCTTGGGCAAGTTACTTAACCCCAATTGCCCTATCTCCCTCCTTCCAAAAAGCAAAAAAAACCCCAAAAAACTGAGGTAGATAATATATTATTGTTGTCTCCATTTTGCAGAAAAGAAATTGTAGGTGCAAAAGGATAAACCAGCTTCAGGAAGTCAGCTCCCAAAGGGTGAGTGATCTTAGGAACAAAATTCTGATCCTATAAAGTCAAATAATTCTAATGAGAAAAAGAAAAGAGAGAAGCATCAGAAGCAACAGAGCTACGCTTGAATCCAAGTCTTCTATCAATCAGTATTAAAAATCTACCCTGTGCCAGACACTATGCTAAGTTCTAGGAATATAAAAGAAGCAAAAGACAGTCCTTGTCTTCAAGGAGCTTACAATCTAATGGGAGAGACAATATACAAACAAATGTATACAAAGCAAGCTTATATACAGGATAAACAGGAAAAATCAATAGTCCTAGAATTAAGAAGGTCCTAGAATTAAGAGGGGTTGGAGAAGGTTTTTAGTAAAAGATAGGATTGGAATTGGAATTTAAAGGAAGCCAGGGAGGTCACCTGGTGGGGCAGAGGAGGGAGAGTGTTCCAGGAATAGAGACAACCAATGAAAATGCCCAGAGCAAAGAGATGGAGTGTCTTATTCATGGAACAACCAAGAGCCCAGTTTCACTGGATCAAAGAGTAGGAGTTGGGCAGTAAGGTAAAAGACTGGAAAGGTAGGCAGGGGCTAAGTTATGAAGGGCTTTGTTACTAAACAGAACATTTTGTATCTGATTCTGGAGTTTACTGAGTAGGGAGTGGGGTGACATGGTAGAACATGAACTTTAGGAAAATCACTTTAGTGGCTGAATGGAAGATGGATTGGAATGGCAGATATATCCACTAGCAGGCTGTTACAGTAGTCCAGGCATGAGGTGATAAAGGTTTACAATAGAGTAGTCGCCATGTCAGGGGAGAAAAGAGGATGTATAGGACAGATATTGCAGAGGTGAAATCAACATGCCTTGGAAATGGTTTGCATATGGGAGTGAGAGATAATGAAGCATCCAGGGTTATTCCTAGGTTTTGAGCTTAAGAGATCTAGAAGATGGTGTTGCTGTCTACAGTAATAGGGTAGGTAGGAGTGGAGGAAGGTTCCAAGAAAAGATAATGAGTTCCGTTTTGTACATACTGAGTTGGGAGTTGGAGATGCTCTGCTTGGCATTTGAAACCCTTCATGACCTTGCTCCCTCCTACCTTTCCTGTCTTCTCACATATTATGCCCAAACATGTATTCTTCAATCCAGTGACACTGTTCTCCTAGCATTTCCATAAGCAAAACACTTCATCTCTCAGCTTCCTCAAATTCTCTTTGGCTGCCCCCATTCCTGGAATGTTTTCCCTCCTGCACTTTGGCTAGTAACTTCTCTGGTTTCCTTTAAGTTCCAACTGAAAAATCCCACTTCCTACAGGAATCCTTCCCCAGCCCCTCTACATTCCAGTGTCTGTTAATTATTCCCTGTTTATCCTGTATAAGCCTTGCTTTGTATATATTTGTTTACATATTGTCTTCCCCCTTTCCCTATTAGATTGTAAGCTCCTTGAGGGCAGGGACTGTCTTTTGCCTCTTTTTGTATCCCTAATTCTTAACACAGTGCCTGGCACATTGTATGTGCTTAATAAATGTTTACTGAATTCACTGTTGAATTTAAAATGTAAGATTGGAAGTCAGCAGAAAGTCTGGGGTAGGACATGTAGATTTGAGAATCATCAGCATAGAGGTGGTTATTGAATCAATGAGAGCTGATGAGATCACCAAGTAAAGTAGTACAGAGGGAGAACAGAAGAGGGTCCTGAGGAACAACTACAGTTAGAGGGCATAATCTGGAAGAGGATTCAACAAAGGAGACACAGAAGGAATAGCCTGACAGGTAGGAGGAAAAACCTGTCCCAAAAACCTAGAGAGAAGAGAGTATCAAGGGGAAGAGAATGATTCATACCAAGGTCAAGGAAAATGAGAATTAAGAAAAGCCCATTGTATTTGCCAACAAAAGGAATATTAGCAACTTTGGAGAGAGTAGTTTTAGTGATGTGATAAAGCTAGAAGCCTCATCATAAGGAGTTAAGAAGATAGTGAGAGAAGAGAAAGTGGAGGCACCTATTGAAGAGAGTTGGTTTTTTGTTTTTTTAGTTTAGCTACAAAGGACAAAAGAGACCTAGGAGAATAGTTAGCAGGGACAGAAGGATCAAGAGTGGACTTCTTCAGAATGGGGGAGAGAGGGACATGTTTGTAGGTACTAGGGAATATATCAAAATATACAGGGGGAGCTTAAAAATAAGGGATAGAGTAGATATGACAGAGGAGGCTTGTACCAGTAGAGGGGTTAGCCCAGAGTTTCCAAATTAATTTGGCCTACTGCCTCCTTTTAAAAAAAAAAAATTACTCAGTGTACTCCTGGAAATCTACTCTCTTTAACACTTTAATGTTTGTCAATTTTTTCAAAATTTGTGTCATTTCAAAAAAATAGAACTTTTTAAAAAATGACATATCTTAAATTTAATAATTTATTGTAAATCTGTGGGGGATTTTCCTGTATTGAAACTTTAATGATCCAATATTGTGTCATGTTACTATATAGTATTGTATTGTATTGTAAACAAGGCAATACAGGGCACATATTCTTGCCAATGCATGTTAGACTTTCCAACAATGCATGATATGCTTGCCTGTCAACACTTGCTTGTTAAGACCTGTCAGCTGACTTGACCACAAATCAGTTATAACTTGTATTTTGTGTGTTTATTTGAAAAATAATGTAATCATTACAACTTTAAATTTATTACACAACAGATGAAACATGTATGAATGGTTTTTCAAAATTTTTCTCTCTTCTTTCCTTATGCTTCCATTGCCCCCTTTTATTCAACATCCCCAACTGGCCCCCCCCCCATCATCCCAATGGCCCCCAGGGGGTGGTATTGCTCACTTTAGGAACCTACCTTAGTCTTAGTAAGGAGTAAGGTCACTTTGTCATCCAAGGTTAAAAGTTGGCTAGAGTAATTAGTGATATAATAAGGGGGTTAGGGATTCAAGAGAAGAGGACAATGTAGAGTTGAATTAGTTCACCAAGGGGTTAAGATGAAGAAACCTACAAATTTACAATAAATTATTAAAGAGAGGTGGTAGGGCAGATGGCCTGGAAGAGAATAATCAAAATATAAGAGGTCACAATATGGACAAAGAGTAGGGTTTTGTAAGGGAAGGAAAGAGAGGTGAAAAATCAAGATTATGGTCAGATAAGGGGATTTCAGAATTCTGGAACAAAAAAAGGTACATTTGTAGATGATGGTAAGATAAAAGGTATGACCATCTTTGTGTGTGACTGAGGGTGTGTGTGTGTGTGTGTGTGTGTGTGTGTGTGTGTGTGTGTAAGAAGAGTTCATGGGAAGTGAGTAGGTTGAGAAACTAAATGGTTAGGGTATTTGAGGAAGTGTCACTATACATGCTAAAGTCCCCTAGTATGAGGACAAGAATTGAAGGAGGAGAGATAAATTGTGAGCCCGGTATTAAATTCATTGAGGAAGGAAGAGCAGTAACCTGGGATGGAGATGGGGGGTGGGGTGGGGTGGAGGGAGTGTGTATATAATAGCTACCAGGAATTTGATTGGGTAGTATGGTCTGAACCTCAAAGGAAACAGAGTTTGCTATCTGATGAAGGTAGGGAGATAACCTGGAAATGGAAGTGGAAAGCAAGGAATATTCCAACTCCCCTAACTCCTTGACCAGTGAGCTGAAGAGAATGAATGACAAATTTAAAGTTACATTACACTGGGCTGCCTTTAACATGAAAACATGAAAATCAGTTAACAAAAGTTTGAAAATCCCTGCCTTCACTCCTGCTCTCCTCATTCAAATATTTACAAAAGTATGCAAGGCATTCTTCAAACCCTTCTCACAGTTCAGTTTCTTAGGGGCCTGCTTTTATTGTCCACGTGCTAAACTCAGTATCATTCTCTCCAAACGCTTTTTTACCTAGTTTTGTTCACATTCATAAAATGAAAGAGAGAGAAGTGAAATCATGTGTGGTTTCCCTCATTTTAGAAGGGGAAACACAAACACATAATTTGTTCATGAATCTGTGCTGGGTCACTTGGAATCTTTCAGTCTTTTAGGCAACAAGTTAGGTCAATAAATATTAAGTGACTACTGTGTGCCAGGAACTATGCCAAGCACAGGGAGTATAAAGAAAGCCAAAAACAAACAATCCCCACTCGAGGGCAGAAAACATGCAAATGGATATGTGCAAACAAAATATATACAGGATAAATTGGAGATAAACTCAGGAGGAAAACATTAACAGGGTTCAGGAAAGATTTTAACAAATATTTATTATGTGCCCTGTATAGGTAACGCTAAAACAAATGGCATGGGAAATGCCATATAAGTAGAGGTACTATGTGCAGGCACTATGCTAAGCTCTTTGCAAATATGCAGAAGTCCAACATATAATAATGTAGATTACAGAGTGATACAGAAAGCACACAATATATTGAGGAACTCGAATAAAGAAAATAAAATATAAGATGAAATTAGATAATCCTTTATGAAAATGAGCTAATTCAATTTAAAGTCATTTATCATTTACTAAGTACGTAAAAGGATAAAAGTAAGATGTAATGTCTACCCTTGAGAAGCTTAAAATAAGAGCATCCAGGTTGTGTAGAATCATGGCTAAAAGAAACACTTGATAAGAATTTTTTTGTCGAAGGGAACTCACATGCTAACCTTTCTCCTCAGTTTCCTGCACTGGTGTTAGAACAAATGGGGAATAAGATATTTACATAAATAATTATAATACAAGGCAGAATGTGCAGAGAACAAGGAAGAGATTTAAAAAAAAAAGGGGCCTAAGAGAACACTGAGAAAGGGAGTAACTAACTACTCCTCACTCAGGGGATCAGGGAATAGGCGGCACCTAAGTTGTGCCTTAGAGAAAGGGAGTGATTTCAATAGATGGAGACAGGGGAGAAGAAATCTCTTCTAGGCATTCTGGATGGCCTAAGCAAATTCAAAAAGGCAGAAGATAGGTGGCATGGATGGGTGGCAGTAAGCAAGCTGAGCAAGCAGCCAAGTGGGTAAAGGAGCACAGTAAGAATAAGACTGGAAAGTTAGATTGAATTTATATTGTGGAGAACACCGAGTACAAGAATAAGTTTTTATTTTAGTCCGTAAGCAATGGAATGGAAGGGATAGGTTATGAAATAGTGAAATATAAGGTGGACCTTGAATGATAACTTAAGGAGTATAGATTGGATCCACTAAGGAATATCTGAAAATTTCTTTAGAGAAATGAACTTCACAGCTATAATAGAATTGTCACTGATAATTGGAATATAATGAAAAAAGGGATCAGACAATATTAAAGGGGTAGGAGAGGCCAAAATCAGGTCACGGACAAACATGTGGTCCCAGACATTGAGGAGCTGCCCCTTATTGAATGATCTGAGGAACAAATGTACAGACTCTCATGAGGGTAAACATCTGGAGGGCAGAGGTCTATCTGAGAAGCTAATAGGGCTTTACTTTGGCTACTTAGACCATGAAAAAACAAACAAACAAACAAACCCTATGTGGGCCATTTTTACCCAGGACTATTAAGCAGGCTTTGGAATGCTGGGGGAAGCCAGGGTCAATAAAATTACATAATTAAAATAATTGAAAATCATAAGGGACTTCTGTTGATGTTTAGTCCAACTCACACATAAAAGGAATCCTCACTATAACAACTGGAAGGAGATGGCAATAATAGTAATAATAATAGCTAGCATTTTTATGGCATTTACAAAGCTTATAAAAGCCTTTACATGTCATCTCATATGATCCTTACAACGTGGTGAGATGGGTGCCACTATTATCCCCATTTTATAGATGAAGAAACAGAGGCAGCAAAAAAAGTTAAATTACTTGCTCAGGATCACACAGTATCCAGGCTGGTTTTGAATTCAGGTCTTCTTGACACTAGCTCTAGCAGTCTATCCACTATACCATCTAGCTATTTCTATTTGAATATCCAAAGAGGAAGAAATTCATTCTCTCTGGAGACGCCTATTTTACTTTTACATAGCTTTATGTGTTAGGAAGTTGTTGCTGTTGCTTCTGGGTTGTTTCTTTTTCTTTTTAACATTAAGCCTATATTTGCCTCTTTACACTTTCCACTTATTCTTCCCAGTTGGGTCCTCTTGGGTCAAATAACAAAAGCAAAAGAAAACAAAAAAGTCAAGTTCGATCCCTCCTCCAAATGACAGCTCTTCAAATACTTGAAAATAGCCATTATATCCCTTTGACTCTTCTTTTACTCTAGATTAAATATGCTCAGTTCCTTCAATACATCTATTCATGTCATGGACTAAAGGTACTTCACTAACCATCCTAACTACCCTGATAAGCCTTCTGGTTTATCATTTTTTTTAAATGGCACCCAAAATTTAATGTAATACTACAGAGGAGGTCTAAGTAGGACACAGTATGCTGATTTCTACCAACCTGTCATGTTGGTAGTTATCAGTTTTCCATTGTAGGAGATTTTTCTTTATTAGAAACATCAATATCATTTTATTTTTCGTGCTTTTTTTCACTCCAATTATCCATCTCATCATTCTTCTTATCTTTTCCATTCTTCTCATCATTCCCATTCTTTCTCCTGGTTTTGATCAAACCACAAAGATCTTTGGCCATGAGGTTGCCAAACACAACCAAATAACTCTACATAGCTCATTTGCAACTTATATTCTTAAAGGAAAAGTCTACAAGGTAAGGCACTGGTACTTTGTCCATAACCATGTGGACTGCATTTGTTCTAACACCAGTGCAGGAAACTGAGAAGAAAGGCTAGCATGTGGGTTCCCTTTGACAAAAAGCAGTTCTTATCAAGTTTTTCTTCTAGCAATGATTCTGCACAACCTATATGATTCTGAAAGAATGAAGGAGGCTATTGGACAAATAGGTAGTATCTTGTCCTACAAAGCAGAATGAGAATTCTATGCTCATCATAAGGACTGCTATTTAATATTACCTTGAATTTTTATATAATTAATTTAGGCCCAAGATGACACCTTTAGCAACTTGAGTCCAGACCTTCACTCTGGAGGTGACCATGAAAACTTTTGGACAATCCATTTGTAGGGGTTGGTTCCTCCTACAGTCTAGGATGCAATAAGTTGCTACATAAAAAAGACTAGTACCTTTGGGTCATTTCTCTGGCTTTAGGATAAGACTATGTGGGGAAAGGGACAATCATGGAAAGCAGGAGTGGCACTAAGGAAAAATCCCCAACAGTGAATAGAAATTTTTTGGTATCCTGGAATTAAGCAATTTTCTTTTGCTTCAGAGTCACTCATGTTCTTTCCTTCCTCAAGGGAAAAGGAATTAGAGGACATATAGAAATTCAGTTTCAAGACCTCTATCCCAACCAGATGAACTATATAACAAGATATCAAGCATCTGAACAGGCAAGATTCTCAGATGCAATTAATGTCAGAAATTTATTTGAAATATTGAGAAGCATGGTTCTATCACTAAACTCTCACCAGAAAGGCAAATTATATTCCCTAGCACACTCATTTATGGAACCAGCCATTTAGAATTTCTCTTTTGGTCTAACCATATGCCGTGTCCTTTTCTCTCATTTTGTAAATCTTCTGATAGTCAATTTAATTACCTCTAAAGACCACTGATTAAGAGTTCTTACTATTTTATGTCTTTATTTCATAGGTCGCTTTTTAATGATACTGAGGTTCTTCCAAAAACAAAGCCTAATCTTTTTTGTACCAAAATTCTTAGGATAATGTTACATGGTTAAGGGTCCTGGAACACAATAACCTCTAAAGAATCTAAGATGAAAAACACCAAAAGGGCAAAAGACAGGTGCACTGTGGGTGTGAGTAGGTCACAACAAATAACAAATAAGGAATTAGGTAGGAGAAGCAGAGTAGAAAGGAAATCATCAAACAAATGCAGGATTTAAAAAGAAGATGGGCAAGTTCCAATGAGAGTGAACGATAATTAGTGGAAAGTTCGCAAACTCCATTGGTATTCTTAAAATTTTAGGGATCCTTGAGGAAAGTCTTAAGTTCAGCACACTGTCTGGGCCTCCTTATGGTAAACTTAGGGAAAAATAGAGACAAGGATCACAAAGAGATTCTGACAGGGATGGACAGACATGGTGTGGTTTTGATCTCTATCACTGGAGGGAATTCTCACACCAATGAGATTACAAATCCACTGGAATATATGTATAAGACATTATGCCAAGTGCTGAAGACACAGTGACATATACAAGGCAAGTCTTGCCCTCAAGGAATTTAACACTCTAAAGAGAGGGAAGACATATATACAAATAACTACATCTAAGCTGAAATTCAGGAATGTCTAGAATAGCAAACAATAAGAAAGAAAAGTTCCATGTAAACTTTAGGTCCTTCTGCATATCTCATGCTGTAACAGGTGATCTGCAACAAAATCATAATTTCAATTCAGCAAGTATTTTTTTTTTTAGCAAGTCCTATGTAAATAGCATTATGCTTGGGGTTGTAAGTGTTGGACAATTAGCAAAAAGATGAAACAAAACAAACAAACCAATAAAAAATTCATATTTCCCTGCCCCACAACAGCTTATCTGTCTCACAGGGGATAAGTTCTTTCCATTTTGACTGCAGCCCCATGTTTGTCAGTAATCCTGGAAGTCAAACCTGATTGTTATGTTCAGTGATGAACATGGACATTATTCACTCTGAGAATCTTATCTCAGTGATTCTTTAAATCTTCTGTGCACAGTTGAACGAATTTCTTTGTCCTTTAAAATACCCCCTAACACTGAAGTCCTTGGAAATAAGAAAAACATCCTTTATTCTACCTCAACGCAATTCTCCCATCCCTACAAACCCAAACACCATCTCATAAATTGCAAATTTTTTTTTGCCGTCACCGTCAAGACTTGCCTTTCAAAATCAATTTTCTTCTGCCTTATATCAGCCTAACAGGTTGCTATGTCATTTAGAAATTAGTTGGACTCATGATTAACAGAATCGAGGCACATTTGGAAGGTTAAAGCCCCAGAGATTCAAGGAGACGCTTTTATTTACAGCATCAATGCAGGAGCAAATTAGTTTGTCACTTCAGCCAGCATCTCTTAGAAATGGAGAGTAGAGGAAGCAGGGAGGGAGAGACAGAGAAAAAAAATTGTTCTTCTGAAATTACACTTCCCTTCACAAGCTAACACTCAACCCAGCAGCCAAGGTGACAACTTGTGACTTCATATGGCAAAAAAAAAAAGTCATTTTGGGTGCCTTGAGAACAGAAAAGTGTTTCACACCCTTCTTTGAGCTTGGTGACCTGAAAAATCAGAAATATCTACACCAGGGACATATAATCAGACAATACCACAGATTGCAGCATCCAACTTGGTGACTAATTAACTGGGAGTGTAAAAACTGTCTTTGTTGCTTCTCTGGCTGCTGGGTACAGATGGATGAATACACACCCTGGCACTCAGCTTTCTTTGGTGTCTCCTAAGGAAATACTCATTTAAAACTTCTCTTTCAAACCCTCTTTAGAGCTGGATACTTCATAGAAAAGCTTCTTCTGTTCTCCATCAACTCCTTTCACCCTGAAACTGGAATTGTACTAGTAGACAATGAATACCTTTCCCCAAAACGAAGCTAAGATGCAATTCTTGGGCTAAAAGGCCCTACACTTAAAATCTTCCTTATCCTTAGAGATCGTACTTAGCCTAGTTATGACAATGTTGGAGAAGTTAAACAAAATTTCCTCTTGCTTCACCCTTGTAATGTCTAGAGTTTAGAATAACAATGGAGATCATACTCCACTAATGCCTTACCTTCTGACCCTAATTTCTTAATCCTCAACCTACTAGGTTTAGTAGACCCAGACAATAAGTGACAATAAAAAAACAATATTATCCATAAAAACCCCAATTATTTCATGGGTGTGGTTATAACAAATTCTCATAATCTTAAAGTTACATGGAAGGAAAAGCTCTCAAAATACAGAAACCTAGCAGAAGAGAGCAAAATCATGTGGAAATAGGATGAGGTGAATGTTGTCTTGTTTGCTACAAGAAGTGTACTGACAATGCTTTGATTGAGCCTTTGAAGGATGAACTTACATCTTAATATTTTTATTCGACAAAAAGTAGCTATTTTATCCACCTATTCAATAGTTTGCATAATATTAAGTATAAATGAATACTAGCCAGACAGAGACTTGTTCTGTTCTTTCTGAATGTCATCCAAAAAGATGACGAAATTGAGACAATAACTAATTTATGAAATACTTTTCCTTATGTTCATCCTAGGTTGTATAAGTACCATGCTGCTTTTATAGGTGAAAAGCCTGAGGCTTAAAATGATTATAGTATCATAGGTTTAGAATTGTAAGAGAATTTAGTGATCATCTAGTCTAACCTCATTTTACAGGTGAGAAAACTGAGGCCCAAAAACATTCAATCTTTTACCCAAAGTTATTTAGTTAGTAAAATGCAAGAATGGAATTTGAACTCAGGTCCTAGCACCCTAAGTTTAATACTCTGTTCACTATCACATGAAACTTCCTTGCTCAGAGTTTCAAAAACAGGGCTCAAGCTCAAATCTTCTGATTCTAAGGTGAATATTCTCTTGACTACATCATATTGCCTCTCCTATATATTTCATATTTATTATCTGGACTCTCAAGTCAACTAATTATTTTATCTCATAAATTTTATCTCATAAATTATCTTATTATTCATCTCATCTTCATTTTTCTTTACTTTTTAATTTGGTTTCTTCTCCCCGCTGATCTATTTGACACTTAATTTTTATATAATCATCATACCTTTTGCACAAATACAACTATGAAGAGCTGATATCTCACCTCTTGCTTTTCCAGCAGAGATACTACCAGGCAAGGATTTTGCCTGGCAAAGGTCCAAATTTCCCTTTAAGATCACAGATTTCCTATGGCATAATCTGAAGTACAAAACCGTTTGGCATAAGTGTGCATAGGTCAAAAGGAGTTCTGAGAAGATGCTTAAAGGTAGTTGTGGTAATAGTGATAATAGTCACTTGGTTGTCTATATAATGTAGGCTCCATCCTAGGATCTGCTACCTTAGGGGACTTTGTTTCCATTTCTGGAAGAGAAGACAAAGATACAAAGAAGACAAAGATACAAAATCAAGGAAAGTATCATCATGCCGAAGTCTTAACCTTTGTTGATACACACTGGTTCCAAATCTGAACATTTATTTAATGCAAGGGGGAGGGAAAGTACCTACTATGTGCCGGGGACTGTGCTAAGCAATTTACCAATATTATCTCATTTGATTTTATGCTAGGCGCCAGAACAAAGACAAAAATGAAAAAATTCTTCTTACTCTCAGGCAAGTTATATTTTCAGGGGAGGGAGATATCACACTTTGACAGATAAGCAAATAACACAACAATTTAGAAGGTATTCCCAAAAAGGAGAGGCACTAGTAACTAGGGGCATGGTAGATCAGGAAAGGCTTTGAATAGGAAGTCAACCCCAGATGAAACTTTGAAGGAAGATAGACTTCCTAGGAGGTGGAGATGAGGAGAGAGTGAATTCTAGAAACGTGTACAGTCCGGTGCAAAGAAATGGAGATGAGACAGAATGTCAAATGTAAGACACAGTCTCACAGTTTGAGTCTGAGTCAACCAGTTCTGCTGGATTATAGAGGGTGAAAAGGGGAGTCATGTTAAATAATCTGGAAACACAGGCTTGTCTGTTTTGTTTTGTTTCTATTCAGAGAAGAATGGGAGCAGAGGCAAAGGATATCACAGAGTTAGGATAAGCATTACGACAGGCAGGAAAAGGCTCAGAGGTTGGAATGAACTGGAATTGATGGTCCTTACGCAATGAAGATGTTAATTTGAGAAGGAGAAGGGGAGAAGAGGAAGAAAATATATTCTCTTGATTTGATGTAGTAAATATTAATCTTATTTGGATATAGCTGAAGTCAGAAAATCAAGACATATTTGTTCCTGACTATATACTACCAAAGAAATAGCTAAGCATTCTATTCCCTAAGCAGTTTCCTTCCTTGAAAATGAATATTGATTGTTCTTCTATGCAGAAGGATTCCAACCAATAAAATCATAGAGAAGAACGACAAAAGTTTGGTCTTTGACTAGGGGGTCATGGAGAAGTACAAGGATGAAGTGTGTGTGTGTGTGTGTGTGTGTGTGTGTGTGTGTGCACGTGTGTGTGAAGGGGGAGAGATTGGCTCATATATACACATACACACACACACACAGAGAAGAGAGAGAGAAAAGAGAGAGAGAAAGAGAGAGAGAGAGGAGGGAGAGAGAGGGGGGGAGGGAGAGGGATGAAGCGAAGGAGGGAGGGAGGAACAAATCAAATCTTAAAAGGGTGGATCCAAAAAAAAAAAAAGAGGGCAGATCATCCTAGGTCAAGGATATCTGAGGGGAGAATTATGTGTCAGAAAAGGGTTTGGTCAGCTGACTTCTATGTTCTTTACAGTTTTGAGATTCAGCGATTCTCCTGATTTGCATATGCCATGCCCAGTCATCTCCTGGAATGATAAGATGCAATGACAATGAATGATAAATATTTTTTATCCACATCATCCTAAGGTCCACCTCTGGGTCAAGTACAGAGGCAGTGGTAGATTCCCATTACATTAATGGCCTCAGCTTATCTTCTCTCTTCCCTCACCTCCCTCCATATCCAACCAGAATTTGATATTTGCGGATTATATATGCTCTTGTTTCTCTTCTTGTATCACTTTCTATCTCTCGTATCCCTTTTTATCCCCCCACATATTCACTCTCCTATTGCAAGATTTACTAATCACTTCTCACCGAGACTATTGAGAAAATCTACTAATTGGCCTTTCCCCTTTGTAATATATCCACCGTCTATATGGCTATCAAATTAATATTCCTAATATAGATGTCTAACCATGTCACTCCCTTACTAAAAACATTTTCCGTGTTCATTGCTAGTCTAGGATAGAATGCGAAGTCCTCCAGTATTTAATGCCCTCAACCACAGGACTCCCACCGATTTTTTTCTGGGCAGATTTCAAATTATCCCTTTTCATTTCCTCTATGTTTCAGGAAAGCTGGTCTACTAATTTTTCCCTCTCCTTAACATATCACCTCATCTTTATGCCTTTGTTCAGGCTGTTCCCCACGCTTGGAATGTGCTCCAATGTGCCCCAAAATCTCTTAAAGGCTCAGCTCAAGCACAATCCCTTCCCCAGTTCTTAGAGCTTTCTTCCTATTGAAGTTACTTTGCATTTTACTCATTTATGAACATGTAGATCTTATTTCCTTAATAGCAAAGACAGTTTTGGTTTTGCTTTTGTTTTCCCAGGTATTCACTAGGGCCTATCAAAGTGTCTTACACATAGAAGGCACCTAAGGCACCTAATATTTGTTTTGTTTTGGGTTCTTACTCTTAGGTTTCATTAGAAGAATGAGTGCGTTGAGGCTGCTATGCTACTTAGATCAAGGAGTAGATAACCTGGGGTAGAAAAACTCATTTAATATTTCAGTAGCTATTTCAGCATAATTATTTCCCTTGTTAATATTACACATGTTATTTTATGAACTTAAAAATACCTTTCACCGGAGTTTCTTAGAGCACTGAAAGATTATGACTTATCTGTCATTCTACATTCAATATGTTTGAGACTACTCAAACCCTCGACTTATTAACTCCAAGACTGGCCCTCTATTTACTAGGCCGGGCTACCTCATTCTTGCAGCTTTAGACAGTTCCATCTTATTCTCAAATAAGCAAAGGGCTTCAAATTCCCTAGAGCTACAATTCTCTATCTGCATGGAAAATAAAGCCTCAATAGAAGCTTTACCAGCCCCTAGTTGGGCTTTCAACCATTAACTAGGGGAATTACTTCTGTTCCAACTCATTCACTGTTTGATCCAGGGGATTTGATGGCATCTACTCCCACCCCATCAACGTGATCAGCAAGAGACTGAGCATAATGAGCAACAAATAGTCCAAAAAGCTGTTTCTAGCTTCATAGGACTAATAAGTAAAAGGAAGGTTGTTTAGTTTTGAGTTTCAATGTAAGTTAATTTCAGTACACTCTCTGGGCTAGTTTAGAAAAATAAGTGAGAAAGCTCATCCAGTACACAGTGATTCAACTGAAGGTCAGACAGGTAGCAAATCTTAGAGTACTGTCTGAATCTATTCAACAGAAAAGGCTAACAAAGAAGCATGTCTTTATGAGGCTATGACAAGCAAGCCAAGTGTTCTACACCTAATGATTGCTTTCATTTGGAAAACACATTAAGAATCCGAGCTTTCATCCTCTTATTTTTTCCCCTAACAGCACGAATTTGCTGGGAATGAAAGTGCAGATTGACTAGCAATGAAGCAGACTCATCCACTGACATAAAATCCATTTACCACAGATATAAACCATGTTTTCAGCAAGAATTTACATATTTGGGATGGAAGAAGTTGAAAGCAGATCAGCAGAGGCTTAACAAATGATCCTTTTCATTATAAACACTTTATAGTCAATGTGACCTTTCTTTTTTGCCAAAGCTGTATATTTATAATGTGTTTACTTACCATTATAATTCACTGTTGTCTTATATTTCTATAAACATTTCATAAACACCCAGCTATAAATAATCATTTTCAATATTAGTACATTTCATTTCTATAAGCATCTATTCCTGAATAGGTATAAAAGATGCACCTTCTTCAAGAAGCTTTTCCAATTCTACCTTAATGCTTAATATTTTCTTCCTAAGATTATCTCTGATTCATCATCTACATATGTATTGGTATGTGGTTGTTTGCATGTGGTGCCCTCATAAGACTGTGAGCTCCTTGAGAGTAGGCATTATTTTTGGCACATGGTAGGACCTTAATAAGTGCATGCTGGCTTTATCTGGGATGAAAGTGTCCCTGTTTGAATGGTTCACATTTGAGTCTTTGTTGGGAAACTGAGGCACTGAAACGTTTAAGATCTAGCTCAAGGAAACTAAGCGTGCGCCCTGGTTTCAAGTTATATGCTCCAGAGATTTATTTGCATAATTGCTGTTTAAGTAGGTAAGAGACTGCTCTTAGGAATATATAGTTCATATCTATTTCCCATTTTCCTGTGCTCTTTTTCCTTTTATATAATAAATTCATTTATATAATTATTAACTAATTTTATTTATGTACTTTATTTGTATAACTATCAACTAATTTATATAATAAATTTATAAACATGTATATAATAAAATAACAAAAATTATTAATGCCCAAGTACAGACAAAAACAAAATACAAAACTTTCCCTGTCCTCAAGGAGCTTACATTCTTCTAGGGTTGAGAAAAACAAAACACATAAATATATTCAAACTATTTATACAAGTTTATTTCAGGAGATAGAGGGTACTAACACTCTCCTTATATTATCAGAATCCTTTACCCCTTCCCACTCTGTCATCCAATAAAGAGGCCAAAATATTAGCACACAGAACATATATTTCCTACTCCATATAGACAGATATAGAATAATCAGATTTCAGTCATTCCTATGTAGAGTTCCCTAATACAAATTTGGATCAAATTAATTTTCCTCTCCATTTATGCCATTTGTATGAAATGAAAAAAAAACAAACCCTTCCTACTATTTCCCTACTCCAGACGATTTGGTAAAAATAAATAAGTTAATGTGTGGAATATTTGAAGGTAAATAAACCTGAATACCTCTAAAGAAAGCACAAGACAGTCTCTTAAAATTATACCTGCTTGTGGAGTGGGGAAAAGATTGGAATAAAAAATGGGGAGAACACAGGTGGGGGACGCTAGAATGGGAAAAAGACAAATGTGATATAACTTATAATATATAATAATATAATAATAATAATAATGTGACATCAAGAAGATGACAGTGATGAAATTACAACTAACAAACAAAGGGTTTCTAGCTTGTGCTTCTTTCTGAAGGTAAATTCTACTTCTTTTTCTTGACATTCATCATCTCTTTGGAAGGTTTATCATAAAGAGCCCATAGTCAGCCTAATATTAAGGATAAAGAAAAGGCCTAGGCCTTTGATTTTCTGTATGGTCCTCCCATACAACTCCCTCTACCAATACAGACCAGCATCTTCTCTGAAATGCATAATGTTAAGAGAGTTGCCTAAAACACAAAGAGGATAAGTGATTTGAGTGGAGTCACATAGACAGTATTTATTGGAGGCAAGATTTGAATCTAGGTCTTCTTCCTTCTATCATGGCTGTCTCTCAACTCAGTGTACTGGAAACCAAATTTTCTAAAGGGATAATAAAGACTAACAAATAAAGAAATTGTAATTTTCTGAAGCTTTCAGTCCACTGAAATCCATCAATTCTCTTTCCTTAGCATGTGTACAGTGTGGTAATTGCTAAATTGATCATGGTGGATGCAAACACTGATGCTGCCAACTCTAGTTACCACAAAGTTAAATGATAAAATGATGCATTCCTGTTCTAAGTTAATAATATTTTTCTTTGACTAGCCCTATGACATCATCCGCATTGGGAACTTACAATGATGAAATTCTACTTATTGCCTTTTAAAGATTCCTAGTCTTGAAGAACTGCCTGGACCAATGAAAGGGTAAGAAAGTGATTTACCCAGTGTTACAGAGACATACAGAATTGAACTCAGATCTCCCTGACTCTGAGGCAAATTTCCCAGCACTACCACGCTGTCCACAAAAATGTGGCAGTTTATAGAATGATAACTTTACTTTGCCAATTCAGATTTTAGATTCTCTCTAAGTTCTATGGCATTTTGGTCTTCCTAGTACTTTTTAACTTTTAGGACTCTGAGAGTAGAGATAGAAAAAGCCCACTCAAGATCACATGAGAAAATGGTTTGAATTGTGCCTCTCATCATCCAACTAAAAGCAATCAGCCTAGCTTAATTGCCTGATGTTTACAGGCAAAAGGAAGCAAATTTTCAATGCTATTTGCTCTCAGAAAGAATATATATTCTCTCTTTTACTCTAAGTATAATTTCTCTTTGTCTGTGGAGAGAGCTGTACAACAATTGCAATAAGAGAGGTAATTGTGGTGTAGCAAAAAGGGCAGGCAAATTGGAAGTAAGCAGACCTGGGTTTCATTCCCAGAACTGCTTACCATCTGTTAGAATAACCTTTCTGGGTCTCAATTTTCTTATCTATAAAGTAATCAGGCTGGTGCAGGTGATCTCTAAGATTCCTTTTAGTTCCAATATCCTAAAGATTCTAATTAGTAAGCATTGATAGATCACCTGTGGTTTCCTCGACAGAAATTAAACTGGATCAGTTGTGTTCTCTCTCCCCTCATGTTGGTTAGATATCTCTTGAATAACCAACATGGAAAAGAGAGAGAGTATACCTTGGCCCTGGTTCAATTCTACCAAGAAAAGCACAGTGAAAAAGCAATGCTTTTTAGCCAATTGCACATCCATTTTCCACATATTAAAGGAATGATGGGAAATAAAGGTACCAATACAGACCAAAAGAAATACAGGAGGTTTTTTTTTGCTTGAAAAAATAGAATTACATCAATAAATTCTTCCAGGCAATGGCTCTGGTTTCCTTTTCACTGTGCAAGTGTAGGCACAAAGTGGGAAACAGAAAAAAAATCAAGGCTAATGCATCATAGCAATAGTCATGCTTAGCTGGTGAGATACCATTCAGTTGCAATTACTTGTGATAGAGCCTTAGAAATCATGCATTAATACAAGCCTTACTAAGGAAATTAGAGAAGCAGAGAAGTACCAAGGATACACAGATTGTGCCTTCATTCTCTGATACTGTAAAACATGCATAATTTTGCTGAGTCAGTTCAACAAAAAGTTAAGCATAAGTTAAAATGATTGTCTTTCAGTTCCTCATACATGACATTTCAGATGTGATTTTTGTACCTTTGTATAGATTGTCCCCCATACCTGCAATGCCCTTCCCCCTTACCTCCACTCCTTAGAATCCCTATTTTCCTACAAAACAAAGCTCAAGCACCATGCCCTATATGAGAGACATTTCTCAATCCTTTTTTCACTGCTAATGCCTGCCCTCAAATTATTTCATATTTCTTTTATACATACTTACTGTATACAACCTCCTTAGTCATTCAACCAATCAGCATTTATTCTTTTCTTTCTAAGAAAAGTTTTTTAAATTTATTTTTAACATTCATTTTTTAAAAATTGAGTTCTGAATTCTCTCCCTTCTTACCATGCCTTCCCCACCCATTGAAATGGCAATAAATATAATATCAATTATACATGTGAAATCATGCAAATAATCATATTACCCATGTTGCAAAGAAGAAAGCAAGAAAGATAAAGAAAGTAAAAAAATTACACTTCCATCTGTACTCAAACTCCAAAAGTTCTTTCTCTGGAGGTGGATAGCATTTTCCATCATAAGTCCCTTGGAATTATCTTAGATCACTGAATTGAACAGAATATCTAAGTTATTTACAGTTGATTATTCTTACAACATTGCTGTTACTATGTATAATGATCTCCTGGTTCTTCCCACTTCGCTTTACATAAGTTCATATAAATCTTCCCAGGTTTTTCTGAAACCATCCTTCATATCATTTTTATAGCACAATAGTATTCCATTACAATCATATATTAAACCTTGTTCAGCCATTCCCCAATTGATGGGCGTCACCTCAATTTCCAAGTCTTTGCTATCACAAGACTTGCTATTAATATATTTGTACATACATGTCCTTTCCCTTTTTCTTTGATCTCTTTGGGATATAGACCTAGTAGTGATGCTGAGTCAAAGAGTATGCAGGGTTTTATAGCTCTTTAGGCATAGTTCCAAATTGCTCTCCAGAATGGTTGGATCAATTCACAACTCTATCAACAACGTATTAGTGTCTCAGTTTTTCCACATCCCTTTCAGCATTTGCCATTGTCCTTCTCTATTATGTCAGCCATTCTGATAGGTGTAAAATGGTGTCACAGAGTGGTTTTAATTGTATTTCTATAATCAATAGTGATTTAGAACATTTTTTTTACATGATTATAGATAGCCTTGATTTCTTCTTCTGAAAACTGCGTGTTCATATCCTTTGACCATTTATCAACTGGGGAATGACTTGCATTCTTATAAATTTGGCTCAATTCTCTATATATTTTTGAAAAATGAGTCCTTCCATCAGAGAAGTTGGCAAAAAAAATTTCCAATTTCCTGTTTTACTTTTAATTTTTACTACATTGGGGTTTTTATTTTGGTTAAAAATTTTTTTTAATTTAATGTAATCAAAATTATCCATCTCCATTATCCTCTCCTCCTCTTGTTTGATGCAATAAATATTTATTAAACACCTACTATGTACCAGGCCTTGTGCTGAACTCTGGGGATACAGAACAAGACAGTCTTGCTCTCAAGGAGTTCACAGTCTAATGGGGGGAGGTCCTCCATATTTAAACTTGAGGGCATTTTTCTCTTTGTATCCCTGGTGCTTAATACAGTGCCTAGCACACAGTAGGCACTTAATAAATACTTGTGGCTTTATTGATTGATGGTTTGCTATTGTATATAAAACATTGGGTTAAGTGAAAGACATATAAAAACAAAAATCATTTCCTGCTCTCAAGGTGCTGATATTCTACTTTTATGGGTCTCAGTTACCAAAATACACTTCAATTCCTCTACTCTTTATTATAAGTTTCAGTAGCCAAGAAAATTTATTGCTCAGTGACTAACTTTTTGTCAGTAATCCTTTAAGTACTTAACTAAGTTGGTCATTGGAAAATAGATAAATGGGCTATCATTGTCTTTCCATCTTAGTAGAACTTACCAGAGCTTGTGCTCCACTGACATACCCTTTGAGATTCCCAGATCCCCTCCATGCCACAACAAGGCCTCACAATTAATTGAGTCCTTTCTTTTGAAGAAATTAAGTTGTGGAGATATGGCCTCTCTTCATCAGGACTTAAGTCTAAATCTTCTGATGGACAGACATCATGTTTCCACACATTGTTCTATCCAAATTAACAGAAGAGTAAAGAAGCATATTTTTTTTCTTCAGCTTAATCCAATTAATCGATTAATCTTTAAGCATTTATTAAGTGCCTATTATGTATCAGACACTTGTCAAAGGGCATACAAAGACAAAAATAAAACAATCCCTTCTATCAAGGAGTTTATATTCTATCAAGTTAAAGAGTGATCCTGACACTGACCATATCTCCCACTAATGGCAGACTAAGATGGGAAAATGTGGTTTGTGGAAGAGATATTATTAATTTTACTTCAAAGGGAGATGATATCCCCATGGTTGTGATGGGATGTAGCATGCTAAGCATTCTGGAAAATGCTCCATCTGATTCCACCAAGCACTTCCAACTCACCCACCCTTCTTAGTTAACCTGAACACGCTAAGTCCAGTTAACCAAAGCTACCAATTTAACCTTGTAACCATGTGGCATGTATGCCTAGAAGGCTGAGTTACTACTCAAAGGCTTTGTGGTCCCTCTGAGGGCTTGGGCATGGTTCATAAACAAGCTAGAGATTCCCAATTTTAGTTTTAGAATTTAATTTTACTTCAGAGTCATGGATTTGTGTGAAGGATTCTTTATATTTCCTATACTTTTATGTCTTTCTTTCTTACAACATCAACAAATACCTGTTTCATAATAGGGAGTGTTAACAGAAATCACACTAGAATGTCAAATAGCATAGTCCTATAGGACCTAAAGGGCCTTCATAGAATCATAGCTTTAGAGCTGAAAGGAACTTTAGTCCAACTAGTCTAATTTCCTCATTTTACACATGATGAGACTGAGACCAAGAGGTTAAATGAATTTCTCAGTCACATAGTGAGTGACAGAGGAAAGATTTGAACCTAGGTTCTCTTTCTCTGTATCTAATGCTCATTCTACAGTACTATGAAGAGAAAGCAAGTTAAATAAAAATTGACAATTTACTTTTGTTATCATCTCCACCAACAAAAAAGTTTATTAACAATTTTCTATATCTCATTGAATTTGGCTTAGGGAAGGAATGACATACACTTTAAATTGGGTATCTTGCCCTACAGGAGAGTAGGGGGGAAGGGGATGAGAGGGGGAATGATGGAGGGGAGGGCAGGTTGGGAGGGGAGGG
>CM053582.1:394994220-395039230 GCA_028627135.1 Pseudochirops cupreus
TCACAATATGTCCATTGTGGAGATGTTCTGCGTAACTACACATGTATAGCCTGTATTGAATTGCTTGTCTTTCCAGTGGGGGTGGGAGACAAGGGAGGAAGGGAAAGAATCTAGAATTTAAAGTTCTAAAATCAAATGTTTAAAAAATATATATGTATATGTATATATATTTATTATTATTATTTACATGCAACTGGGAATTAAGATATACAGGCACTGGGGTAGGGAGATCCATCTTGACCCACCTGAAAGTCAGGGGGGTGATGGGGGAGGATATAGGAGAGAGCAGATTGGGGGAAGGGGTATACAGTGGGATCACTGTTTTGGGGTGGTGGGTAGGGGAAAGATGGGGAGAAAATTTGTGACTCAAAATCTCATGGAATGAATGATGTAAACTAAAAAGAAACAAAAGTTAATTTAAAAAAATAATTTTCTATAAATAACAGTCTGTGCCAAATGCTGGGCATAACATGAAATACAAAATATGGTCCTTGCTCTAGAGTAAAAGGAAGGATTCATAATAGATAGCAATACAACATAACCTAATAGGGAGTGTAAACAATAAGTATTATAAGAATTCAGCAGCCCTTAGAGAGTGCAGAGGCCAGAGGCAGAACAACTCACGATCTCATTTTCTTCATGTATAAATCGACATGGTTGAATATGATGACATCCATGGACCTTTGAGCTATAATAGTTCATGATTTTAAGACTCTATGGAGGACACAGACTTTAACTGAAACTTGAGCAGAGGAACTTAGATAAGAGAAGAAGAAGAGTAGGAGGAAAAAAGAAACCCCACCATTGGAGAAGGTCCTCAACAGAAACAGGGAAGCAGAAATGCACATGGCATATTTAAATAGGTGAGTTTGGTCAGAGCAGAGTTGGGAGCTAAATCTGGAGAAAGAGGTAGACAAGAGATTGTGGAAAGCCTTGAATGCTAGACTAAGGACTTTTGACTTTATATGGTAGACAATAGTGAGCTATGGAAGGTTTTGGAGGTGTTCAAAGCACTACTTTAAGAAGATTAGTCTGCTAGAAATTTGTTAGGACTGGAAGGAGGAGAGATGGGAAGGATGGGCAGGACAAAAAATTTAGAAACTTTTGCAATATTAAATTGTTTGTTGCTTTCAAAAGAATCTAGGCTTCTTGCAAACTACCTGCTCTCTCTCTTTTGCGTTTTGTTTCATCCCTTCTTTCTCGTTGTTCACTCCATTGGTTATAATCCATCTCTACAACTTGACTAATGTTTAATGTGAAGGTATTTGTAGAACTTGTATCGGATTGCATGCCACCATGGGGGGAATGGGGGAAGAGAGGGATGGGGAGAAAATTTGGAACTCAAAGGATTATGGAACTGAATATTGTAAACTAAAAGTAAATAAATAAATTACATTTTTTTAAAAAAGAAAAAAACAAAAAAAGAATCTAGGTTCCTTGAAGGCAAGAACTGTTTTGATTTGGTTTGGTTTTGTCTTTGTATCCCCAGTTCCTTGGGCAGTGCCTTGCATACAGTAGGTGCTTAATAGATGCTTGTTGGATTTAATTTGATTACAAGCATGAAGGTGAAAGGATAAGACAATGCCTTAAAACAAATGAATAATAAAAAATTGGAATGAATTTTCCAATTTTTATAATTTATTGAGCCACCAATTAAAACTATGTTCCTCCCCATCATGCCCACCCACTTTTAATTACACCCCAAAGACTTAATTAAAGAGACTGTTTATATTACAGAGGCTTTGTTGCTATGATACTGATTAGGGCAGACAAAACTAGGAAAGGTTGTTGGAGGCTAAATGAATCTTTAGGTCTTTGTGCAAGACTAGGATCATATCATATGTCATTGTGCTCTTCTATGTGCCTCAGAAAAAATATGCTGTATACCAGAGGAATGCCACACATTGTGTACCAGCTACAAGAGCATGTGCTATGTCCTGGGCATGTAGTAAATCCATTGATTATGTATATAAAATATGCTGGGCTATATTTTGCAAGATGAATGAGGCCTGTGTAATAGGAGAAGATATCAGGACATTTGATGTGGGGTGTAGAATTTGCTGCAGAAAATTCTAGAGTGCTTATCACCATAGTAGCTAATCACTTGGCTGTCTCAATTTAGCCTTCCCACTCCTAAGGAACTTTAAAAGTCACTCAAAGATAAATGTCCTTTACCAGGAAACATTTCAGGAGAGAATTCTCTAAGAGGGCTTCCCTGGAGCAGCTAAGTGGCAGCTGCTTAAATCCTCTAGAAAAGAAAACTGGTTGTCCATCATTCTTGGCTGACATGCTTATGGTCCCTTTGGAATGTCTATTAGAATAGTGTTCCTAAGGGCAATGACATATCTAGGTGACTGTACATGGTGGGCAGTAAGAGTGATGGAGAGGAACCATGAAACATTTAAAAATGAACAGAAGGGAGCAAAATGAGGAAAACAATAGGAGGACACTGGGCAGTGTTGGCACTATTGTGTTCAATTCCATATATACTTAAAGCTCAACATAATAGAGGTTCACATTTCATATCTTTATGGACTTTATTATACTGAAATATGTGTGTTTATGGTTAAGTTCATAATACAAAAATAAAACTTCATAAAAATCCATCTTTTTCTTAATCTGTTGGGTATTGTCAGGATGCAGAGCAAGAGCTTTGAGACCTAGTCCCTGGGTCATCTCAGCAGGTGACTCTGATATTACCCCTAGAAGAAACTGCTCAGCCCTTCCATTAGTTCTGCCTTTTCCATTTTGATGGAGGATGAAATACTCACCTTAAAATCTCCATTATCTCTAGCTGTTTTTGGGAGAGTCCTAATGGAAAAACTGTAAATGGCTTAGGAGAAGGTTTGAGAATGGAGTATAGCACTTTCAGATTCAATTCTACTTTACATGACTAATAGAGTGTTGTCAATATGTTAAGAGACATTTTCTCTTGAGGAACAACGAGAAGAGCACCAAATTTGGATTCAGAGATCCTGAATCCAAATTCTGGCTTTTTTTGGATTCTGATATGACCTTTGCAAAATGACAGGATTGTACTCTGTAATATCTGAGGTCTCTTCCAATTCTAAAGCTATGATTCTAACAGAGTTTACTATAGTTTCTTGACTGACAGAACTCTGAGGTGGTAGGGCTACAGACCAATGTGAAACAAGGACAGCAACTACGACAAAATGAGACAGTTTAGAAAGCCAATTCAATATCAGTTACACATCTTTAATCATTCAATTGGATCATCTGCCTAATTTCTCCAAACCACTGCTGAGACCCTACTTGAATCTAAAGCATGACAACCAAACCAGGCAGTGTTATTGATGGTCTATGTAATCAGATATACTTAACCATAAAGTTATCATCATTGTCCTTATTTTCCAAGTCTTTTGTACACTATAGAAATCAGAGTATTTTATAGCATCAACATAGAATCTTTTTGAATTGTACCTATTGCCAGAACTGCTTGGTGTCCCCATCCTTGTTGTCTACTCAGAAGGCTATATGTATTTCTATGACTCATTCCTTATAACATCTATCAGCACCACTCTGATTTTACAAGGTGGGGTGGGTGGGAGAAGACTGAGATTTAGATATCTGCAATGACTCATCTGTACTTACATAGTGGAGGGAGATGATAACTATAATCCTGGCAAGGATTCCCTTATAAGATTTTTGCAGTTGAAAGGAAATGTTGTGCCTCTCTACAAGACCCGAATTGTACAAACAGGTTGCTATTTGGTCATGCTTTCTGGTTACCAAAATGATGCTTCTAGTTTTTGATATTAGCTTCTGGAAAGAAAAACACATTTCTATTATACACATTTATACTCTTATAGGTCTTCATCTTATCACTTGGAACAAAAAGCTTAGGTTCTATTATATGCAAACCACATCATTAAGAATAATGGGGCCAGTGCTAAAGGGTGTACCACAAAAGAGGCTACAAAGTCATTTTTATTTCAAAGGTCTTTCTCAGGTCTATCAATCACAGTAGGTTAATACATATGCTTCACATCCCAGCAAAGTATAGTATACAGTAGCTGGAATACTAAAGTTTAACCCCAGGCTTTGTTATTTACTACCTGTGTGGCCTAGAGCAAATCACTTACCTACTTTGGGTCTTAATTTCGCCATCTGTTAAAGGAAGGGAATTGGACTAGACCAGTAGTTCTCAAACTTTTCCAGACTGGTAAAACACTTTAGTTTACAGAAAATTTTGGCGGAGTCTTTGAAGTAAAATCCTCAAAAATCATTCTTTTTAGTGCCAATTAATAAGTAACATATAAGGTCCAATTAATAAGCACCATAAAAAATAATAAAATTGGGGTATTTTAGTGTTCCTTGAGAAACACTGAACTAGATGAACCTTAAAGACCCTTCCAGCTTTAAATCTATGACCCATTGTTTCTCTGGGTAGAGGTGTATTTAACTTTGTATATGTGTGTGTCATAGACCCCTTGGGCTATCTGGTAAAAACCTATGGACCCCTTCTCAGAATAATACTTTTAAATGCATAAAATAAAATACAGAGAGTTACAAAATAAACCAAATATACTGAAGTATAATTATCCAGGCTTACAAACCAACCTAATAGAAACTACTATACTTTCCTGACCTAGCAGAATCTATTACACTTTCCAGTGTAACAAAATCAGGCAAGCATGGAGACCCAATCAAATTCCCAGAAGCCATCAGACTTTCCTACCTCCTTCAAACATTTTTCTACTCATTGAGTCCTCTTACAACTCTCATCAGTCATTTTTCCAGTGGAGTGCAATTAATTGGCTTTTTGCTCAATTATAGTTACTTTTCTTTACTGTTTCTCTTCTCATAGACCATATCACTCCCTTATGATATGGCCTCAAGCCAAGCCTATCCCTCCTAGATTCCTTTGGATCAGCTCTCCAGCAGACAACTGCAGCGTAGCTACAAAAACAGTTACTGCTCCTGTGGGACTTTTTCCCACTTCAGAGACAACTTCTGTTGCAATTGGAACCTAAATCCTAATTAAGCACCTCTTGGGGTCATGGGGGCCGAGAGATGAGAAGACTCTATAAAAGGGATAGGTTTTCTTAACCAAGTCCAAGAAGCTTTAACAAAAATGCAATCCTACTCATCTACTAACATTCATTGCTTTCCCCTTTCACTGCCACCACTCTTGCTGTAGGTCCTCCTCCTCGTTTCTCCCCTTAACAATTGTAATTGCCTTTTTCTGGTCTTTTCCACATCTAATATATCTATGATATATTCTGAAAATCAAAACAAAACAAAACCAAAAACATCCAGTTTGAAGGCAGGAGAAGTCAACTTGAAATACAGCTCTGGCACCTACTAGTATGCTTTTGGGCACATTTGTGTGGGGATCAGAAGACCTTGGGTTCAAATTTTGCCTCTGATGTTTATTACCTATGTGACCCTTAAGCAAATCACTTAATATCCCATGCTTTTACCCTAGACTTTGGGAGGAGAGATTTGTGAGAAGAAGACTAGGTAGAATCTTGTGGCACGAAACTGACTCAAGGGAAACTCAATGGTTAACTCAGATTTTAAAAGTTATGTACAAATGCTGGAAATAATGTAAACCTCAAAACAAACTAAAACCCAAAATAGTCAACAGTCAATTTGAATAATTAAAACAACAGATTTTTAGCTGTGCTGGAGGCAAAAGAAGAAAAAAAAATTAATTATGGCTACTGCTTTAGCCAGACGGGAAGATAACAAAAGGGAAGGAAGCAGAAGTACTCGACTCCATTTTCGCTTGTTTCTTCCAGTACAGAAAATGTTTTTCAGGCTAGAGGGACAGGAAACAAATGGTTAATAGGGAATTGACAGAAAATGGTAAGGAGAACACCTAGTAGTCCTCAATGAGTTCACATCACCAGCTATAGGAAAACTGCTAACCAGAGCCTGAAAGGAAATTGCAGATGTGGTTCTTGAGCTGCTGGCAGTGAAAAAATCACGATTTGCAAAATCATGAAAAAGAGGAGAGACACTGCAGGGCTGGAAACATGGAAATTTGGACCTGATTTTTCAAAATGGGAAGAAAGATGCCTATCAATTATATACCAACTCAGCAGCAAGATCAGCAAAGATGGAGTGCCCAAACCCTGCCTCCTCCATCCCTTTCTACTGGGGTAGGTGGAATCTACCAGCACCCCTGTCCCAAAATAACCATATATAACTACAGTGCCATAACAAAAACTACGGATGTGTCAGAGGAGATTTATCAGGACTCCATGGAATTTGCTGCTCAGACTCTACGAAAGTATGACACAGAGAAAGACATAGCTGACAACATCAAGAAGTTTGACAAGAAGTATAAACCCCACCTTGCATGGCATTACGGGGAGGAAATTTGGGCAATTATATAAAGCTTGAAACTAAGCACTCCCAGAGGTCAAGTTGTCATTTTTTTGTTCAAGTCTAGTTACAGCAAGGGCTATGCTCTATACTAAGCAATCACCACCACTAACAAGGAATGCAACCTAAACTCCAAATGTTAGATACTGAAATCTTCATCCTTATATGCAAATGCTGTAATATTTAAGGCTTTATTGTCTTGCTCTTTTATAGAGCACCCTATGTTCTATTTATTGCGCATCTAAAACAATTAGCAAAACAGCTTACATTGGCACTTGTTTAGGATTCTAAATAATAAACGGTATCCAACTCAAATAGAAGATGGGTGCAGACTTAAGGATCTCCATGGGTTACATATTGACCTAGAAAACTACAAATTACTATGATTTATGTTTTGTTGTACTTTTATTTATTTTGGTTAGCTATTTCCCATTTCCATTTTAATCTGTTCCTGGCAACATGTTTGACACCTCTGCTATGCATCATCATTCTTCACCTTAAAATCATTCCTCTTTGAAAAAGTAAACCTGTGAGAGATGTGTGTGTGTGTGTTTAAAAAAGTAGAAAGCCAATGGATTCATCAAACTAAAGGCTAGTGAGCTTGTCTCTTATTCCTGGCAAAATTCAATAATGCATTATTAAAAGGATGATTTATAAGCGCTTAAAAAGGGAAGTGCCTATGATAAACATGTATTCATCAAGGGCACGTCATGACAGATTAGCCTCATTGCCTGTTTTGACATGGTTTCTAGACTGATAGATCAGAGCAGTTCTGCAGAAATAGCCTACAGAATATTGCATACATTGTCATACTGTCAATGTGCTGGTTGGTTTTGCTGAACAGCCTTTTTCCTCCTGCTCTCTCTTTTCTCCATACATATACATACACACACACACACACACACACATACACATATACACACACACACACACACATATATACACACACATATATACACGCACATATACATACATATATACACACACATATATACACACACATACACACACATATATATGTATATGTATTTATTCATTCAGTCATTCCTTTATATAGTACATATATACATACATATAGATAGATAGATACACATGTCACTTAGGAAGGGAAGCGGATATACTCAAAAAAAGATTATGCAAAAACAAAAGATATTGATCATTTTTAAAAATAATGCAGTAAAGAGTCTACACGTAAGGAATTTGTCATAATCTCTGTAGATTTGTTGATGGAGAGATAAGTGATAAACAGTAAAATAGTTAGTTATCTAGATTCATACCAGGTTGAATGACCAGAATCAGTTCAGTAGATTAAGTTGACTTAGGAGAGAATCTCTAAAGGAATGTTCTTTCCTTAGCCATTTTCTGTGTAAACTTTTTTTAAATCAGTAAACTGGAAGATGAGACAAATAGTATGTTTATCAGATTTGTGAATGGCATGCCCCTACAAAATATAGCCCAGATGATCCATTAAGCTTTTTTTTTTCCTGGCTGGAACAACGGGCTCAATCTAATACGGTGAGGTTCAATAATGATAAATGTAAAATCCTAAACTTGGGTTCAACAAGTAAGTTGTACTCAATGGGAGGAAGAACAGCTAAACAGCAGTTCTATGAAGGAGACATATTGTAAGTTCAACATGAGGGAACAGTATTGTAAAGCACCAAAAAAAGCTAAAGCAATCACCCTACATTAATAAGCATCCTATCTATAACCCGGGGGGTTATATAGTGCACTACTCTGCCCTTAAAACACACCAAGGACATTGTGTTTAATTCTGAGCACTACATTTAAAGAAGAACATTGGAAAATGGATTCCTATCTATTGGAGATCAAAGAGAGTAAGTGATTTGACCAGAGTCACATACTAGCATATGAGTCAGAATTTGAATTTGTGTCATCCTGACTCTAACCTCGGCATTCTATCTACTGCACCACTTAGCTTCCTTAGAGCAGCGGTTCTCAACCTGTGGGTTATGTTCAATTTGTAACAATGAAAATACATCCTGCATTTCAGATAGATTCATAACAGTAGCAAAATTACAGTTATGAAGTAGCAATGAAAATAATTTTATGGTTGGGGGTCACCACAACATGAGGAACTGTATTAAAGGGTCAAGACATTAGGAAGGTTGAGAACCACTGCCTTAGAGGAATTATTGGGCTGCTTGGCCACAGAGGGAAGTGCAAAGAGTAATGGCTCAAAATTGTACAAAACTATATTTTGGCTATAACTAAGGGAAAGCCTCCTAACAATCAGAACCATTTAAAAGTGCAATGGATTGTCTCAAGAGAGTGTGTTCCTCTTCACTGGAGGTATTCAAGTGTAGACTGCATGGCCACTTGTCAGTGGATGTACCAGTGAATCTTGTTACCATATAGATTGCACTAGATCACCTCTCATCCCTCTAGTTCTAAGATTCTGTGACTACTAATTCCATTCCTTGGGAAGGCTGACCTTGCCATCTCTGCAGTGAAGCCAAATGATTATACAAGGAATCTGCCCTGATATCTTTAGGACAGTAGATAGATGAATGAAGTAATGTATCCTACACTGACTCTGGATAAGGACAATTCCAAGGTATGAAGATTATCATTTGCTGTCCCCCAAAATGGCCTAGTAAGGCTAGAAGGATTAAATGTAAGAAGCAAATGACAATAATTTTACATGTACATGGCACTCTATGATTTCAAAGCATTCTGCATATCTTATCTAATTTGAAATGTACAAGTATTACAAGCATTAATATATGCATATTACAGATAAGGAAATTGAGCCTCACATCAGTTAAGAGACTTTCCCAAGATCTTAGAGCCAAGACCTTGAGTTGATGTCAAGTCCTCTTGCTAAAATCCATTGCCCTTCACACTATTCCCACATATCTCCTCCAGGGCATTCCAGGACACTACTGATTCTACTGGCATTTCCTATACTTGCTAAGAATTCTGAAATAACATGATACTGGTAAACCCCTTTGGCTGGATGAAGCCTGGGCCAGAGACCATCTTTTAATAAAGTCTTATTTGCCTACAGATTCATTTCCTTCAGGCAGGTCATGTTCTTTTTCAGGCCTTGACTGCATTACCTTCATATCTGCCTCAGACCCAACGCTTTTCCTTGCTTCCTTTAAGTTACTGAATCATCTACCATATACAAGGAAAAAGTAGATCCCAATAGATTTCCTTCAATAACAGCTGCCCTGATGTCCGTTATCTCCAGAAAACAGGACACTATTGTTTGAATTAAAGGGGAATAGAGAGATTTGGTTTGTTTCTTTGCCTTACTGCCCCATCTGTGTGGGATAAAGGAGATGATCTGTAGGGCACAAAGTCCATATTACAAACAGGGTGAAGTCTTCCCTGGGAGTTGCTGACAGAACATAACCAAAATATGTCTCCTGCTGAGTTGTCACGTTTAAGTTCCAGGGAGGGTCTTAGATCATTATGTCATTCTCTGAGACAATTCCAAAATGTTCCAATGCATGATCCTACTATAAGATTTCTGCTTATTATATTTTGAGTACAATTCACTTTGCCTGTTCTTGAGCTCATAAAATTGGTTTTTGCAGCACCAATGATTCTTTTATTGATGGAACAGACCTTAATGTGGCTTTTGGAAGCCTGGTTTCTTTCCATAGCAAGTTCCAGGGAAAACAAAGCAGTAGAAGGAGATTGTTGCCACTTGTGATTAGAGTTGCAGAGAAAATATGTTGGTTTTTTTTTAATTAGAAGGAAAAAATGAAAGAAAAAAAAAACTTGTGTAATAGTTGTGATTTCATGGGGCCCCTGCTCTGTCTCCATGGCTTCTTGAGGATTTCACTTTACTTAGATGACACAGAAACTCCTTATTGGTCCCTGTGTGTTCTTGTGCCTGGTAGTTGTATCAAAGAAAACTGAGCCTCATGGGGAACAGACTCATATGGAGGCATATATGAGCTACACAAAAGCTCTACCCCATCTCTCTTTCTCTAGGTGTGGATACAACCCTAGTACAATTCTTCCTTGGACTTCAAAGCGAGGGACCACAGAGTACATCCCCCATAGAAAGGAGAATATATGACCCGCTCTGTGTGATGTGCACCAGTCCATCCCTGTTCACCTAAAACTGGAATTGATTTTAAATATAGCATCCAAACAAAAACAAATGCATGAGTTTGTGAGTCACAATATGATGTGGAAGTCATTCTCAACAACTGGCTTAAAAAAATGACAGAAAGAAAAACTACATGTTAAAGAATAGATGCTTCACACAGGTGTTTCAAAAACCAGTCATCATAATTAACCCACAAAAGTGATGAAGAAGCACTCTTCTCTAAAAGGAAGAGGGGGAAGTCTTTTCTTGTACTTTCAGTGGGATCTTGGGGAAGGAAGTGAGCCTTTGGTGCTCATTCTGCTTACCCCAGCTTAATCTAAGGGCATCTCATGAAACACTCAATGATTCTGTTTCGTTTGTAAAATACCCCCACGATGGAGGGTTACCTTTCCACCCTAGGAGACAGTGCCAACATATACTAGGTTCATTTGCTTTCAATGCTTTGAACAGGCCAGGCCACCCACTCTAGTCTGAAATTGCCTCAAAGGGCAGCTATTTCAGGTGTGGGTCACATCTGTAAAGGTTTAATAAACTAGTAGGTAGGATGCCCTTGGCCCATACAATCTCCTCATTCCTGATACTCTAAAATAGTTTTCCTTAAGTCAGAGCTAGTCCTAGGCAAAAATCATTAAGTAGGCAAAGTTTATCCTTAGCAAGACACCCCTATCTTGACCCCTTCCTATAACCTTGAAACATTATCTTACTGGCATTATTATTCTGCCTTTCAGCAGTCTCCCCTTCTTAGAATCATTCCCTTTGGAAATTTTCTTTTGGCAGTCTTTCTCCCCATCAACACTACCAGGATAGCCCATTGTCTGATGCTTGCCCTCTCTGGTCAATGCCCCATGTTCCCTTCCTTCTGTCCTCAGGTGAAATTTATCTTCTTTGTATATGATCCTCTGAGACCAGATTACCTTCTAGAATGAAACTAGCTAAGCTGATGAACTCTCTTGGTTTGTAGGCTAATAGGAAAAGGCTAAGGGAGATCTCTAGGACCTTTTCATCCCTCCTATATTTCATATTTGCACTTTACTAAGGACCTCTGGAAGATCCAACCTTTGTTATCTAAACCAAAAAGAACAATTCTGATGATGAGAATGTCAGGTCCAGTAGATGAGGACAGCAGCAGGTTGGCAAGTCAACGAGGCGACTTTGAGGGGAAAGATGTAACTTTGCAGCATTCCTTAAGTCAATCTAGATAAGTTTGCTCTATCTACATACATGGTCAGCCCTATCCACCTCCTAGATTCCAGGTCAGAAAATAGTCTTCTCCTGGACGATCTGGTCCTAAACCCAGGCTGTAGGCAAACTTTGGGTGCTCTATGTTATTGGTTTCCATTCAATATATTCTAGCACTTCGGTTCTTTAAGCAAAATCACGAATGTCTCATGTCTCAGGCATCCTCATTGTCCCTTGACACTGCTTTATTAGAGGATGTGAGGAGGAGCACTTTGAAGGTAGTAGTAACTGGTTGAGAGATGAGAGGAAAAACTGGATGTATGTATGTTTGTATGCATATATGTATAATATATGTGTGTATATATGTAAATATATTTATTTATATCATAAATAGATTTATGATCATACTCGTGTAAGGAACTTCCAGTGGAGTAATTTTCTTTACCAGAGATCTACTCACACTCTGCAACTTATTATCTTAGAAAGTTGCCTGAGGTGCTGAAAAATTAAGTGACTTGGTCAGAGTCACACATCTAGCATGTGTCAGAAGTGGGCTTAGAATTCAGGTCTGCATGACTCCAAGGCTGATTTTCTCTCCACTAAGCTACAACTTTCTTGTCTCTTATGTACATATATGCATGCATCCATACATAGATACAAGGTGCCCCAAAAGTCTGAGTAGCTAATGAAGTTTAAAAGTGCACTAAAATAGGACAATGAGTGTGCATCTCTGTGTATGTGATACTATATATACATTAACATAAAAAATATATATGTGTTGCATATGTGTACAAATGTGTGTATGTGTGCACACGTAGGGTATTCCATAAATCTTTACACGGCCATTAAGCTTAGAACTGCATGAAGACTTTTGGGATACCACATGTATGTGTGTATATAAATAAAATATGGTAGATACGGTATGGAGAGGCAGACAGATCCAGCCCATCCATAGGATGTGTCCAAGCCATGGGGAAGTAAAATGTCTACCATTAGCATTGGCTTTAAGGGACATGGTACTTGTGGTTCAAGGACAGACAGTTTAGTGAATTATAAGGTCAGATGCAAGGAGTCAGTGGTAGGGATTTGCCAGCAGTGAGAAAGTAGATACTAAGTCTGTTAAGGTTAGGTGTAATAGATGGACCGATATAAGACAGAGATGATAAATACTACATTTTCATCAGAGTGAGGTCTGAGGAAAGTGGTATATTTGTATACCAAATCCCATGCTGGGAAAAGCAATAAAATTATGGGAGTCAAGGGCAGAGAGAATTTTTGTTTAGGAATTAAGTAGAGGCCTGAAAAAACATTAATAGGTCAAAGGAAGGGTCCAAAGTGGGCAGTATAATAAGCCAGGGTGCATGGAGCCCTAAAGCGCTATCCTTTGGAAGGCTTTGGGTGATCTCCATATCCTTCTTAAAGGGAAACAGCAGTTTTAGAAATGGCTACAGGCAATATGGCTGGACAGGAGGATACACTTTCTCTACTATGTCCTGCCTAGTAAATCAGGCAGTTACCTACAGACACTCCCCACCCCCACCAAAGGTCGGAAAACACTACTCTAAGAGCTTCAGAAATATCTAAGATTTAGAATAAGTCTTATTCTAAAAAGAAACCTCAACAAAGGGCATACAACATTGAGTAGGAATGATGCGACTTACTGACACTTCTCCCTCTGCTTCTATTTCCAGTCAAGTTGTTTCACAATGAAAGTTCTTTATATTTCAGTTAGAAAAACAACTTTGGAGAACATCTGTCACTTCCATTCCCTCCTGCTGTATACTGTCTCCTTCCTTAGTTTTTGGGACACATCACTGTCTTGGTTTTCTTCTTGCCTGTTTCTGGCCATTCCTTCTCAATTGATTTTTCCTAAGCATGAGTGTCTCCCAAGAGTCTGTCCTGGCCCTTCTTTTCTCTCCATCCTCTCTCAGTAATCTCATCAGGTCTTACAAGTTCAATTATTTTCTCTATGCAGCTGACTCCCAAATCTATATATCCTTCCCTAACCTCTCTTGTTAAATATCTCTATCTGAATGTCATATTGCTGGACAGCTACATGAGGATATGCCTATTGACATCTTAATCTGTCCGAATCAGAACTGGTCATCTTTTCCCCTAAACCTGCCATTCCTCCACATGTTCCTATTTCTGTTGAAAGTACCACCATCCTTCTAGTCACTCAAGTTTCTAATGCATCATTCTTGAATCTCCCTTGTGCCTTTCATCACTTCCTCATTTTCAATTACTTGCCAAATCTTGTGGATTCTACCTTTACAGCATCTCTCAAATTCATCTTTCTATTCACATACCCACCATGCTAGTTCAGGCTCCCATCACCTCTCACTAAGATTATTGTAATAGTCCCCTAATTGGTCTCCCTGTTTCTGGCATCCTGTCTCTCTAATCCATACTCCAAACAGCTGGGAAAATAATCTTCCCAAAGCAGCGATCTGATTAACTGTCATTTCCCTGCTCAGTGAATCTCTATTGCCTCTAATAAAAATTAGAAATTTCTAGGTTTGGTGTTTAAACCTTCTTCCCCTCCCCCAAATATGACTCCAACTTTTCTTTCAAGACTTATTTAACATTATTTCCCTTCACATACTATAACACAACAAATTGGACTACTAGCTCTTCTCTGAACTTGACATTCAACCTCCCACCTCTGTGTATTTGCAAAATAGTCTGACGTATTTGCAACTCACTGCCTCTTCCCCTCTGCCCCAGGAGTATTTACCTTGCTTTAGAACTAGCCTCACTGTCTCCTTGCTTGCTAAAGCCTTCTCAATCCTCAAGTGTTCTCCTGCATTTGAATCATTTTGTATTTGCCTATTTGTGTGTATTGAGAGGCAGAGGGAGAGAGAGACAGAGAGAGGGAGGGAAGGAGAGAGACAGAGAAAGGGAAGGAAGGGGAGAGAGAGACAGAGAAAGGGAGGGAAGGGGAGAGAGGGAGAGGGAAAGAGAGAGAAAGAGAGAAAGAGAGAGAGAGAGAGAGAGAGAGAGAGAGAGAGAGAGAGAGAGAGAATAAATAGTGCTTCCATAAAATAAAATATAAGATCCCTGAAGGAAGATTCTGATTAACTTTTGTCTTCCTAGCTCTAGAAATTAATACAATGCTTTGCAGATAGTTGGTACTTGATAAATATTTGTTGAAATTGTTTAACTTTAAAAAAAAATCATTCAAAACAAGTTTATGTATTTCCATGATGACTCATTCCAATCGCTGATGGATTGAAGGCACATAATTAAAAAGGATGAGGGAGCAAGGTCCAGTATGATTCATTCTAATGGAGCTAGAATTTCAGGACAGTAGCAATTACATGCCAATCAAGCTTGGAAGATTGCTATAGTTAACATTTAATCATTGATAGGCAGTGAAGTTGGGCAGTAGATAGAGTGCTAGTCCTGGAGTTGGGAAGACTTGAGTTCAGACCTTGCCTAAACTATTTACTAGCTGTATGTAAGAAGATAAACTTGTCTAAATTTGTTTCTTCATTTCTAAAATGGGGATAATAATGATGATGATGTATAATATATACATATAAAATCAGAGATAATACATGCATATTAGACATATCTGTACATCATAAATACATGTATATCTAATATGCACACATATGTATTATCTCACTTGATCCACACAACAATCCTATACACATATATGCGCACAATATATATATATATATATCATATTTACACATATACATGTACATGCATATATACATACACAGTGCTTTGCAAAACTTATAACACTATGTAAGTTCTATCTATTATTAAGAAGCTGATTTTCTACATAGATCATCTATACTCTTTCTGCTCTTCCGTAAAAAAAAAACCCCAACATTTTGCTATGTACTTGCCACTCTACTATGAATTAGACAAGGCAACAAAAAAGGGACTAAATCAATTAATTTTGCTTCCTTACAGGAGCTCTGCCATGAAGCATGGTCAGAGAGTTGATGGAATCTATCAGTGACAATTAAAACCTGGGTCTGAAGTATCATATTATCTGGGGGTGGCAATTATTCTTGTATGCTTTATGTTTTCTTACCACACAACATTAAGAATTGGTTTTACCCTTCTTCTTACTTGACTCATTCTTTTTATAAAATATTTGTTAAGAGTTTTGCAAACCTTAAAGTGCTACATAAATCCTAGCTATCGTTGTTACCATCGTTATTTGTTGTTGTTGAGAAGAGACAAACACAAACCCTAAGAGAAAACGTATTAAGGCTTTAGGAATTTGAAATTGACCCTGTATGGGACCAAGTCACCTGCCAGGAAACAGTTGTCAGAATCTATTGAGATGTGTTGCACTTTTAAAAAGTTGTTATGCAAGAACTATGAGCTATTTCTTTAATGAAACAGGGCATTTTCAGCACCACATACCATTTAAATAGCTCATAAATTAAGCTATTAGGGTGCTTCACAATGTATTTTTCTCTGTAAATGACTGATAACACCACTGCTAATTTAGCACCAAATAAATCACAGGTGATTGTTTGCTTATATTCTAGCCTACGTGTTTGCTAGCTCAGCCTATTCTCAACTCCACATAAGTCTGAAATACAAAGCACTTCCTTTTATATTGCCAGATTGTGAAACACATTATTCAAGGTTCTGCCTTTTGTTTTCTCTATGGTCACCATTTCCAAAGGCCCTAAGTAAAATTACTTTGAAGTCATTATTAGATAGAAGGAAATTCTAATTGTTGTAGTTCTGCATGAAAAAATGAGCATTGTAATGTTTGTTACTAAGTAACATACGATCAAAAATACATTAGAACATTTTAAACAAGTACTGGAAGATTGCCATGGGCAATGACCTTGAAGTATTTATAGTAGTGATATCTGAAAATACCTAGAGACTTACATGGGGAGAGGCCCTAGTGTACCACCATGAATAAACAGTAAATCTCCTTGAATTGCAGAGCAGCACCCAGAATCACATTCCAGGGAGCTGGCCTTTGTGCTGATATCTACATTCCCAGTTCATTGAAATGTATGTACAGGAGGGAGGTTAGGGAGTAAGTAGAACATCTAAAGACCCCCTCAATGAAATATATCCTCATTTCACACCTTGTTGCTTATAGACCTGCCACTGTATCCTCTGGACCAGAAATTATGCCTCAGGGGATGGGGATAGGGACAGAGATGGGGCTTGTGATTTCATTGGTGGAGGGAACTCATGAAGAGAAAACACCTTCTATTGTTGCAGGCAGGCTCCATCTCTGCAGGGCTGCTGAGAGCCATGATGTCAAACTCAAATAGAAACGGGGATCACTAAACTGTACCTATGGCTGTACATTGACTTAGAAAAGCATATATGTTTTGATGTTTATTTTTTTATTCATACAGCAACATATTAAAATCAGGTAAGAACTACATTTTAATCTGATTTAGGTCAGACTTAGAACTATCATGGGCCATTTGTTTTGAAGTCTAGAGCTCTGAGAGAGTTAAGCAATTAGTGCCAGAGATAGGACCAGAAACCAGGTCTTCTTGGATTTGAAGACAGTTGTCTATTCCCTATCCAACAGTGGGGGAGAATTCTATCTTTCAGTTCTAGAATGCCCACTGTGTCTCGCATTTTTCTAATTGAGGAATGCCTCATAATATCTAGTTCTATGCCCTAGACATGCTTCACTTTATATCCCAGTTATCTTCTTGTCTGCTGCAATGTGTATACTTTCTCCTCTCCTTGTGTATTCCTCCTCCTCTAGCTCCGGAACCATAATCAGTTCAAGATTATATACCATATCCATGACTTTCCAAACCAAAATACCCTTCCCTGTCTACCACTCTCCTATATGTACTGTCTCTCCCTATAAAAATGTAAACTCCTAGAGGGCACTGTCTTACTATTGCAATTTTACTCAGCCCACTCCTTAGCACATAGTAAACACTTAATAAATACTTTTTCATTCATTCATGCAGACTTCAATCTTTTCCCCTAGCTAACCATTTTTCACTTATGTGTTGTTTTGTCTTAATGAGGACTAGGTACAAGTCTATGGGTGGATAAGCACAAAGCTGGTACCACTATGCTTCCCCCCCAAAAACAACACCACACCACTAAATATCTAGAAGGAAATCAGTCAGTTTCTCAATCAGCAAATACTCGCTGAAGATCTACTATGTTCTCACCACTACACTAGATATACATGGGGGCAAGAGGATTCCCAGATGAGGGGATTTGAAAACATGTTACCTGAGAAAATGGTAAAGGAAGTGAGAATGTTTAGCTTGGAAAAAGGAAGATGTAGGGGTGACAGAATAGATGCAGTTAAGTATCTGCAAGGGAATAGTAAATAGACTTGCTCCAACTGGCAGAACCAGGACCATGTGGCAGAAATTAGAGGGAGGAAGATTCTGGTTTAATGGGATGTATCATCATAATACCTGACATTTACATAGCACTTTAAGATTTAAAAGCACTTCATATTTATTATCAGATCTGATAGTGACAATATCCCAATGTATTTTCCCAGTTTTCTATATAAGGAACTGAGGCTCAGACAAGTTAGGTGATTTGTCTACATTTGTATAGCTAGTAAATGGTAAGAGGCAGGATATGAACCCAAACCTCAGCTTCCAACTTCTACCACACTGCTTCTAGCAACTGGAGAAGTCTGAAAATGGAATGGCCTGCCTGATGAGCTAGTGAGTACCCCCATCATTGTACGACTTCAGAGGCTAGATTACTACTTATCAGGAATGTCGAATAGATAATTCACACATTGGGTAGAGTATTGGAACTGGGTGACTTGTAAGGTTCTTTCCAACTCTTAAGATCCTAAGATTCTATGACCCCTCCAGCTTCCCACAACCACAGCAATTCAATCTCTACAACTATACAGTGTCCCTAGACACCAGAATTAATCCCAATATCAAAAGCAACTCAGTTCCTAGGAAAGGGAAACATAAGGGTTCCTGGATCCATATCTCTGCGTCCTAGAACAAAATCAACTTTGCTGTTGGGCCCTCCTTGTTTTGACCATGTATCTCATTTCTAGCACTGAGTCCTTGTCTTGTTCTTTGTGATCAAGTCCTCTACCTTAGACACGAATAGCAATAATTAGGTCTTTGTTTTATCTTTTCTACTTGATGTCTGCTGCACCCAGATTCTCCTGCTGTATTGCTTGATATTAGCTATAAGAATATTTACCTGCTGCTGCCCACTGTTAAACCTTCTGCCAGCTAATGGCCAATTGTCTATCAATTCATGTTTTGCCTATTGCTAATACATGCTCTGTTTACCTTCCCCTTTCCTAGTCTCAAACAAACTGCTGCCAATTCAATTCTAGTACTGATAGAATAGTGGTGAAGGCATGGTTCTTTCCGTCAAGGAGCTTATGATCTAATTAGAGAAAACATTTTTTGATTGGAAAAATTCTTTATTAATTTGCTTGTTTACTTTTACAGTTTTCAAGATCCAGTTCCACAATCCCTTGAGTTTCAAATTTTCTCCACCTCCCTTTCCTCTCCCTACACCCTCCAAACCCCTCCCCCCCCCATGGTGGCATGCAATCAAGTATAGTATCTGCAAATACTTTCACAGTAGACATTAGTCAGGTTGTAAAGAAGGATTGTAACCGCTCAAATGAACAATGGGAAAGAGGAAACAAAACCAAACAAGAAAAAGAAAGAGAGCAGGTAGTTTGCTTCAATCTGCATTCAAACCTTGTTCTTTTTAGTTCTTTCTCTGAATGTAGACATCTCTTTCCATCATGAGTCTTTTGGAGTTGTCTTATAACCTTGCATTGCTGAGAAGAGTCCAGTCTATCAAAGTTGATCTTCACACATACATTGTGTCTGTAATTGTGTACAAATTTTTCTTGGTTCTGTTCTTCTCACTCAGCATCAGTTTATATAAGTCTCTTCAAGTAAATATAAAGTCCATCTGCTTCCTCGTTTCTTATAGCACAATAATATACCGTTACATTCATGTATTACAACTTGTTTAGCCACTCCCCAATTGATGGGCATCCCCTTAATTTCCAATTCTTTGCCACCACAAAAAGAGCTGCTATAAATATTTTTGCACATACAGGTCTTCCTCCCACTTCTATGATCTCTTTGGGATACGACCCTAGAATTGGTTTTATTGCTGGGTCAAAGGATATGCAATTATTTATAGCCCTTTGGGCATAGTTCCAGATTGCTTTCTGGAATGGCTGAATCAGTTCACACCTCCACCAACAATGCATTAGCATTCCAATTTTCCCACATCTTTCCAGCATTTGTAATTTTCCTGTTTTGTCATCTTAGCCAATCTGACCATTGAGATAGGGTATCTCAGAGTTGTTCTGATTTGCATTTCTCTAATCAGTAGTGACTTAGAGCATTTTTTCATATGCTTATAGATATCTTTAATTTCTTCCTCTGAAAACTGCCTGTTCATATCTTTTGACCATTTATCAATTGGGGAATGACTTGTGTTCTTATAGATTTGACTCAGGCCTTTATCAGAGACACTGGTTGTAAAAATTCTTTCCCAGTTTCCCACTTCCCTCTTAATCTTGGTTACATTGGCTTTGTTTGTACAGAAATTTTTTAATTTAACGTAATCAAAATTGTCCATTTTGCATTTTATAATGCTCTCTAACTCTTGTTTGGTCATAAAAATCTTCCCTTCTCCATGAATCTGACAGGTAAACTACTCCTTGCTTTCCCAGATTGCTTACAGTATCAGCCTTTATACCTAAATTGTACACCCATTTAGACTTCATTTTGGTATACGGTGTTAGATATTGGTCTATGGAGAAATAAATCCTAATCATGTGAAAAACTTAGTGAATAATAAAGAAACCAATGGGGTACAATAGGAAGACGGTTGCATGGAAGGGCTGAGATTTGAGTTGAACACTGAAAGATACGTCGAGTTTAGATAGGAGAAGAAGAGGAGAAAAAACATTTCATGAAAAGAGAAGAGCATCAGCAAAAGCATGGAGCTGAGCATCAGCAAAGCAGATGATGGGGAATAGTACAGAAAATGACTAAAGTGAAACATTTTCATTTAGGGAAGTGATGCAAAAAGTTTGTTTGGATAAGGTCCCCACCAAATTATGAAGACATTAAATGTCCAGCTGAAAAGATTGAACTTGGTGGGATAAGCAATAGAGAGTGATAGTAGGCCATCAGTATGGGAATGAAGTAATGAAAAGGATGTTCTAGGATAGTCTGAAAGGAACGTACAAATGGTCTAGAGCAGAAGTAGGACTGGAGGGATGAGGATCAGTTAGGGAGTTTCTATAATACGACAACTAAGCTGGTCTGATGCAGGCAAATTGGTAGAGACCTACAATTACGGTAGAACGATGGCAACTGTTAGGAACCTAACTACAAAGCTATCTTTGGCAATGTCATAATTGTCAACTATTACACCTTTTAATTGCTCGTGCTAACAGAATCAATGAAGAACTTTGATGAAGAATGGGAATAATAGATGTATCATCAAGGAATGGAGGGGTAAGAAGGACAGTTGGGCTGGTCATGTGTTTGAGGGCACGGAATGATAGGTTGACAAGCCAGACAGTTCAACAGGCATCCTATCAACATCAAAAGATATCTAGGAGAGCCCCTGACATGTTTGGTGCACCTCCTTAGAAAAGAACAAAATCCACACAGATTAATAGGTACGAAGGGACCACCATCTGCATCACTGTACTGAACTTCCAAATTGAGATCACAAACCCATTTGAGTATTTTAATATGCCTTCTTGCTATTTCAGATGAGAGGTATGATAACTTGGCCTTCACCCACTCAGTTGTAGTTGAGACAAATGGTCTCTAGAGAACTGGCAGCAATGAGGCATGTTCCATCCAGTCACAGTGAAGATGTGGCTTTCTACAGGTTAATGACTTCTCTTTATTCAAGATTTACTTATAAAAGGACAACACTTTTCCCAGCTCTCAGATATGGTGGAGAGATTAGAATGCAGAGGTATGATATAGCTTCAATTCTTAGGAAGAGAAACAGGTTATAGAGACAAGGTAGAAGATATTGCTGCCCCTGACTTCTCTAGGACACAGTTTAATTGATTAGCCAGAAGTAATCTTTTGAATCCCTCTCTCTTTACTCTCTTCCTGGCAGACATTACTTCCTGGAAGATGTTGGTAGGAGGACTCTTTCACTTTTCCCTTTAAGTCCTTTCCCATGTTGGCCACAATGGAGGCCCAGCTGGGTTTAGAACAGGCTGGCAATCTAGTTTAATTACTTCTTCAGTAATACTTTGCTTCTTTGCCTTTAGGGTTACTGTTAAGAATTGTATCTTTAATTTATAGAAGTCAGTTTTTATGGATTTGCACATTTTTACTGAGATAGATGATAATTCCCTCTAAGTCCAAACACTTAAAGTCCTCATTAAATATTTCTTCCCCTCTCTCTCAAATAAAATTATGTTTTAGGCAGTGGGATTTAGCCAGTCAAGCATTATATTGTTTACTGAAAAAAGACAGTAAGTTGTTGGGGAAGAGAGTTAGTTGTAATCTTAAATCTCTTCCCAGGGACCTTAATAACCTCTGTATCCAGAATCACTCTTCCACATTCATTAAAAAGGCCAGTGTAAGAGAGTTTTGTGGAGTGCTGAAAATAGCTACACATAGGATCACAAATCCAGAACTGGAAGAGACCCCAAAGACCATGTAGGTCAACCTTCTCACATTTACAGACAAAGAAATAGAGACCTAAAAATGTTAAATCACATGCCAACCTCACACAGGTATTAAGTTTCAGAGACAGGATTTGAGCCCAGGTCCTGTGACTCCAAATCAGTAATCTTTCCATTGTACCATACTGCTTCCTTTTCTATTTCTTCCCCCTACCCTAAGAACAAGAACGATGATGACAAAAAATGATGTCCTCTTGGCTTTCAGTTCAATCCAACAAGCATTTTAAAATTACTTTTGTGTGTCAGACACTGTAGAAAGGCAAGAATATGGCATGGGAGCCCAGTAGGTAGCTTCTTTGTTGCGATGGTCACTGAAATCAGGAAAAGTAACTTTATCTTTTGGGGTTTGACTTCACTCATTTGTAAAATAAAGGACTGGATAATTTCTAAAGTTCCTTTAAGCACTAATATGTTATAATTCTAAGGATTCCGTGTAGGAGGATTGAGCTGGGGGAATAAGGAGTAGGAAGAAGAGGAAAGGGAGGAAGGGTAGGCTTAGTGGAGCTGGCCTGGAGAAAAGAGAAATCTGGATTTTGCTTTTTAAACACAATAGCTACTTGTCTACTACTTAACAATAGAAAAAGAAGCCCTCAGAACCTAATTGAGGTTGTTTCCTTATCCTATTCCCTGTATCTTTAGTGATGATAGTTTTAAAATTGTGTACTTAGGTTTGTCTTGAGGAATGAATTAATATGTTAAAAATAGAAAAAGTAAGCTAGTGAGGCAGCTGCTTAATGATAGAACAGAAAAAAAAAACTTTTGAACATCTCATCTGTAACTCATCTCAAGTCTTTTATAGCCCTACTCACCTAACCTCAGCAAAACCACTTACCATCGTGTGGACAAAGATCAGAGACAGCATTTGTACCGAGATTGTTGGTGTCATTATTTCATCATTATCATTTCATTAACAGTCACTGATTTACTATATATATTATATTAGGCACTGAGGGAAATTGAGATAAACATTAGACCTGTGATTTCCTTTGCAAGGGGGACTCCCTACCAATGCAAGTCAGCACCTTTTCTGTAGCTTATGGTCAGAGAGAGATAGCTAGGCACACAATGACATACACAAACGCTAAGTATCAGAGATGGGACATGAACTTGGTTCCTCTAGGCTGCCTCTTTACACACTTTTGTTGTTCAGTCATTCCACTTATGTCTGACTTTGTGACACCATTTGGAATTTTCTTGGTAGAGATACTAAAATGGTTTGCCATTTCCTTCTTCAATCATTTTACAGATGAGGAAACCAAGGCAAACAAGATTAAATGACTTGCCCAAGGTCACACAGCCAGTAAATGTCTGAGGCCAAATTTGAACTCAGGTCTTTCTGACTCCAAGCCTGGTCCTCTCTCTATACACTGCGTCACTTAGCTGCCCCTCTACACACTATGCCAGATGAATAAGACATGGTCCCTACCTTATTTAATATTTAACAGTTGTAGAGAATTTGTTATAAGTCTGAGAAGTAGGGAACAAAAGCAACCTTGCAGATTATTACTCTTTTTCCATTTCCATGTGCACTAGTTGCTTCACCCAGTAGACCATAAACAAATCATAGACAAAGACGATTTCATTTTTGTATTTCCAACTGTATACAGTAGGCATTTAATATACTCAGTTTGAAACAATCTCTTCATGATTCCAATTGCTCTGTCCTGCAGCAACAACTTACTAAGTCACAGAGGGACAGAAGTGGAGCCACAGGCATCTATAATAGTTGTACTGCCCAACCCAACCCACTCATCTTCTTCCCTCATGGCCCAAGATGAATTATCTGACTTTTTCCTCCCAGAAACATCCAAAGCAAAGTTCCAAATTATGTGACTGAACTGGTGAACTCTGGGAAGAATTACTTTCCACATCTGAAATCTGACATTTCTACAGCAACAGTCTCTTGGAGAGGAGCCCAGGAACCCAGGATTACAATGGTAACAGAACAACACCCTTTTCAAAATGTTCTATTATTCAGACTTTTCATTAATTCAGACGGGCTTTGTCCACCACTCAGGCAAATTTATTGTACCTAAAAACTTAAAGGATGTCAGAATAATATACACAGTTTCAACAGGAGGGCACCTTCAGTAAAGAAGGACACAGTACCTAAGGATGAGAGAAAGAGAGGTACTTAAAGGAATGATATAGGAGAGGACAAGAGAAAGATGGGAGCGAGAGAGAGAAGACTATCGTCTTTTGTAAGAAGATATATCTGGGTTGAAATTCCAACTTTGACAATTCTTAGCTGTGTGATCATGGATAAGTCACTTCATCCATAAAAGAGGGCTAACAGTATCTGTACCACTTACTCTCAAGGCTGATGTAAGGAAGCTGTTTAAAGTAACCTTAAAACATTAGGAAAATGTGGAATATTATTAAAAAATAAAGCCATGTTGCATTTATTTTTCCTTAACATAGTTGTTGTTCGGTGGTTTCAGTCACGTCCAATTCTTTGTGACCCCATTTGGAGTTTTCTTGGCAAACATACTGGAGTGATTTGTCATTTCCTTCTCCAGTTCATTTCACACATGAGGAAACTGAGGTAAACAGGGTTAAGTGACTTGTGCAGGGTCACATATCTAGTAAATGTCTAAGGCCAGATTTGAACTCAGGAAAATGAGTCTTCCTGACTCCAGGCCCAGCACTATATCCAGTGTACCACTTAGGTGGAAGACAGTATGGAATGGGGTACCACAGAAAAAAGTTTCTTATTTTCACCAATTTTATTCAAGGTCCTTTGACCTTCAAGGACCAGTGATTAAATACACAGTGTAGGTATAATAAGTTGTCCATTTAGTGTGATTTCAGAGATTCTGACAAGAAGCGTCCCTACTCAATTACATCCTGTATGGGTATTATTCCCTTGAGAGAAGTAGCATAAACTAGCAAAACATCTGCATTAATGAGTTTTTAAAGAGATTTTCAAACCAGTCTCTTAAGTAGGCTGTGAGGATACAGGAGTGAAAACATCCACTAGGAAGCTGAGATTGCAATGGAGGAAATGGGGAAGATCAGGACTAGAGTATGAAAGAAAGAGAGGGAGAGACAAAAGAAATGATATTTTGTCTAGGACTGGTCCTGATACACATGAATACACACTCATAATAGAAATTCTGTTAATATTTATGTGCAAAATATATTTACATACATAGACAAAAGCCTGGTGGGATATTCACTCTGAAAATTATATAAATATATTCACATTTATCTATTACATACACACACATATGGTGTCCCTAAAGTAGTAATTCAGTTTAAGTTTTTTAAAAACATTTGTTTTAAATATATTACTCCTCTCCTCTGTATAGTTATATGTGTGTATATCCATGTGTATATATGCATGTATATTTGTATGTGTATGTAACATAGTGACTTCAGTATTTCACCAAAATGGTTCAAGTCCATCCACAATCCTTTTTGATACTCCTCTGTTGGAATCAGCCCTGTCACTGGAGGTATTCAATAAAGGCTGAAAGTCATTTGATGACATTATAGAGAGGATTCATACCACATGCAAGCAATTAAAGTAAATGGCCTATTAGGATTTTTTTCCCCAATTCTAAAATCCTGTGATTCTAGGAAATTCACCTGCTACATGTTTAGCTTTTTCCTCACCTACAAAATATGAAAGTTGTTGGCCTATTTGACCTCTAAAGTTCCTTCCAGATCTAAAAGTCTATGATTGTGCCTATAAGTTATTTTTACTTTATATTGATCTGTTCTACCATGTCATGTCATCTGCACATGTGCTGTGAAGAGTGAACTCAAGTCAACTAAGGGTTGAGTTGTACCAGCAATGTGACAGAATTAGTAAAGCAAATGACTTCTGAACAGCTGGGTATAACCACTGGTGGGGTAGAATGACCTCGGAATCTTTATTCAGGATATGTCCTACACTTGGAATGCCGGGTCAAGTTCTGTTAATGTCATCCAGTCTCTGTAAAGGACAAGACTCACTTAAAAGGCCCAGTGAGAAGGGTAGCAAAAAATAATCAGGCATTTGAAATGGAAAGAACCCATATGAGGAGAGAGTAGAATGACCAGGGCTGTTCAGACTGAAACAGAGAAGAGCAAGAGGAAACAGAAGACAGAAATACCAGACAATGAATGTCATAACACAGGCCAATGGGGAGATCTTGTTTACAGGAGTCAGACACAGAGCACTTGATACAAAAATAAATAAATAAGAGACAACACATTGCAGGATGCAAGAGGTGTTGTGTTTATAAATAACACAGCATTAACCTGTCGGACTCAACCCTGTGGGAGACTGTGAAGACATTTTGAAAGGAGGTTTGGCCCGGCTAAGAAAAACCTGTCTAGCTAGGAGGCACACAGTTCTCTTGCTAATTGCTGGGAATATCAATCAGTCATCAGCTGGACAGAGAAGTAAGTTACCTTCTTTAAGCTAAAGCCTTAAGTTCTAAGATCATGAGCTTAAATTCTGCCCAAGAAGGTTGTGTATTGAAATATATTTACAACATCAAAAAGTCCCTCTTTGCTATAGAGCTATTTATTCTGCAGTTAGGAAGGTGAGGGAAATCTTTCAGAAATGCTTGCTTGGCCTAGAATTTAAATTTATAATACTGCCTGAGGTCAAACTTCTACAATCCCTAGGAACTTTACTTCCTTTTCCACATACTATACAGATTATTCCTCAAGTAGGGGGCAGTCAATGTCACTGAAATTAATTTCTTAAAGCCCCCAGGACCCATGTCTAAGCCCTCCTCCTTCAAGAAGGCTTTTAAATCAATACAGAACTATTTAATATCTCTAAGTCATTCCAGTACTTCCAAGCACTGTTGTATAACACATGTGCACAAACACATTTTGATACTAAATGTCCTTGCCCATATAAATGTTAAATTTATTTGTCCATTTTTTTTTATTAGAATGAGTTCAATTCAATTCTTTAAAATTCAACAGAAAGGAAACATTTATTGAGCACACAGTAAATATGAAGCAAGCTGGTAGGCTGAAGGAGGTACAGAGGTGAACATAGTTCCAGGGGTGGGGAATCTGTGACCTTGAGGCCATATGTGACCCTCTAGGTCCTCAAGTACAGTCCTTTAACTGAATTCACATCCCCTTAATAAAAGGATTTGTTCCATAAAATTTGGACTCAGGTAAAAGGCTGCAGCTAAGTATACTATATACCCTCAGGGAACTTATCTAGAAGATGATATAAGAAAGGTTCACAAATATAATACAGTAGAGAGAGGGAAAAAGCATTGGTTTGGGAGTTGAAAACCTGAGTTTGAGTCTTAGCCCTGATCCTAGTTTTGTGCTTCTGAGAACTTCAGTTTCTTCATCTGTGAAATGGAAATAATAATGCTTTCATCATTTACCTTACATAGTTGTTGCAATTAATCTACATGGCAATATACAGATATGAGTTATTATTACTAAGCATAGATTAACTATGTCTAGGAGGAATCAGAAAAGTATTTGTAGAGAAAGGGGCATTTGAACTTGAAAAATGGGTATTTTTTCTTTTCTTTTCTGTCGAAGAATAGTTACTTATTTCCTCCACTATATATCCAAATGGCTCAAACTCACACACAAAAAAACCTCATAAGTATATACGTTGACAAAGAGTCAGTAACTTCTAACTCCTGACACACTTTCTCGAGACAGAGATAGTTAAAACATTAAAACATGGAGCAGCAGTGAGACTACTGAATGGTTATCTTACCTTTAATCAACAAGCATTTATTAAGTACTACCCACATGCTAGTCACTGTGCTAGGTTACAAATGCTGAAGTTACAAGTATAAAGAAAGAAAGAATTTCTCTGTGGAAGGAGCTTTATATCCGTTCTGAACTCTCTAAATATCTCCTTCCAGGTCCGTGTCTTCGACCAAGTCAGGTCAGGAACTGGGCCAGTGGAAAGGTATTATTTCAACAGGTAGAGAGGGGGTGAGGCCAGTTAGGAGGTACAGTGGATAAAGCACCAGGCCCAGAGTCAGGAAGACTCGAGTTCAAATTTGACCTCAGATACTTACTAGCTATGTGACCCTGAGCACTCAATCCTTCTTCATCTATAAATCGAGCTAGAGAATGAAATGGAAATACACTCCAGTATCTTTGCCAATAAACCCCAAGTGAGGTCATAAAGTGTTGGACATGACTGAAATGACAGAACAACAACAGAGGGGAAGAGAGAACATCATGATGACAGCATGAAGGCAGGAATCACAGGCCATGTTTGGAGAATATGGAATAGTCTAGGCTGGGTGGAGAAGAGAGTACATGAATGAAAGTAAGACTATAAATGCCAAAAAAGACTCCAAAGGAGTCACAAAGAGTTGGACATGACTGAAAAACAATAACAAGTCCCCGTAATTTCCAGTTATTTATTATTATAAACATACAAGGTATCCCAAAAGTCTTCATGTGATTTTTAAGCTTTTATACCTTAAAAGTACATTAGACCTGTAGTGGTAGAGAGACGCCTAAGGGCACTAAAAGGTTAAATGAATGCCCAATAAAACCAATAAAATAGGCAAACTCTTGGTTAATTTGATCTAAAAAAAGAAAGAAGAAAACCAAATTACCAATATCAAAAATGAAAAGGGTGAATGCACCACAAAGGAAGATGAAATTAAAGCAATTATTAGCAGTTATTTTGCCCAATTATATGCTAGTAAAACTGACAATCTAAGTAAAATAGATGAATATTTATAAAAATGTAAATTGTTTAGATTAAGAAAAGAGGAAATAGAAAAATAACCCTATCTTAGAAAAAGAAATTGAATAAGCCATAAATGAGCTCCCTAAGAAAAGATCTTTAGGGCCAGACGGATTCACAAGTCAATTCTATTAAACATTTTAAGGAACAATTAATTCCAACTCTACATAAATTATTTGAAAAAAGATGTAAAGAAGGAGTCCTACCACTCTTTCTATGACACAAATGTGATTTTGATACCTAACCAGGAAGAATAGAAACAGAGAAGGAAAACTATTAACTAAATAAAATGCTAACAAGGAGATTACAACAATACATCACAAAGATCACATACTATGATCAGGTGGGATTTATGTCAGGAAAGCAGGGCTGGTTCAACGTCAGGGTTCTCTCTCAGAGTGCTCTAACTTACCAGCAGAGGCAACCGATTACACACCCAAACTCAATGACGCTAGCGTACCTTTCGGGACAGAAAGTCACTGCTCTGAGGTCCAAACAGAAAAGTTTATTAAGATCTCTCCATGGGGAAGCCTTAAAGCCATATACTAAGGCATGCTTCAAAGATACTTCCCAGCCCTAGGTCTTAAATAGACCCCAGATCTACATACCACATGTGATAGAGCCCAGCTGAACAGGATTGTGAGAGGGGGAGTGCAATTACAAGGGTATGAAGGCCCCAAGGTGTGGAGACGCCAATCAGGAACAGCAGGTAACCCCACGCAAGAGAGTCCTGAGCAACGCAGTATCCCCTGGCCGGGGACAGTGCAATATGCTCTGACCTCCACGTGACCTAACTAATTCCTGGCCTTCAAACACTTCCCTGTGGCATGACACAACCGCTTGCAACGTGAACCTCACAGTTCAATAGTAGGAAAACTGTCAGTATAATTGACTATATCAATAAGAAAAACAACACCAATTGTATAATTATATTAATGATGCAGAAAAAGCCTTTGGCAAAATATAACATGCATTCCCATTAAAAACACTAGAAAGTATAGGAATCAATGGAGCCTTTCTTAAAATGATAAGAAGTATTCGTCTAAAACCAAGGGCAAGCATTATCTGTAATGGGGATAAACTTGAAGCCTTCTCAATAAGATCGGGGTGAAGTAAGGATGTCTGTTATCACAACTATTATTCACTATTCTACTAGAAATGCTAGCTATGGCAATAAGACCAGAAATATTGAATAAGCAATGAGGAAACAAAACTCTCTCTCTTTGCAGATGACATGGTTATATATTTAGAGAACCCTAGAGAATCAACTACAAAACTGGGAAAACTGGAAAGCAGTTTGACAGAAACTAGGCGTAGCCTAACATCTCACAAAACATACCAAGATAAGTTGAAAATGGATAAATGATTTAGACATAAAACATGATTACAAGTAAATTAGGGAACATAGAAAAATGTACTGTCAGATCTATAAAGGAGAAGTTTATGACCAAACAAGAGATAGAGACATGATACTATAAAGTTTTTGCATAAACCAAAATTAGAAGGAAAACAGAAAACTAGGGGAAAAATTTTAAACAGGTTTCTCTGAAAAAGGCCTCATTTCTCAAATACAGACTGAGGCAAATTTATAAAAATAAGAGCCTTTCCCCAGTTGACAAATAGTCAAAGTATATGAACATGCAGTTTTCAGAAGAAATCAAAGCTATCAATAGTCACATGAACAAATTATTTAAATCACTACTGATTAGAGAGAAAGGCAAATTAAAACAACTCTGAGATACCAACCTCACACCTATCAAATTGTTTAACATGACAGAAAAGGAAAATGACAAATTCTATAAAGAATGTGGAAAATTGGCACACTGATGCACTGTTTCCGTAATTGTGAACTAGTCCAATCATTCTTGGGAATTGAGGGGATGTCAATCAATTGGAGAATGGCTGAACAAGTTGTGGCATATGATTGTCATTGACTACTACTGTGCTATTAGAAATGATAAGCAGAATGGTTTTCAGAAAAAACTTGGAAGACTTATTCGAACTGATGCAAAATTAAGTGAGCAGAACCAGGAGGTCACTGCATATGGCAACAGCAATATTGTAAGGATGATCAGTTAGCTACTGTAATCGAGACAATGATTCAAGAAAATTTTGATCGAACCATGATGAAAAATGCTATTTATTTCCAGAGAGAGAAATGTTGAACTCTGAATGCAGATTAAAGCATACCTTTTTTTTTTTACTTCATTTTTCTTCTTTTTGTCTGTTTTCCTTTGCAACATGGCTAAAAAATAAATATGCTTTAGATGACTACATATATGTAACCAATATCAAATTACTTATCTTCTGAAGGAGTGGGGAGGAGTAGGAGGCAGAGAAACTATTTATAATTCAAAATTTTAAAAAATGATTATTAACATATTTACATGTAATTGGGAAATATTTAACAAGATTTTACACACACATATGTATATATATACATATATATTTATATTTGTTTAAAAAGAAAGAACCTTTTCCCAGTTTTCCAAATGAATCAAAGAAAGTTAACATGGATAATCCTTATCTGATAGTCTATACCTAGTAGGATGCTACTTTAAGACAGATTAGGGTTAGTGATCTTAAAATATATTTACCATTTATTCTTAGGCTAGCAAAATAATTTCACACAACTAATTTTTAAAAGTTTCTTGATTAAAATATAACAAAGCAAAACCAAAAAAAGCAAAAATCACCCAAACTCACTCCTAGATCTACTGAATGTGATTACCCAAAACAAGACAGCCTTATTGTTACTTACACAATGTGGACAAAAACTACCAAAGCCTTTTTATCTGATGTCATAATAGATTCTCCTAAACTTAAATTACTATGGATGCCACGACTGTAAATTATCTTTGATGAGCTATGACTCACTTATTACAATACATCATTCTAATTGTTGTTTTGGAGTTAACAGCTTTTGCTGTTGACAGCCTAACTACAGCACTTATGGAAGTTAATGAATCCATAAGCCTGCAAATATATTATTGTTTTTCTGTTTTGTCCTTTCAAGTAAATTAAATGTACCCATATTCCTATCTATTGTGCATCTTCAGGCTTAAAAAGAGCAGATGTGCAGCAAATCACTGTTGCTTTGTAGTCAATGTTAAGATCTCATCTCCCAAGCTGGGTTAGAAGACCGTGTGCTTCAGGGTACAGCAACGGGCCACATATTCCTATTGCCTTACTCACTACTGAGGGTCCTATAAACATCCACTTCTAGTTGAAAAATAGATTTGGATGCCCTGTAGGTAGGATAATTAGCTCAAGGAGAGGAAAAGCCATTCAAAGAAGGGATAGGATTTTCTTTTTTTCTTTCTTTTTATTTAGAATCTCCCCTAGCTTTTGTAATTTGTATAAAGCTGTAACTAAGGTGAGGTGATCAGGGTTGTGCCCAGGGAAATGACAGCAGCTAATATAGGAGGGCATATGCTGCATGCACACACACACACATAAAGGGCCCTGTGGTGTTGATTACCTTGCCTGGACCAAGTAGCCAGGAAAGCTCCACTGTCATAGTTTCCCTTCTCCCTATTGTTTTACCCTCATCACATCACTTCCCCCACCTCTTGTCAGTACTTTGTACCTGACTAAGAATGACTCATTTCCCCTCCCCAGTCCTTGCTCAACTGAATTTGGGTCTAGTTGCTGGAATTCCTAGTTACATCTCTCTCTCTCTCCGTCTCTCTGTCTCTCTGTCTCTCTCTCTCTCTCTCTTTCTCTCTCTCTGTCTCTGTCTTTCTTCCCTCTCCCTCTTCCTTCCTCCCATCTCCTCTTCTCCCTCTACATATTTGTTTATATGTATGTATAGATATAGATGTAGATATTATTTTTCTTCCTCGCCTTTATCTAATAGAACACCTTCCTTCAAAGCACAGCTCATGTTAGTTGCTAATCGAGACTGAACACTCCATTTATTGTCTCTTCCTCTTGAAATTAGTCTGTATTACTTTGTGTATTTTACCTGTCCTTACATCATATTCTGTTGGTATAACATAAGATCCTTGAAGGAAGAGTCTTTGATCTGGGGTCCTTAGATACTCAGAACTCTAACATAGTGCTTTATACATAGCAGAAGATTAGTGAATGTTTGTTGAATTGAATGAATGGAAAGAACACTTGACTAATAAAAGACATGAGTTCCAGTCATATCATTTACTAAATCATGTGATCACAGGTAAAGTACTTATCTTTTTGGAGTTCAGTTGCTTCTTCCGGCATAATTCCTAATTTGCCCAAAGGAAGAGAACCATATGATTCCATGGGGGATATATTCTAGCTCTATGATTTATGTATTCTGGAAGGGTAGTTGTGGGATAGTGGTAAAAGCACCTCCTCCCTTGGAGTCCAAAGTCTAAAGTTCAAATGTCAACTCTTTTATTTACTACCTGTGTGACCTCAGACAAATCCCCTCAACTCTCTGGGCCTCAGTTCCCTCATCCATATAGATTTAAGTCCTTTCCCTTTTTAATGGCATTTGAATGTTAGATTTGAGTACATTCAAATCCTGCCTCTGATATTTATTATCTAGGTAACCCTGGGAAAAATCACTTAGCTTCTCTTAATCTCAGTTTCCTCATCTATAAAATGGGGGTAAGAATAGCACCTACCTCATAGAGTTATTGTAAGGATTAAATGATATAACATATGTAAAACTCAGTTTAAATTCTAGCTATTATTAAATCCTTTGATCCTAAAGCTAGCTTTATCTCAACTGGATTTTGATTCTCTATAGCAAGTGTGAGCCATTAGCCCATTTTACATGTCTTCCTGGTTAGCCCCTTCCTTAAGGGATTTGCTAGTCCTGTCATAGATATATTGAAAACATTAACTTTTTCTTATAAATTATTAGAGTCCAGGGATCCCAGGGCATCTAAGTGGCACAGTGGAAAGAGTGCTGGACCTGAAGTCAGAAAGACTCATCTTCCTGAATTCAAATCTGAGCTCAGATAATTACTAGTTGTGTGACCCTGGGCAAGTCACTTAACCCTGTTTGTCTCAGTTCCCAATCTATAAAATGAGTTGGAGAAGGAAATGGCAAATGACTCCAAAATCTTTGCTAAGAAAACCCCAAATGAGGTCATGTAGAGTTGGACATGACTGAAATGCCTGAACAGCCACAACAAATTGGGGATCCTACCAATAAGCAAAAAGTTCTGTGTTATACCTAGTAAATTATCTTCCTGGTAACTTTCCAGTGGGCTTAGAGAGAAACCCTATTCCTTCCCAATTATAGACAGAGCTAAACATATCCATGACAGGGCATGTTTGTGAAACGGAGAAAAGAAACAATTGTACTTGAATAATAATGAATCTAAAATAGCATTATGGAGTGACTTCTAACAGAAATTTTCAGCAAACGAAACCTTCTGGTATTTCTCCACTAGTATCCAAATCTTTTCAAGTGACATTAATTAAACTGGTTTTTACTGGGCTATGCAATGCAAACGGTAGAAAGAAACGTACGATTCTAGGCAAGGAGGTGTCTTTGAAATTTTGAAGCTCACTTTCCAAAAAGAGGACTGCAACTTGAAAAAGACCTTCTGTTGTCTTGTCTGCAAGGGACTTCAAAGCAGTAATGATGTAAGGCACAATAGACACCCAGTCATACTAGGAGCTTTCTTTGAGTAAGTGCTGAACAGCTGCAGGATTTGAGAAGCTGCTGCTGAGAAGCTGTAAGATTTAACAGGCACAGGGTGTGATGGATGAAGTGAAAGGTTTCTACAGCATCAATACTACCTCTGTCTTCTATTATCCTTTGTCTTGGTCATCTGTTTCTTCAGTAAAGCAAGATACTGAACATTCATTTTGTGACCTTCAGGCATATTATTAAGCTTTTTGCCTCACAATTAGCATGAACTACAGCATAGCAAAGCCATAGCGAAATAGAAAGGACTTTGATTCCGGATTTGAAGGACCTGGGGTCAAACCCATGTCTCACATTACTTGTCATTTAATCTCCCTGGGCCTCCCTTCCTCATCTATAAAAGGAAGGTATTAATCTAGATGTCTTCTGAGGTCTTTTCCATCTCCAGATCTATGATGCTGAAAAAGATACATAATGAATGCATTAATATGGTTGTCCCTTTCAATGAGGTACACTGAGAACCCTGGGCAAGTCAGGGGATTAATGGTAGTAACCACCTGTGAGGGTTGTTCTGAGATAATGAGATTCAAACTCTTCCAAGCCTGTCTGTTCTTTCCTCCTACAAATTAACTTTTGGGGATCCACCCAGGATACTGGGGACTTTCTCTTATTTCTCTTGAAATCAAAGCATACCAGTGATGCACATCACTGGTTATCCTGTGTTTTTCCTGCAGGACTAGCCCATCTTTTTCATTTAGACATTTCTTCAATAACATCCTTCAGACCACTTCTCTTGAATATTTCCTTAACTCTAGGACATGGCAAATTTAAAAAACACAAGTGAACTCAGGAGGTTGTCTCTTTCATTTTCTAGGACAGGCTTCACCTAAACCACTCCAGATGGGTGAATGCCTGTCCTGTTCTTGAATCATCTCTTCAAAAGAAAAGCTAAATTTTCAACAAGTTTTTCCTTGTATATAACCTAATTTTCTCATGCTGAAATATCTTTAATGAGCAAAATGAATGCCCCCCATCCTGATATAATTATTTTTATTTTAATTTCTTAGTTAACATCAAACACAAGCATTTTCAAACACTGAACAAAAAATAAAAATGGTACATGAAACCACAAATTTCTATTACATAGATTGTATTTTAAAGGATTATAATAATTCAAAATATTACTTTTAACACTTTCAACAGTCCTGCTTGGTCCTGCATATCCCTACTTATAAACTCTAGTGGTTTCCTATCACCACTAATATCAAATACAACATCCTCTGTTTGGTGTTCAAAGCCCTTCATAACCTGGCCACCTCCTACCTTTGCATTTTTCTTACATCTTATTCCCCTCCATATACTCTCTGACCCAATGACAATGGCTTTCTTGCTATTCCTAACACAAGATACTTGAGCTCCCAATTTGGGGCATTTTCACTGACTGTCCCCCATGCCTGGAATTCTCTCTCTCCTCATCGACACTTCTTGGCTTCCTTTACTTTCTGCAGGTGTTGGCTATAATCTCACTTTCTACTAGAAACTTTTACCAATCTCCCTGAATGCCAATGCCTTCCCTTTGTTGATTATCTCTAATTTATCCTCTAGAGATCTTGTTTGTACATACTTGTTTGCATGTTGTCTCTCCTATAGACTGTGAACTCCTTGAGATCAAGGACTGCTTTCCCCTCCTTTCTTTGTATCCCCATCACTTAACTTAGCACAATATCTGACACATAGTAGGCACTTAATAAATGTTTATTGGCTAATTGTGTTTCCTTCTAGACCTGCTTCTGTTCTCTTCAGTACATTTTTTAAAATGCCATAATGACTTCTTTATTTCTTTTCCTTCCTTTCATCCTTCCTCCCTTCCTTCCTTCCTTCCTTTCTTCCTTCCTTCCTTCCTCCCTTCCTTCTTCTTCTCCTCCTCTTTACCTCCTCCCCTTCATCCTTCTTCCTCAAGCTCTTGCTCCACTTCTTTCTTTTCTTTTTCTTCCACCTACCCCTTCTCCTCCTCTTTCTCCTCTCCTCCTCCTTCTTTGGCATGCTTATTGCAATTTTTCCTTTCTCTCCTAAATCTTCCCACCATTTAAAAAAAAACTCTCCTTTGAAACACATGAGAAAAATCTAGCAAAACAGATCCACACATTGACCATATTTGATAACACACATCTCAATCTACACTCCACATCTCTTTTAGGTTCCATTCTGATATTATAATTGTAAAACACAGCTTTAGTAAGCAAGTCATGTTATAAAAGTAGACAGAAATATAGAAATTGGCTCTATTTGAAATGATAATTTGGAACATGCTATAAGATGGTTTAGAGAAAGATTGTTCTGGTTAACATTTTTCACAATGCATTCATTGTTATTCAAAATATATTCATCTGTGTCAATGGACCTCAAGAATAAAATATGAAAATGTAATCTGAAATTAATACTCATTAGCCAAATAGGTCCTGTTTGATGCAAAATTTTTATCAATGGCTTGGATAAAGGCACAGATGGCGTACTTATCAAATTTGTGAATAGCATGAAGCTGAGAGGGCAGCTGTTAAATAACAAGATGGCGATCCAAAAAGATCTAGAAAAGATGGAATGAGATCTGGAGGGTTGAAACTAGCAAGATGAAACTGAAGAGGGATTAATGTACTCCTGTTTCCTACACTAGACACTTGTGGAAAGGGTATTAAATCTATCACCCCACTGGGGCATTTAGTACATTCAAAAAGACACTAAGAATATAGCTTCCAAAGCCAGTCCAGGGAGTAACTTTAGATTCTGAGAGAATATTATTTGTGAGGTCAGTAATTTTCCCTCCTCTGAATACATTGATTGAAGTTTAGGCACTTATTCTAGTTTTATTATAGCTATTGGTGGATGTATTTCATGTCCCCTGCCAGACTGTAAGTACTTTGAGGACAGGAACTATGTTATTTTTCTTTGTGTCTCCCTCAGCACATGGACTAATAAATAGTACTGACAATGATGATGTTATCTGATTATATAAATACATACACACACATACACACATACACACATATACACATACATATATATGTATTATATATATATATGTATAAAGAGAGCAAGAGAGAAAGAGAGAGAGCCCTTAAATATCTGCAAAGAGATATATTTATGTGATCTAATTATCTCACAATAATCCTGTGAGCTGGCGGCTTTCATTTATTGCCTAATTTGCCTATGGTCACACAGCTAGTAACTGCCTGAGCTGGGATTTGAACCCAGGTCTTTCAGATACCAAGTCTGGAGCTATATACATTATATTACACTGCTCTCAAGTATTTTGTTAAATGAATGAGAGAAAAAAGTAGATGACACAAATTGTTTCTCTCCTCCTCGTCTTCAATTCCTTAACCTTTTGACATTTTGTATCTTGCTAATCTTGACAGAGGGGCACTTAATGGCTTTCAATACCTGACCGTTAGACTGTGAGTGCCATGAGAACAAGGATTGTTTTTATACCTTTCTTTGTTTCTCCAGGACTTAGTGTAGTGCCTTGCCACACAGTAGGTGCTCAGTAAGTTCTTGTTAACTTCTGAATTGCCTGTCTCCAGCCTAATTTTTCAGCATATGTTATTTTGCTTCATACTCTATAGTCCAGGCAAACTGACAGGTTTGTTGTCCTTCACATTCTTGTTGGGGCAAATGTGGTCATTATAACCACAGGTGTCAGTCCTAAAAAGCATTTTGTCATTAAGGTAGCTCCCCTTGGAGGAGTCACAATGCATTACTACTCAACCTCACACACTAGAAAATACAATCTGTAGGGTTTGATGGAGGAAAGAATAGATGATTTAGTGTTTTATATACTTTAATCATAACCCTGTGATATAAATATGGATCTCTTCAAGAGCTCTGAGCAGTCAGAGAACCCTGGCTACCTAGACACCAAAAGGATGCTAAAAGGAGGGAGGATGAGCATCAGAAGATAAACTTGGCCTTCCTTAATAATTAGACTCAGGCCTGGTACCAGCCATTGCTACAAAATTCAGTCCCTTCTCTGTGCTTAGTTGGGTGTGCAAAGGACAGAAGTACCCTGATGCTATCCTTATAGGCCTGCTGAATGTGCTTGGTGTGGCCAGACTCACCCTCCAAGGAGAAATCCCACTGGTCATTCTCCTGAGGGGGACGAAAGGAAAAGCCTATGAGAATTCTCTCCCAGGTGGGCCCACTCACATTCTCTAAGTCTGAAGCCTATGACTGTGTTCTTTGATACTTAGAATCAGTGAGGAAGAAACACTTCTAGATAAAGGCCCTGACACTTCGGTGGTGCCTGAGACACTTCACGGCTTTTCTACTTGATATGACATAACATCAGATGTAGACTCTTTGGATGGAAAATTACTAACACCCTCCCATCTCCGTTTTAACGGGAACATTTTCAAAGGGTTTGTTGGTGTGGTAGGTCCTAGGAACATTTCAACCTCCTGCATTAAATAAAGAACAGAAAGAAAGCACAGCCATTAAAAGACTAAGCCCTGTTGTGCCCTCTGAGGAGCCTGGGATTGACGGAGCCCACTCCTTCCAACCTCCCCTTCAATCCATTAAAGCTTATCTAAAGGATCCCAGGCAGACTATAGCAGGAGGTTGACTCTGCTTTGAAACACCAATATAATACTTATGTTTGAGTAAGATGTGTGGCAACTGTTGCCTGGAACTTTGGCTGTAAAATGATTGCACTTGAAATAGTAAATCACAGAAAAAAGTAAGATGATAAAATGTGAGCAGTGCTAGTGAGCAACTTAGAGACTATCAAGTCCTCTCAGCCCCATCTCTCCCTCCCCAACCTCACCCCCCAGAGAATCTAAGTCATTTGTCCAAGGCCACACAGCCATAGTTGTTGGCACAGCCAAGACTAAAACTCAGATCTCTTGACTCCCCTTCAACGCTCTTTCCATGACATCACAGTCTCAATAAGGAAAAACTAAGAAGGATGGACGGGGGTCACATCAACGTAATAGGGTGCATCAGGGAAGGGTCTACACTTATTCTTATTTTCAACAATTTTCAGTGGTGTTCCGTGATATAGAAAATTGACAATAGAAAAGGCTACAGTCAGTTTTCAAGTATGTATAATAATGGTCACATTGAGACATTGTGGTGTAGTGCTGGACTTGGAATCGGGAAAACCAGCCCAGACTTATCAGTTCTGTGATCCTGGACAAGTCACTTAACTTTTCTTAAACTCAGTTTTCTCATTTGTAAAATGAAGGGGTCAGATGGCCTCTAAAATCCCTTCCAGCTCAAAATCTTTTTTCTTTAAGGCTCAGTTTCCTCATGTGAAAAATGGGTATAATAATAGCACTATAATATTAATACCTAGCCCTCAGGTTTATTATAAGGGTTGATTGAGATAATGCATAAAATTACTTTGTAAATCTTAAAATGCTAAATTTAAAGTGTTAATTATTATTATTAGTACAATGCACAGGTGAAATCTGGGTAATAGAATTTTAACTTAAGTTAATGGACTGAATCCCTTCAAAGCCTCTGTAAAACTTCCTGTGGGAAAATTCCATTTTGTTTTAGAAGAACTCAAGCATTTAGTATTCCCCTTACCTATTTATTTCAATTTTGTATCATATTTGCAGATAGAGATAGAGGTAAAAAGAAGCAGAGAGGAAGAGAGAGAAATAAGTGGCTGGATGGGTAGATAGATGGACAGACAGAAAGATAGATAAATGAATGGATAGACAGATAGATAGAGTATGCTAAGAGGGAGATGCAAATACAAGCAAACAAGAGAGCTGTACGTTTCAAAGTTTACGTTTTCATGAAGGAAGACAATTCATAAAAAGGAATTGTAAAGGTTAGAGGAAGGAGAAGATATCTGTGCTGGGATGAGGCTGTTGTCAAAAAAGGTGACGTCCAGAGAGACAGTTGAGCTCCGAGTGAAAATCTTTATGAATGCCTCCATGAAATAGGGATAGGGGCTAAAATCCATCTGATTAGGAGATCAGGCCTGTTGAAAGAGGCTTTCCAGGATGGGAGGATTTCTGGTGGGGAGGTGATATCCAGAAATTGAGTTGAGCTGAGAGTGTTTATGATTGGCCTTGTTACTAAAGCATAAAGCCAGAGAGGGCAGGAATGCAACGTTGCCCCTCTTTTTTATACCCACCAGCTAGCGGCTTGTAAGTGTTTCTTGAATTCTACTTTTTTCTCAATAATGAACTTCTGTGTAAAAGAGGTTGCCAAGATCCTGCTATCAGCTGAACGAACTGTTATTAGTTCAATAAACTGAATCCTTCCAGGGCAAATACTTGGTTAGTTAGCAGATGGGACTCCTCCGAAGTGTAGGCTGCATACCAGCTGCTGACTATACAGTCACCGCTCAGCTTGGTGTCTCATTCACTTCCATATTCCAAATACCTCCTATGAACCTGGGGGGGGAAATGTTAGGAGAATCAGGGCCATTGTTGCTCAGTATTTTTTGTTTGTTTTTGTCCCACTTTTCATGAACCCATTTGGGGTTTTCATGGCAAAGATACTGGAGTGGTTTGCCATTTCCTTCTCTAGTTCATTTTACAGATGAGGACACTGAGGCAAACAAGGACTGAACCAGAGTCACTCAGCTAGTAAGTATCTGATGCTGGATTTGAAGTCAGGAAGATGAGTTTTCCTGACTCCAGGCCCAGGACTCTATCCATTGTGCCTCCTAACATACTGAATACTGTCTCCCATGCAGCTTCTGTTATAACTTCAGTATACTGACTCATTCCTTGTCTTTCATTTGTCTTGATAGAAGAGCAAAGGGCTGATCTGTCTCCTATCTTTTCAGTTATCAATTCTGACTAATAATACATGACAAGGTAAATTGAGCAATGAGGAAGGTTTAAAGAACAGTGAGCTTCTAAGGCAATTACAGTGAAGTGACTGCTTACAATTAACATCACCTATAAAGGAAGGAGAAGTGTGGCGTTCCTACCTTTGCAATGCATTTGTGGTTTATGTTATTATATCCATGATTTCAAATTTCAGCTTTGAAATAACCAGATCTAGTAGGTCTAACAATCATTCAGCTATTAATCTGTGGTATAAGCCTTGCTCCCTGAAATCTTCAAACCAGAAATAATCACCATCATCAGACATTCATATATTGTTTTTAGGTTTTCAAAACATTATAAAGATAGCTTCTAAAATTTTTGATCCTTGCAACAACTATTTGGGGAATTATCCCCCTTTTGCAAGTGGGCAAACTAAGACTGTGAATTGTCCCTGGTCATACAACTACTAAGTGTCAAAGGCAGGACTGGAACCTAAGGCTCTCTCCTAACTACAGGTCCAACCACTATACACCATTGCTTTCAAGGAAGTGGTTAGTAGTACTTAATTTGTTTTCATAGCCTTGCTTTGAAAATACTGTTGTTGATATTTAAGAATAATAGGAAAGTCACAGTGTTCCCTGTAAGGAAATTACAACTACTTTCTTCATGTTTGATTCATTATTATGTCTAAATCCATCAGTAAACATTATCTCTCCCATCTGACACTGGCCATTTCAAGGAAATATTTTTATCTGTCATTCAACTAGTGTTTAGCAACTGTTATATTAAAACCTTGCTCCAGTTGTGAGTGCTTCTGCCCAAATTACTTTTTAATTGACATATATTTTTTGTATTTACATATCTGTATCCACATTGGATACACGGACATGTTGTATGCCAAAAATTATACATCCCCCTCACCCCAGCAGAACTTTTAGCTTGTTAAAGGGTAGGGAATATTTGGCTTTTGTCTTTGCACTTAGAATAGTATCTTCTATTATATACTGTAGGTGTTTAAAATGCTTATTGAATTGTTAAATTGGAGACACAAAGACACGTGCAAAATTGAGAGACAATATCTCCTAGCTTCCCCTTATTTCAAAGGCTTCTAGGTCATGCAGGGGGTGGAACATTGGGCCTGGAGTCAGGAAGACCTGAGTTCAAATCAGATTTCAGACATTAAGTACTGTGACACTAGGTAAGTCACTTAGCCTTGGGTCTGCCTCAACTGTAAAATAGTAGCTTCCTCCCAGGGTTTTAGTGAGGATAAAATTGAAAGTGAAGTAATATTTGTAAAGGGCTTAGCACAGGGCCTGGTATATCATAGATGATTAATAAATTATTGTTTCTTTTCTCGGAGGAGAAAAAAGCCAAACAATCCTTCAGAAATTTTCTGTAGGACCCAGGTCTTTATACAGCATTTAGGGACTCTTGGATTTTCCTGCCTTTGAACACTCCATTGCAAAGGAGGTGGGTGGTAGGTGGGGAGGGAGTAGCGGGGAATCTGCTTTAAACTAGAGAGATTTTTTTTGCTAATAACAGCCCTTATAAAAGCTACCTTTACTTGGTCTTACAGCTTCTTTTACGTAAAATTCATAAACAGGATTGCTCACTGGCCCAGGATGTGAGCAAAGCCAAGGAAATGGGATTAATGTCTTTGTTTTGTAAATAGCAAAAGGGAAAAAAAATGTTTTTCTACTTACTCAGGGTTAGCACCTTCTAATTCTCTAAAGCATCTACAATTTTCTAATTTACATTTGGATTACTGGTGTACTCCTCTTATCTCTACAAGATTGTGACCCCTGGAGGTGAGGGAGAAGGAGGACTTATCACTTGTCCCCTGGATAGCTTCCTTGGTAAACTTCCTACTATGCTGGTCAAACTTAGTCTTTCCTCTAGTCAAAAGCTTGCCAGTGCCTTCTTGTTGTCTACTGAATAAAACGCAAACTCCTGATCTTGGCATTCACAGTCTCCAATCTGACTACAATCAAACATTCTAGCTTTATCTCATATTGCTGTCTTTTCCCCAAAAACTTGACTAATTTTCATTCTCTGTTCTTGTTCCACCCTTTGGGGTTTCTCCATTTTTGCTTATACCAGGAATATCCCATCTCTGTAGAACTTAAGCTTCATGCAGGCAAAGACTGTCTCACTTTTGTATGTGTATAGCTAGCACACAGTGCTACAGGAGAGGTGTTGAATAAATGCTTGTTGGTTGATTGATTGTAGAAGTCATTCCCTTCCTTCCAAGACCAATTCAGGAGCCAACTTCTCTATGAAGCCCTACTTCTTCCTACTCACTCATTCCAATTACAGGTAGAAGTGATCTTTCCCTTTTTAAATTTCTCACAGTACTCTGCTTAGAGCTCTCCTTTGCACTTAATTCACTATAGGACTGTCTCCCTCCTTCCCTTAGATTGTAAACTCCTTCAGAGGAGGGAGGGAGTGTGTCAACATCTATCTTTATTCCTAGAGAGTATCATAGTCCCTCACACATACTAGGTAGGGGCTTGATAAATGTTTAGGATCAAGTACAAATGTTCCATCTGGCATTCAAAGACCTTCCTAACCTAGCTCCCTCCTATCTCTCCAGTCTTCTTACACCTTACTCTCCAACAGGTACTCTTCAGTCTTTTGGCACTAGCCTCCTGGCTCCTAGCCTCCTAGCCTCCTCCTCTCAGCTCCTGTCATTCTCTCTAGTTGTCCCCCATGCCCAGAATCCTCTCCTTTCTTGATTCCAACTACCGATCTCTCTGGCTTCCTTTAAGTCCTACCTTCTACATCAAGCCTTCCCCAGCCCCTCTTAATTCCAGTATCTTCCCTCTGCTATTTATCTCCTATTTATCCTCTATATAGCTTGCTTTGTATATATTTGTTTGCATGGTGTCTCCCCCATTAGATTGTAAACCCCTGGAGGGCAAGGACAATCTTTTGCCTCTTTTTGAATCCCCAGTGCTTACCACAGCATCTGGCACATAATAGGCACTTAATAAACATTGATTGATTGACTAATGATTGGGAGTGAATTACCTTTATCTGCAATACTGTAATGGCAAGCAAAGGCAACTTCCAAGGTTCGGATTACCAGCATAGCAAACTCCATTTATTCAGCAAACATTCACAGAACAGAGAAAGTCAAAATACAGTGTAACTTGTTCCTTTAGCAAGTAAGTTCTCAATTCAATCCAGGTACTACTCCACCCCTAGATAGTACATTCACTTAGTCAGTCAAAATCTCTTCTCAAACGGAGATTAGTCTCCAATCTTAAACAAAGTACATTCATTTGGTCAATCACAGAGCACACACACACACACAAAAAAAACAACTCAAAGGCTTCCCACCCCTGAATCTCAAAAGGGGCAGGAGAACACAAAAGGCCATCCACCTTAAGTTACAACAAGGTTAAGCTCAGCATTGAATACCCAAGGAAAGGCCCTTCTTTCATCTTCACTGGAGGCAAGCCCTCAGCAATCTCAGTTCCTGGGGAGATAAGGCTCAACAAAGCCACAGCCAGTGTCCTCATCAAGTCACTCTCCGCCTGTAGAACAGTCCCAGAACCCCTGAAAACATCAGCAAGGCCCTCTTCCAGGATTTCTGTGCAGATATCACAGGAAAATCCTCCTTCAGGGCTTCCAACAGCCA
>CM053582.1:395039730-395097452 GCA_028627135.1 Pseudochirops cupreus
AGACATACAAAATACCAGCATCACAGCCATGTCTCCTCAGTCCTTGGCAGTTCAGGTGGCAGTTCTCAAAAGTCCTGGGCAGCTCCAACGGGCTCTCAGCAGTCTTTCTCTCAGCAACTCAGGCTCCACAATACTAGATACTGCTCTCCCAAGGTCCTTCTGGCCTTCTCTAGGCTTGGGCCTCTCTCCCAATTCCCAGCTCCTCCCAGTTCAGCCCTCTCTCTTCACGTCAACAAGTCCATCCCACAAGTGGGATTCACAAGCTCTGGGTTTTAACACTCAACCCAAAAACCAAGCCAATACAGGGCGTCTCCAAAGTCCAGCACCAATACAAATACCTATCACACTTGGCCTTCAACATAGTATTTAATAATATAGGTGGTTCTTGAATTTGATTGGATGGAAAATTGCACACTTTCCAGTTGGAGCCATACAGGCTTGGCATATTGTAGCAGAATTTGAATTTAAGAACTTCTTCCCTTATCTCAGAGCTAGTGTTTAGAAACATACTACCTTTTGTAGGCAGGGTCTACACTGACGATTATACTGTTGCAGGGCCTGGCAAACATTTGCATCACAGCTGTTGGAAAAATAAAGTTTGCAATAATGAAATATCTTCCATCCAGGAAATCTTCCAACTAAAATTGAAGAGTAGAAATCAATTTAGAAAGGTTTTTAAAGTTTTCATAATAGCTCCCAAGAAATGTGAGATTTGTTTATAATGAAGGAATTTTGGAGTGGTTTTACATTAAAGGAAATGTTTTATATTAGAAGCAAATAGTTTTGTTCCTAAGATAGCATAAAAAAAATTGATGAAAAAAATGTCTTATTGAACAACAACAGTGCAGAAAGAGCTATATATAGTAAACTTAATTTTCCTATATTAAATCCCAAGTTATAACGTGGTTAGTCATTGCAAATATTGTCTAGGAAAAAGTTACCTAAAAGAGGGGAAAGAATCCATATGTGTATGAAAATATGCATAGCAGTATTTATTGAGCAAAAACTGGACACAACATAATCACCCATCAAACAGATAATGGCTGAACAAAAATGTAGTTATATGAATGTAATGGAATATCGTTGCGCCATAAAAATGGCAATTATGAGGGATTCATATGGAGGAAGACTTAAATGGATTTATGCAAAGTGAAATGAGTGGAAGCAGTAGAACAATTTACATAATAACCACCATAGCATATAGGAAGTCACCTAGGAAAGACTTTAGAACTCCAATGATGATTTAGAACTCAATGACAAGTCAGGACTTCAAAAGACCAATGATGAAGCAGGTCCCCTACATCGTGGCAGAGAAACGATGGACTAAAAAGTACAGAATGAGAGGTACATTTTCAAATGTTGCCAATATGCTGATGTTGTTTTGCTTGATCATATGTATGTTTTTTGTAACCCACTTTGGTGAGGAAGTAGGATAGCGGTAGTGAGAAAGAATAGAGATACAAAAAAGAGGGGTGAGGGGAGAAAGTGCATGAATAAAATACACAAAAGCAAAAAAGTTCAGAAGAGACACAAAAAGAGCAATTTCATTACTACTCTATTAAATCCAATATACGCTTTAAAAAACAAAATGCATATAGCAGAAGCTCACAGTTTCTTTTTGTCTTTTTTGTTCCTTGTATGCTTGTATACTGTAATCTTTGGTGATTATTAAGTTTGTGAAAAATAAGAAAATTTAGAAAAAAGGTTACCTGTCACTACTTGTCTCCATTTCATACACACGTTTCAGCCATATCTGACTCTTTGTGATCCTATTTGGGATTTTCTTAGCAAAGATAATGAAGTGGTTTACCAGTTCCTTCTCCAGCTCATTTTACAGATATGGAAACTTGGGCAAACAGGGTTAAGTGACATGCCAAGGCTCACACGTCTAGTAAACGTCTGAAGCCAGATTTGAACCCAGGAAGAGGAGTCTTCCTGTCTCCAGGTCTAGCATTTTATCCACTGTGCCATCTAGCTGCCCTTATGTTTATTTAGAGAGAGTTAAAACTCAAACAACTTCAATGAGTGCTTTCAGTATTAATATTTCTTTCATTTGGCAGTGTTACAAGTAACATTTTAGTATTCTTCAGTAATACTGCTTTGAAAAAACCCCTAGAGATTCCAGGAAGAGAATACATGCTTTCTGTCTTTTAAATGTAAGCTTGCGACAGCATTTCAGGACTCTTTCTTTGGCAGAACATTTTCTCAAATTTAAAATGAGATTGTAAGTACCTGCTGTCTTCTTAACATTTCTGAGTTCCATGAATCATTGTTTTAAGAAAGAACGGCTGGAGATTATGTATTTTCACCATTTCTAGACACTGTGGTGGTAGATAAAGCATGGTGCTAGTTAGACAGTGTTCTGTGGTCTAGCTGTCCACACATACTCCAGAAAAGAAGAAACTGAGGCAAAAGACTTTTATCATCCTTTAGACAAAACACCTGCCTCTTACTTATGTCACTTAGTGCATTTGCAAAATGGAGATGGTACAAAAATGAATGGAGGCTGGCAAACCATTTTGAAAATACAAAATGGTTTTTACTAGAAATAATAATGCCAAGGAATAATGTGTTCTACTGCTAGGAACAAATCTTTTTTTTTTCTCCAAACTCAGTGGAAAATAACTATGTTGTGATCACAAAGCATTCTGAAAAAGGAAAGGGCAGTAGCAATTAGGAAAAAAGCTAAGAGAAAAGTATAAGGGGCACAATTAAGGGGGCCAGATAATAGTCCTATAATAAACACTGGCTTGGCAACAATAGGCTACACTATACCATACAACAAGGTAAATTAAAAACAGCAGAGTATTTGCCTACGAAAGAATTACAATTGATTAAGGAAGCAATGGAGATGTAAACACAAAGATAAATGTTTTACTAAAATATAAGACACCTGTGATACAGTCTAGACTTAGCCTTGGCCCCATAGTAAGACCTGGGTTCAAAACCTGGCTCAGCCGCATCCTAGTGTATAGCTTTAGGCCTATCACTCACTTCTCACCCTCAGTTTCCTCATCTTTAAAATGGTAATAATACCCATAGAATTTTTTTCTACATGATTGTTCTGAGGATCTAATGAGATACAATGTTTAAAACACTTTCTAAACTGTATTAAAGCTCACTATCACTAACAGATTAAGGATTTAAAAAAAAGTTTTATACAAGTTTTCTACTTGAAAAGGACATGCATATGTCCATATATGTATTTACATAAAACACATATCACATATGTGTGTATACAGGTGTATATTTGTATATATCATATGTGGAAGATATTGGCATGATGGGTAAAGGGTAGGGGGGATGAAATACAGGGCATAAAAAAAGGAAGAAAGAGCCACTACAGTAATTCTAGAAAGAGATTCTCTTTACCTGTACCACAAAGATACTGTAAAATACTATACTGCTAGAAAAGAGTGTTTCGTGCAGTTCAATGACTAGATTTTATTGCATATAGCTCCAGGTGGAATGAATTCACATTCATACCTCCTGCTGCCCCTCCCTCATTTCCATTATTAAGATTTAAAAAAGAAAGTTTTAATTAACTGAAGAAAGACGTAACATTAACAGGGTGAAAAAGTATCTCAATTCTATAGTAAATATTTTCTTTCAACCAGCAGTTAATAGCAATATAGAAATTGACCATGTGAGCTTGATTTTTACCCTGCTCACATGATGCTTTTGGTAGAATTTAATTTAAATCATAGAATTCTTGAATTAGAAACGATCATCTAGTTCAGCAATTCTCAACCTGTGGGTTATGTTCAATTTGTAACAATGAAAATACATCCTGCATATCAGATATTTACATTATGATTCATAACAGTAGCAAAATTACAGTTATGAAGTAGCAATGAAAAGAATTTTATGGTTGGGGGTCACCACAACATGAGGAACTGTATTAAAGGGTTGCGGCATTAGGAAGGTTGAGAACCACTGGTCTAGTTTAATATCATTTAACAAAGTAGAAAACTGAGGCCCAGAGAGGTAAAATATTAGGGTTATGCAGCTATTTAAGGGCAGAGTAGAAATTGGGACATATTTCAATATATTGCCCAGTAAACTGCATTGCCTTTTTATTTGATTTTTTAAAAAATAAAATGCATTTTTTTAACACATGAAGAGACAGCCTCTTTCTTAATCAAACTGTTGCAAGTCTGAATATTCCACCTATTAGTATATTTTCACTAATGAATCAATGGCTATTACTTCATCATGTAGATAGATTTTTAGAAAAAAAAAACAGCACAAAAGATTGTCATTTTAGTATAAAGACCTAGATATAAAATTTAGCTGCATTCTATTAGGAGATAAAAATGGCTTGCTTTCAGCAGTCATAGATTTTTTTTAGTGGGTATGACTTCCATCATCTATTTTTATTCTTAATTTTTAAAGAAAGTTGAACATTTTATCCAATATATCAAATCGACATGTCTCTAAAATCTCCTTGAGATGGAAATTTGTGGAATCCTGGATCCAGGAGTCAACAAAAAGAAACCAGCAGGACTATTTCCACATTAATACAGAATTTTTCAAACTGTGCTGCCTGAAACTCTGGTCTTTCATGAGACATGACAAGGGATTCTATAAATTGTGATGATAGCAATATTTTTGCTATCCAATATTAAATATGAAATGTGTACATATAAATATGTTATAATCTTTACTGAAGCCAATCAATTGATAAGCATTTATCAAGTGTCAGGCACTGTGCCCACAAAACAGCTATCATCTGTGACAGTATCTGAAGCATTTCAGTCAAAGCTTGCTGCCTGCAAGTATAGCAACTGAGAACCAAAGGTCATTACCACATCCTGCTGAGGCATCTAAGTAGGACTGCATCATACAGTCTGCTCAAAGGCGTAAAGAATATAATATCTCATTGTGCTTATTGTTTGCTGACTTCTAAAAAGTATTTGCAACTGGAGGACAAATTGCCTCCCTCCCAAAGGTTTTCTTCCAACAAGGTGACTCCCAATACAGATATCAAAATCATACACTGTGCCTTGAAAGATAGAACAACAAAGATATATTTGTTCAACAAACTTCTTACCAATAAGATCAGCTGAGGTATAAGATAAGGAGAGGTAAGCTTGCCCAAGGTTTTTGTCACTGTCAATGTAGGAGCTCCAGCACAGAATACAAGTCAAAGAGGAATTTCCTATCAATGGTGAGGTCCTGTAGAAGTTCTTATTGGTCTATGGCATTTTAATGATGGTATCAAGCCCTGGAACATTGCAGAGTCTCCTAAATGACATTTGTAATCTCTCAAAAAAAGAAGTTCTGCTTAACCATCTACACTATAAAAAGTGGATAAAAAATTACTATTCTTGAGACTCAGTTTCCACTAGTACTTTATCCGAGAAAGACAATGAAAATGGACAAGGGGCCTAGCTAAAAATTAGACAGGAGGAGAGAGAATGATATGGTGAAGTAATTAAAACCATGCCATAAAAATATTACCTGAAGTTACTGGATGTGTTTACCCTAGAGAGGTGAAGGTGAGGGTCAAGGATAAGGGACGGAAAAGGAAAAGACAACTAACAGCTTCTTCTACTCTTTGGACAGTTGTCCTATGGAAGGATTAAAGTTGCTTTGCTGAGTACTAAATGGAGGGACCAAATGGTGAAAGTTACAGGGAGGTAGACTTTTGCTTAATATAAGGGGGAAAAAACTTGATAACTATTAGAGCTGCCTAAAAAATATTGTACAATGGGTTGGCTGGCTCCATTGAGTAGTGACTTTCCCATCACTGAAGGTATTGCAAAGGCTGAAGATAGGGACCATGTCTTATTCATCCTTGTAATCCCCTTAGTAGCTGACACTGGAGCTTGAGCATATTAAGCCCTCCATAAATATTTTGAGTGCATAAATAAATGAGTAACTGAACCCCCAAGGTTAAGCTCAGCTTTTACCAATTTCTGGATATATATTTGTTCATGCTTCAGAGGACAGCAAATTGAAGTATTGTCATTTTCTTGTGAAAGATGGGAGCTGTCAATTCCTAGTTTTATCACTGCCAGGCTGTGTGACTCAGGCTACTTATCACACCAGTCTATACTTCAAATTACTCAACTAAGAAGTGGTTCTCAAATTGTGAACTGCCCAAGAGGGGGTATTAATAGATTTAACCAAGTGGCTCCTATAAAAATGTTAAGATTAAAGGTGGAGGGGTTGGTGAATATGTTATTTTTTCTTTTTATTCATGTAAATACACCCTATGGTTCTGGAATACGAAGGATATCTTTATAAACAATATTTTAAAGAATTAATATTACAAATAAAAAGGAATACATATATATATACATATACATATATATATATGGAGAGAGACATATCTTTATCCCTCTCTGTCTCTCTATCTCTCTCTGTCTCTCTGTCTCTATCATATACACACACACACACACACACACACACACATTATTTGGCTAGGAAACCTTCTTTCATACTGATACAGCCATGAGGGAGAGGTAAAAAAGACTACTCAGTTTAGATTATTGGGTTCAAATTTTAGCTTTCCCATGCATGACCATTGGGACTTCAGGCAAATCTCTTCAATTCTCTGGGTCTTATGAGCATCCAATGATCAAGGGAATCCCCAATCTTCCAGTCACCCAGGCTCAAAATCTATGTCATTAATGACTCTTACCTCTCTCACATTCTACATTTCAGTTGGTTTACAGATCTTCTCATTTCTCCCTTCACAACTTCTCTCACATTCCTCCTACTCTCTACTCATTTTGTTATCCACGCCAGTTCAAGTCCTAGTCACCTCCTACCTGGACTATTGCAACAGTGTCCTAATTTATCTCCCTGTCTCAAATCTCTCACTATTCCAAAATGTAATTCACATAGGTGAATTCCAGTGGGTTTTTTCCCCCCTAAAGTACAGATATGATTATGTTACCCCTCCCATTCATATACTTGAAAAATTTCAGTGATTCCCTATTATCTCTAGGATCAAATATAAGTTTCTCTATTTGGATTTAAAGCTTTTCATAAGCTGATCCTCTACTATCTACACTGTTTTCATATGATTCTCCTACACACACACACTCTATGGTCCATGAAAATTGGCTTTCTTGCAGTTCTGCACACATGAAGCTCTCTCTCCCATCTCCAAGTCTTTGCACTACTCCATGCCTGTAATATGCTCCCTCTTTACCATCACCTCTTGGAATCCTTTGTTTCCTTCAACACTCAGCCCATGTGTTCTCTTATGCACAAGTCTCTCTTGCTTCTGGTATCACCCCTCCACCAAGAGTACCTTGTAAATGGTTTGTATACACTTACATATGTGTATGTTGTCTCATCATTAAAACATAAGCTCCTTGTGGGCAGGGACTGCTTCACTTTTGTTTTTGTGTCCCCAGTAGTTAGCACAATGCCTGGTGTATAATAAGTGCTTGCTTGATAAATATCTATTACTTAATTGACCATCTAATTCTAAGTCTATGTATCAGCAAGCACCCTAGCATACCCAGGGTGGCTGCTAGCACTGCTTTTCTAAAGGAAATCAACTCAAAATGGGTTAACAATCTCACTTTAATCAATCAAACACATATCATTTACCTAGTTCAGGTGAAAAAGTCAGCACCCTGAAATTCAGAGAATACAAACAGAATACAAAACACAAGTTACAAGCAGACAGAGAAACAGATCAGCAGATGGGCTTCCAATAATCTGACTATTACATCTATACCTATTCAGTTACCAGAGAGGGAAGCACCAACATCTGGGTTTTTCAAAGCTGGGGGCTCAATGGCTTCCCAGAGTCTCATTTGGTCAAATCACACAACTCTTTCCAAAGTGAGCCCCAAAGCAGAACCCCACATCAGGCAGTATATATAGCCTTCTCCTGGATGGGAGAACGTCACAGCCCTCTCCACACACTTGCCCAATCACAAAGCAACAAGGCGCAGGCATTCCTGAAAAATAAGCCTCCAGCCACAGGCTCCATGTGACCACATTCAGCCTATTAGGTGGCAGAGTATACATTCAAATCAGGGAATATTCTCAGAGCCACTTAAGCCACTTAAACAAAGGGCCTAGGGGCAGGGAAGATCTTCAGATTCCCATAACAGTCTATAATACAATATCTTAAGTTCTGTCAGAAACATTGATAAGATAATACGATTCTACCCTGAAACCTACATTTGAAACCAGTTTCTTGTACTTCTAGCATGCTAAGAGGCTATAGTATACACTCGAATACAAGTACCCTTGAGCAAAAATAGTTGTCTGAAATGGATAACTTCCTCTTGTTCATAAGAATCTCATATCTTCTTAAATGCAAGGAGGTATCTTGAATCAGCATCAATAAAACTGAAAAGTCCCCAGGGAACAGGTAAGCACAATGACTGCCCAAACACATTTGCATATACTGCTTATCTGGGCTCTGCCAAAAGTTCTCTTTCAGAGAATAACTGAATATTAAGAACTTCAATAAAGCTTAAAGACAGACAGACAGATAGATAAATAGATTGATAGAGCACTCATGTGCCAGGCACCATACTACGTGCTGGGTATACAAATACTAAAAAGCAGACAGCCCCTGCCCTCAAGGAACTCACGTTCTTCTTCTTCTTCTTTTTTTTTTTTTGGCTTTCATCAGTATTTATTTTCCTTTAACATAAAAGTTACACATTTGAAATGTCTGCAAGGAGACGTCACTATTGGGATGGGTTAGTAGGGGATATATAGTTCAATGTGACATGGGAAGAGTGGAAGGGGCTTTGAGGAGGAGAGGCTCTAGAAAGGAAAAGGCAGGAGAAGACCAATGGTTTCTAGCTCAAACATGGGCTCACCACTGGCCCCTGGGCTACCTGTGCCCAGTACACATATGTGGCAGAAGAGACCACTTTCCTGTACAGAAAGGCAATGAAGCCTGATCCTTTCTCTCCTTTGAGGAAGCACTTCCCTCCCCCCACTCACCTCTCCTCCATAAGAAATGAAATAAATATGTATGGCAGTCCCAGGTCTGTGGCACTCAGTTGGGGAATGGTAGAAGCCTGGAAGGAGAACTCTGATGATGGGGTATAAGGAAAGCCCAAATATTCACCAATAAATTAAAAAATACTTCACCTCACTCTATGAACTCATGCAATGGGCCATAGATCAAGGATACCTTGAGGATAGATCCCTATGCACCTATGACAGCTCAACTGAGCCATGTGGGCTCACCAAGGCACTCGGTTCAGACCACAAACGGCACAGGCCCAGAGAGGTGCTGGGAGGACAGGCAGGGAGGCACCTGCAATGCAGGGCCAGGAGGATTCACCCTATGGCCATGTCTTGGGTAGAAGGGGAACTCATATTCTAATGAAGGAAAATTATGTATAAAAATAAGCAGGATAAGTTCATAGTTCATATACTTCATAGTTCTTACCTTGTCTAACCAATAAACAAATTATGAGTTACATCTACAATATCCTGACAAGTGGTTATCCATCCTCTCTATTTGAAAGCCTACAGAATTCAACTTTCCCTTAGGCAACCCATTCTTGGTTTTAGAAAGCTCTAAAAGGAAATGTTTGCTTATTAGGAGGTGAATTACAATTACAATTGTAATACTTTTGTTACACTGGAACAAACTGTAACCATTTCCACCCTAGTTCTGCTATCTGGGGCAGAACGCAGAATGTGTAATAGTTCTTCCAAATGACTTTGATTTTCATGATATCATCCCTGGGAGTGCTCCAGCCACCAACTCAACATTTCTGTCTTTGCTCTTCATGTGTTCTGTTAGACAACATCATTTACTGATTATAAACTTTCTGGTGATAAGCACCTCCCATTTTAGCTAGGCCAGTTCTCCAACAATTGACGGGAACCAAAGCTTTTCCTGCTTTAAGACTTTCCTGAGCTTTTGCTCTGTGAACAAAGACTTTAAGGTCATCTTCACACAATGATAAAACATCAGAATGGAACCTCGAGGGTTCAAAGGACAACACTTTAAATTTCTGAAGTGTTCCCTCACCAAAGTTGTGTCTTTTCTAGGCTAAATCACCTCATTTGTGGATGAGGAAACTGGGACACAAAAGAGGTGATCTGAATTGCCTGAAGTCATAACATCACATATTTGGAACTAGAATATAGTCATAGGCTCCATTCTCCTCATTAGAAAACAGAGACCCAGGGAGGTTGAAGACTTGCCCAAGGTCACATATCTAGCTAGTGGCAGAGCTAGGATTAGAATTCAGTTTTCCAAATGGGAAAGCTAATGCCATTACATCTGATAAAATTGCATGTTTAAAGAAAACCCTAAAGTGCTGGGAAAAGGGGCAGATATCCCTGATGCTGGTATAGCAACAGAGGCCTTGTGCTATGGGTAGCTGGTGGGATATGATGCAGTCATCTTTATGCATTTGGTGTTAAAAGGTATAGAAATGACCCTCTTTTGCATGACAAGATAATGGAGATTTAAAGTTCCCCTTCTAGCCCTACCAGAGATCTGAAATTCCCTTATTACTCACCCTTTGAATTAGCATACTAAAAGCTGTTAAAGCTAAAATAGTTATTTGAGGACTCAAATTGGTCTTTAATACCTAGTTTTAAATGAGTAGATACAAACTAGTGCTTTGAGGGTAGGGGGCACAAGACAGTTAAGTGTTGTTTGGGAGGGAAGATGAAGAAATGTTTGGATCCCAGTTCATTATTATGACACAGACCTAGATGACCTTGGATAGTAAGGGAACAGCATGAGAACCCCTACTCTGGGGAGGAAGTATCTTCCAGTGGGAGGGTATAATCCCTAAAGGGAAAGAGGCATGCAAGGGCCTGGATAACAAAATTAATTTCAGCTTTGTAGAAGACTTGCTCTGGTATTGGGTTGGTGGTAGTATAAAGGCACACAGGGTAGTATAATTAAAATAGGTTGCCATTATACACATCCTCTCTGATTTGATCCTTCCAGCAAAGGGGTGAGCTCAGTAGTGCAAATATTATCTCAGTTTTACAGAACAAGAAGATGAAGCTCAGAGAGGTTAAGAGGTTTGCCCAAGGTCAAACTGAGTAGAATATACATTCCTTAAGAAAGAAACTATTTTGCAAGTTTATGGCTGTATTTCTTGTACCCAGTGTTTAGTAAGAAGCACTTTTCGAGGCTTGTTGCATTGAATTTGCTTTATTCATCCCATAGGTAGGACAGAAATCAAGTCTTTTGACTCCACATCTAGAGCTCTTCCTATTCTACACTGCTGCCTTGCTAATCAGTAGATGGAAGGATGTATTGGTTCAAAAACAGAGTTCCAGAATCTGAGGATGAGGTCAGGGCATATCAGTCTCTGAAAATGAAGTTATCAGGAATCAACACACAATGGATAGGGGTTGTTGTAAGCCAGTTCTATCTGGAAAAAGCTAATTCATGAAATTAAGGTACCAGGATGAATTTTCCATAAAATGTACCTAATAAACTTATCAGACAATTATTATTTGAGGTATTATAAGGACTGAAGCTTTTTTGGTGAGTGATAAGAAATATTGAAAAAGGAGAGTAAGACGAATGTTAATGCAACTCTGGCTCTGTCCAAGGAGGAGACTAAGATCAACACCAGCTCTTTAGACAGAAATATCACTAAAATGGAGCAATACAGCATATTATTATTTAAAGTTATTATTAACTGTAACTCCATTAACTTAATGTGTGTGCCATTTTGGTAAATCCCAATTCTCTTTTTCTGATGTTTTGACCAATAAGCATCCTTTCAATCTATGTTACTTTCTCTAGGCTCCCTAACCTCAAGAAGGAGATCAATGGGAAAACAGTGCTGGTTTTCGGTCTGGGTGTAACCAACATTACAAATTGCTGTTTTGGTTTATAATTTGATTTTTGCTTGTGTTACCCCAAGAGAAAAAAGAAAACAAAAGTTTTTGAACCTGAAAACATTAAGACAAGACTTTAGATTATGTTGTAGATGGTAAAAGACAGAAAAAGTCATATTGGGGACATATTGGGCAGCTAAGCACACTAATACATTGCTAATAGAGCTGAAATTGGTACAACCATTCTGCAAAATAATCCGAAATTAGATATGAAAACTCAAGAAATAATTCACATGCTTCGACTCAGCTTACTGGATATATCTCCCAACGAGGTCAATGACTGAAAGAAAGGTCTTATACATAATAAAATCTTAATTTGTAGTAGTAAAAAATAAAAAGACTGGAAAGAAACTAGGTGTCCATGAATTGTATAATGGCAAAAAACCAAACAAACCTTGAAACAAAGCGAAAATACCAACATTGTAGTATGTGAACGAAAATAATGGAATATTATTGCAATTTAAGAAATGATAAACATAAGGAATTTAGAGAAATAAAGGAAGATGTTTATAAAGGGAAACTGAATAAAGAAGAGAGAAAACAATAGACATCATTACCATAATACTATAAATGAACACAACACTAAAAATCTGAATTTAACTCAGATTTTTTATGATTGATCTTATTCTAGAGGAGAGTTGACAAACACTCAGCCCATGGCCCACATGCAATCCCAGACAGTCTTAAGTGTGGTCTCAATTAGGTTAAGATGTAGTTCTTATCTCATTTTAATGTTTTGGTGTATTAATAAAATATTAACATAGAAACGTGTGGTTTTCTAAGTCAATATGCAGCCCACAGAGATTCCAATGTATGGTTTTGTGGCCCCTGTTTCTATTTGAGTTTGACACCACTGGTCTAGAGAATACCGATGAAATATGTTTAATAGTTTGGTGGGGCCTAAAGGTGTGGAATGTTGTGCTTTGTCGATTGTTTTTTGTAAGTGTTTTTCTTTATTACAAGGGGAAAATATAGAAAAAAGGTAGAAAACATATCTGTAAATGATAGTGACATCAAAAAGTTGTAAATTATTCTGAAAGAATGAAAAAAAATTTATGGCCATTGAAGGTCAATATAAGTGTGTGCTATTCTCTTGAGAGAGACAGAAAGAGAGAAAAAAATGGAAAAAAGATGAAAAAAGGGGTGTTAGCAAAACAAGTGAATGAATCTAGAGAGAAGAAGAGAAAGGGAAAACTGCACACATTTGAAAATAATTGATAGATCAGTTGTTAAGTCTGAATTGATTAAAAAGGTGCTTTGTGACTGAGGTTTCTGAACAGAAATACTTGACCAGAAACCAAAGGCCCAGGTAGTATTATAACTTTATAATGTTTTGTAAGCAAGTCAGTGAGTCTCATTATTCTGGCATCCCTTTAAACAAGAGATTTTTAAAAGTCAAATAATAAGCAGCTCTTACTATGAGCAAGGAGGCATTATCTGGTCATTCTCTTTGCTGACATCATCTGGGTCAGTGACTGGACAGGAGCTCATTTTGCAGACATGCAAATTAACACAAGACCTTCGACCAGAGAGAAACTGGGCCTTGAAGAAATTAGGCTTAGAGGTATGTGATGATCTGGCTAAAAACTGAAGTCATGACTCATGATACCCCGAGGCACCGTAAAGTCTTCCAGGCAGGTAAAGATTTTTGGGGGACATGACTGATTTGGGGAATACTTTTGCTGTGATATTCTACAAAGTAGTGAAGTGAAAGCATGTTGAATTTAGGATCTGAAGACCTGTGTTCAAATCCGGGCTCTTCCTGACTCCTACTAGGTCCCAGATGTGTAAATTTAGGCAAGTCAACATCCTAATATGTAAAATGGGGATAATGACACTTAAATGACCTACCTCACAAGGTTGTTGTAGAGAATGTAATACAAAGAATAAAACTCAAAGCTATATACCAGGTGTCCCAAAAGTCTTAGTGCAGTTTTGAGCACTGTTTTGCAGAAAGGACTTTAATATATTATCACAATTGATCTCTATTTACAACACCCTCATAATACCTATGCTACAAGTATTATTGTCTCTATTTTCCAGAGCAGAAAATTGGGGGTCAGAGAGATTGAGACTTTCCTAGCAAGTAAGTTACTGGGACAGGATTTGAATTCATGTCTTTCTGAATACATATCCAATACTATCCACTACATAATAACATACATATAAAAACCAATTGACAGATAATTATTAAGTACCAACACTGGGCTAGAGTCTAGATTAAAAGGGATATAAGAGAAGGATGCATTCTTGACCTTATGCTAAAAAGATAATAATAACAGATTATATTTATATGACAAAATGTATGATTTGCCAAGAGGTGAGATCCTTGTTGAAATCTTGTAATTACTTAAATTATTACTGAGGTTAAACTTTTGTGCTTGATTGAAACAAGGAAATATGCTAAAATACAGTAAGAGTTGCTGACACAGATAGATTTTTGGTTTGTCTCACATGGTGATCAGCACAACAGTCCTGTGAGATGGTTAGTTAAGGATAGATTAAGCAGAAAGTCTAACCCCGGCAAGACTGAGCACAGTAAGGAATGTTTCCAGGTCTCCTGACTCCAAGGCCAGTCACAGTTCTTTCCTCTATACCATGGATGCTTCCAGCTGAATTGTGTATTGTCAAATGATTGATTATGTGGTCATGACAAAAATGATCCTGAAATTGCATTTTAGCTGATCTTTTCCAGCTATGTTATCCACAAAATCTTTCTGAATAATTGTAACAAATTAACAAAAAGTGTTAATTTCTCTTCCCTGCTGCTAGAAATATAGCATCCATACGGCAGAAGACAAGAATGGGGGGCTCTTGCTAATCCACGTATTGGATTAGTGGAATTTAAATAATAAAGAGTTAGCTATAATTAAACCACCCTAAATACACAACTGTATTCTAGAGACTCCAGAGGGGTCATGGGATCCTTCAACTAGGGAAGCCTCCTGGCACAGGTATAGGAGACAATAAAAATTTAATAGGACAGAGGTGTAAGGGACTTTGCTGATGTTAACTTTTAACAGCCAGTTTCTTAAATAACTTGTATTTAATAGGACTGCAGTCATGTACTGTTAATCATTCTCTAGTCCCAACTTCATTTTCAGTCCTATTAAACCCAATACCTCTTGCTTTGGCTCATGCTGGTCCTGAGCCAAACTCCCTGGGTAACAGTTGGCAGTTATAGGACAATCCCAGTTTATGAAGCGAGATTTGGGGTGTAATGTATGAAGTCTCCTGCATTTCAGTGAGAATCCCATTAGGGAGAGGCCTTCCCTCCACTCTAAGATTTCTCTTGGATTGTTTGCATACAACTTCTCAGATGAATTATGTAGATAATTGCTGATCCTCTGCTCTTAACTATCTCTCTCTGTCCTTAGACACCTCATTACACAAATATGAGTTAGTGTTTATTTTGCAAAATTATTGGAAAGTAGAGAAAGCTCATGATCCAGGTATTCTTTGTTCTAAATACTATCGTTGTGGTTGCTGAGTCATCCAGTCATGTCTAACTCTTCATGACCCCATGACCACAGTACACCAGGCTCTTTTATCCTCCACTATCTTTCATGGACTTTTCAAGTTCGTGTTCATTGTTTCCATGGCACTATCTATTCATTTCATCCATCCTCTGCCCATCCCCTTTACCTTTTGCCTTCAGTCTTTCTCAACATCAGGGTCTTTTCCAATGAGTCCTATTTTCTCATAACGTGGCCAGTGTATTTAAACTTCAGCTTCAATATTTTTCCTTCCTCTGAATAGTCTGAATTAATTTCTTTAAGTATTGACTGATTCGATCTCCTTGCTATCCAAGGGATTCTCAAGTCTTCCTCGGCACCACAATGTGAAAGCATCGTCTGAGGCACTCAGCTTTCCTCATATAGAAATTTAACTTGCCTAATTGGCAAACTTTCTATATCTTTGGAAGTTATAGGAATTCCATGCTAAAGCGCATCATATTCTTGATAACTGTGCCTCTTTGCATCCTTTTAGTAAAATAAGCAGACAAAGAAACCTAAACATTATTAAGTGATAGCTAAGAATCCTTCATTCTGAAATTCTAGGATTTTATTTATAATATGATTTAGATCTATTATATATTGTAAAAACCTAACCAATAGGACATAGGGAACTGCCATGTACTGGGCCAATGATTCACTTGTTAGATTTGGGTTAGAATCTCTCCATTTCTTTTGTCAAATATGTGGACTAAACAAAATTTGAATTACTATGCCATTCCTTTGAACGTTCATCCCCTAATTCTGGGCAGGTACCCCAGATGTTTGATGGGAAGTAGGAGTTTGGTAGAGAGAGACGCCTGCTGGGTTAGCAATATGGGTGAAGTGTGTATAAGTGACTGTACATAGATGGGAAAGCCTTGGGTCACACTTACCCCCAAATGTAGCATCTTCAACTTTGCCAAAGATTTATATGGGCCTCTCTCTGTCTCCATCTCTGTCTGACACTCTGGGTCTCTATTTTGTCTCTCTGTCTTTTAAAACTGGGTTTCCCTGTATTGTTCAAACTAGAAATCCAGGGACCATTATGATTCTGATACTACTACTGATTGTTACTGGAGCTTTGACCTTCTCTGTTTCCAACCCAGATCTATTCATCCCTCCTTTGGCAGCCTGGTGGCCCCCTTGCTCCCAGGGGTTCAATATAGTAATGCTAAACTTAGTGAGGACACCCAATCAGCATAGATCACTACAGCTCAGAACACCGAAGCTCAAGATATTAGTCAGCCTTAGCCTCCTCGGTAAATGTGGGCATATGCTACCAAATGATGTCCCTCCTTCATATGTATGTGTATGCATATATATATGTGTGTGTGTGTATATGTGTGTGTGTCTACATGTGTGTATATATCTACCCACGTATTTATATGTATATATGTATATGTGTGTGTATATATGTGTGTGTGTGTACATATATACATATATATATATATATACACACATATATATACACACACATACATATATATATATATGTATATATCCTCTGCTGGATCACTGCCTCCCCTTCTGAATCACTGCCTTGTTGTGGCAGGGGGATTTGCATAGCTCAATGAAATGATGAGTTATGTTACCCAAGATGGACAGGTCATATTGGAGAGTTCTGACAAAAGGTAAAACCACTCTAGTATCTTTGCCAAGAAAACCCCATGGGCAGTATTAAAGTGTTAAACGATATGACATTGGAAGATGAACCCCTTAGGTTGGAAAGTGGAGGACAGCAGGGTCTGGTGTGCTATGGTCCATGGAGTCATGAAAAGTCAGACATGATATATATATAAATCCAAGCCCTTCCAAATCCAAATCTCCCACAGGCAAAAGGACTGTAGTCAGTTTTATATCCACTGGCAACAGCAATTGTTCTCCACTCTCAAATATCAGCCTTGGTATATTGGCAACTGTAAAACATTTACCACTGAATCAGTCTCACTCAATTCAGTGCAGGAGGCATTTATTATTCACTTACTATGTGCAAGGCCCTATACTAGGCACACAGGATGCAAAGGCAAAGATCAAGTAGCTTCATCCATTTTCTCTCCTTTCATACCTGAACATCTCAAAGAGAGCAATGTGGTAGAATAGGAGACAGAAGGGTGCAGTGGGAAAAGCCCTGACTCCAAAGTCAGAGGACATTCATTCAAATCCTGCCTCTGAAGCTTATTACCTCAAAGACTTTGGAAAAGTCATTTAACCTCTCAAGATCTCAATATCCTCATGTATAAAATAAGGAGGTTGGATAAGATGGTACCTTCAAGTTCTAAACTATTTATTTAAGAGTCTATAAATCTTCCACAGACTTCTCATGGTACCACCTGTACTTTCTTCTTTCTTTAACCCCTATAGGGCTCCAGTTCTCTTTACAATATTAAGACAGAGCCTCAGTCCAAACCTAGAAGGGTATAGCACTGTAGAGAAAAATTCCAATTAAGGGGAAATAGAACATCCAAAGAAGGTAATGTCTCCTCAAAGAAATTCAAATCAACAGACATGAAAACTTTTATGGGTTCTAGGTGGATGAAGACAGTCTCTGTAATGGGGGATTAAAACTGCTTTTAAAATGTTCTGTACCTTAAAAAAACCTTTTTAAAGGACTTCTCTTGGGATGGAGTTGGCCAGCCTGTCTCTGAAAAAAGAACCTCATTCATTTCAGATCCAAGCTGAAGCAAATAGCTGTTAGACTATGGGGATTCCAAACTTGAAAGGCAGACAGCTATGCATGGAAAGTGAAAAGGGCTTACTGCTAACTATAATTGGTAATTCCTCCACGGGCTGTAAAGCATACTCGTGATCATTGTTCTTTTGATACTGGTGATCATTATGTGGTGTGGCAGTAGAAATCTGGCTCCTGGGTTTGAAGTACCAAATGTATGGGGAACAAAGTGTCCATGGAAAATTAGTGTTGTGGTTGGAGTGATTACTGGTATGAGAAGACAGAGAAAAAAATTACACTGAGTGAATAAGTGGTAGTGAGTCAGGATATTTCCAGGTAAGAAACATTGGGGTACAGTGTTAGTTTGGAGTCTAGTTAGTTAGTTTGGAGCTGCTTAGCCAACCTAGATATTTGTAATTGCAAATGACACTAAATTTCCTTCTAGCTTTTTGGAATGGGGTTAAGGTAGTGTCAGAAATAATAATAATTCTCCACTTCTCAATTTATTTCTAGCCTGAAGGTCTCAGGAAAGTGTATCACAAGTTTGGCAGTTTGACTGAAAAGAGAGTCTTGTGTTGTTAATGGGGAAGAACTTCCTTGAAAAGGCATAGACTAACAAGAGTGGCAGTATATGTTTGTAATCCCATCTCTTAATTTCAGCAGTTCTACACTGCAGTGGGCTATGCCAGTGGGTTCAGAATGAACTAAGTTTAACGTCATTACGGTAAGCCCTGTGGAATAGAGAGCTACCAGGTATCCTAAGGAGAAGTGAATGTATGTTGGAAATGGAACAGGCCAAAGTTCTTATATTTTCAGTAGTGGAATGGAGCATATAAGTAGCCCCTGTCCTTTCAAGCTAAGTGAGTTGAGAAGACCTAATATTTTTAAAAGATCTAAAATTCTTTAAAAATCTAAAAAAAGAAGACCTAATCTTTAAAAAAAAAAAAGAAAAAGAAAAGAAAAAGGAAGCAGGGAAGAAAAAGGATATGGATACCCCTACTGAGTTTTAGTTCCATCACAGAGCTTGAAATATAAAAGGGCCCATCTTGCTTCCAGTTATAATTAGTGCCATGTGTTGGGAATGGGAGGATGGGCTAAGAAGCAGATCCATGACCAGAAAAAATGGGTAGGGCTTAAAGACACTTCCATCTCTTTTTTTCTTCTCAAGGACAGAGTGACAAATATCATCACAGTTCTTTTATTCTTTTTTAGTGGCCAAATGGAAGGCCCTATTGACTTAAAGCAGTTATCCAAGACTCCAAGTCTTCCATGGACTTAGGGGTGGGAGAGACCTGAAAAATCATCTGAGGGGATCTGGCCCTCTCATTTGGCAGATAAGGAAATAGAGTTTCAGAAAGACTCTGTGGTCTGCTTTGTCATGCTAGTAGTGAGTGAAACAACCAAAGTTCTTGAGAATTGGAGTCCAAATCCAGAACTCTTTAACCCACTTCCATTTAATTTTGGAGTAATACTCACGTGTCTTGGATCTTTAAGACTAGGGTTAAAGATTATATTCTCAATTTATAGAAGTCATTTTGATGAATGTATTTATTTGTATTAAGTTAGAAATCTTTTCTAAAGTCTATGTGCTTTATATTCCTTATTAAATTTCTTCTTCCCTCTTTCTTGAAAACAAAAAGCCTGATTTTAACAGGGTTTGCTCTTCTAAGCATTCTATCATCTATTTCTGAAACTATCTTCAGGTAAAGACACTACTGACCTATAACAATTATTGGTGTAGGAAATGAAGTCCCATAGTTCAAAGTTGAGCATGTCTCTCACTGATGGTGAAAGAATGCTGGTAATGTTTTCTTAAAAGTTTACAGGCTCCAATATTTGTAAACCTAATTACTGCATCTTTGGTGACTTATAAGAGGGCCTTGTTTTGGAGGAATATGGAAAGAGTAGGTACTAGGAGGCCAGTGTGTCCCAATGATGCTTCAGCTCTGAGGCTCAGTGACCTCCCATGCAGTGATGTTATCTTGCTTAAAACTGAAGTTTTTATCTTTCCCCCCAGATGCTACCCTCTTCCAAGCTTCCCCATTTCTGTTGAAGACAGCCATGCTCCCAGCCTCTCAGGGTTGCAATCTCGGAATTAAGCTAGATTCCTTACTTCCCCTGGATAGCTAATCAGTGGCCAAATCTTTCAGTTTCTATCTTTATAACATCTTTCCAACTCTTTCTCTCCACTCACACAGCTATCACAGGATTCTAAGCTCTCATCACCTCTCAACCAGATTACTGTAACAGCCTCTGGATGGGTGTCTCAGCTTCAACTCTCCCATCACTCCAGTCCATCCTATACATTGCTGCTAAGTGATTTTCCTGAAGCCCACATATGACCATGTGTCTCCTCCATTCAACTAATTCCAGCGGCTTCCTATTCCCTCTAGGTTCAAATATGAACTCTTCTGTTTGGTTTTTAAAGCCCTAACCTGACCCCAACCTATCTTTCCAATATCATAAGATGTCATTCTTGCTCTCATAGAGCCAAACTGGTCATTCTCTATTCCTTATTCTCTATTCCATCTCTATTCCTTCCATCTCCTTTTCTTACCTTTGCACCAGTCATTCCAAATGCCTGTAACGTACACCTTCTTTACTTCCACATCATAGAATGGCTCTCTTCCATTAAGTTGCAGCTGAAGCATCATCTTTTGCAAAAAGCCTTTTTGATCCCCACATCCCCTCACTCTTGGTGCCCTCCCTCCCAAATCACCTTGTATATATTTGCATTTATGTATATTATATATGTGTATACACACAAATGTACTTGTCTCTCCCATTAAAACATAAGCTGCTTATGAGTTGGGATTGTTTTATTTTTATTATATTCTCAGTGCCTGACACACACTAGGTGCTTTATAAGTACTTGCTGATTAATAAATAATTATTTGGGGAGCCATGAGGAGACAGCCCTAACAGATGCTACACCTGCATGTCACAGTCCTGAGTCTGTAACAGTCTCTTCACGGAAAAAAAAATGGAATGATTAGACTTCAGAGAGTGATTGAGATCAGTGGGAGTAGTCTGTAACATTCACTTTTCTTAACATTATCTTGTGTCCCAGACAATGAGATTGTGGTCCCTGCCTGTAGTTGTCCTCTCCTACCTCTCAACTCTACCTTTAAGAGAATTTCCCTCTGATTTTATTGTAGAAGTTGGTAGAAAAAAACTAGGGTTCATTCACTTGAAATGCTCTACAGATGAACTTGAAAATACCCAACACACATATGCACATACATATATACACATGCACACATATACATGCATACACATACACACATACCTCCAAACCTGAATTTACCCTAGATGCTAGATTTCCTACTTATAGTTCTGCAGTAGGGTCATCTTGCATGGAAAAAAGGTACTTATGCTAACGATCTTGGAATAGTAATACTTCAATAAGCCTGTTGGCTTTTAATGTTTACTCTAGGGAGCCTAAACAAGGCCTGCTGGTAAACTCGTGGCTTTGTGGGTCATTTGCACTGTCATGTGAATTCTAGAGGTGAAAGTCCATGCAAGATTTTAAAATGAGTCACATACTAATAACATGGTCAGGGACTAAAGGAAAGTGCCAGGCTGAGACACTCTATCTGTCATCACTCAGCAAACAGCAAGGAGATCATGTACACATTCCCACCATTCACTACAAGCATGACTTGGGACAACAGCCTGGGCTTCATGAGGTTGGAAGAGTCAAGCATGAACACATGCGTGGCCAAGGTTTTCCATGTGGCTAATGACTACAAGGAGCAGGTGGGAGAGCTATTTAGATTCGTTTTGAGTAACTGGTCTAAAAAGTGGAGTAAAGAATAATGGAGTCACATCTCAGGGCAGTGGAAAAGACTCTCAATTTGGCATCAGATGACCTAGGTTTGAATACTGGCTCAGTGACTTCCTACCTGTGTAGAATGATTTCCTAGCAGTGTGACCCTGGACAAATCACTTGCTCTCCCTAGATCTCAGCTTCCTCATTTGTAAAATAAAGAAACTGAAACAGATGATCTTTAAGGTCTCACCTAGTTCCAAATCTATGGTCCTATAAGAAATGTTATCCTATAACATTTGGAAGTTGATAGTAATAATACTATTTAGTGTCACAATTTTATTTCTTCAAAGCATGACCCCTTTTTTAAGGCTCACAAAGACACGGTCAGATAGGGGGTATTCATGCTTCCATTTTACATATGAGGGATGAAGCAGTAAACCTGGTCTCCCTGGGACTTCTGGTTCCCAATCTTAGATGTGACTTCTTGTAAGAGTAAAGAAAAGAATTTATCCAGTTGAGAGGAAAACCAGATCAATGGAAATCATTGCCAGAAACAGCTCAAGTTATTAGTTACTTTGTTACTCATCATTATTTAGAGACAAATGACTAGTTATTGGCAAACTATCAAAGTAAATAACAAAATAATGAAAAAATAAAATAAAATTAGTCATTAATAAAATAACTTTGAAATACTATACACAGAACTCTCTTCAAAATCCCTGTCCTGCCACTTATTACCCATATAACCAGGGGCAAACCGCTTAAAGGTTCTGGGCTTCGGCTTCCTCATCTATAAAATAAAGAGACTGGACTAGGAGAGGTATTCTTTTTCTATTTTTTGAATGACTTGTTTATTTACTTTTAGTTTACAAGATTCAGTTCCACAATCACTTGAATTTCAGATTTTCTCCCCTCCCTTCCCCTCCCCCCGTGGTGGCGTGCAATCATGTATAGGATCTGCAAATACTTTCACATTGTACAGTAGTTTGGTCATATAGAAGGGTTGTAACCAATGAGTGATCACTGGGGAAAAAAAGCAAAACCAGACATGAAAGAGAACAATAGCATGTTTTGCTTCAGTCTCCATTTAAACTATAGTCTTTCTATATCTTTCTCTGAGTTTAGATATCAGGGAAAGGTAGTCTTAATCTTTTTCATGTGGCAGAGACTTCTTCACAAGTCTGGTATAGCCTATGGACCCCCTCAGAATATTTTTAATACATAAAATAGAACACATAGGATTGTAAAGAAAACAATTATACCGAAATACAGTTATCAGTTTTGTTTTGTTTTTTTCAAACATACAGATGCCAGGTTTAGAACCCCTGGATTAGAAAGAGATCATCTCTGAGATTTCTTCCAGCTCTAAATCCCATGATCCTGTGAAAATGATTTGCCTGAGGTCACTCAAAACGCAGGACTAGAACTTAATCCCATATTTTTGGCACTAACTAGGATCAATCTATTGCTTGTCCAATCCATTCTCTTCCTTTTTCTAAACAGGGTTTCAGTATCTTTCCAGAAATCAGGAGCCATAGAAGATGAAGAGTTTTTGATTCAGGAGATATTAAGAAGGAGGGACTCTTCTAGTGACCAGATCAATTTCATAATTACATGGGTACGAAATATAGGTGGGTCTGCTTGTGAGATGATAAGGTAAAAGGGCAAGAGAAAGCCCTTTCTACTGATTTATTGGTTTATCGCGGAAAACAATGCCCAAACATTTAAATGTATCTTTCCTGTCAAGTTGTGAAGAAACATTCAGGCACAGGATAATTGTGGCGGAGTTACCCTACCAGATTTTAAAATGTATTGCAAAGTAGCATTTATTAAAACTGTATGGTATTGGACTGGATAGAGAAAGTAATCAGTGCAATATATATGTAAGTTTTTTCACAAAACCCTGATGTCCCCAAAATGACCAAAGACATAAATGCTGAACCTGGGTGCCTGGGTAAAGGGAACTTGGGGAAAGCAGACTCGAAACAATTACTTAGCCACTGACTACAAATGTTATTAATTGATCATTTCCTCCTCACCATACTACCTACATTCTAGCCACCAACGTTACATCCACACCCTCCAACACAACTGTAGACTCTGCCTCTGGGCTCCCTGGATGTCATAACTGAGCTGTTGCTTCATCTTCCCCTCCAAGACACTTCTCAGACATCACACTTGTGCTGTTGCATGTGTAACCCTCTATATTCACCTTACAATTTTTTTTAATGTGTTGTCTTCCCTCATTAGAATGTAAATTCTTTGAGTAAAGGGATTCTCACGCTTGCTTGTATTTGTATCATTAGCACTTAGCATGGTGCCTGTCAGGTAGTTACTGTTGTTATACAGCAAGTGCTTAAAAATGCTCTATATCTATTTACCTATTTCTTCCTTCCTTCCTTCTTCCTTCCTCCTTTCTTCCTTCCCTTCTTCCTTCCCTCCTTCCTTCCTTCTTTCCTTCCTTCTTTTGTTCCTTCCTTCCTTCCTCCTTCCTTCTTTCCTTCCTTCTTCCTTCCTTTGTTCCTTCCTTCCTTCTTTTCTTCCTCCTTCCTTCCTTCCTTCTTTCCTTTCTTCCTTCCTTTGTTCCTTCCTTCCTCCTTTCCTTTCTTCCTTCCTCCTTCCTTCCTTTGTTCCTTCCTTACCCCTTCCTTCCTTCCTTCCTTCCTTTCCTCCTTCCCTCCCTCCTTCCTTCCTTCCCTCTTTCCCTTCCTTCCTTCCCTCCTATCCTCCTTCCTTCCTTCCTTTCCTCCTTCCTTCCTTACCTCTTTTCCATCTTTCTTTTTTTCAAGATGTCTATAACCTCTCACCACTATAGGCCACTTAGGAATATGTTACAGAAGAGCTGCTGACTTGCACTGGTAGAAGGATTTTCCTGACTTGGGAGTTCTCTCTATCAATAAAGTTACAGGTCCAATCCCTATCCCCTATTCAGTAATATTAACAGCAACAAAATATGGGCAAACATATAAAAGAAAAAGAGCTTATAAGGAGACAGAAGCAAACAGAATGTTTACTAGTGATAATGATGATATATATGTGTGTGTATATACATATTACATATATTTAAATCATGTAAATAACTTATTGTTTCAAATGCAATCATTTTTTCTTCTTGCATTTGCAGTTGAATGCACTGTTTTTGTTGACAGTTACTAAGTTTAGAATAAAAACACGTGCAGTACCAGGGAAAAGTGTTAACATTGAGACTGTGGATATTAGAGAACAAAACAAAGAGACAAAACAAAACAAAAATGGCAGTGTAAAATTAATATGAATCATAGTATAATGTGATGGAAGGACAAAGGGGACGCAGTCCTTTGATCACAAAAATCTGCTTTGCCTGGTACCATCTCACAAGGTGGCTTAGGGAGCCTGCTTTCAGAAATGTGTTGGTGTGTAAGGTAGGGTTCTTTCCCTCTACTTCACAACAAGTACAGGTATTTTGTGGCTACAGCTTAGTGAAGCTTACTGGCTGGCTGCTGCCTGGATTTGAGGGTGTATGCAAATGCTCCTATGGAGGAGCTCCATCTTTTTCTCTTTCCTAGTAGTGATCAAGGGAAGAACGATGAGAAGCCTTCAGGTACCCACAGCCTGCCTTCTCTATCTTGACTGACACATGGCCATGAAGACGTGGCATTTGTGTTTCTTTGCCTCATTGTATTTGTTCTCTCTCCCCTGTTCTTAGGTGAATGAGTATAATAATGGAACAGACCAGGCTGTGACCTTGTGAGCATCAAAAGGTCAGAAGACTCACCTGATGGGAGTCCACTGCAGAGACTGCCATAGTCTTTGTAGCTGCCCTGGGTGAGGATCCAGTGCAGCCCTGCATGACCTCATTCAGCAATGAATCTACTGAGCAGCATGTCTTACAGGAAAGGTGTGACATTTCCAGCTGCTCTGACACACCCAGAAGTGAACTTAGTAAGATAAATGTTTTGTAGCAACCACTTAGTGGTTTCAGGCCACCCTTCTCAGGGACTGGGGAGATACAAGGGAAAGTGTGCCCCGGTTCTGGGCAGTGCGCTTAAACTTGTATTTTTGCCGTAGCTTCTATAGTAAATTTCCCTTTGTAAAAGCTAGTTGGTGTTAATTACTTATCAAGACATCAACTGGTCAAATGATCCTGGGGGGATATTAAATGGCATTGGAAAATGATATTACAGCAATAATCACTGGTGATAATAAGAGGAAAATACCAGCATGGCAGCTTGATAGTTGATACCATTAGAAAGATACCCATAAACCATCAGGGCTATCCCTAGAAGAGTGAGAGGAGATGGAACAGTAGCCAAGTTCTGAGGACCCAATCAGACAGTGGAACTGGGGTTGGAAGAATAAATTCAGATCATTGCTATAATAGTCACTTATTCGACCTATTTATCATTTGTGCCTAACTATCTGTAACACAAAACCAATTACATACCATTAAATGTTACATTAGCCTTGTTATAAGTTTTGAGAATAATAATAAATATAACACAAACATTTCTTCAATTAAATTCAGTAAGCATGAGCACCATGTGAGGCACTGAGGGAGGTATAACGATTAAATAAAACACGGCGTTTGCCCTCAGGGAGCTTAACATTTTCATTCGTACAACATGATCTTCTGCTTATAACTTTAAAAACAGAGGGGAAATAAATGGCTGTATTCAGTATCCAGCAATAAGCAGAAATGCCCTACTTCCTTGATGAAAAAGGAATACGTTTTCAACTCTCTCTTATTTAGGTAAATCTTAGTTTCTTACTAAGAGGCAGGATAGTACTGAAATTGGGAGGCCTAGGTCTATGTGCTGCACTAAAAACTTACTACATTATCATGCTATATTATCACAAGCAAGACTTTCAACCTTTTAGAGCCCCAGTCTCTTCATCTGGAATACTTCTATGACCTACCTTACAGAATTGTATGGAAAGTGCTTTGCACACTTTAAAACCCATATAAATATAGATTATTAGGGACTTTCTCAGCTACTCAGTTGTGTATTCTGAATAACAAGGCAGAGACTACAGAATATGATCTCACTAGGCAAAAAACATCTCCTCTCCCAGCCCACAGGTCATGTGCCTAGAATCTAAAGTACCATCGCAAGAAAAAAACTCATGCTTCAAGTAAGTTAAGGCGCAAAGTTCTCTGGGAAGGATAACATTTTTTAATAAAAAGATTAATTAATGTGATTAACTCATCAATATCCCACACCACTAACAGAAAGACCTTGAGAGAAAGAGACACAGTTATTTTGAATTCAAATACAAATATTGCATCCAAAAGCAACAGATTTTAGAGGGAGACGGACAGAGAGAGCTCAGTGAGGTCACTGTGGAATGTTCAAAGCAAGGAATGAAAATGTTTCCTTATTTCATTTTGTTAGTAGGAATAGCTTTTAAAAATATATCAAAACAAAAGCTTAATGTAGAGCATACTACATTTACTAAAAAGAATAGTGCAACAATGAAAAATAGGAAGCAACCTTAAAGCCCTGGGGTTGAAAATGGCTAAATTAGTGGTGTTACATTGAACAGAATACTCAGTCTCACCATAAAAAATAACACATACAAACACCATGGAAGAATGGAAAGATCTATAGAAAAGAAGGTAAAATGGAACTAGGATTGGTTTTAACTGTGCAAATAAACACATACACAAACATATACATAGATGAATATATAATCTTAAGGATTAAAAGACATACTGCCAATTACTGAAAAGTCTCTATTCGTGTCTAAATGTATTTTACTGTAAAATTGATCTTTAAAATACCCAGACAAGAAGGTGATTGCAGAGTACTCACCTTACCAGCTTTTAAAATATTCTGAAAAGTAGCATATGGTAATACTGTATGGTATTAGACTGAATAGAGAAAAGGTGATCAATGAAGATGATAATAGTGTTTCCCACTCAAATCTGGCCATATTTAGGTTTGAAATTGACCATAGCCATAAATGCTGATTCAGTGGGGTATGCGTAAAGGAAACTTGGATTGTCCTTGTTATCCCTGGATAAGTGGTTCTTATGTTTAGAAAAACACTGTATTCTTAAAAAAAATGTTTTTGAAGGACATTTTTGACAATTTATCCTATTATTTTTGCTGTGGAATATCTCTAATAGTCTCTTTTTTTGTCATTGTAAATGAGGCTCCTAGTTAACTGATCTACAACTCTTGGGATTATGCCTAAGAAATAGGAAGATGTGACCATTGTATACAAATACTACTTCTGTTTAATTGGCTCCCAATTGACATTTGCCTTCCATTTTCCTGACCACTTAGTTGTCCACAAAGACTAACTCACTCAGGGCCTTCTTCTCATTCTTCTCCTCTCTCCTCTTCCCCAGTCAAACAAGCTCCAGTGCATAATTTATATACCTGGTGATCTTTTGACATGCGCAGACATAGCATCTGAGGTCCCCTTAAGACATGAGTCCCCAGAAAGCTACCCTAGATACCACAATGTGCTTCAACATTCACTCAAATCATTTCCGCTGACACATTTAATTTACGTAGAGGACATGTTAAAACCTTAAAGCAAATGATATTTAATCAAATAAGCAATTAGTTGAGAAAACCCAAGCTCTGCTTTAGGACCAACATTTCTATAGAGATGATGTAATCTGTTTATAGTATGGAATGCAAAACAAGTGACAGTCAGTGGAATAGATATGGTAAAGTAAATTCTCTCACAGGTTATCACTGCCTCTTATGGGAAAGTGAACCTAGCTGAAGCAATAAGGATTTCTGAAGAAGAAAGAGGAGCTAGCTTGTTTAAGTCAAACCAATATCACCACCTTGACCACCATCTGCCCCAAGACCCAAATAAAGTTAGCTCTGGTCCCTGAGTACAAGAACCTTGGGAACAGCACTACTCCCAAAACAACAGGTCCTGTTCCTACCCCAGACCACAAAGCCATCACTGAGGAGAGAAATCATTGTGGAACAGGGTCCTTCTTCATTACCACCAATGCCAACTATTGATCAACTGTCATCGATAGGCAGATACGCTCAAGTACTCTAGGACAATCAGCATCTCCCCCTGGCTCACAGAGCATCTGTCCTGCTTCCAGCCCAACCCTTACAGCCATCATCCTGGGGAGCAATCCTCATGGAGATGCAACTTGATGACTGTTCTATTGGTGCTATGGCCATAGCTACTGAATACCCAGAAAACAGCATTCTTGTCACCAAAGTCCTTGGCACTTTCAAATGATCCAGTAACAGACATGATCTGACTGCATTAGTAGAAATGACATAAAAGTTAATGAATTGCTACCTGCTTTGCCACAGCATCCTAAGGACCACAGGACCTTCCCATCTGCAGCTGGAACCTCCTATGTATTCTCCCCCATGAGAATGTGAGCTCCTTGAGACTAGAGACTATCTTACTTTCATATTTGTTTTGCAAGTGTTTAGCATAATGCTTCACACAGAGTAAGCACTCAGTAAATGCTTTTTTCATAGATTCATCTATTCATAAGAGTAGGAGGGAACACGTCAGGAACATACAGGGTCACATGGACGTGTACTCATCTAGGAAGTACACAGGAAGGGAATGTGTGAACAGAGGAACATGGTTGGCCAGGGCAGTTTGTGTTTCTTGTCACTGTGGATATACTGATATTCTCCATGGATATCATTGGGCTGCTCTCTACTTCTTGCTGACCCACATTTCTGCTGAGCTGCCCACTGCTTATTCTCTTCCCTCCCAGCACCTCACTCCCACCTCCATTAGCAACCACTTTGGAGCATGTTCTCTGAACTGCTACTGCTCTTTGCTGCTATCTGCTGGTCTTAAAGTGTAATGCAGCTTCTTTGCTAACTGATGCTGCTCTCTGCTGTCACCTGCTGGTCTTGATTTTTTTTAAATGTAGTTTCTTCCTTCTAATGGCAGGATTCTGGCAGCTCTTTGTTTTTTCAGTTCTTTTGTGGTGCTTTCCACAGCCAGATGCACCCAGCCAGCTAGATGAAGAAACTTTCAGTTATCTTTAACTCTCTTTTGAACTGCTCTTTCCCTTGTTGTCACTAAGACTTTCTCAGTACAAACTTTTAGCTGAGTTATGATTTGAAATTCTTTTTAACTCCAATCATGCCCTCAGTTTGCCACCCTGAGTACTTTTCAAATAATCCCAGTGACTCTAATCAGTAAAACTGCAAATGAGCTGGGATGAGGAGCTTCTATTCATCTTCCATAATTTGCACCTTCCATGCAAATTTAGCAGAAAGGCTAAAAGAGGCAAGATTGAGCTGATGATGCTTATTGACCTACAGTTGCTGCTCTGTCTGTTCCTTTCTCCCAGCAGCCCAAATCTCTATACTTCTTACATAATTTCATGTTCAGTGCCTTAGAGAGAAAAATATCTGACATTCAAGATGGCTATCATGTCCCCTCTAAACTCTCATTTCTTTAGTTAATTTTCACAAATGGTGTATTTTCTATACCTTTCACCAAACTAGTTTCTATCTTCTAGACATACTCCAACTTGTCAATGTCATTTCCAAAATGTAGTGCTCAGAAAAGAGCACAAAAGTACAGGTATCATTTCTTTCCTTCTGGATACTAAACTTCCATTCAATCTAAGGTAATAACAGATTTTTTGGTGGGGTTACCATGTCATACTATTGACTCATTCTGAATTTATAATCCACTAAAATCCTTAGGCCTTTTGTATAAAGGATTTTGTACTTTATTGACTTGGTCTGCTGGCCAATTATCATTAATCTAATGTTTTAATGAAAATATATTGACATTTTTGATACATAGATATATTTTGCTTTGAGATTGCCTACATTTCTTTCTATATATTCTCTCTTCTCCTTCAAGTAATATAAGAGAAAGCCCTCTCATATAACAAAATTTTAAAGAGAGGAATAAAAGAAAAAAAAGATGAAGAAAATCAAGTCCAATGTTATCCTTGGGGAAAAGTTTGGTAATAATTTTCAACTGTTTAGCTGTTTTTTCCATATATATTATTTTAGCTGTTGTTTAAATTGTTTTCCTGGTTTGCTTATTTAACTTTGCATCAGTTCAAATGTCTTCTCAAGCTTCTCTATGTTCATCACATTCATTATTTCTTATAGAACACTCATGTTCCATTACATACATGTACCACAGTTTGCTAAGTCATCCCCTAGTAAATGGATCCCTATGTTGCTTCCAATTTGTTGTTCCTACAAAAAAAAATGCAGGTATAAATATATTTGTGTATATGGAGCCTTTCTTTCTGTCACTGACCTTTGGGTTTATAAACCTAGCAATGAAACCTCTGGGTCATTTTATTTACATAATTTCAAATTGCTTTCCAGAATAATTGTTCCAAACCACAGCTCTACCAACAATGAATTTGTGTGCCTGTCTTTTTATAAAGCTTCCAACATCGAGTATTCCCATCTTCTGTTATATTTGCCCACTTGTGAAGTAAGCTGAAATATAAGTGCTGTTTTGCTTTACATTTCTCTTATTATTAGTCATTTGAAACATTCATGTTGTGATTAGCAGTTTGCAATTCTTCTTTTAAAAACTGTTTGTTTCTCTACTTTCACTATTTATCCACTGAGAATGGCTTTTCATCTTGCATATTTCTGTTATTTATATGTCTTGGGTACCAAACCCTTATCTGAAAAATTTGATGCAAAGATTTTTTTTTCCCATTTAATTACTTCCCTTCTTATTCTAGGTGCATTAATTTTTTTTTGGTTTAATGGAATCAAAGTTACCCATTTTATGTTTTGTAACTGCCTCTATGCCTTTTTTAGTTAAAAATTCACTCCCTACCTATAGTTATAAAAGTTATATGATCTGCTTCTCTTCTAATTTTTTATGGTATAATGTTCACTATTAGGGAAATGCAGTCATTTTAATTTATTGTGAAATATGTTGTAAGATGTTGTTTTAAGCTTAATTTTTGCTAGACTGCTTTCTACTTTCCCAAATTCTTAGCAAATAGGGAAGGGTCTTTTCTAGGTAATTTATTTTGAAGTTTATTGAAGTTATTAAGTTGAATTATTTCTTATTGTTCCTTATCTAGTATGTTCTATTGATCTACTTTTCCATTTTTTAAATGAATGACAAATTGTTTTGATGATTGCTGCTTTATAATATATCTTGAAGTCTATAAGTGCTATTCTCCCTTAATTCTTACTTTTGTTTATTATTTCCCTTGTTATTCTAGATTTTGTTTCCACAAATGAATTTATCAAGTCTAGCTCTGAAAAGTATCCATTTGGAATTTTGACTGATTCTGCAAAGTCCATTGTGCTATCAAAGAAATCTAATCTGGTCAAGCCTTGGAAAATCATAGCTTGACACCAAAGGGTATTGTAGTATAGAGGAAAGAGGGCTGTGCCTAGAGTAAGGAAGGTCTAGATTGAAACAGCAGCTCTGACACTTAGTAGTAACATAAGCAAGAAAGTCACTTCCCCTCTCTGAGTTTACCTGTAAAATGGAGACAATAATACACGCAATACCTACCAGTAAGGGTTTCTATAAGCTTCAAATTAGATGATGATGTAAAAACATTTTCCCAAAGCAAAGCATTATGTAAATGTCAGTTATTATTACTGTTGAGGTAAAGGTTGAGGACTTTAAGTTTGTTGAGACCATAAGCTCAACAAACAAATAATAGATATTTTCCATTAATTAGTTTTGTGACCTCAGCCATGGGACTTCACAAGTCTGAGCTCAATAAGATTTTGGACCAGATGATCTTCTGCTTTGATATTCTAGAGTTTTTTGATTCTATTCCACAGAAATCATGAGAGGTTATACTCCCTTATGCCACTCTCCCATTGGATGTGGTTTCTTTCCTGTTCCCTGAACAGATTTGCATATTCCCTCTCCTCAGTTCACTGCTACCTTCTGGGATATCTACTCTTCTTCTCTCCCCCTATCTATCCTTCAGGTCTCAACTGAGGTCCCATCTCAACTGTGAGACTTTCTCCAACCATTCAATCCAAACTATCTCTGAGCCCCTGTAGCAATCAGAAACTCCATAATGATCATTTGGTTATTAGCCATATTAGCCATACAAGGTTGGCTCTAGGTCTTAGCTTGATATTTCTTATCCAAGAAGTGTCAGTGGAATAGATAATGGATAGGAAATTAGAACTGTAGTCAGGAGACATGGATTTGAATGCTGCCTAACATATTTACAAGCTATAGAATAATGTGCAAATTATTTAATCTTTTGCAATCTCAGTTTTTTCAATCTGTAAAAATGGGCAAAATAATACTTTACCATCCAGTTCAGATCGTTAATATTAGTCAAGTGCTTTGAAAACTTTAAAAAGCCACACCAATGTGAATTATTACAATCATGTTCTGTGTCTCCAACAATGAAAGTTGCATCTTCCCTTCCACTACCAGTGTAATATACCATACCCTCCCACCTCCCAAACTCCATGTATCCTAGGGCTCTGGAGTTCTACTGCTGCCCTTTATCTTTTGAAAACTGTGAGTAAGTCTGGAGACACTGTTTTACTTGCTAGCACAAAGATATAAATTCTGTTTAAATCTCAGTTGAATTTTTGTAGAAATTTATAAGCCATTCTAAAAAGGTGCTAAAAGGTTATTCATACTCAATAGATTTTGGTGGTGATATTTATTATTGCTTTCAGAGGAAGGTCTCCAAAGAGGTAGGTAAATTCTCTATGGAGTATCTATAAAAAAAAAAAATTCATACAAGAATCCTATAAGATTAAAAGGCATAGACGAGCCACACTTGGGAAAGGAGCATAGATGAGATCACAGATCTATCCAAGTGTTTATTATTTGTTAAGCCCAGTCTGATAGTAACTCTGCCTGTCATCTCAAACACTGCAACAATACAGCATTCATCCAACGGCACTGTGGAGAAAATGAATTTAAAGTATTTTGCAAATCTATAAATGTAAGCTGTTGTTGCTACTATTGTTAATGAGAAGCAGTATGGTATAATGGACAGAGCACTCACCTTGTACCTTGTAGTTAGCAAGACCTGAATTTATGACCTGATTCTTCTACATGCTGGTGTGTGACCCTAGACAAGTCACTTCAACTCTCAAATCTCTAAGATTCTAAGTTCTGGAGAAGGGGCCATTCTGAATTGTTAGAGGAAGTCTCTCACCCAGAGTTCCTTCCATTGACGAAATTTCAGGGGTGTGTGTGTTTGAGGCAATAGTGGGGATTAAGTGATTTGCCTAGGGTCACAAAGCTAGTAAGTGTCTGAGATCATATTTGAATTCAAATCCTCCTGACTTCAGGACCAGTTCTATCCACTGGGCCAGGGTTCTATCCACTGTGCCACCTAGCAGCCTAGGTTGTTTGGGTTTTTTTAAAGATATTACATTAATCAATCAATGGACATTTATTAAACTCATGTGCTGGGCATTATGCTAAGTGCCAGGGATCAAAGAAAAAACAAAAACAGTTCTTGCTCTCAAGGATCTTACATTCTAATAGGGGAGAGCGGGAACAACATGTAAACAGGAACATAAATAAACCAGAGTAGACAAGTGACAGAGGAGGTGACACTGGCAGCTGGAGACATTGGGAAAGGCCTCTGGGAGAAAGTGATGCTTGAGCTGAATCTTAAAGGAAACCAAGTATTCTAGGAGTCAAAGACTGAGAGCGAGAAAACAAGCCTGATCCTATTAAAAGGAAGTAAACATTCATTAACTCATTTTTTCCCCTTCACCCAATAAATATTTATTGTGAATCTTTATATGAGGTGCTATTAAGAGATCTCATATTAAGATTATGTCACACAGTTGTTGTTCCCAAAAAAGTTAGGCTCTATTGCTGATGATGTGGAAGTTTAAGGATCTAGTCAGATATAATTCCAGAGCATTCAATCATCCTCTCAGAAGCCTTCCATCTCTTAGAGGAAAGTAACCATCATAGATAGGATTGCATGCAGGGGTTGGGAAGCTGCAGGCTGGAGGCTACATGTGGCCCTTGAAGTCCTCAAGTGCAGCCTAACAGTCAAAAGGCCACACTTGAGGACCTTGAGGGCCACATGTGGCTGCAAGCCCGTAGCTTCTCCATCCCTGTTAGGATATACACAAGGGTTACCCTTAGCCACATATACCTGCTGATTTTGGCTTTCCTTGCCTTCCAGGGTCTTGTGTTTGGTTCAGTGTGGCCAGCTGGGGCTATGCATTCCCAAAGAGTCTTTTTTATTTACAGTCAGGATCAGAACCATGGCACAGGGTACAAGAGATCAATCTAAGCTTTTTTATATTGTGAATTTTTAAGTGCAAATTACAAAGAACTCTCTTTTTCTTCCTGGGGTTTCTCTGCATTCTGAACCTTTAGAGAACAAGCATCATCAAAAAGTATCAAATGTTGTTTATGTGCCAGTCACAGGGTTAAACACTGGAGATACAAAGAAAAATCACAGGCTTCCCTCGCCCTCAAGGAGCTTACATTTAAAGAGAGTTTTACATACATACATACATATGTATGTGTGTAACCTACACTCATATAAATCAAAGCATACAAAATGACATCAACAGACAAGCAAAGGGACTCTATATTCTTACAGGGTTACATTTTTTATTTCCTGTATGTTGAGGAAAGATGCTACCACCCAGTCTCTCTGTAACCTCCCTTTGTTGGGCTGCAGAGTTCAAGGTTCTGGTGCTGACTGAGAAGTGATATAAGCTGTCAGGTGATGAAGATGGTCAGGAACTGGGTTTTGTGATCTTAGAAGTTCACTTCAGGTAGAGCAAAGATATCCTGGTACTTTAGCTTTTGTCTTCATGCTAAACTGCCTCTTATGGAAGACTGAGATCTTATTTTTTTTTTCCCTTAAGGTTGTCTCTGATTCAGAATTTTAAAAAAAAGCAACCATAAATACATGTGTGATCTAGTTAAATAAAGTTTTCTTCATTAGGCCTTCAGTGAAGCTGCCTCCCTTCTCTGTCTAGCTCATATCTTTTTTTCTTCTGGCTATAGAGTTTATACAGGTAAAATTGAAATTGTTTACACACGCTAGTAACCTAGTGTTCTTACACAATTTCTGGCCTGCTCAATGTCCTACCCACCCCACCACTACGGTGCCTACTTCATTCATTCATTTAACATTTATTAAGCACCTATTATATGCTCCTTACCTATGAACTATGCTAGGGGCTACTTTTCTCAGTAACATCCCTATGTCCCACATATTTCCTTAAAAAAATATATATATATCAAAGATCTCAGAGTAGGGAACTAGTTTATGTCTTCTTCTGAATGGGACTTCTGAAGACAACGCCTTAAATCCCAAAGCAGTGGACTGATTAGAAGCCTTTTAACTATTTTTACCAGTCTAGCCTCCCACCACTAGGACCCCATCAAGTTTGGGGCTACCTTACTCATTTAACCATTACTGAGTTCAACAGGAGACATAATCCCTTATCCTTGTCTATAAAATTCTGTATAAACTTAAGAATCCTAGATCTAGAGCTGAAAGGGTCCTCAAAAACCACCCAGTCCAATCCCTTCATCTGTGTCCCACTCTGTGTGATTCCATTTGTTATTCTCTTGACATAGATACTGGAATGGGTTTCCATTTCTTTCCCCAGCTCATTTTATAGATAAGGAAAATGAGGCAAACAGGGTTCAGTGATTTGCCCAGGGTCACACAGCTAGTGTCTGAGGCCACATTTGAACTCAGGTCTTTCTGACTCTAGGCCCAGCATTCTATCCACTGTACCACCTAGCTGTCTATCGTTATAGATAAGGGAATTGGGGTCTAGGCAGGTTAACTAACTTGACACAGCTCACACAGGTTAGCAAATATATGGGGCGAAGATGAATTCGAGCCCAATCTCCCAAAGCCAGGTCTCTTTCCACTGCATCTCAATCCCAAACCAGGACAATTCTGCCTCTGTTATAATCATTGCTGAAAGTCACCAGGCAGCAGGCACTTTTCAGTTCAGTATCTGAATCTCTTCTATGCAGGAGTGTAGTGTGAGCTAGAGAACGGAGTTGGCATGGCAAAGGGAGTGTTAGTTCCTTTGTTTTTGAGTGTTGCATAATCAGCCGGAGCTAAGCTGATCTGCCCTTTATTTTCTAATAATTCTGAAGCATAAATGACATTGAGAAAAAAAAGATCCTGGCTGCCCAAGCAGTTCAACCCCATAGCGAAACCAAGGTGCCAGCAGTTTTTTTTTTCTTCTCTCTCTAAGGTGGAGAGGTGCTGCGGTGACAAAACCCACTGGACCAAAGGAAACTGCAGTAACTTGAAACGTTTCTCTCCAAATACACTCTCCCAGTTTCTAGGCAGGAAGAAGGTTGAATTCATTCAGCTAGAGCCCAGAAGACTTAACTGGCCTCCCTGGTGACACCTGGGATACCACAGGTGGGTGCATTGGTACTGCAGTCTCAGCATTGGCGATGTTCCCCCAGCATATCACCATCGCCCTTATCCAGGTCTTGCTGAAAGACACCTTTGAAAGGATCTGACGTATCAGGTGCATTCCCCTACCCAGAGAGCACTGATCCTGGCTGAAGCAGCAAAAGACCAGTTGGGCTTCAATTTCCACATCTACAAATTGAGGGGATTGGACGAAATGATGTCTAAGGTCCCCTCTGGTGATAGATCTAAGATTCTATAATTTTCTGGTCCCAAGTAAGGTTACCTGAGAAGAACAAGGAATGAGGTGTAGAACCTCTAGATACAGTGGTAGATACCATCTGACAGGCAGATGATGGATTCAACGTTCAAAATGAGACATATTTTTGTACATGAACAATATGGGAATGTGTTTTGCTTGACTATGCAAATTTGTGGCAAGTTTTTTTAAATTTTTTTTTATTTTAAATTTGAAGCTAAGTGGGAGGGAGAGAAAATAAGTGCTTGTTAATTAAAAAATAAAATAAAACAAAAAATTTTAAAAACAGACAATGGTAGAAGGCAAAGAGAGGGGATTGTTTTAATATGAAATGTTGTAAAAACCAGTAATTCTTGAAGTGTAGGGACCTTTTTGGTTTTCTGTGAGGGGGACAGAATGATAACAATGACCAAGCTTAGAAACCAAGGTACCTAAGACTGTCAACAGAAAGCCATTTGAGTAATCTAGAAGGCCTTGAAGTTAACTATAAAGGAATGGAGAAATTTATTTCAAAAATTAAAAAACATGCAACCAAAAATTATTTGAGCAATAAGTTTTGAAGAAAACACTTTCTGAAATAATATGAAATGTTAGTTTATGAAGAGAAGTAAACATAAAATATAGATAAAATACCTAAATAATAATTTACATTTCTATACCTTGTGAAACATAGTACAAATATTGTTATCCCCATTTTACAAATAAGAAGGGTTAAATGTATCTTTCTCACCATCAGTGAGCTAGTATTTGATTAGAGATAAACAAAACAAAACTTTTTATGTTTATGAACAGGTTTGTCAAGTTATACATCAAAGGAAAATACTCTCAGACTTGTTAGCTTCTCCCTTCCCTTACTATATTTCAATCTCAGGACCACCCCGAAAAGCTCTGTTAAGCACACATGCTCATTATTACTATATCAAATAACCATATTTGCAAGGAATCAAAGACTATTTGCAAGGAACTGGAGAGTATTTGCATTCCAGTATCACTTTTATGTTTAATAATAAATATTGGCATTAAGGTTAATGCGTGGGAAAAATAAAAGCACCTCATTTGACTACAAACCAATTTTCTGGTGCAATTTCCTGCACAGTTGGCTAAAACCACAGCCCAAGTCTTTTCCAAGTTAGATGGGGCTTTCACCACCATCTTCTCCCTGGAGCTCTGCAGCTTCCAAATACACCCTTTTGCTGATATGCAGCTTAATAAACCTATGAGTTATCACCCTCTTATGTGCTGCTGAGGTGGCCTTTTCCACCTTAAGTTTCAAATAAAGACCTAGTAAAGATTGGCATGTGACCCACCCTTGTAGGACATTTCATTATGAAGAATAAAAGGCTGGGTGTCCAGCAAGGTACAGTGCTTTGACTGGCCAGAATCTGAGCTCAGATAGTTCTATTTGATACACTAAGGGAGATACGAATGAGAAGTAAGATATGACCTTGGGATCCTTAGAGGGCAGGCAGATTTAGTACACTTTCTTAAACCATTAAAATCTAATCCAGGAAAGCAAGAAAGTCATCAGCCTGCCTCCTGCACGAAGCACTGGACTGGATATCAGGAGGTCTGCATTGTAATTCCAACTCTCATCACAACTCGGCTTAACTGATTCTGGGTTGCAAGTACCCCAGTGCCTCTGTGATTTGAAGATTTCAGTACTTGTTTCCCCTCCTCTCCTTCAACAATCCCTTACCTCTGGGAGGAACAGCTGCTGAAAGCATTATGCCAGCAAATTGCAGGCACTATTGAAATGGGCTGTGTTGAGTGAAAAGCAAGAATTTCTCTTTGCACTTCCAAGTGAAAAACCTCCATCACTCCTACCTGGAATGAGGCAGACAGGTTCTGTGCTCTTATTGGAACGACTAGATTCAAACCTGAGACTCCTCTTGTTACACTGGGAGCAAAAGCACAATGTAATGGGAGAATACTTCATTCCTCACAAGCATCTCAACTCCAAAAGTACACAATCTTTTCATTGTTAACTGCTAATCAGGAACAGGTGATAGGACTGAAGAGAGGTTTGTATTTAAGTATGGACACCCACCAATCTTTAATTGAAATTCGTTTTGATATACCTGCATTGGTTCTGTTGTTGGTCCTTGTAACTTTAGGGCTGAGCAAGCAAGGTTGGTTGTTAAAAACCAAAACAGAAGCCTTTAATTCTGTTCAGTGTGGATGCTGCAGTCTGAGAAAAAAGCCACAGGGGGAAAAATCATCTTCTGCTTTCTGGCACTCTCTAAATATAATGCAGTGCCAGCTCCTGAACTAACTGTCTGAGATGGGGCAATTGCCACTCTTCTCACCATAAGTTCTGACTCTCAGGTTGGCTGCTGCCAGGTTTATCTATCTGCTTCTGAGCAGCTTTCAAGTTACGTCAGTGACACTGCATACGTCAGTGAGAACAGTAGGAAGGGGAGAGAGAGCACCATGGAAGGGGAGAGAGAGCACCATGGACCAAAGTGGCAGGAGGGGGAAAATTAAGTGGTTTTTTTTGTTTTGTTTTAAATATGAAGGGTATTATCTTCCCTTTCTCTTTTTTTGACTAGTATGAATGCCTGCTGTCACTTTCAGAAGACTAAAAGAAGGGAGACATGTGCATGTGTGTGTTTTCTGTATGTATGTGTGTGTACATATATATAATTTTCTGGCTTAAGTGTTGAGATGTAGAAAAATATAATTCCTGCAGCCTTCTGAGGCTTCCAAAGTTAGTGTTAGGATCTGCTTGTGATTCACTGGGTGAGTTTAGAATTTTTCATGGCACAGAGTCAAGCGAAACATTATTGCCCAGCACATTGTGTCCTGCCCATTCACTTCTAAAATTCAGCCCTCCCCCACCACATGGTAAGCCTGTAACGTGATTCTAGTCTATCTCACTCCAGGGATAGCTTTAGACACTATCATTTTCATCATTGTGATCATAAGCATCACCACCATCACTATCAGCATCAACATCAAACAGAATTCATAAAGGGTTCTCCTGAATATGGAACTGTGCAGTACTGAAGGACAGAACTGAAATGGCCACTGTCTCTGCCCTTCAGGAGGGAGATTTCTAAAAGTCACATTTGAAAAATGGTGATTTCCACCTTTAGGATCAAGTAACCAGCATCCAAACACAGCAGTGAGGAATGTTGCTTTGTCAAAGAGGTAACATCTGGCCAAAATGCCTTTAAAAGACGTTATTTGAGGGAATGTTATTAATGCTCCAGGGTAAAAATGGGGTGAGAGTGTTAATAACATTCTACCTTCATTGACCCAATCATCGCCAATGATGTGAGTTGGTGTTCTTAAATCACAATCTCAAGATACTCCAGAGATCCTTAACATTCCTATGGTCAATGAGCTGAAAGTCAGATAGACTTACAGAGATTAAATGTGTGTGGTTATCTAGATTTTAAAATCACTTTACCTTGTACATACATAAAGAATGATTTAAGGGACTAAGTTTAGATATTCCCAGTTCTCAATCCAGGGCATTCTTAAGACTAAGCTCCTAAGGAGCAAAGCATTTGTCTCCTTTCATTACTCTGCAGAGTATTCATCATGATACTCTACTCCAGAGGGAACTTAATAAATATTAAGTGACAACAACTGCCAGTGACTTGCTATATGAGCCTAAGTCATTTGACCTCTTCTGTGTTTCAGTTTCCTCATCTGTCAATTTTCTCCCTGTGAACCAAAGATGAAGATATAGACCTACCTCAAAGGATCTCTGGAGAGAATACTTAACAATTTGCAATACATTTCTAATAATTCCAGAAGGGGAAAAGTGTAACCACCACACAGATGCTACAATTAAAAGCGACATACTTCCCTATAGCCTTTAACCAATTATCTCTTTAACTACCACTAAGATGCACCAATCTCTACAGTGAGCTTTGGCTGCAGATGAATTGAGTACAGCAATACTGCCTGATAGCTTTGGAAAGTCACTGAAGGTGGTGGCTGAGGCCAAGGGAAAAATGAAAGGTGGAGATTTCAAAAATGCAGCTATGATCCTATGGAAAATCAATCTCTGTTTAAAGCTCTGGCTCCTCAGAGCCATCCATCCATTCAGCAGAATGGAGGTAAGTTCTTCCACACTACTAGTGACCAGAAAAAGTATTAAATCACAACTTTTCCTGGTCACTAGTCCAGTTTAGGTGGGAGTTACAGATAAACCGCTGGCTGTACTACTCTCCTCTATAGGATACCAGGGGACAGACACCTTTGAGAAAGAAAATGAAAAGATTTTATGAGTGCTCTTAGGGGTTTGAAGGGGTATTGAGAATCACAACTCCATGTTTGGAGGGCAAGAAAGTCTTAGAGCAAGTGATACAGGACATAAGAGTGTGGGATCTAGCTTTGGCATCTTTAGCATCCTAAGGAACCAGAAAGCCCCTCCAGGATGTTAGATCAAAATGATTCTTCAGTCTTCTTAAGACAAAGCCCTGAGAGGCACTGGTGAAGAGAGAGAAAGCATATGGAAGCTTGGTCTATGAATAATTAAAAAAAGAAAGGATAGCTGAAAGTAGAAACCCTGATCATTGTCTTTTTGGGAGATCAGTTGGATAGTAGAGGGTTAGTTAGAGGGGAGGCTCATCCTAATTCCTGGATCCAGTCAGAGGATATAGAAGCCCCCACCCTCCTAACCCCATCACTAATAGAGGGAGTCTCTGGATTTCCTCCTACACCAACTTCTGAGAGACAAGGGTTACGGAGATGCCAAAGTCATTTGTTCCCTTCTCCTAAGAATTAGTGCACAGAAGCATTCTCAGGTGCCAGGGAGATGACTTGGGGTAATATGGAGCTTAACCTAGGGACTATCCCAAGTTCACAGTACCCTGGGTTAAGGCAGAGAGACGAGGAATGTACTTCTCTCTTTAGGTCCCAGTACCTAAGTTAACATTAAAGTAGCAACCGCCAGCGTGAGGTGATTGCCCCAACAATCTGCTCGCTTCCAGAACCAGGGGAAGAGGTATCTGTACCTCTTCTTCCTGTCTCAGCAGTGGTGCCTCCAACCCGCCCCATCGGCCCGCCGGCACAGCTGGCGCGTCCCCAGTTTGCACAGTGTCCCTGTCTGATGAGACAAAGCTGAAGGAAATTTGGGGGGTGGGTGTTAGCAGGAGATGAAATGATGGGTGGTATAGGCAAGGGTGGAAGTCCTCCCTCCCCTACCTGCTTAAGGCAACGCCTGGGCAAAAAGCTGTCAGGAAGTTTGGCCAGTCCATGGTTTTTAACCCAAGTATCAAGTTGACCGAATAAACTGGCAGTTTAGCATTGGGGTAAGGGGAGGAGGTTCATAGGAATGTTGCAAATGAGGGATGCCCCCCAAGATTCAACCCTCAGTGTCTCTGGGTCAGGCTAGCCACTTCTTCCCTGCAGCCTGAGGGTGCGGATAAAGCGCTGGGCACCACGGCGGGAGCAAGACACAGCACAGACCCTCCTCCCAGGGTTCTCCAAACCCCAAATCTCCTCCCTGACTTCATCAATCTCTTCCCACCCTAGTCAGTTCTGGTGTTACTCACAGTCCGCAGGAATTGGATCTCATCCTCTCCTTCTCCCCCTTCAGCCATGGTTCTCAAGGCGCTGGCGGTGCCCCAGCTTCCAGCGCCTTTGCTTCCCCCGGGAGCAGCTCGATGTGCGCTCCTGCTTCTCTCTCCTTCCCTACCTCCCCACCTTCCTTCTCCTTCTCTTTCTTCTCTACCTCCTCCTCTTCCTCCCTCCTCTTCCTGGCTCAGCCTCAGAAGCACCGAGCTAATCCTCGACCATATAGGGAGCCTGGGCTAACACTCCACTGCACTGCAGAGCGCCAGCCAGCCAACCCACCCACCAACCCCCCTCTGCTTTTGTAAAGCCAACTGCCTGCGCAGCCGACCCCTGGCCCCTCCGCCAAGAGCGCAGCGTCCTGCGCCCGGAGGGGGTGGGGGAGCAGCTGGGGGTCACTAGCTGGGAAATGCCTCCCCTACACCACACATTTGCACCCACGCGCGCACGGGGGCGCGCAAACACACACACACGCACACACGCTCACACACTCACACACTCTGGAGCTCATGACTCCCTACTTCAAGTCTCCGAGTCAAAAACAATGGCTAGTTCCGGTGCACCCGGGTGAGACTAGGGAATACCCACCGGGCTCATTTTTATTTTTCATTTTTTCATTTTTATTCATTTTAGTATTCACACTCAGATTCCTGCTGCCCCACTGCTGTTTTAGTCCTCTCCCACCTCCCAGGGGTCCTTTCTGTAGCTTAAGCTGAAGACCCTAGAGCCTGACCCATTTTTTCCCCCCACTAAGTCCTAAACCACCTTTTGCTCCAGTGTCACGGTAATGTCACTTTGAATTCCCACGGAGAATGAAAGTCTATTAGAACCCATCTCGAACTCGGAAGCCAAAGTAGTCAGATGCTATGGGAAGATGTTACTCCCCCCCATCCCCACCCCATTCCCTTCTTCCCCTTTCCTCCTTTCTTTAGTACATTGGAATTTCCACTCTGTTGGAATGTGGAGAAATGGACTAAACCTGGAGCAGGTTTTCCTATTTCCCTTCAAGAGTGCTAGGGCAGTGAAAGTCCAGCCGCAGTCCACCCCAGGCTGGCGGTTTGCTTGATTCTCTGTGCCTGACACTGGAGCTAAGATGATGCAGCGTGCCACCTTCTGTCTGCTTGCCAGGGAGCGCTCCGGGGAAGGGAGATGTTCTGGACAAAATAGGAGGGGAACTCCTCTTGCCCAGGGTTGATGCGGAAAGGAAGGAAATATAGGACAGACCTAAATAATATGTGGGAAAGAGAAAGGAGATCTTTGGGCCTGAGTTAAATTTAGAGCTCCCTGAGAGACAGTGCACTGATCAAGCTAATGACACCCTGCCTATCCCCAAGAGGAAGAGGATGAGGTAGATGGAAAACTGTGAATCGGGGTTTCAAGATTATCCCCATGAAAGAAGCCCTGGGGTGGCTCAATCCACTTTTGTTTTTGTCATTTTTCAGTCGTGTTCAATTCTTCATGACCCCACTTGGGGTTTTCTTGACAAAATTACTGGAGTGGATTTCCATTTCCTTCTCCAGCTCATTTTACAGATGAGGAAACTTGGTAAACAGGGTTAAGTGACTTTCATAGGGTCACACAGCTAGTAAGTGCCTGACATTGGAGTTGAACTCAGGAAGGAGTTGGTTGGCTCCAGGCCCTTCACTCTATCCACCTTGTCACCTAGATGCCTCACCTGGTATATGAGGTTCCCCTCAACCCACTTGGTATGTGAATAATTATATTATCAGAGAAAGTTAAAACCAGGAGATCACCTAGTCTAACCTTTTCATCCTACAGATGAGGAAAACAGAGAGGTGAAGTAAGTAAGATATCTGAGGTCACACAACTAGCAAGTGATGGAGCCAGGGCTTAGAGCCCAGATCTCAACTCCAAAAACATTGTTGTAACCATTACATCTCAGCTGGGTGAATGGTGGGGCCTAATAGGTCTTAAGCAGAGAAGACAGCTGAACAACAAAGGCCTGAAGTAAAGCCAAACGCTAACTCTGAGAGTACTGGACAGAACTCAATTTAGAGATAGTACTTGAAGATAAATAAGATAGGAAAAATAAAGTGGAGGTGGTGTGTAGAGGGGTATGTGAAAGTGTGTGTGTGTGTGTGTGTGTGTGTGTGTTACATGGATAAAGAAGCATCAGAGAATTCTATTTGAAAACTCAGAAGAATTGAAAATGACCTTGGTCCAACCTGTACCTAGCCAAGAATCTGTCCTACAGCAATCCAGTAAGTGGTCATCCAGATTATACTAGAAGACTGGAATGATAACTAGGATAGGGCATTCAGAGCTTTATCCATGGTGCAGACATCTAAAAGGAGCAGCTTTCTTATCTGGAGGTACTTGCTTCCTTTACACTGTAGTAAAGACTTTTTTCCTCATAGTCATACACTAGTCCTCCCCCATAAGAATAAGGATAAAAGCGACCTCTGGCAACCTCCTGAGAGGTCGAGAGAGGTTTGGAGAGGGAGAAGGGATAGGCTGTCTCCAACTCATTGTTACTGTACTGTACTCTCTCCCATATCTCTTGGGAGGGAATATAGCCTTGAGGAGAGAGTGACCAAAAGGGTTTACTGGCAGAGGAAGTCAGGAGAAGAAGGTAAGAAAGGACTTCAGGAAATAGGGGATGGCCAATTCAGAGAGATGAAAAGATTTGTCTCCATCAGGTGCTGCCTGAATTGAAAGGCAAAGAAAGAATTTCCTCAGCAGTCTAGAGCCAGAAGTAGTCTGGGGAGTGGTTTTCTACTTAGGATGAGTTCTCAAAGCATATTCTGCCCCAGGGATTAAGAGAAATACCTCAGGAATGGCAGAGCAAGGGAGGGAAATTACACCACCAAGCTTTTCACTTTCCTGCAGATTGAATCTTAAGAGGAGGATAGGACTGAAAATATGGAAAGACTGATGCCCTGTGAGCTGAGAGGGAGCGATTTATCTGGAGGTCAGGGTCTTTAAAGGGAACATTAACATGTCTTTTGTACTCTCCAATTATGAGGGCAGAGTTTGGGATGGAGAGGAAAATTGTGAGCCGTGTGAAAGGAGGGAGACTCAGAATCAGGGAGATCAGCTTTAAATCTCATCTCAGACACTTAGCTGTGTGAACATGGGCAACTCTCTTGATCTTTCTCAGCCTCAGCGTCCTCATCTGTTAAAAGAGCATATTATGTATAAGGTCAAATGAGACAATGTATGTGAAGTGTTTCACCAACCTTAAAGATTTATATGTATCAGATATTTTTATTTGGTACACTCTGGAATTTCAGAGGAGTGGTTGATGAATAATGTCAGTAAAGGGAGAGTCTGAAGGTCATCAGTGAGAAAGGTATGCTCCCTTTCTTCTACTCCATTGTGTCAGGGAACATAAGAGAAAATGCTCCTGCTACTGGAGATGGTAGCCTGGGACACAGTGTCTTGAGGCAGACGGGAGAGAAGTGTACAAGGTAAGGGATGGGAATGAAGCCTGGGGTTCATGAGTGCAAGAAGATGAAAATATAATGAATGGACAATAAGGAAACTTAATAATGATAGAATCTCAGTTCCAGATGCCACAATGAAAGGAAAGGCTAGAATAGGATAAGGACTACTAGAGAGGGAGAAGGTTAGGTGAATAAGGATAAAGGATCAGAAAACAGGAACCACCTAGGCATCCAGCAACTCTGATTCACAGGGATTGGAAGAAGAGAAGTGAGTTCTCTAAGTACAGGACAGGAGCATTTTCCCCCTTTCTCTCCCTGTCCTCTCTCCCCAACAAACTCAAATGAATTTGCCCCAAATTTTGGAATCCCTAGTTTTGTCCCTATTGATATCTAGTTCAGAAGAAACTACTATTCCTCCCATTCTCCATAAAACAGCTCATTCTGCTTTTGAGTAACTCCAATTGTTAGAAAATATTTTTTTTCTTTACATGGAACCTAAGCCTTCTCTTCTCCCAGGTAAAGACTATCAGTTCTTTAAGCATTACTCATATGGAATATCCCCCATTCCTATAAGCATTCATTTTGGTGACTCTCTTCTAGGCAACTTTCAGCTTGTGTATTTCTTAAAATGTGACACTCTTTACTGAACATAGGACTCCAGATGAGCTAGGTCCAGGGTAGGTTATAGCAGAGCTGTTGCCTCACTCTCTTCATATGTAATTGTATAATTTTGAGGGGTGTTGGTCAAGACCTCTGATATCATTCAGAATATAGGTACTCCCAGGGTGGAAGTATTCTCCACTTAGGCAGATCAGCAACTCATATGTAATTTAGAGATTTAGAGAATTGTCTGGGGTCATTAAGAATTATCTATGGTTACAAAGACAAGCTTCAGGGATAGGACTTGAATTTGGTCTTACTGACTCCAAGATTGGTTTTCTATCCACTATCCTACACTGCCTCCAAGTTAGTATTGCATTGTTTTGACTATAATTTACTATTCCTCCTTCCCCTGATATTCTACACAAGAACTGCTGTCTAGTGAGAAAGATTTTTGTAGACTGGTGATGGTGAAAAACAAGACAGACAGAGACAAAAGACAGAGAAAAGGAGATAGAGTGACAGACATAGAAACAGAGAGAGATGGACAGAGACAGACAGAGAAACAGAAATAGAGACAGAACAAGGAGAGACAGACAGACAGACAGAGACAGACACAGAGAGAGATGAAGAGTGACAGAGAACTGAGATATACATGGGTTCAGAGAGAGGAAGTAGGGTGCTTCTTATGTGGGAATGGGCTGTGTGGGAGCAGAGGAAGAAATGGTATAAAAAGGACTTACTAAAAGCTAAACATCAGATCAGAATGTATTTGCCGTGTGTGTGTGTGTGTGTGTGTGTGTGTGTGTCCCTAGAGTTTAGCATAATTCCTGAAACATACTTAATAAGTGCCTGCTGACTAATTGATTTATGTAGGTTTAGAGTTGTCCCTATAAAGCTGAGACTCCTGCAGCTGCATGGAAGTGACAATTTTTGCTTTACTTGTCTGGCCCTAGCTGAACACTGGATTGGCAATTCCATCGTGTTCACGATGTATTTCTTAACAACATTTTAAAATTTGGTTTGATCTGCCCCTCAGCAGGGATTGAGAGCCCTAGAGGACTATTAGAAGACTGAGCATTCCCAATTTAACACTCCATAGACTTCCATCCTTTCCAGGGGCAGCTTAAGTGGAGGAAATGGCAGGCAGTCTTCCCTAGAAAATGCAGACTTAACTATTTGATTATTTTTTTTCTAAATTGAACTTCTGCTTGTAAAATGTAGTGTAGGATTGTAACAATAATGCAATATTCACAACACTCATGGTGGTTATGAATATGCTGGTATAGTTGTAAATCACAAAATGTAGCAGACTCTCTACATGGAAGGTGGAATCAAAGCCTTTATTCAAATGCCAGAAAGCCGAGTCCCAGAACCAGAAAGTGGCCATGAGGTTGGTATACATGGTTAATACAGTGAACACCCATATTCCCAAACCTTCACAACAGAACAGGCTCCCTCAAGTAGGGATCCTCCTCTCTCACTTGCAGTAGCTCCTTAGCCTGGTTCTTGGAAGTTTTCAGCAGAAATTCCAGCCTCTAGATGCTTACCCCAGGAAATTCTGCCATTCCCAGCCAGGGCTTTTCCTTATATACTGTATAGCTACTCCCTGTTCTGCCCCTTCCTATTACATCAGCAACTTCCTCCCAAGGTGTCAACTACTTCTGTGTTAATTAAATAGCTTAAACAAGGTATTAACTTGAAACAAAGTGCTAAGTACCTGCTTACTTGCCAATACAAAGGGGCATGGAAGATCTTCAGAATCCATTGACATTACAAGGATTTCCAGAAGATGAGTTATCCAAATTGCTTTAGGTTGGATCACCTCTGGCAATTGGGACAATATATTTTGGTGGAATACAACAGAACCAAGGCAAGTTGCCTCCTCTTTGATACTTAAATGTCATCTTGATAGTTAAGCAATTGATCTAATGAGAAATGGAATATCTCAGTTCTCTTTTCTTCTTTCTTCTTCCCTTTCTTTTTCCCCACTTCATTTTGTTTTTCAATTATGAATTTAATTTCTCTCCCTCCTACCCTCTGTAAAGCCAAGCACAAGCAGCTTTCCAGAAGAATGCTGCTGTAAACAACTTTTCAAGGTTCTGATTATACAGTATAGTGAACACTCTATTCAATAACATCAGAGCAAAACATTCACAGAAAATCAAGGTACAGCATTCACAATGTTACAACTTATCACAGAAAATCAAAATACAGCATTCACAACAACTTATCATTAAAATGGCCACATAGTTTTCACCACAGTGGTCACATAGTTTTGAACAAAGTGCAATCATTTAGTCAATCAATCACTTAGTAACTCAATAACTTAGTAACTCTTAAGGAAACTTGCCTCCTTAAGGGTCACAAACTACAATAGTCAAAGTTCTCCACTCATGGGGCACACTAAGTTATAAATCAGTCACTATTAAGTCATCATTCACTATTCAATCATCAGAAAATACATAGGCCACCCACCCCTCAGTCACAAGTAAATTACAATCTTCTCAATCTGTACATGGTATCCAAGTAAAGTCTTCTTTCAGCTTGATTCGGGGTAGGCTCTCAGATTCCCTGGATCCTCTTCCATGGTCCCAGCTCCTACCTGGATTCACCAAAGTGTCACCTGGGTTCAAAGGCAGACAGCTCCTAGTTTCAGCTCTTCATGCTGTTTCTGTTCCACACTGAAGCTTACAGTATCCAGTCCACCTTAAATCCTTCACAGTCTCTATCCTTGGGAAGTCAAGGCTTAACAAAGCCACAAACAGACAAAATACCGATACCACAGTCACGTTTCCTTAGTCTTCTGCAGCTCCAGCTGGTCCTTGGAAATGCTCAGCAGCTTCGCTGGCCCTCGGACTCAGCAGCTCTTCAGCAGCTCCAGTTGGCCCTCAGACTCAGCAGAAGTTTCAGATGGTTCCCAGAATCAAAATCACTTCATCCAGGTTCTCAAAATAAAAATCATTCTCTCCAGCCTAGGCCTCTCTTCCTCAGCCTAGAACCTGGCTCTAAGAAGACCTGAAATTCCAGCTACGGGTTCTCCTTATATACCTTTTGGCTCCTCCCTATTCTGTGCCTTCCTATTACATAAGCAACAGGGGTTCCTACCTTTCATTTCTTAGCAGAGGCTTGATCTAATTAATTTCAAACTAAGCGCTAAGTACCTGTTGGCTTTGCCAATACAAAGGGATCAAATTACATTACTATTACACCCTCTCCTAAGTTAAAAGAAAAAGAGAAACAGAATGTGCGTAAAAATATTCATACTCAAGTAAAATAATCTCTACATTGTCAGTGTCCAAAAATGCACATCTTATTTTGCATCTTGAATCCATCAACTCTCTGTCAGGAGGTAGGTAGCATAGCTTATCAGCAGTTCTGTGGAACCATGGTTAGTCATTGCATTGTCTTACTAATACTGTGATTGCATAAATTATTCTCCTGGTTCCACTGACTTCACTCTGCATCAATTCACATGAGTCTTTCCCAGTTTCTCTGAAACCATCCCTTTCATAATGTCTTGTGACATTCCATTACAACTGTATACCATAATTTGTTCAGCGAGTCCTTAATTGATGGGAACTCCCTTGGTTTCCAGATCTTCGCTTTCATGGTTTTTCATGGGTTTTTGTCCATGGGGAAAATAAAAGTATGTTTTTTCCAGGCTGATACATATTTTCTAGACGTGGCCAGAGAAGGATTAAAGAACAGCTAACAGAAGGAGTGGGAAAGGGAAGTAGGAAATGTGAATGAGGTCACTGCAGATTTTGGGGGATCCAATAGGAATGTTGAATAATGTTTTTGAAAACTATTTGTGGCTCCACGGACGTCAAAGTCAGAAAGGTGACATGTACATTCAAATATTTTGTGATAACAAAGAACTAGAAGCAAAGGAGACGCCCTTCAATTGGAGACTGGCTGAACAAATTGTGGAACAAGAATAGAAATGGAAAATTACTGGGCTGGTAAAAAATAAAATAAAGGATATAGAGAAGCAGGGGAAGAGTTATATGAACTGATTCAGATAAGGCCTCATAGGATCATCATAGGATCTTAGAATCTAGATTTTCAACTGAAAGGGATATTGGAGCCCTCATAGTTCAACCCCTTCATTTGAGGAAACTGAGGTACAAAAAAGGTTAACTGACTTTCCCATGGTCACACAGCTGGTATTTGAGATGGGATTTAAACCCAGATCTTCCTGGCTCCATATCCAGTACCCTCTTCATGATACCATGTCGCCCTAGTTTTCTGATCTGAAACAGGAAAGGGTTGTATTAAATCACCTCTGAGGTGCCTTCCAGCTCCATATCTATGATCCATATCTATACACACACACATATGTATATATACATATACATATGTATGTATGTATGTATATATATAATGATTATAATTATGTAAATACTCAGAAGGAAAAAAAAGAAACTGAACACTACATAGCTGTAATGACCATGGCTGACTTTGAAGGAGAGAAAAGAAAAAGCACCTTTCTCACTTTGCAGAGGTGGGGGGCTATGGATGTTGAACATTGCATACACTGTCTGAATCAGCTGATGGGTTGGTTAATTTTTCTGAAGTCTTTTTTTCCCCTCCTTTCTTATTCTTTGTTATTGGGGATGGTTTTCTTAGTAGGAAAGAAGGGAGGGATATATTTAGAAATGAAGGAAATATAAAAACAAAAAAAATCAATATAAATTTTAAAAGCAAAGAAAAGTATTTTCTGGACTCACCTGTTGGACAAAGCTATGATTCAACGGGATGAATGGGGCCTTAAACGCTGCAGACAACTTCATCCTAGAGATGTTTTCTCCTCTGTTTACTCTTTTTTTTTTCCATGGCCTGGATACTTCCTTCTCTATACTTGTCCAGGCCACCCTATTGATGAATCTGCCCCCTTACTTGTCCCAGGTTCAGCATTTCTAGTTATGGCTTTGCAGTTAGCTCCAAAGAGATCCTATCTGAGACTTGGATGAATCTGAAGACTAATGGAGTATCATATATATTTTTAAAGCCTTGATGAAATCTTAGTACCTCTTGGTGCAAAGACATATACACATTTGTCTGCTCTGAAAGTTTTGTGAGTGAAGCTATATCAGTGATGGATCTGACTGTTTTCTCTGCTATCAGGGCTGCTTATGTATATTTTAAAAGCAGGATTGATGTATCTTTAAAATCCCAGTGAAAAATGGTCTCAGCCATTAAAGTTCAGTATCTCTCACATTCATTCTGCTATTCCTGGTGGTCAGTTGCTTAAGGCATGGTATTAATAAGGCCAAGGTAGCGGATTCAGTTCCAGGAAGACTAGTTGTTGGGCCACAGACTATACCTTTCATCCTGACAAATAGCCTCATAAATGCATGGCATAACTCACAGGTGTAGACATAGCTAGACACACATGAATAATTAAACAATCTTCTGTAAGGAGGTAACTCTTATACTTAGAAGACAACTGAAATAAGCATTGTATACAAATGTCGTGCCACATATATATGTATGTGTGTGTGTGTGTGTACACAATATATATATATATACATATACACACATATATACACACATACAAATATATGTGCATATATGTATAGTATATGTGTGTATATGTGTCTAGATTTGTGTCTTCCATTTAAGAAAAAATTGTTTCTAGTATAAGCAATACATTGCATTTATTCAGTATTTTGTCCACAGATCTCCAGAGCATGTTTCTCTGTCTCTGCGTCTCTCTCTGCCTCTATCTCTATTTCTGTTTCTTTCTCTCTGTGTGTATAATAAATACACACATATCTATTATATATATATATATGTACACACATACCATACATAATATCTGATAACTATAAATATCCCCTGATTGAAGTAGAGTAGGAAGGATACTTCTATTGTAGCAAATTCATATTCTTAGGGTTCATTCTGAGCTTTCAAACATTAGCAAAGCTGCTGGGGTGCTAACTGTGCTTATATTAGCCTTCAAGAATCCACGATCACTTCTACACCACATGTAGGACCTTACTGAAGAAGCCAGAGTGATATGAATAATAATAAATTATAGCAGGGTTGCCATCAGTGACAGGAAGGAAAGAAGCATTTATTAAGCACTTACTATATACCAAGCACTATGTGAAGTAACAGAATAATAGAGTTTGCACCCAAAGACCGAATCTATCAGTCCCTACTATTGAAAATCATCAACTGGTGATATCACTTTCATGAATGACAAAAAGTAAGCTAAATTGTTTTCTTTGGTCTCTTCCATTTAAGAAAAAATTTTTTCTCCAGATGTAAACAATATACAGAGTTTATTCAATGCTTTCTGTCCATAAATTCCCAGAGCATAAGTCTTTCTGTCTCCATTTCTGTCTTTCTGTCTCTGTCTTTGCCTGTCTGTCTCTCTGACTCTGTTTCTGTCCCTTTCTCTGTGTTTCTGTCTTACTGTGTCTGTTAATGATGTCACTCTCTCTGTCTGTTTCTGTCTGTCTGTCTCTTTTGGCTTCCATCTTTGACTGTCTCACTGTTTCTATCTCTTTTTTGTGTGTCTGTTAGTCTCTGTCTCTCTATCTCTTTCTGTCTCTGTGTCTCTCTACTTCTGTCTCTGTCTCCGTCTTTCTCTGCCTCTCTGTCTCTCTTCTCATATACACACAACTGGAAGGAACCTCTCATGTTATCTAGTCTTCATACCTGGCCAACTACAATATCACTAACCAGTTGTCATTCATTCTCTGCTTGAAGATTTCCAATGATGGAGATCTTACCACTGCTTATTACCCTTTCAAAAGCTCTATTTAGAAAATTTTCCTTACATAAGCCATATTTGGCCTCTCTTCAACTTCTATCTACCGTACTTGGTTTTGTTTTCTGGTGTCAATTAAAATAAGTTTAATACCTCTTCTATATGACAGTCCTTCTAATACTTCAAGACAGCTATCATATCCAGTTTCTTTAACCAATCTTCATATGGCATGAAATGAAGGCCCCTTTCATGATCCTATTCATCCCCCTCCGGACATGCTGTAGGTTGTCAGCATCTGTGTCCCATCCAACCATCCATTAGGACACCAGAGCCTCACAAGGACAGAAATATCTATCTGCCTTGTCACCACATGCATACTGTCTTCCTTCAATAATAAACCAAAATCCAAGCATCATCGCCATTATTATTGGAAAGGACTTGACAATCTATTGTCCTTCGGCTAAACTAACAACCCCTATGACTGCCCAAACCAAAGCTCCCTTCCCCTCACCACAACTTCCCTAAATATTTGTGTTCTCCAATTGAATGTAAGCTCTTCGAAGGGACCATCTCACTTTTGTATTTGTATCCCTAGCACCTAGGACAGTGTTATTGTTCAGTCATGTCAGTCATGTCCAACTCTCTGTGACTTCATTTGGGGTTTCCTGGCAAAGATACTGTAATGGATTGCCATTTTCTTTTCCAGTTCATTTTATAGGGTTAAGTGACTTGCCAGGGATCATTCAGCTAATAAGTGTCTGGGGCCAGACTTGAACTCAGCAAAAGAAGTCTTCCTGACACCGAGCCTGGTGTTCTATACACTGAACCATCCACCTGCCCCACCTTACACAGTGCCTGGCCCAAAATACATAGGAATAGATGAAAGAAACAACTGTTTACTAAGTGCCTATTCTGTGCCAGGCCCTTTTATAAATGCTTTCTAAATATCATCTCATTTGGTCCTAATGACCAAACACTGGGAGGGGTGCTATTATCCTATCTATTTTATAGTTGAGGAACCTAAACAGAAAGAGGTTAAGTTGTAATAGTAGTGGTGACAGCTAACATTTATTTACCTATTATAAAATAGCATTTATCACATACCAGTCACTGTGCCAAGGGCTTTACAATTATCACCTCATTTGATCATCACAATAACCCTGTGAGGATAGGTGCTATTAACATCCCTATTTTACAGATGAGGAAACTGAGGCAGATAGAGGTTAAGTGACTTGTCCAGTGTCACACAGCTAATAAGTGTCCGAGGCCAGATTTGAATTCAAGTCCTGACTACAGGTACAGCATTCTAAGCCCTGTATCATCTAGCTCCCTGTATTTAATAAATAATGGCCCAGACTGCAATGAGACACGTTGGCTTTTTTAAGCTAAGGTCTTTTCAAGTTCTCACTTTGAGTGAGGCAACACCCCTTCAGTGAATAGGCCTCTTGAAGAAGTGAGTCAAGGGATGGCCCCTTTAATTTAAAAAAAAAATCAAACTGGGAAGGGAAGATCCTCAGGTTTTCTGGCCAAAAGAGAAACAGTTGTATGTGTGTGTATGTGTGTGTATACACATACATGACTATTACATTTCATCTTCCTTTACAAAAAAAAATCCTGTTCCATTGTAACATTATGACATAGAGATGACTGGGTTCTCAGTCTATTTTGACAGAGTATAAACCAAGGCACATTTTACTATGATGGGAAAGTATCAAGTACACTCTGGCAATAGACTCAATCTGCTGTCTGAGGGCTAACCTAGCTATGTACAGAAAGGATCATTTCCTGTATGTTGGCTACTAGTTTATGAGTCCTTTGTTGATGTCAATCCATGAAACAAACAAACAAAAAATAGTTGTTGGTGAATATGCATAGACCAAAAGGAGGCAAACATTATCTCTATTTGTAACTGATACTGTAGTTTACGTAGAGATTCCCCAAAATGCAACAAAATAAGTAACAATGTTTCTGTAAAGTAGTAAGACAGAAAATAAACTCACAGAATAATCAGAACATATGAATAAAGTTTTCAAAAAATAAATTGAAACTGCCAACAACTGTTTGACTCAGGTTCTACCTTTCACCCAATAAAATGGAAAGGATAATAAAAGATGAAAATCGTCAATGTTGAAGGAACTGCAGGAAGATAGGCACTCTAATACACTATTTTTGAGCTGTAAAATATTTCAAACATTATGGAGACCAATTTGGAACTATGGTAGAAAAGTGACCAAGTTGTTTATATCTTTCCCTCCCAGGCATACCCCAAGGAGGTCAATGACAAAGGTAAAGAGTATGAAACACGATATTTAAAACAACACTTTTGTGATCTAAAAAAATTTGAATCACAAAACAAGATGTGACCTGAATGTAATAAAAATTTTTGTTGTAAGAAACAACAAATATGACACATTCAGAGAAATTCAAAAAAACTTAAGGAATTGATCCAAGTAAGCAGAATAAGTGAACAGTATATCCAATAATAGGAAAACAGCACTAGAAGATATTAAAATTCAAATTAAGGCAATTATCCATTTTTATTCCAGAGGATGAATAAAGAAACACATCTCATTCTTCTCCACAGAGAGGTGGTAGACTATAGGTCTAGAATGAGGTTTATCCATTAGGAATGGTAAATGTGTTAATTTGTTTTGCTTAACTGTACTTTCTTATAAGGAAGACCTATATTAATGAAAGTGAATTATTGGAGAAACAAAGTTATAAAAACAAAACAAAATAACAACAAAACAACAAATATATGAGAACAAATTAAGGAAAAACAACAAAATTTCCCTAAGTTGGGAGCAGCATTCTTCTGCATCCTTTACAGCAGTAATAGAGTAGCGTCTGTAGATTGCCCATAAATATTGTCTGGCGGGCATCTTACATTTTAGTTCTTCATCCAATGACCAATGGATTCACATGTTATTAGAGAGTTGAACCACATCAATCTGGATATTTTCACAGTAAATGAAACCAGAATAACTCATATGCACAGTGATTTAAGGTATTTGAAACATTTTCCACACAACAACCCTGTGAGGTACGCATTGCAGTTACCAGCATCCTTGGTCTACAGATGAGGAAACTGAAACTTGAAGAGATTAGGTGATTTCCTCAAGATCATGAATAAATGAAAAACATTTAGTAAGCACCTCCTATGTACTAGACACTATATTAGGTGGGAGGGATACAAAAATAAAAGCAAGACATTTCCTACCATCAAAGAGCTTACATTCTAAAATGGGAAGACAACATATAGGAGAATACTCCTGGAAGTCACAGGAATGGTGAATGAAACCACATGTTAGTCCATTGTTAGTAATATTGATTACTAGCCCAGATCAAGACCTGGAAAGTAGGGGGCAGAAGAAGGCACACATACAATGGCAGGAGAGATGGTAAAATGTCCACAGTGAATGGATATGTGAACCATCCCTTAGTGTCAGACAGGTATAGTGGGTTAGGTCAGCTTACACTCATTCACCAATCAGGGCAGCTCAGCTCCAGAGCAAACTTTCTAAGCTGAAGAGATTGATTCCTTAAGGAGAGGCAACAGTCTCTGGAGAATGGTCTACTGGGTCCTGGGGAGAGGAGAACAGTAGCATTCTAGATACCAAGATGTCCAGGGTAGATGGATGTCCATGATGGGTAGGATGTGAAGCATGGTCTGAGTGAGTCTGTACTCACAACCTAAGCCTATATTCTCTTCCCTTCTGAGTGGGACCTATAGGATGACCTGAGTGCTTTGTTTTCTATAACTTTATGGGCTCTAAATTGGGCATCTTCTTCATTTTTTATTGGGAAGAAATAAAGGCTGCCTACTCCCCAATACCAATTTATTACCTTGAGTAAAGGATCTGTTATCTATATTTTGTAGAAACCTAGATAGAAACTATATCTGTGGATTTTCCAAAAGTAAACTGTAGGTGTAGAAATAAACCAAAATGAAAATGATGCTTTTTGATCATTCTTTTTTTTTAATTTTTTTTATTTACTTATTTACTTTTAATTTACAAGATTCAGTTCCACAATCACTTGAGTTTCAGATTTTCTCCCCTCCCTTCCCCCCTACCCCCGATGGTGGCGTGCAATCATGTATAGGATCTGCAAATACTTTCACATTGTACAAT
>CM053582.1:395097952-395116853 GCA_028627135.1 Pseudochirops cupreus
AGGGACAATATTCCAAATGGTGAAATCCTGAAGTGAGAGAGGATTAGATCGAGAGGAGACAGGGAGAGACAGAATGGGGTTGAGCATCTCATGGAAGAGGCAAGAGATAATTGTTACAGTAGAGGGGGAGAACAGGAAGGCAAAAGGGAAAGAGTCAACCTTACTCTCACTGAACTTGGCTTAGGGAAGGAATGACATAAACTCTAAACTGGGCATCTTGCCACATAGAAGAGTAGGGGGAAGGGGGATGAGAGGTGGGATGATGGAGGGGAGGGCAAGGTGGGGGGGAAGGGTTGATGAAAGTGCACACTTCTGTAGAGGGACAGGGACGGGGTAGAGAGTGGATGGGGGGGGGCGGGATAGGAAGAAGGGACATGTAATCAGACTCACAATATACCCACTGTGGAGAGGTTCTGTGTAATTACACATGTTCAGCGTGTATTTGATTGCTTGTCCTTCCAGTGGGGGTAGGTGACAAGGGAGGAAGAGAGAGAATCTAGAATTTAAAGTTCTATAATCAAATGTTAATATATATATATATGTACATATATATATTTATACAATTATTATTATTATTATTGTTATTATTATTAACTACATCCAACTGGAACTTGAGATACACAGGCACTGTGGTAGAGAGATCCATCCTGCCCTACCAGAAAGTCAGAGGGGTGAGGGGGGAGGACATAGGAGTGAATAGATTGGGGGAGGGGTGATACAATGGGATGGCTGTTTTGGGGCGGTGGGTAGGGGAAAGATGGGGAGAAAGATTGTAACTCAAAATTTCATGGAAATGAATGATATAAACTAAAATAAATAAAAGTTTTAATTAAAAAAAAAGATAATTAAGTTAACTTTGGCAACCATATAGAGATGACTACTAAGGATATATCTACACCAGTAGTTAATGCACTAGAGGGATGACATAGGAAAGGAAAATGAGACTAGAGAAAATAATCTGGATTCAAATCTGCTTAGGTGACAGCCTTCACAGACTGTTGTGGTGCTGCCAACAGATGGTACATTCATGGCATCCTTGTACCTCTAGGAGTGGATTAATTGCTTGAGACCTGAGTGGAGCTCCATCTCTGTGAAGTTACAATGCCCTATCTAGCTAGTGCTTAAAATGCCATCTGTTACCTTTTGACAGTTTATTTTTTTTCCTTTTTTAAATCAAGGCCACTCATTACCTGGTGCTTCCCTCTACCCTAATGGATATGACAAAGATACCATTCATCCCTTTCTGATAAGGGCTGATTATGGAAATGGGAAGATGAGGTGATGGCAGTGATTTATAGCAGAGTGGGGTGGGGAAATGGCTATTAGCTTCATTATTTTTCACTCCTTCTTTAATGTGGCTTTTACATTTTGTATCTCCTCTAGATCTAACCCAGGACAACTAAAAGGCACAGTTCAGTTTTAAGGGAAAGGGAAAAGGTCACACCATGTCCAAGGATTTTATTTTAGTTCTGGCTCATCCAACCCCTGTGGACAGGAGCCCTAACCATTTCTGCAGTTGCTGACCATATGATTTACGTGCTGAAAATCCTTGGGTAAAGACATGGCATGACAAATGGAACCAAACATGAAAGGCTGTATGCTTAGTATGTCTTTGTGTATATTCTGGGATTAATGATACATAGGGATCCGTTGGGACACCTAACTAGGCAGCCAAGGCAGTCCAAGTTTAGAAGGACTAAAGTGGGTTGAAGTCAGGGGAAATGGAGATGAAAATTCATTAACTACCTTAGGCAGACTATCTGGAAGTTCTTGGTCTCGAACGTCTCAGTCTCTTCCTGCTGCTTTTCTCCAGTTGAAGTTGGGCAAAATCCTTTTTCTAAAATTTAAATGAGAGAAAAGTAGTAATGAGTTTGCCTTGTGATCACACCCTAAAAAATTAAAAAACCCTTCAGAAGAATGAGACAGAATAGGAGTAGGACTATTTAATCCAAAGGACAGATCTTATTAGTCTATAGTTTTGGGATTGCAGTGATCCCTGTATTTCATCAAGAATTGGGAGTGACTTCTGTTGCCAAGATGGTAGAGTGAGGAAGGAACCCTCTGAAGCCCTCCCAAAGTTTTCTCCAAACAATTAGAAAACCATCTCAGAATTGATCTAGGAGCAGAGAAGTAGTTTACTAGCTCAGCAAGAAAGGTCTGTCTCACTGGTGTAGGAGGGGAGAGAGGTCCAAGAGCAGCAATAGCAGCAGCAGCAGCAGCCAATCTCACAGCAAGGGGCCAGCAGCAAGGCTCCAAGCTTGGGGCAATCCACTAGCAAGGTCCTGCCTTCCTGTAAGCCAGCAGCCCCAAGTGAACAGTCTGTGCACAACAGCAAGACCCCATCTAAGCAATCCCACCCCCAGCATAAGCCACCAGTGAGGACTTTAACCACATTGCTGACCAGTAGTGAAACCCCCACCCCAGGGCCTGGCCAATAACAATATACTGGCCCTCCTAGGGTCTACTAGCAGAGAGACCCTGTTTCCATAGCAAACTAGCAGCAGGGCCCCACGCCTGGGGCAGAGCAACAACAAAATCCCTTCTCCAGGGACAGCCACCAGAAAGACCCTGTTATCATAGCAGCCCAGCAGCAAGGCTCCCCCATCCCTGAAGCAAGTCAGTAGCTAACCCCCACACCAAGGGAGGCTAGCAGGGAGCCCCACCACCTCCCCTCAGTACAAGGCAGAAGGGAAGCCTACCCTCCAGAGAAAGCAAACAGTTAAACTCTGAAGCTGACTGAAAGTCAGAAGTAAGATCCAGAAGTCTAACACAAAAAGCACAACTCTCACATAAAAATTGCCAAATCACAAAAAATCCAGAAAAAAAAGGAGCAAAAACCAAAAAAAGAGCTTGACTACGGGAAAGTTACTATGGTGATAGGTAGGAACAAAGCATAAACTTAGAAGAGGACAATGTGAAGCCTCAAAGAAAAATGTAATTTGGTCTCAGGCTCAAAATGAACTCCTGAAAGAGCTTAAAAAGGATTTTAAAATGGAGAAAGAAAAAAATAGACCAATTTCGCTAATGAATATTGATGCAAAAGTTTTAAATAAAATACTAGCAAAGAGATATATCACAAAGATCATATACTGTGACCTGTTGGGATTTATGCCAGGAATGCAGGGCTGGTTCAATATTAAGAAAAGTATCGGTCTAATTGACCATATCAATAACAAAACCAACAAAAATCATATAATTATCTCAATAGATGCAGAAAAAGCCTTTGGCAAAGTATAGCACCTATTCCTATAAAAACAAAACAAAACAACTGGAGAACATAGGAATAAATGGAGCTTACCTTAAAATGATAAGTAATATTTATCTAAAACAATTAGCAAGTATCATCTATAATGGGATAATCTAGAAACCTTCCTAGTACAACCAGGGGTGAAGCAAGGATGTCCATTATCACCTCTCTCATTTAATATTGTACTAGAAATGTTAACTATAGCAATAAGAGAAGAAAAGGAAATGAAAGGATTTAGAATAGGCAAAAAGGAAACAAAACTATTACTCTTTGCAGATGATATGATACTATGTTTAGAAAATCTTAGAGAATCAACTAAAACAATTACTTGAAATCATTAACAACTTTAGCAAAGTTGCAGGATACAAAATAAACCCACATAAATCATCGGCATTCCTATATATTACCAACAAAGCCCAGCAGCAAGAGATAGGAAGAGAAATGCTACCTAAAACAACTGCAGACAATATGAAATACTTTGGAGTCTACCTGCCAAGACAAACAAAGAAACTATATGAACACAACTATTAAATACTTTTCACACAAATAAAATCTGATATAAACAGTTTGGAAAATAGCAATTTCTCATGAGTAGGCTGAGTTAATATAATTAAAATAACCTCACACTTATCAGATTGGTTAATGTGACAATAAAGAAAAATGTTGGAGGTCAGAGGGGGTGTGGGAAAACTGGGACACTAATCCACTGTTGGTGGAGTTATAAACTGATCAATGTGGAACTATGCCCAAAGGACTATAAAACTGTTGCTTACCCTTTGATCCAGCAATACCACCGCTAGGTCTATATTCTAAAGACATCCAAAAAAAAGAGAAAGAACATATTTGTACAAAAATATTTATAGCATCTCTTTTTCTGGTGGCTAAGAATTGGAAATCAAAAGGGATGCCCATAAAATGGTGAATGGCTAAACAAGCTGTGGTATATGATTGTAACGGAATATCATTGTGTATAAGAAATTACAAGCAGGATGATGTCAGAAAAACCTGAAAAGACTTACATGAACTCATGCATAGTGAAGTGAATAGAACCAGGAAAATGTTGTACATACTAACAGCAATATTGTTCAGTGAAGAACTACTAATGACTTAACTATTCTCAGTAATACCATGATCCACAATTATCCCAAAGGACTAATGAGGAAGCACACTGTCCACCTCCAGAGAGAGAGCTGATATTGATTGAATATTGACCAAAGCATGTTACTTTTCATTTTCTTTTTTTCTTTTATTTGTGTCTTCTTATACACAATTACTAATATGGAAACATTTTACATGATTTCACATGTATAATCTATATCTGTATTACTGTCTTGAGCGGGGGAAGAGGGAAGGATAGAATTTGGAATGCAAAAGTTTAAATAAAAATGTTAAAAACTGGAAAAAATGTATCTTAAACAAAAGAAAAAAAGAATTGGGATTACAATATTTTTTAAGCTTGTGAACATCAATCAAACAACTAGTTATTATGTCAAAGGCATAAAAAAGATGATGAACCTCACAGTATATGAATACAGGCATTTAGAAAGAAAAGTAATGATCAGTAAGTATCCTCAAGAAGGGGTCATACCTTGCTACCTTAATTTCCTTTTTTCACAGGCATACTAGACTGGTAGTTCAATTCTAAGCCATAAATATGGCATATCCAGATTTTAGCAAGATATTAGACAAGATTTCTTATGGTATCCTACTGGACAAAATGGAGAGACATGAATTAGTTGATGGTATAGTTAGATAGATTCAGAAATAGTTGAATTACCAGACTCAAAAAAGCAGTGACTTCTTGGTGGGAGTCTTTGGTGGAGTGTCATGGGACTCTGTCTTTGGCCCTGTTCTTTTCTACACTTATTTCAGTAACTTGGATGAAAGTACAGATGGCATGCTTATGAAATTTGCCCATGAATGAAGCTTAGAGGATTAGCTAAAATACTGGACAGCAGGGTCAAGGTTTAGTCTTGTGGGAGCCTGATGTCTAATGAAAGATTAAGTTCCCTTTTGTTATATCCTCCAGATAGTTACATCTCTATCCTACAACTTCAATGAAAATTTACTTAAAATTTAAGTGCTGGATAATGTCTAAAGTATCCAAAAATGTGGTTGGAGAGTATAAAGGTGTTCAGTGTGTAATATGAATCAGGTATTGGACAGTTATTTATTTTCTATACACAAAAGAAATTTGAAACATAAAACATAAGCACACATTGATAGAAAGACTTAAAACAGGATTCGATAACTTAATATAGCCCTACTTATACTCCTCCAAGGAGTATAACTTAAATCTCATCAGAACATAAGGTATTTTGTGAAACAGTTGAACAAGCATGGTTACATTTCATCTCAGTTCTGTACTACTCCCCTCATCGTAGATGTCCTCTGGCAAAGTGGGCCTTAATTCACAACAAGTGGTCAACAGATTAATGTTTTATTTTCTCTCAGATGATATATTTAGATTTTGATGAAGACCTTCAATGCCTTCATTAAAAGAATAGACCTGTGATGGCAATTTTAAGTCCTGTGGCAAGTATGTGAAAGAGAGGTATTGGTGGGGCAAGATGATTTTTGATGTGGTTAAATCCCACCATTCAGGCATCTGTCTAATTACTCTACCAAATGAATCTTATCTCTACAGGTTTACCTGTCATACTTTTGTACTGGCACTAGTATTTAACCATAATGTAACATTAATTAAATTAAGCCAGGCTGTTTATATCCAAACCCCACTAGGCATCTGTTTTTTTCCCCTAGAAACGTATAACAAGATGTACTCTCAGAGTGTGCTTGACTGACCACAGGACTGAGAACAATTAATGAAATCCCTGAGGTCCTATTCTCCATGCTCTTGCCAGGATCTGGATCACTTCCAGGCACAGGTATCCCTCACTTTACAGAATAGATGCATTTCCTCTAAGAGGGTTCCTATGATGTGGGAATTGACTTCCATTATGAAACTAGAAATATATCCCCAGAAAAGAATAAAAACAAAAGTCAGTTTCCTCCAATGGCCAGAGTGGTTGAGAAATAGAAACAACCAGTCTTATATTACTGTAGAATATTCAGGAAGCCAGAGGTGTCCTATTAAATAAAATGAATGAAATTCTTTCACTTGTAAGAAAAGAATGTAATATAGTACAAAGGAAGAATTATTAAGGAGAAACAGTGTAAAGGGCATCATCAGAGAAAGGTACGATGAAATAAAAAAGGTGGGTTGGTTACCTAATGTAAGTTAATGTACTTCATCAGTATAAATATAATGTCAAGAGAATGTGAGCAAGGTTCATGTTGGAGAGGATCCTTGGAACTGATTTTCAGGGGGACACAGACAAGGTTGTCTGAAATGGGCATCTGTATCAATGATAGATCTAATACCTTTCTTCAATGGTTAGGTTGAAAGGCTGGATAACCAAAGGTTCATAAGAGTCATATTCCTTTGCCTTAAGGCTATGCCAGCAGAATGCAACCTTTGTCAGGGTCCACAATGATGGAAAATCTTTGAATCCTGGTTAAGAGATGGATTCACTGTATACCTGATGTTCAAAGAGCAAGCAACCTAGCTAAGTTCAGAGAGGCTCATCACCAGCTTGGCTACAACGTGATGACATTTTTTTTGGCCATATCAATTCTCAAAGACTATATAAGAGAGAGTTAGAGAGATTGCATAAGTAGAGTGAGTGCTGTATTGATGAACCAGAGACCTTAATTTTTGAACCAGTTATGTTCAGAGCTGATTCAATATCATAGGATCATAAAAACAGAGAATCTTGAGTCATAAGGGATTCCAGAGGTTATCTAATCCAACTGAACACATACCCCCTTGCAACATCCTTAATTAATGGTCAGTTATTCAGCCTCTACTTGAAGAAGTTCAGTGATATGGGAGATTTTTGCTATATCCCAAGGTAATCCATTTTGGTTTGGGATAGCTTTCCTTCATAAGGAAGATTAAACAGAAAAAAAAGAAAGGTACTCAGGGAAGCAAAAGTATGGCAAGTTCCCCTACCAAAACTCTTCCAAATATCTTAAACTATACCAGATTGAATCTTGTTAAGGAAATACAAGAAAAAATGCAGCCCAGGTCATCATAAGGAGATAGATTGAGATGTCTATAGACATTAGGATGAAGTCTGGCCAGGAGCATGTGGAGTACTTCAGTGTAGGGAAAGGTTATGTTTCAGGAGAATAGGTTCAAAACTCATGCTAGGGCATGAAATCATACAAAGGAAGCAGGAATAGGGGTGTGCCAACTGTCAGCTTTTTAGCTCACTAGCAAGTTCCAAGTCAAAGATGGACAGAGGTGACCTGCACCTAGAATGTGACATTCCTGATTAAAGAGTAGTCACAGACACTAGGCTGTGTACCCAGAAAGGAGCAAAGCTAGAAGCAAACAGAAGCTTTCTGGAAGGGACCTGAGGAGCAGAGCAGGATCTTGGTTCTAAAATCTAGCCCCGTCTGAAGCCTGAAGACAAATAGCCAGGGTAGGAATCTCAAATGAAAGGGACACTTGAAGCTTTGTTACTGAACCAAGATCTTCCCAACTGGCTGATAGTAGCTAAGTCTAGTACAAAGCTAAACTCAGGTCAAGCAAGAATTTGTATACTTCAGACTAGGGGGCCAGTGATCAGACTTTGACTTGGATCAAATTACTTAGGGGACTTGCAGGGCCCCAACTTGAGCTTCTTCTGAGAGCCTAGAATAAAATATTTCTCAATACCCCCAGAAAGCAGCAGAAAGATGAGCCCAGAAATTCCTTTCAGAACTGTTCAGAGTCTGGTCCTCTGTCTAAAATCAGGAAGTAAGCTGGAAAAATGAGCAAACATAGAAAGAATAACACCATATAAAACTATTATGGGAACAGGGATGCTCAAGGCACAAACCCAGAAGAAAGAGAATGATTCCAAAACATCTATAAACAAAGCTTCAAAGAAAAACACAGTGTGGGAACAAATTCAACTAGAATTCTTAGAAGAAATGAAATGAGTTAAAATTATTTTTAAAATAAAATGATAAAGCTAGAATAATAAAAAATGGGGAAAGAAATGAGAGTGGGATGAAGCCAAGGTGGCAGAGTGATATGAAACAATGCAGTGAGCTCCTCTCTATGAACTTCTAGTAACTCTAGAAAATGAACCAGACTGAATCCTAATGGGGAAAACTAGAAAAAAGTCAGAGAGAGTCCTTTTTGTTCAGTCAAATTCAGTATAGGGGGGAAATGGGAAAGTCTGTGGATACTGAGATTGGGCCAGGAGCTTGATGTGTGGGGAGAACTCCACTACTGAGGAAGAAGGTATACATCAGCACAAGAAGAGATTTCAAACCCATTCCAGGGTATCCCCAGACCCACACAGCACACTGTCATGGGGAACAGGTGCCAAGTAGCAGTTTTTTGTCACCCATTAGTTAGTACTGGGTTGAAGATCAAGGGCAGAGTGAGAAGGAGAACTTCACATTGCAGTGGCATTCCTGGGTAGGGAAGCACTTGGAGGTGTATGGAGAAATGAGGAAGTTCAGAAGCCAGAAGCAGCAGCAGCAGCAGTGGTATGTCTCAGACCTCAGTCCAAAGTAGGGCTTCACTTCCAATGTCTATCCCAGCCTGCAGAGGGATAACAAGGGCAAGAATCCTAGACCAAAAGAGATCACACAATTCTGCCTCTCTGGGCCAACAGAGCTTTCTAGTTGGCTGATAGAGGTGGAATCCAGTAGTAGTCTACTCTTGCTCAGACCCAAACCCAGGTCAAGAATTTTAAAACTTGGACTAATAGAATAGCAATCACCTTTCTACCATATCAGATCACTTTGGGAGCACTGAAAATTTGCAGCACTCTAGCCTGTTCCTGAGATCCTGGAATAACACAACACTCAAAACTCTAATAAAGCTGCAACAAGACTAGTAGAGACCTTCTCTAGAGATGTAACATCAAGTCCAAAGTCAGAAAGAAGACCTGACAAATGGGTAAGCAAAAAAAAAGAACCCTACCATAATAAACTATTATGATGCAGAGATGCTCAAGACACAGATGCAGAAGATAATTGAATGCAAAATATCTATAAGAACTGCCTCAGTAAAACACGTTTTGGCACAAACTCAACAAGAATTTCTGGAAAAGATAAAATAAGAGTTATTTTTTATTTTTTAATTTAATTTATTTTTAATTGATTTGTTTATTTACTTTTAGTTTACAAGATTCAGTTCCACAATCCCTTGAGTTTCAAATTTTCTCCCCTCCTTCTTTCCTCCCCCCCACCATGGCTGCATACAATCCAGTATAGGATCTGCAAATACTTTCACACTGGACATTAGTCTGGTTGTATAGAAGGGTTGTAACCAAAGAGTTATTTTTTAACAAACGGAATGAGAATTCTTGAGGAAAAAAATAGAAAAGAAATGAAAGCTATGGAAGGAAGATTTAGGAAGGGAATTAATAGCTTGACACAAAAATAGCACAATCTTGTCCAAACAACAAACTCCCTGAAAATGTGAATTGACCAAATAGAAGTCAATGACTTCACGAGGCAGCAAGACATATTAAATTAAAGTCAAAAGTCAAAAAATAGGAGAAAATGTAAGGCATCTCATAGAAAAAAAGCTAACTTGTAATACAGCTCAAGGAGAAAAAAATTAAGCTTCATTGGACTATCCGAATGTCATGACCAAAAAAAGGAACCTAGACACCATATTTCAAGAAGTCTTAAAAGAAGACTACTCAGATTCTCTTAGAACTAGAGGTCAAAGTGGGAATAAAATCCACCTGTTGCTTCCTGAAAGAAACCTGAAATGAAAACTCCCAGGAACAACACAGCCAAAATTTTGAGCTTCCAAGTCAACTGAACAGTACCAGAAGCAGCCAAAAAGAAAGAGTTCAAGTACTGAAGAGCCACAGTCAAGATCACATACAACTTAGCAGCCATCACTTGTAGGAGAGGAGAACTTGGAATATGATATTCCAAAAGGCAAAAGCTGTGAACTTACAGTGAAGAATAACTCATCCAGCAAAACTGATTATTATATTACATGGGAAAAAATAGGCATTTAGTAAAATAGAAGACTTCCAGACAGTTATAATGAAAAGACTAGAGATACACATAAACTTTGTAATGTAAATGCAGGAATGAATAGAAGCATAAAAAGGTAAGCATGACTGAACAATGTTAAAGAACTGAACAAGGAAAAACTATTTACATTTAAATATGTGGCTGTATTACATGTGCCCTCTCTAAACCCTATCATCATTAGAATGATGGGAGTGCTATTAGACAAGGTCTAATGTTGTTCTTTTCTGTCTTGATGATCTTAAGAATGAAAAGAGAGGGAAAGAGGGATACACTATGGGAAGTGGGGAGAAGAAAAAGGAAGATTAGGGAAATTTATTTCACACAATGAAGGAGCACGAGTAGACATCTCTATAAATGAGAAGAAAGAGGTTGAGGGGTGGCTGACACTTGAACCTCAATCTCATATGAACTTGTCAAAAGAAGGAAGAAGGCATAAACAGAGTTGGGTACGGCTATACATTTCATTCAACATGGATAGATGAGGGAAAGGAGATAAACTATTAAACTAAAGGGAGGAGGGGGAATTAGAGAGAGGGTAGATCAAGGAAGGGTTTGGCCTGAGCAAAATAAATTCTAACTAAGGAAGCATAAGCATATGTATAGCTCTTATCAAGGTGGAAAAGAATGGGAACTCGAGGGAGGGTCCACAAACTAGGGAATGATTGAATAAGTTATGGTATATAAACATGATGGAATTCTATTGTGCTATAACAAATGCAGGGAATATTTTCAGAAAAACCAGGGAAGATACGTATTAACTGATGCAGGATAAAGTGAACAGAACCAGGAGAAAAGTTTAAATAATAACAGTACTGTAAAGCTAAACAATTTTGAAAGATTTAGGAATTCTGATTAGATTAATGATGAACCACAGAGGACTAATTAATGATGAAACAGTCTATTCACCTCCTAATAGAAGGGTGAAAGGTTCAAAAGTTGAGAATGAGATATATACATGTACTTACTCTATATATGTATGTATGTACATATCATAAATACATATACATGAATATATTCTTTTGGATATGGTCAATTAAGAAATATGTTTTACTAGGCTATACATGGTTTTAATAGAATGTTGCTGTTGTTCTCAATTGGATGGGAGTGGTAAAGAGAGAAGACAGATTTTTATTTACAAAAATAAAATTTAATTTATACAATAACACCTCACAGTCTCTTGCCAAGAAAGTTAGAAGGGACAAATAGATTCAGTCTCTAATTTCTTTCTGTTCTCATCAGAACTTCAAGGCACAAGGACTAAAGTAATGGAGTAGAATGCTTCATAGAATCCCCTATTTCCTTGCAGATTGAACCCAAGCTCTACCTTCTACATGAAGTTTTTCTTGATCCTCTGAACTCCTAGTGCCTTCCCTCCCTAAATGAATATGTATTTATTCTGTATATATACATATTGCCTTCCTCTGTAGAATGTAAACTCCCTGAGAGCAGGAGCTCTTTTGCTTTTGTCTTTGTATCCCCAACACCAGCATAGTGTCTGATGCATAGCAAATCTTCAACAACTGCTTGCTGATTTATCAACTGACAGGGTGGATGCTCAAACTGAGCAGAAATCAAAATGGTGCTCCCTTGGTCTTCTGCTCTGAGTGGCTTTGAAACAAACCTTTTTCATCTAAAGAAGACTTGCTTGTGTTTAAAGAGTAACCTGTGCTATGGTATGAAGGTCATCACACTAGCCTGGTGGTGTGTTTGTTTGCTGTGGGTCATGGTGCCAATGGTTATGGCTCAAGGACAGGCTTGGCTTTCAGGCTGGAAGCCAGGAAAACATACTTCTTAATGCCCACATATTCCCAGCATGACACATATTTTTGGAAGTTTGTCACACAGATCACCATGGATGCCTCATTTATCTCCCAGGAAAGATTGTCTTCATGGGATATTATTAGAGGATGAATGTTGTCGGGTGTGTACACTGTTGTGGGTATGGAATGCATCTGTCTTCAAGAGTCTTCTTCCAGGATCCAGGGGTGGGAAAGCAGGGAGGAGAGGACAAGTTTTTCCAGATTCTTAATCCCAAAGGAATGTTCAGGAACAGTACCCCTCTCTTTAATGGTGAATTTGAGAAGAAACTTGGGCCAATGTGCTGATAGAAGGGAATGATTTGTTTGGCATACAGAGACAGATGAAAAGATACTATTTTCATGGCACCCATGAGTGAACACAAAGCAACATGGATTCAGAATCTATGTATTGCTTTGTGGATATGTGTGGGGGATTGGTAGTGGTGATCATAATTTTAAAAATACCCCCACCTTGGCACTTGGCCAAGGGTTTCCATTTGTTACTTCTGGTGCCAACAGGCAGACACATGTTCAAGGGTTTAGGTTAAACATGTAGATTAGTAGAATAACTAAGTACTTTGTATTCAAATGGATCTTTCCTTAATATAGAAAATAATATTTATCTAAACCCAAGAGCCAACATTATATTTAATAGAGAAAGGCTAGAGTCTTTTCCAATAAGATGAGGGGTAAAGTAAGGAGGTCTTTCATAACTACTGTTATTAATACAGTTCTAAAGATGTGAGCCATAATAATATGACAAGAAAAAAACTGAGGGAATAAGAATAAACAGAGGGAAACAAAACTATCACTTTTTGCCCATGATATGACACTATACCCAAGGAACCCGAAAGAGACAATTAAAAATGAAGAAAACAATGAATAATTTCATCAAAGTCATAGGGTATAAAATTAACCCACATAAGTAATCAGAATTTCTGCACCATAATATCAAAACCCAGAAGAATGTGAAATAAAGAAATTCAATTAAAATAACTATAAAATGTATAAAAAATAGTTGAGAGTCTATCTACTAAAATATACACAGGCACTATATGAATACAATTATAAAGAATTCTACAGAAATAAAAATGGACATAAGTGGAGAAATATTAATTGCAATGCAAAGCTGAGATGGAGATTCTAGCAAGCAGAGAAGGAGGAAACAGAATTTCATTTAAAATTCCTGAGAAAGAAATGCTTGGTGTAGAGGAGAACCATTTTATCTCTGCCTTTGTCTCCTCTGCATCACCACCTGACTAGAGGAGGACTTTTTGAACTTTGGAGATCTTAAGATCATCACAATCTTATCATTTGGGGTCCAAGGACAGAATAGATAGAGTCTCATATCTCTACAAAGGGCACAGCAGAAAAATTTACCATAACTAAATTGCACATCTTGAGTACTCTAGAGAAAGAACTACCAGGAGTTATGTTACCTCTTTTGTAACACATGTTCTCTAAGCTTAAGCCCAGCTTACATTATATTCTATCTGCTTTGGCTGGAGAGTATATTACAGACTTTGGGGGGATATTTTGTATCAATTTTTCTTATTATATTCATAAATATTCCTTTTTAAAAGATAATTATGTCTATTGAATTAAAGGAAGGACAACAATAGGGGCTGATGAGTTATAGTACTAGAGTGACTGTCTCACTCCCATCCCCTCAGGGCTATCCATAGGTAACTGAAGAGTTATAAAGGCCAAGCTCTGGAGACCTGACTCATAAGAGTAGGTGGAAATCAATGCAGCATTTCCAAATCACATGCTACAGGTGACTAAGATATAAAAGGTCACATCATGAATAAATTAGAGAAACAACACAAAAAATAACTTTCACAAATGTGGAGAGGTAAAGAGTTTATGACCAAATGAGAAACAGAGAAGATCATAAAAGAAAAAATGGATAGTGTTGAATACATAAAATCAAAAATATTTTGCAAAATCAAAAAACAATCCAGTACAAATTAGAAGGGGAAAAAAAAGTAACTGGGGGGTGGGGATCTTTGAGGTATGTTTCTGTGATAAAGGTTTCATGCTCATATTTAAGGAACCAATACAAATCTATAGAACTAAAAGTCATTCCCCAAGAATAAATGGTCAAAGGATATGAACAGCAAACTATCAAAGGAAGAAATCTAAGCTCTCAATACATTATGAAAAATTGCTCCAAATCACTAATAATTTGAAAATATAAATTAAAGCACCTCTAAAGTTTTGTCTCATGCCTATCTATATATTTAGTCCTCCTCTAGTCAGGTGGTGATACAGAGGAGACAAAGGCAGAGATAAAATGGTTCTCCTCTACACCAAGCATTTCTTTCTCAGGAATTTTAAATGAAATTCTGTTTCCTCCTTCTCTGCTTGCTAGAATCTCCATCTCAGCTTTGCACTGCCATTAATATTCCTCCACTTGTGTTCATTTTTATTTCTGTAGAATTCTTTATAGTAGTATTCATATAGAACCCATGTATATTTTAGTAGGTAGATTCTCAACTATTGACAGTTGTTGGAGAGACCAAGAAAACAAGCATACTAAAGAATTGTTGTTGGGACTATGTACTGGTCCAGACATTCTAGAAAGCACTTTAGTACTATGTCTCCAAAATTAGTAAACTGTGACCCAGTGATTCTTTTTTTTCCCCATGGTTCTTCACTTTTCTTTAGTATTTTACTTTTTCCCAGTTACATGTAAAAACAATTTCTGACATTCCTTTATAAAACTTTGAGTTACAAATTCTCTCCCTTCCTTGCTCCCCACCCACCCTCATTGATAAGGCGAGCAATTCAATATAGATTATTGTACATGTGTGGTCATGCAAAACATATCCATAATAGTCATGTTGTGAAAGAAAACATATATGAAAAAAAAAACTCAAGAAAAATATAGTTTAAAAAAAGGATTCTTCAATTTGTATTCAGATACCATCAGTTATTTCTCTGATAGCATTTTTCATCACGAGTCCTTCAGAGTTGTCTTGTATCATTGCATTGCTGAGAATAGCTAATTCATTCACAGCTGATCATCTTACAATATTGTTGCTACTTTGTGCACAGTAGATTTCACTTTGAATCATTAGCCCGTGCAAGTCTTTCCAGGTTTTTCTGAGAGCATGCTGCTCATCATTTCTTACAGTACAACAGTATTCCATCATAATCACATACTACAACTTATTCAGCCATTCTGCAGTTGATGGGCACCTCTGGTTTCCATCTCTGTGTAACCTTACTCTTGTGTCATGATATTCCTGGGTTTTCAGCTCCTAATCTGTAAAAGGAGGCAGGTGGACTAGATGATCTCTGGGGGTCCCTTCATCCCTAAATCTGTCATCTCCAATGTTGAATATGTGTGTAACCTAGAAATGTACAGAGACTCTTCAGTTATCACTTCAGAAAACAGAGATCCGAGAGCAGTAATTAAAAGACAGCTTTTCTTACTAAGAAAGGCAAAGATTTGTTTATCTGCTCTCATCAAGTAAACCTGGTTCATTAACACAAGAGCAAGGGACTATAGTTAAGACAATTTTGGAGGAACTTGGGGGAGGGGGATAGGAATAGGACATGGGGTTCTTAGGGTTTATATTTTTCCAACTGCAATCATATCCTCTATGATTCCCAACCCTCCCTACTCCAAATTTTTACATATGATGCTCCCATTCATCTTTCATGAAACCAAAATTTCTTCAAAGATTAGGTCAGATCGCCCTCTAGTGGCATAAAGGGGAAAATAATCTGGTGTTAGAAGAAACAGCTCTCACTTTCAGGGAATGGGATGGTCTGGTGAATAAATACCCCGATTAATAATGTGTTGGAGATTTATCTTCATTCAATGCCTACATTTGCTTCTTACTCACTCTTTCCTCAATCTTTTGTGATTTGGCTTCTTTCTGTATCTACCCATATTCTCATTCTCCTAAATGCCCTCCCAAAAGTCACCTAAGCTCTTCTAATTAACAAAGACAAAAGTGCTTTTTTGGGGTCCCTAGTAGTGCAGTGAATAGAGTACCAGCCCTGGAGTCAGGAGGACCTGAGTTCAAATCCAGCCTCAGACACTTAACATACCAAAAAACCCCCCAACCCTAGCTGTGTGACCTTGGGCAAGTCACTTAACCCCAATTGTTCTACCTTCCTCCCTCCAAAAAGCTAAATAAAGAACAATAACATTATTTTGAGAAAAGGTCTATGACTCAAAAAAAGGTTGAGCATTCCTGCTTTTGATTCTCTCTCTTGGCAATCTTATTAATCACTTTATTAATTACTAATTAATTTATTAATTATGGTTGTGATTTATTTAATTTGTAATTTATTAATTACATTAATCACTTATTCGTCCTACAGCTTCAGATTTCACCTCTGTGAAGATGATGGCTGAATCTATATTTTTAGTTCTAACCTTTCCCTCATGCACCAGAGTACATTTATCTATATTTCTGATAGCCGAATCAAGCTTATGACCTTTCCTCCAAAACCTAGTCCTGTATGACCTTGAGTAAGTTTCATCCCTGAATTTTCAGTTTCTTTGTCTGTAAAGATGAAGAATTGGATTAGATGATCTCTGTCAAGGGACTGTTCTGGCCCTTACCTTCTGAAGAACCAGAATGAAAAACTGGGTTATTATGTCACATACCCAATTCCTGTATCTGTGGGATGGCTTGGAAGTCAAGCATAAGGATATCTTTTTATTTTAAAAATACTCCTTCCTTTTGTTGTGGTAGCTTGCAATCTCTTAGTGATCAAAGACTATAGGAAATCTAAGTGATTGTACAATGACACATTTAAGTCCTTAATGTATGTGTTTTAGTAACAATGATGATGACTGGAAGAGAAGGTTAGATATCTCATATTTAGCATTTTGAGTTCAAGGCAGTGTAATGGAGGACATTTTTTTGTAATTAATGTGGTCTACCCCATGCCACGGAAAGGTTTTATGACACTATAAAGATTTCTCATAAGGAATATAGCATAGTAAAACAAAAATTAATTCAACAGATAAAAACACCACTGGAGCTTAAATGTCTGATATAAAATTCAATAACTAGAAAAAAGTCATATTTAATAAAAGAATTTCAGGCAGGAGTGACTGGCAATAATGGTGGGTGCTGTTTCATTATGATAGTACTGTTCCTTCTCCCAATATTTTTATGTTTCCTTTACACTTTTAAAATCTTGATTTGAGTAACTCCTCTAATAGGAGTGGTAGGTGGAAGAAGGGTCATTTAGTTATGTTCTCTACATACGTTCTGGCCAGACTGGATTATATGATATATTCCAAATAAGCCATATGATTTCTACCTCCTAGCCTTTGATCATATCATCTCTTCTGTCTAGAAACAATTTTTCCCCCTCTGATAACCTCCATCCACACTTTGAAATTGTGCCTCAAATGTTGCCTTTCAAGAAACTTTCTCTAATTCCCTGAAGTGGACCCTGAAGCAGGGGTCTGGGATAAATGGAATCTACAGTCAATTGGTGCTGGTTAAGTGGATCTGTAAGAATGAGGACCTTTTGCCAATAGGCTATGGCTTTTCATCCCATTCCCCCAAAGATCTGGGGCCTTACTACTTCAGGACCTGATAACCTTTCACCTCCATGTCATCATCCTGTTCTTCCAATCCTTGTACCATTTTGTTAATTCTTCAGGAGACCTTTCACAAGCCAACCCTGGCTCCAAAGACTTCCCTTCTCAGATGGCCTTTTGTCTACTCGGTATATATTATATATGTATAATTTTTGGCCTGTTGTCTCCCTCATTAGACTGTGAGCTCCTTGAGATCAGAGACTATTTTTGACTTTTTTTTTTTAAAAGAATGATAGCATGTATTGCTTCAGTCTCCATTTAAACTCTAGTGTTTCTAGATCTTTCTCTGAATGTAGATGTCTCTTTCCATCCTGAGACTTGTAGAGTTGTCTTATAGCTGTGCATTGCTGAGAAGAGTCCAGTTTATCAAAGTTGGTCATCACACATACTATGTGTCTGTGATTGTGTACAAATTTTTCCTGGTTCTGCTCTTCCCCCTCAGTATCAATTTGTATAAGCCTCTCCAGGTAATTATGAAGTCCATCTCCTTCCCATTTCTTATAGCACAATAGTATTCCATTACATTCATATACCACAACTTGTGCAGCCATTCCCCAACTGATGGGCGTTCCCTATATTTCCAGTTTTTTGCCACCACAAAGAGAGCTGCAATAAATATCTTTGTACATATGGGTCTTCCTCCCACTTCTATGATCTCTTTGGGATATAACCCCAAAAATGATATTGGGGGCAATTATTTACAGCCCTTTGGGCATAGTTCCAGAATGGTTGTATCAGTTCACAGCTCCACCAACAATGCATTAGTGTTCCAATTTTTCCACATCCTCTCCAGCATTTGTTGTTTTCCTGTTTTGTCATCTTAGCCAATCTGGCTGGTGAGATGTGATACCTCAAAGTTGTTTTGATTTGCATTTCTTGAATTAATAGTGATTTAGAGCATTTTTCCATATGCTTAAAGATATCTTTAATTTCTGCCTCTGAAAATTGTCTGTTCATATCCTTTGACCATTTATCAATTGGAGAATGACTTTTATTCTTATAAATTTTACTTAATTCCCTGTATATTTTAGAAATGAGCCCTTTATCAGAGTCACTGGTTGTAAATATTCTTTCCCAATTTCCCAGTTCCCTCTTAATCTTGGTTACATTGGCTTTGTTTGTACAGAAACTTCTCAATTTAATGGAATCAAGGTTATCCATTTTGCATTTTATAATGCTCTCCAACTCTTCTTTGGTCATAAAGTCTTT
>CM053582.1:395116953-395165402 GCA_028627135.1 Pseudochirops cupreus
AAAAATTTCTTATTTAAAAAGCATATATCCCTTGAAGTACCCAACAAAATATCTTACACATAAATAAAAATTAATTAAATAAACGAGTTAGTAATAATAGCCAGTGTTTATATTTTGCATCTACCTGTTATTTCATTTGATCCTTACATCCTTGTAAGGTAGGCGCCATTATTGTTCTCATTTTATAGATGAAGAAATGGTGGTTGATATCAATTAAGTTGACTTGCCCAGTCAGTCAGCAACCAGCTGACTTTCATTTACTGTATTAACGGAACCACCAAACAAACAGCTCTGTTGAACCCTGCAAACAATCTAGCCTAAGGATTCCCTATGATTTCAGGAAAGTCACTCAAAGTCCCTATGACCTCAGGGAGGCCTTCTAAAATTTCACTTACTGTGGGAATGCCATTCTGAAAATTCCTGAGTCCAAACAATTCAAGACTACACCAGTCACTTGACCACTGTCCAATTCTTTTCTTCCTATTTGGATTTCAGTGTAGATGAGCTATTCAATGTATCAAGTATTGTATTCTTATAAATTTTACAATATTTTGTAAAAATTACAATATTGTATCAAGTAACTACAATGTTAACACCATAAAAAAGATATCAATTTGTAGACAATTTAATCTCTTTTATAAGAATCCAAGTGTCTGTTTTAGGGCTTAAATGTGACAGTACATATGTGTGTCTACTTTTAGGCTCACATGAAATGACATATGTAAGATGCTTTGTAAACCTTAATATATCCTATATCAGCTGTTATTATTATCATTGCCATTGTTAAAATAATATTTAGAAGTAGTTTGATGGATTTATATTTTTTATTAAGCTATAAATTTCTCTGAAAGTCAATGTGCTTTCAAGTTCTCATTAGATACCCAACTTAAGAGGAAAATTTTGTGTTTTAAAGAAATAAATCTTATGTATATCATTTGTTTTTTACATTACCTATGTTTTTCCTCTGTATCCTTCACTATAAGTCATTCCAGAGAGTCATTTCATATAACAAAGAAATTATGTGTCTTTTTTTTTTAAAGCTAGATACTATGCTACTCACTTTTTGCTTCACGTTTTTGAGAATTGCTGAATGGGGAAGGGATCCCTTCCTGGAGTGATATTCATAACATTTTCTTAGAAATAAGAAATAAAAGATATCATCCTGTGACTTATTATGGTTAAGGGTAAGCAAACTAAAATCTTTATAAACTGAAAATTGCATGAGTATACAAGTTTTGTAAAAGGGGACGGCGATGGATAGATAGTATCGTGGAAACAATGAGCGTGAGCTTTGGCTGACTTCAAGAGACAGCAGAGGATAAAAGGGTCTGGTGTCCATGAGGTCATGAAGAGTCAGACATGACTAAATGACTGAATGACAACAAATGCAAGTTTTTAGATGGGAAATCCTTATCAGTCTGGCAATAGTCTTGTGAGTGCCTTTCTCATTTGTTCCTACCCAGGGATCCTAAAATCTCATGAATTAAATAAGAGAGGTTGACTCAAGACCTAGCTACGCTAGATCACCCCTAAAGTATATGTAGTTGAAATAGTAAATAGAAAAACAACAAATATATGCAAAATAAAGGAAAGTATAAACCCTTTGAAGGTTGGGATGAAGTGTTTTTGTTCTTGAATGCCCAGCACCCAGCACAGGGTATTAGTTTAATTGAATCAAGTTGAAATCTAAAATCTATTCTTATCAGGAACAATAGAAGCACCTTCATTTGAACTTTATTAACTGATTGTACTATTTTAAGGAGCGATGATATCACTGAAGAAGGTATTAGAAAAGCATCTGGAACTGACCAAATATATTTTGAAGGCATCTCCACTGAAGGAAATACAAATTTAAAGCTACAGCAGGATCGATTTTTAAGACGTCTCAAAAGAGAGGAAGATTGTAAAAAGAGGAACGGTATTTTTTTTTAAAACTGGAAAGACTTCAAAACTACCAACCCTTATACTTAATTTCTTATTTCTATAAAATATTTATGGGACTGGTCATTGAGGGTATCTTTGATGAAAATGTGAGAATGGAATAGATAAGTTTTCATGGGTAATTTTCTTTAGCCAACCTCCTATTGATAGTTATGCAATAACTGAGAAAGATAGAGAATATATAAAATCCTATTCTGCTTCAGTTTGTTAATCACATACACACAAAATCCTGTTGACTACATAGAGTAAGATTCAGTTTTTAAGGCTATTCTCAAACAAAGTGTCTCCAACACACACACACACACACACACACACACACACAGAGTCACTCATATACTAAGCTTTTATTTCAACTCAGAGCCCTCCTTCAACTTCTCTTCTGAGCTTGCCTCTCATCTCCCCAAAATATACATATTTTGGATATACCTAGTTATTTATGTGTTGTCTTTTCCATTAAACTATAAGCTCCTTGAGGGCAGGAGATATTTTTTTACCTTTTTTTGTATATTCAGTGATTAGCACAGTGTATAGTGAGTACATAATATAGGTTTCTGTTTGAGGGAAGATTCTTCCAAAGAAATAGTGCTTAGTTTTTATTTTGATTCTGTTTTCTCTGCCAAAGAGAAGACACTTTAGACTGGAAAGGTCAGAACAAAGATGGCTAATATGAAATTGATGTATAATATAAATATGAAGATATTGATATCCAAGATAAAAAAGAGAGTATGCAATTGCCTTTAATGCTTTCATAACCTGACCTGGACGAATTATGTCCTTGGTACTGAAAGAATCATTGCTACAGTCAATGATATTTTAAAAGTTATGAAAAACAGGAAGCATACCACTGGATTGTCAATCAATAAACAGTTATTAAGCACCTACTATGCACTAGGCATTGTGTTAAACACTGAGGATACTAAGAAAGGCAAAAGACAGTCCCACCTTCTGAGAAGTTCACAATATAATGGGGAAAAGATGTAAACTAATGAGGGAAAGAACATATATACCAATTTTCATCAAAAAAGGAGACTGGAGTATTCAAGTTGTTGGCCAGTGGACTTGACATCAATTCTTAAAACCAGCATGAAAGTGATAGTTAATAACATCTAAAAATGGAAGTGGTTATCACATAAATAACTTAATTTTTATCAAGAACAAGTCAAGCCAGAGTAACCTTTTTTTTTTTTGAATAGTGGTAACAGGTTAGGAGAATGCTATAGATTTATCCTCCAAATGAAGAGATTAGATGGATTCACACTTGGTGGAATGGCCAAATCCAAAGAATAGTCATTAATAGTATTCTGTAGATTTGAAAGGCTGTCTCCAGCTGTACCTCTATGCTATGTTATTTAACATTTTTATTAATAACTTAAAGATAAAAAAGGCATGCTTATGAAATTTACAGTTAACATAAATCTAGGAGTCAGATAATATAATTGATGACAGTCAAGATACAAAAAGATTTTCATAGGCCAGAGAATTGGCATGACTCTGATAAGATAAGGTTTAATAAGGATGAATGTTAAGTGAGAGGTGGAAGTGGAGACATACTGTGGGATCATGTGAGTTTGACATTCACTGATCAAGACTCGGAGCCCCCATACGGCAATTCCATAGTTAAGTGGGTTAAGTACTCCAGGGCATTTAAAAAAAATTCAATAGGCTACCAAAAGAAAGGTTATATTTAGTCTGTTTGGCAGAACAAGTAGCAATGAACAGAAGTTGCAAAGAAGAGAATTTAACTTTGATGTCAAGAAAAAAATATTAATTTTATTGTTGTTCAGTTATGTACAACTCTTCCTGATCCCATCTGGGGTTTTCTTGACAAAGATCCTAGAATGGTTTACCATTTCCTTTGCCAACTCATTTTTACATATGAGGAACAGGGTTTAAGTGATTTGCCCAGGCTCACACAGTTAGTGCGTGTCTGAGGCTAGATTTGAACTCATGATTTGAATTCATGAAGATGAATCTTCCTGATTCTAAGCACAACGCTCTATCTGTATGCCACCTCACTGCCCATTATTAACAATTAGAGCTATGCAAAAGTATAGTGGGCTCACTTGAGGGGTAGTAGGTTCTTCAGAGGTCTTCAAACTAAGGCTGATCTCAGATATTTTGCAGAGGGAATTCTCGTTCAGGTATATGCTACAAAAGAAGATCTAGGTGAGCTCCCAGGTTCCTTTTCCAACTATGAAATTCTGAGGTTTGGTAGCCATTGAATTTGGAAATGAGAGAAATGAGTACTAAATAATCAATTGTTAATATTGGGGAGATCCAGGATTTTTTCCCTTCCTCATTTAGAGATTAGGTCAAAATTTAGTTCTCTGATGAGATGAAATCTTGGAGTTGTTACCCCACTCAACTAGAAAACTTTACAAAGAAAATCTAATCTAAGGTGAATTCTGGTCCATTGTATTCCACTCTGGCAGGCTTGGGTGGAGGTAGAATTCTTTGTCTAGATTGCCCAGGCTGAGGGTGGTCTGGGTGTAAAAGAATGACATGATGACTCTTTCTCTCTCTCCCTCTCTTTCTCTCCCCCTATCTCCCTTTCTCTCTCTCGCTCTCTCTGTCTCTCCCTTTCTCCCTCTCCTTCTCCTTCTTTCCCTCTCTCCCTCTCTCTCTCTCTCTCTGCCCCTCAATGGGAGTGGGCCCACCTCTCATTGTAATATTCAGTCTGTATGTTCAATTAACTGTTAACCTATCAGAGCTAATTGCCCTTGTTGGGTAACACCCACTCACCCAAAAGCATATAAGCATAGAGAGGCTTCCATGATTTCTCTTTATTATTCCAGAGTTCCACTGACCCTATTTATTAATTATCTGCTACCAATGATTAATATAATGATTAATTACTCGGAAACTATGTCTCTCAAACTTTTTATATGTCCCAGAAATTGAGAAGTGACTTCTGAAGGGGCAATTTCAGTCTAGCAGTGGGAAAGAGATGGGGAAAGGAGAGGGTTAAGGAGTTAAAGCATTAAGGATTTAAGTGAATGTAAGGGTTTAAGAGATAAGGAACCAGCAGCACTAAAGAAAGATATTTTTATGATATAGGAAACTTGAACATTTGGAGGTAGTGGGTCTCCAGTCTAGAGATCCAGCTATTTCCAGTTTTTAAGTCTCAAACTTAAAAAAGGTAAATGATATTAACAGAACATGAAAAAATATGGCTCAATTTGAATTTTTATTTAATAAGTGCTTTTCTGTCCTTTGTTCCTCCTGTATAACTATACTGAGAAAAAAATCTAGTTTTTGTAACGTGACATTTAGTATTCATCATAATGAAGTCATTCACATATTCTTATCTCCCAGGTGAACAATGAAATCATACAATGCTAATTTTTCTTACCTGCTGAATTTGAGACCTCCTTTCAATTTGAATCTGAGATCAAACAGACTTCTTCCCACTAGATGTGACCTGCTACCCAGCCCTGACTACTTAGCTTCTAAGATCCCTTCTGCCTCTATGTTTCTGTAATGTATGATATTAATTAATCCACAGTATATAGTCATTAAGCACTATTAAAGCTAAGACTCAAGCTAAGACTCAAGACTATGCCAGGGAAGAACAATTTTTAATATCATGAAGAAAAATTATATTTGCACTTCTGCATTGCTTAATAGTCATTTGTTTTAGATAAAACTGTATACCTTGGTTTTAGGTATCACTTCATGATAATATTGGCTGAGTTATTGATCCATTCCAATACAATCTACATTTATTAAGTGACTTTTGTGTTCACAGCAAGCAGCTAGGTGGTATGCAGTAGACAGAGTACAAGGCCTAGAGTCAAAAAGACCTGAGTTCAAATCCAGTCTCAGACACTTACTAGTTGTGTGACCCTTGTTGCACAGACAATAAGAGTGAGCCAAGACCTGGGTTCAAGATAAATTTAGGTTGTGGATTTATTGATTAAGTGCGTGACTACCAGAGTGGTTTCACTCAGATTGGCAGTAATCTTTTGGGGGTACAGACTTGATTATATAGGCTAAAACCACAAAAACCACAATCAGGAAGGAGAGCTAGCAAAAGACATGATGTACAGAAGCAAAGAACAGCCATTGGTTAGATTTATAGCTCAGGGCTAATTTGGGAATATGGTGCAAGGGTACAAGGGTGCAATCTTCCTGTGTCATGGGGATTCCTCCTAGAACAGAGTAGAGGGCACAGGGTGGAGGGCCATCATCAGTGCTTTCCAGAGCAGGGTAGCGGGTCATGGAGTAAAGGGGACTGGAATTCCCCAGAACAGGCTAGGGTCATGTTCTGGGTGAAGAGGGTGGGGGCCCTGCTTGGTCAGCAGGACAGGACAGGGTGGTCCCTAGATAAGATCCTTGTATCATAATGAACCTTATACACTAAAATAATTCAAGGAGAATATATAAAATGCTGATTAGGGAATGAGGGATCAGGGAACTATGCCTTAAGCAATATGCCCAGTCATGCCTTAAGCAGTTCTTAAGCTATGACAAAATGTAGAATAGAAATATAAAAGGGGCTTAATGGTGGGCCACAAATCAGATGGTGTGTGATGAACTGGGATTTGAGTTTGGGTACAACACCCTGAGCAATTCACTTAACCTTGTTTGCCTCAGTTTTCTCTTCTGTAAAATGAGCTGGAAAAGGAAATGGCAAACCATTCCAGTATCTTTGCCAAGAAAACCCAAACGGGGACACAAAGAATAGGACACAATTGAACAACAACACCAGTAGTCCTGTTCAACTAAGAATAACTATAAATAGTTTCAGAGTCAGAAACAACTGAAGAACAATTTAACAACAAAATGTTCACAGCATTATGCTAGGTCTGGGGGATGTTAAATGAAACAGAATTTTAAAAATAGCAGACCCTACTCTCACCAGCTTACATTCTAATGAGGGAAAGAGGAGGTATAATATGTCTGCAGATAAGATGTATATTAAGAAACAAAGAAACACTAACAATCAAGGATATCTAAAAAGGTTTCTTGTAGAAACTGGCAGGTGAATGGAGCCTTGCTAAAGATAGGAATTTCAAGAGATGGAAATAAGAAAATAGTGCATTCCAGGCATAAGGGGCAGTGTACAAAAACATACATGGAAAATCAAGCATGCTTTTCTTTGCTTATCACCACAAATGACTATAAGGAAGATGGAATCATTTACTTATTTTTTAAAAAATGATTAGCCTTGATATCACAAGTGCAAATGGGGTACTAATTCACATTTTTCATGCTCGAGATGGTAATTACTTATTCAGTGTTTGGCAGTGACATGCTTTTAATATTTATCTTTACCAACAGTGGAGAAAAATATAACCAGTTCTCCATTATTCAGTTACTGATTATGAATTATTCAGGCATAATGGCTTCATTTCTCTGTTAATTAGCACCTCCATCAAAGATAGGAGGATAAAGAAGTAGAATTCAAATGAGTCAATTTGGGGCAGATTTTGTGTCTATTGTCCTTGGTTGATCAAGCTCTGTGTTTAGGACAGCCAAAGGTATTTATTTCTACTTTGGTGGCAGAGCCCCCCCTATGAACCAGGAAGGGATAGAGGAGTAAGGAATTCCTCATCAGAAGGTCTGAATGGAAGAGGCTTTGAATTTTAAAAAGTGGTCCTATGAAGAAGGATGGGAATTCTGTACTGAACTACTTAGTAAAAAGAGGGAGTCCAGGAGGGAAAAGTCTAGCTTAGGGGTGGGGGACCCGCAGCCTCGAGGCCACATGTGGCCCTCTAGGTCCTCAATTCAATCTCAGTCAAAGGGCCATACTTGAGGACTTGTGACCTTGAGATCGCAGGTTCCCTACCCCTGGGCCTAGATCATGTTTTGATCCCCCTCTGAAGGACAAGAATCTTTTACACTTTTATTACAAAACTTTACTATTATTTATACTTTCCAGACAAGCTGCTTAGATTGGTAGGTTTTACCATTGGCAAGAGCCTCAGTTTCCTCATTTGTAAAATAGAGAATTGGACTGACTAGATGGCTTCTGAGATTCCTCTTACCTCCTGATCTTTGACTCTAGGATTCTACTATAATAATTGACATTTATACAAACTTTAAAATTTGCAAAGCAATTTACATATATACTAATATATGCAAGCTTTACAATGACCTTGTGTGGGAGGTAAATACATAAAATTGTCGTGCCCATTTTACAGATGAGGGAAGCTGAGGCTCAGAGAGTTGCAGTAACTTGGCCATGGTCATACAATTAGTTAGTATCGAAGATGGGATTTGAATCTAGTTCTTCCTTATTCTAAATCTAGCACTTTACATCCGAGCCTAAACTAGACATTCTAGTCTAGGGCAAGGACAGGATGATCCTGAAGAGTGACTATCAGAAGACCTTTGGATCTTACATTCAGGGTGAACATGTGTCTATCTTTATGGTATCAGGAGGGGGTACTGACACTTGTTTTGTCTTTTTTTATTTAAGAACAATTTTAAATATTTTTGTTATTCTGAACTAGATAAACACCAGTTAATAGAAACGTATATACATTTCTATACAAAGAGCACAAAATTGGATTGTATATGAGCAGTTTGCTTAAACAAACATAACAAATTCAACATACTTATTTCAAAGCTTGTCTCTCTCCCTCTGAATTTCTTTCTGTTCTCTTCTGTGCACTTTTCTTTATGTTCTTATTCATTTAGGGGGCACCCCTTCTCTCCCATTATACCTCCAATTAAAAAACAACCCTCCTTTGTGCTCAATAAATATAGTGAAAGTAAACAAAACAATGACCACACATTGGCCACATCAGAAAAACAAAGTACATTCGTTAAGTTTCAGACACCTGTGCCTCATCTCCCCACCCCAAGGTGGGTAGAGGCCATGTAGGGGAATCTGAGAGTCATTTCTCTTGATTTTATATTGCCTCATAAATCCAAGGTAAATTAGGGCTCTGGAAAGAGGGGTACCATAGCTGGGGGGCAGTGGCTGAGAAGGAGGAAGTCAGGGCTAGTTGCTTCATTGTGGATGTGAAGACATGCCACAGGGTAGTATGTATGGGGCTAAGGCAACCAGTTTTTGACCTAAAGTTTTCATGCTCCTAATCTCCTTTTCCATGTTCTCCAGGTACCTTAGACTCCCTCTCTGTTTCTATGGTAATTATCCTCTTGCTGAATTGTGTTGGATGAACCGCCAATAAATATTTAAACTTTTAAAACCACTGCGGAGGTCTTTGCCTCTTCTGGACTGGATCTTGGGCTTTGGAACCGCTTTTGGAGCTACCCAAGGAGGTACCACTTAGAGCTACCTAGGAAATAAGCAAAAGTGATTTATAAGGACAATACTTTTCAGATCACGTTGTGAAAGACTAAATTTCCTGTGGAAATCTGGAAATTTCCTAAATCAATATTATAATTTGTTGGCAGGAGAGTTTCTCCCAAAATTTTTGTTATGATATTTTTGTGTAAATAGTGACATGGTTTGAAAGGTGTTGTTAGAACAGAGGAGAAACTAGTCTTAAGTGCATTCAGAGCAGAAGAAATTGGGACAAGCAGGAGGAAGCCCTTCCCCCTTTATTTTAGATGAGTGGCTTGGGAAACAGAAGGGAAATGTTTGTGACGGCCTGAACATTTTTTACATCTGATTTTTCTTTTGTTCTGGACTGTGATTTTATTGGTATGAACAGCTCTGAGCAAGGAAACTCTTAACAGTGCAGATAATCAACTCACACTCTTAGACTGTTGGGTGGGGTAAGTTAATTGACTTTCCAGGATTACAAAGACAATCTATGTCAGAGATAGACTTGAACCCAGTTCTAACAGTCACTACTCTAGTCACTACCATTTAATTCAATTAGCTAATCAAATAGACAATACACATTATGCAACTACCACGCACCAGGAATTATGCAAGGCATCAAGGATACAAAGGAAAATGTACAATTCTATACTCTCAAGGAACATACTTTCCATCAGGGGAAATTATATAAAGAAATAGAATATTCAAAGTAAAATCAGAATAATTTTAGGTGGTACTAGCATCAGGGGAATTAGAAAAGGTATCATGTAGCACATGGCATTTGAACTGGGCTTTCAAAGGAGTTAGGAATTCTTAGAGGCAGAAGTGAGGATGTTAGTACATGTCAGGTATAGCCTGTACAAACTGGTACAGAATTTTGTGTTGAAGGAACAACTTGTAGGACAGTTAGTCTGGAACACAGATCACGAAGGGGAGTAATGTGTAATAATCTTGGGAAGGAAGGTTGGAGTCAGGTTGTGAAGGGTTTGCAATGCTAAGCAGGGAAGTTTATAAACTAAATTGTATGTGATTATAAATTGTAGCTAAATGATCTATTATATTTGTTCATCCTTCCTTTTGAAAGAGGACCAGTGACATCATGGGATGACATCTTAATTTAAGAGTGAATTGGACTCAGTTGAAGCAGATTTGCATCATGTCATCAGATGTCTCTCTCTTTCTTCCAGAGTCTTCAGAGCCCAGGGGCAAGACAGAAGTCAGGATGACAGGCAATGGTCAGGATGCAGTGGATGACCTTGGCATCTTCAATGTCTGACCAAACTCTCAGTGCTCAACAGCTCCTGCTTCAGCTGCCGTCATGGGTGTTGGAACAATTGTTCTCATTTATCCATTATGATGGACGAAGTCTTCACATGTGTGGGGCAGACATAACCCTGACTCAATGACAGGTTTGAGGCCTGTCAGCTACCTTCAACCTAGTTTACCCTGTCTGCTGAGACAGTTTTACTGGGGTATGTCCACTGTGCATTCTACAACTTCTTGGAGCCACAGGTGAGAGTTGGGGTCAGGTGGATATCAAAAGTGAATGAACAGGGGCAGCTAGGTGGTACAGTGAATAGAGCACTGGCCCTGGAGTCAGGAGGACCTGAGTTCAAATTTGGACTCAGACACTTAACATAAAACTAGCTGTCTGATCTTGGGCAAGTCACTTAACCCCAACTGCCCTGCCTTTCCTCCTCCAAAAAAAAAAAGCAAAGAAAAAATAGTGAATGAACAGCCCTGAAAAGGGCTAGATAAATCCTCACACTAGAGGCGCTAATCCTTTCTGAACACTCCACACATCCCAAAAATGATCTGTTATCTGAAGGACGATGTGGTATCCCTATAAATATCAGCTCTTTGGAGAAAGCTCAGCTTGATCTACTCTAGCTCCTATTTTACTCTAAATTTTATGCCAGGGGTTGTTAACCTTTTTGTGTAGTGGACTCCTTTGGTAGTATAGTGAAGCCAGTGGACCCCTTCTCAGAATAATGTCTTTAAATAACTGAAAAAGCTAAATTTCAGTTAGAGATAAGTGAAAATGAAGATATGATTTTTCCCATCCAAGCTCCTAGACCTTTGGAAATTTGTTCATAGACTTATGGGACATGTGGACCTCATCTAAACCCTAGCTCTGCATAATTCTTTCACTATGATGTCTCAACCAGCATATCTCTGGCTTTTAATGAATATTAGCTGCCATTTAAAACCACTTGAATGTGTTCTTTACCAGATTTCCGTCTCTTTCTGTCTGTCTCTGTCTTACCTTTCCCCTCACTTGTGCATTAAAAATCATCATGGCTTTGGGGTGGGGGGAAGGGCATTTCATCACTACTTACTGATTTACTTCAGATGGCATTGCCTTTGTACTCCTTACATATAAGTCTCTCTTTTATATATAATATTTCATCAATAAGTGCCAATTTATGCTATCCATGTAAAAGTAATTTGACTTTAGGCAAGCTACCCCAAATTCTTGGTTGATCAAGTCCTTCTTAGGGAGGTTGGACTTGCAGTCAAGAAGAGTTGAGTTCAAATCTCCTTTCAGATACATACTAACTGTATGACCTCACCAAGTGATTGATGAAAAGATGCACATAACTCATCAGGTTGTGACAATGGAATGAGTTAACAAAGTGCTTTGTTAAACCTTAAACATTATATAAATGTTAGTTATCATCATCATCGTCATCATTGGCCACTTTTATTGACAATATTCTGCAATTTAGCCAACCCTATTGCACCTGGATCTGGAGAATTGGCTCAGAGCTATGGAATTTATCTACTTCCACAGATGATACACATTGTAGAAATCCCCTTATCTCTGCTATACTCACCTGTGCCAAAAGCCCTGCTTCCTTTGAATCATAGATCAACTTTGTCCCATCTTTAGGAATCCCTATGGCCTCTGAGGCATGAGGATGGGACAAGGCATCTGGGCTCACTTTACTTCTTCCTGGCCTGGACCACTAAATGAACTGAAAGCAAACAACTTCACAGTCTTTAGGATACAAGTCAATAGACTGTTTTCTGTCAATAGCTGGAACCATGTTCTTTATACATAATTTCAAAACTTTCTAGTAGAAGTCCTCTTTAAGACTCCAAACTCTAGTTTGTGAACAAGGAAAGTCCCACAGTCACTGATTCCCCATCTGGCAAATGGAAGAGGAACTTCTTAGCCATCTGGTATAAAACAATACCCAAGCCAACTAGGCTGTCATTTGTATATAATATTAAAAACTTTGCATTGGCAGAAGACAACCATGGAGTTTGTACTCATATGTGAAAGTTCATAGGACCATAAATCCAGGGTTGGAAGGGACTTCAAAGTCCCCTTATTTTATGGATGAGGAAACTGAGGCCTAGGGAAAGTGACTTGACTAAGGTCATGTTAAGAACAAAGATCAGAACTGAGATTTGTATCCACTTTCTCTGACTTTAGAACCAGAGCTCTTGACACTGTACCATTCTATATCTGTAGTGGTCCTTGAAGTCTAGTCCTTGAATCTGATCTCACTTCTCATTCAGGGGTGGAGACCCAAAGCATATCAAAAGATGAAATTCATATTGTTCCATTTGGTAAGAACATAATTTCTGAATTTCCCTTCCATGGGTTGGTTTTTTATTCTGTCCAACAAATTATACTTGAAGTCTTTGAGGAGCTCTGTCATAATGGCAGAGTTTTTCATCAATTTTGAATGATAGTCAAATCCCAGAAGCACCTTTAATATGTGACAATTCTTTCTATATGGCCAGGTAATATGTATCCTTGACTTCTTTAGGATCAGTAACCTCTCCCTGTTAAGATATTGTACAACATCCACATATCTGATAGATGCTCAATAAAACTCATGCCTGTAAATGGACATCTGGAAGACTAGAAGCCAGCCTACATAACACAATTTTTCTCTTTATCTTGAGACGCAGAGTGGTTCAGAGGAAAGAGTGCTAGGTTAAGAATCAAAAGATCTGGGTTCAAATCTCTTCTCTACCTCTTACTGCCTACCTGCTGTGCATTTCATTTTACCTCTTGGGGCCTCAGTTTCACTAACTATAAAAATAGTGCAAATGCATGAAATGACCTCTAAGGTCTCTCTCAAGTCTACATTCATGATCCTCTAATTCTATGAATATCTTACCAACACAGTGAGGTCATCAAGGCAGGCCAGTGTCTCTAAGTATTACAAATTGCTCGGTACTTTTCTGTGGAAACATGGCTAGTGAAATCCCTCGTGGCATGTGCTCAAATTGGTAGAAGTCCATTATATAAATGAAAACTATCTTTTTTTCATCTTCCACTGCCATAGAGGGTGAAGGGTATAATAATTCCCAATCCAATTCAACATATTTCTTTTATTTTTAACTCTTACATGTTCAAGGCACTAAAGTTAACAAAGGATAAAGGAAAATTTCTCTGCTCTCAAGGAGAGTCCTCTTTGGTAACACAAGTAAAAAGGAAAGGATAATTTGAGGAGGAAAATGACATTCAAAACCAGGGGAACTAGGAAAGATTTTCTATTCAAAATGACCAATTCGCTAATGCTTGGAAGAAATCAGGCATTGGAAGAGGTAGAGGTAAGGAAGAAGAACATTCCAGGCAGGGAGAACAATCTTTGCAAAAGCACTGAGTTGGGAGATAAAATACTGAGTTCAGGGCATAGCAAAGAGGTCAATTGGTCTACAATGTGTACAAAGGTACATAATGTGCAATAATCCTGGAAAAGACTGGAGCCAGTTTTTAAAATTCCACTAAGTAGTTTTTATTTTATCCTAGAAGAAATAGGGAGCCATTGAAACTTCCTAAATAGAGATGGTAGATCCAAGGCTCATTTCAGGGGGGGGAGGGTCTATGGAAATGTTAATAATGAAGATGGTGATGATGGTGATGATGAAGATGAAAATATTGTGAGCTCCAGAGGTAGGAAATCAGGTATAGTTAGGATAGATGTTAAGGTATTGAATACCAGCTTTGTCTACTTCACAATTTTGCCCAGGACAGCACTAGCCTAAGAAAATATAGCATAAAAATGAGAAATAACCTTAGTCAATATTTCAGTTTTCTCTGTGAAAGAGCTTTATACCCATGCTGTTAACAAAACAACAAAACTTCACTAATTTAGATTAATTAAGGGTAATGCTTATCTGTATCAGCATCACATTATGTCAGAATAATTTGATTTTTTCTAATAATAGCTTAATTCATAATCTCTTAGTATGATACCTGCTTTTTAATAGGACATTCCTGAAAACATGAAGATGTGACTCAAAGAGTGACTCTCTAGTGGTGTAATTTTAGGCACTGAAACAACATGATATTTTGGAGGCAGAGGGGAATTTTTTGCTGTCTATTAAATGACACCATGTATGCAACTACTTATGGTTACATTTGTCCCTCACAAATATAATTAATAACATATACAATACATATGATTGTTTATTATTCAAGTTTTTGATATTTTGTTTTCCTAGGATTATTGAAACTATATTGTTGTCAACCTTTTGCAGCAGACCCTAAGAAAGAGTACTATCTTCTCCAGTGTTGTTGTGTGCCCTAAAATTAGGCAGGGGAATAAGCTGACATTAACATAATGGAGGGAAGTCCTAGTGTGAGAATTCCCTCCACCAATACAGAGTTAAGCCATCTATTATTTAGTATATAAATCCTAAGGAATGACCTGAGGCACATAGAGGTTAAATGAATAGGCAAGGGTCATATAACTAGTCTTGGAGATGGTATTTCAATTCCAGTCTTGTCTCCAAACTCATCACTCTATCCACTACAGCATACTGCCTCTAGAAAGCTAAATATCATACCTTTTTAAAATCCCAGGTGGCTTTTTACTTCATTTAGTCAAGCAATATTGCATAAAGAGGAGACTCCCTAACAATGAAGCTTTTAAAAAATCCAGTTTTTCTCATCTCTATAAAAAGCCTTTCATCACTATTCTTCTTTGTTATTTTTTTTCTCTCCAGCAAATGAAAATGTGGTAGAGATGCATTAATTAAATTCTCTAATAAGATTCTACAGCTATTAGCATAGAGCTCTAGGGAAACCATAAGTCCCCAATTACAGATTATCAATTGCAATTAACTCTTCAAACTATTCCCTAGTTGCATCTGGGAAAAGGAGAGAGGGTTGCTAATAAACATTTTAAGATTGAAGACTTTTTTTTTTCCAATGGCAATCATGGGGCCTCCACAGAGTCTTTAGAAGAAAGCCCTAAACAGCCATTTGGAAAGCAAGGATAATTTGCTAACATTTAATCTCCTGAGACAGAGTCATATCTCACCTTTTGTTTTCAACACAAAACTACAAGAATCCTTCAGAGTTCTTTGAGTCACTAACTTGTTGCTTTGGAATGGCTTCTTTTTGTTGTTTTGGGATTAGTTATTCAGGGTTAAATGCTTAGCCTATATTATCTATAATATAGTGTCAAAGTCACCAGTCTGTTTCACCAGACATTAAGGAGGAAGGACAAGGCAATAATATGGTTGTCATGAAGCCAGGTACAAGGATATAATCGGCATAATGGATAGTCTGAATATCCAAGGGAGTCCTTGGAAGACCTGCAGTAAGTCAGCACCAGCTTTCTTTGGAGCCCTCTGGTTGGAGCAATCAGGAAAGGTCCCTGGAGGGTGAGCTAATACCTGCCTATTCAGCCAAACAAGCTCTTTTCTACCTGCCTGTCCTGCATTTCCAGAGCCTCTAGAATACTGGAATGGAAATTGAGACCTGGGCCTACTCTCAGCTCCTCAATGAACTGAATGCTTTACTTTTGGGGCTACGATCCAAATCCTGCCAATTCTTCAAGGTCTAGCTTGAATATTAATTTGTCAACCATAGGGAGATAGGGAGATGACTTAGGAGACTATTACAATAATGCAGGTGAGAGATAATGGGATCATGAACTAGGATGATGGCCATGTGAGTAGAAAAAAGAAAATAAATATGAGAAATGCTGTACATGCATCTGGCATTCTTTTTTTAACTATAAATAACACTTGTGGTTCTAGTACCATCCGTGCCTATCAAGCTATATAAAACAGTTAAAAAAATATTTCCAGTAGCAGAAGTCAGGCGTGCTTATTAATGCCATTTTTCTGATTCTTTTAGATTTTAGAAATTAGATTTGCTTGCCTACCTAGACCTAGTAACTGCCCAGTAATCACTGATTTAGTTGAACTCCCTAGGATTGACTAGGTCTGTCTAGACCTGAGTTATTAATCAGTTGCTTCCTGGAAAGAATACAGCAAAAAGAAAGATGGGAAAACTGTGCTAAGATTTTTATAAGGCATTCTTTTTACCATCAATAATGGTGGAGCTTCTACATTTGTATTCTAACTTCAGAGTCCCAGATGTGCTCATGAAGGAGGCAGAAACAGTATTAAAGAAAAGAAGAGATGTGAAAAGCATCTGGACTAAACCAAATGTACATAGAAGACATCTGTGCTGGGGATGGGATGCCATAATTATGAGGGCTTTGAGGGATAAATACATAATGTATCTGAATGAAAGGAAGATGCCAAAAAAAGTAGAAAGAGTCTTGGACCTTATTTTTAAAAGGTGATAAACAGACAGAGGAAAGTGGTGAAGTAGCAGGAAGTAATATAATGAGTTCCTCTTCTCCATCCCTGAACTCCTCCAAAGAAATCAAGAAAATGCACCAGATTGAATTATGATTGGGAAATCCAAGGTAAAAATCAAGTGAGATATTTTTCCAGTTCAGATCAGCATAGGGAGTCAGACTGACAAGTCTATGGACACTGAAGATGGGGTCTGGTCAGGAGCATGCTGGCATATTCCAGGCCAAGGAGAGATTCTAGGCATAGAGGGGTCTAAACTTGTGTCGAATGCAAGAATAGGTATCAACGGGTAACTCTGTCACTCACTACCCAATGCCAGGTCACAGATCCAGCATGGAATGAGGAGGACACAGGCATCTTGGTGTGGCATTCCAGGGTAAGGAGGGTTATGGGCCATACTTAGGCTGTATATTGAGCTAAAAGCTATTGAAGAAGCAAGAAGTACCTGTGTGACTCTGATCCCAGGAGCAGAGAAGGGTCTCAGTTCCAATTTCTAGCCCAGTCTGAAGCCTGAAGAGGAATAACTAAGGGCAAGAATCGCAGACCAAAGGGAAACCTGCAGTTCTGTTACTCCAAATCAGCAGAGCTTTCCAGCTGGCTAATAGGAGCTTAATCCAGCAACAGTCTATTGAAAGTTGAAACAGGAAAATCAACAGGTCTGTTGTTGAGACATAAATCTAAGTTAAGAACTTGTGGAGCTCAGAGAAGAGGGACAATGATCAGACTATGCCCAGGATCAGAGCACTTAGGTCATTAGCTTTCATTTGCATATCTATCTATCTATCTATCTATCTGTCTATCTGTATGTATGTGTGTGTGTGTGTCCAGATCATACATGATTTAGCAGTCACCACTATAAAGGAGCAGAGAGTTTGGAATATAATGCCCAGAAGGCAAAGGATAAAGGATTACAACCAAGAATGACTTACCCAGGAAACCTGAGTGTATTCCTATGGGGGAAATGGTCTTTTAGTGAAAGAGAAGACTTCCAAGCATTCCCGATGAAATGACCAGAGTATGCCGAAACTTCAAAGTTCAAACACAGGAGTCAAGAGAACCATAGAAAGATAAACACAAATGAATGATCTTAAAGGACCAAACAAATACCAGCTGCTTATTTTCTAATATGATGAGATCATGCACATATCTTTTCTGAAACCTATTATCACCAGGAATCAGAAAGAGTCTAATTGGGCAGAAGGCCTCAAAGTGGTTCTGTTTCAATCATCTTAAAAAAAGAATGGAAGTGAAAGGAGAAGAAGAATACATTAAGGGATAAAAGGGAGAAGAATAATGGAATATATTATCTCACATAACAAAGGTACACAAGTAGAAATCTATACAAACAAGTAGGAAGGGGTGGGGATAACAGGCAACACTTAAACCTCACTTTAGTCTGAATGATTGAATGAAGAGAGATATTCATGCACAAAGCTGGATACAGAAATATATATATATCACTCAACAGAAAAATAGGAAGGAAAAGGGAGGAGGGAAAATGGAATTAGAGGGAGGACAGGTTAAAGGAGTAATTAGTCCTAAGCAAAAGACAAAACAAAACTGTAAGTAAAGCCATACAAAAAATATTTATAGGCCTTTTTTTTAGTGACAAAGAATCAGAAACTAAGGGTGGGGAGGGTACCCATAGATTAGGGAATGACTGAACAAATTACTGTATATAAATGTGATGGATTACTATTGTGCTATAAAAAATGATGAAAAAACTGAGGAAGAATTATATGAAATGACGAAGAGTAAAATGAGCAAAACTGGGAGAACAATTTATACAACAACAATATTTTAAAGTTAAACATCTTTGAAAAAGGAGCTCTGATTATCATAATCACCAACAACCACAATATCAGTGGACTGTGAAACATGTGACCCATCTCCTAATGAAAGGATAAAAAAAATCAGAAAGTATAATTGGGTTTTTTACATGATTGATGTGAAAATGTGTTTTTACTTCACTATATATATATTTGTAAGAGAGATTTTGTTTTTCTTTATTCCTCAGTGGGGAGTGGGAGATAGGAGGGAGACAAGGCAAATTTTTTCTTATTAAAAATACAATTTAATGAGCTTTCTCCTTGAAAGAAAGGCCCAGTTTCTAAATACTGATATTCTACCAATGTTTTTCTATGACTACATGTCATGAAGCTCTACAGTTTCTGAAGACTTAAATCACTCAGGGGGCAATGGAGAGGTACATGGTAGGTATAAGCAAACTTTAGCATGTCACAGTTTAAGTACTACAAAGAGTAATTGCAATAAAGGACACTATCAAAGAGATATATGATAGAAAAGAAAGATGGTAGACATAAGGTGAGAATGAGGGCTAACTGAGAGCCTACATACTGCACTGTCAAAAAGACACAAGTCAGGACCCTGGCATGTTGGGTGACCCCCCTGTGGAGAACTTATGGGAAACCATGGACAGGAGTGGTACAGGGTAGGCAAGCATGGATGGATTGCTACTTGCATCATTGGAGGGAATATTCATACCAGATTCATTTGTCCATTGGAACTAGTATTCCATATTTTGGTTACTCCCGTTACTCCTATCTGATAGTCACCTTTGATCTGATATGATAAGAGCATATTTGTAAGTTAAATAGAAAATGAGTAATTATTTCACCAAACTACCAAAAGAAGTTAAGTTTCTTTTCCAAATTCTCATTGCTTTTCAGCATTGGCACTAGGACCAGAGTCCAAATCTCTTTATCCTCCATACTTTAGATTCATTACAATTATTAATAATATATTTAAAACAGTAGCTTTTCATGGCAGTGACTTTAAAGAGCTTTTTCACTCTCCATGGTAAAACCTTTCATTATGTGTATGTAAGTCTCGTCACAAATTATCCAATTCAATGACTTCATTTCAACAAATTTCTTTTGACATTGTAAAATAAGCTGGAGAAGGAAATGGCAAACCACTCCAGTATCTTTGCTGAGAAACCTCCCTCCCCAAAAAGGGAGTCATGAAGAGTTGTACACAACTGAAATGACTGAGTGACAATAGAAGGACAATGGGAAACATATGCTGCACCATATTACCAACAATGATTTGTTTGTGAGAAGTGCCATCAAAGGCATGAAGGACATATGTGATCAGAAATAGACACGATCTAGGCATGTAGCAAGAGTGAATGGTATGATGGAAAAGGCTATCTACATCCAGATAAAGATTTACAGACTGTGAATGTAGATTGAAGCAAACTAACTTGCTCTCTCTTTTTTGTGTCGTTTTGTTCCTTCTTTCTCATTGTTCACTCCATTGGTTATAATCCTTCTTTACAACCTGACTAATGTTTAATGTGAAGGTATTTTTAGAACCTATATGGGATTGCATGCTTCTATGGGGGTGTAGGGAGGAGGAGAGGAGGGGGAGAAAATTCGGGACTCAAAACCTTGTGGAACTGGATATTGTCAACTAAGAGTAAATTTAAAATTTAAATTTAAAATTTAAAAATTATTTAATTAATTTTTTTTTAAAAGAGCTATGGAAGATGCATCTCTGATATCTATGCAACATTAAAAGTACCAGAGAAAGGTCTCTGTCAAGTGCTTGGTAGATCCCCAATAGAAAATTTATGGGAAGATATGGATAAAAGTCATAACAGATGAGTAGGTAATAGCAAGGTTTTATATGATCAGCATCACAATCATGCTTTCTCAGTCTTCAGCAGCTCCAGCTGGCCCTCAGAAATCCTCAGCAGCTCCTCAGCAACTCTGGCTGGCCCTTGGACTCATCAGAAGTTTCAGCTCGTTCCCAGAATCAAAATCACTCCATCCAGGTTTTCAAAATCAAAATCATTCTCTCCAGCTTGGTGGGGGTGGGGAGGGGGCTTTCCTCTTCAGCCTCCCTGGTGGCAGCAGCTTCTGCCTCCACAGAGCTTGCTCCAAGAAGATCTGACTCAGTTCTTAATTCTCAATTCTCCCCAGCAGCTGCTCTGTCTCCAGATGCTTGTCCCAAGAAATTCTGCCATTCCCAGCTGGGGCTTTTCCTTATATATGCCTTAGCTCCTCCCTATTCTGTCACTTCCTGTTACATCAACAACTTCCTCCCAAGGTGTTAACTACTTCTGTGTTAATTAAATAGCTTAAACAAGGTGTTAACTTGAACAAGGTGCAAAGTACCTGCTTACTTGCCAATACAAAGGGGCACGGAAGATCTTCAGATTCCATTAACATTACAGTGACTTATCCAGTTGTTAGTAAGTGTCTGAGGTCAGATCTGAACTCTGGAATTCTATCCACTGTACCATCTAGCTGCCCATAGTAAGGAGATTACCTACACCAATTGCATCATAGATAACATCGAAACACTAAATTACAGCTTACAAAAACACTTTCTTCACAACAACCTTCTAAAGTCCAGGTATTATTCTTATTTCACAGATAAGGAAATGGAGGTTCAGGTTATTTGCCCATGGAAGAGGTAGAATTTGAACACAGGACTTCCAACTCCCAAACCCAGTGTTCTTTTCCCCACATTGTGCTATCTTTTATGGATCGTTTTGGACCAACTGAAAAACCTCAGACTTGGAAACTTGCTATAATTTGTTACTGCCAGGTACAAATTTTGGCAAGTAGCTAAGTTGATGTGAACTCTGCATCCAGTTAACAAACAGGCAATTAGAGATATGGTGACATAGTTAAAAGAGCTCTTCTGGAGTAAAAAGACACAGGGTCAAGTCATGGCTCTCATGCTGAGTTTGTCCTGTAACTTGCTACCTGTGTGACCATGGGCAAGACAGAACTTGTCTGGGCCTCAGTTCTTCATTTATAAAATAAGGGGTTTGAACCAGACATAGACAAAAGTCCTTCCCTTATAGCTCTAGGATGCAATAAACTAAAATAGGTAATATAATTAAAATGGCTAACATTTATGCAGCATTTTTAGGTTTACAAAGCACTTTATATACATCACCTAATTTGTTCTTCACACAAACCTGTGAGGTAGACACAACCATTATTTCCATTTTACAGATGAGGAAACTAAAACTGAGAGAGGATAAGTGACTTGCGTAGGTCACACATTTAGTGAGTGTTTGAGGCAGGATCTGAACTCAAACCTTCCAGACTTTAGGTCTAGCTCTCTAGACACACTTCCAATCTAGCTTTCTATTGATGCTACCTGAGTATTGGAAGTTAAATAATTTTTCAGTCATGAATGACAGCCTACTGTGTACAGTCTTACCCTAAACATTATGAATAGACACCAAAAAAATGGAAGACTTGGTATCTGTCCCCAAAAGTTTACAATTAATGGTGACAAAGGCAATCACTCATCAAAAATTTATAGTACATGGAGTCATATCTAGGTATATGTTTGCCTAATGTGTACCACAAGGTGGATAATAGCACGCCTGGCATACTCTCTGAGCATACCTACAGAGAGCGCAGAAATTTATCTAAACAGATAACTGACAAGAGTTATAAGGAAATGGGTACCAAATAAAAGTTAATTTGCATTAAGAAGAGTTAGTCTGAGAGGGCTTCAAAATGCCAAAAGTAAATTTGGATATAATTTTGAAGAGAATAGGATCTATGGCCTGCCAGTAAGAAAGGAAAAGGTGATATGAGCAGGAGGAATAGCACCAGCATGGAGATAGAGTGAGTTGAGTTTGGGAGACTTTAAAATACATGCTTTTGCCCAACATTTTGCCCCCCTGACCGTAATTGTGTGACCATCAACAGTCAGGTAACCTCTCTGAGACTGTTTTCTTATCTTTAAAATGTAGACAGAATCTTTTGTTAACTACCTCACTTGGTTATGAGGTTCAAAAGAGATCTAATATCATAAAATTAAAAATTATTTGTCAAAACTATTATTAATATTAATATCTCTCTCCAGGTTTGTATACTGGTCACTTCATTTGTGGTGAACAGGAAGAAGGATCTATGATATTCAGATGAGTAGTACCTGGCACTGTGCCTTGTAGACAGTAGTTAATAATTAATGGAGAAAGAAAGAAAGGAAGGAAGGAAGGAGAAAGGGAGGGAGAGAGAGAGAGAAAGGGAGAGAAAGAGGTAGGGAGGAAGGGAAGGAGAGATGGAGGGATGGAGAGGAGAGAGTGAGGGAAGAAGGAAGGTTGCCATGAAATATAAAAGTCTGGTCTACCATTCCATTGAGATGAGGCACTGGGAAAATATATGGCCAGTCTAGGGAGATGAACAGTAAATTTATACTTTATATAATTTATACTCTTCTGTTCCACTCCCTTTACCTTCAGTTTTTTGTGCTGACATTACCCTCCCGAGGCTTGACTATACCTGCAAAATGATGATGGGATCATTCATAGAAGACATGCTAATATAACCAGCATCTGTAGTAAGTCAGGTTTAGAAAAGAAATTGTTTCATACAGTTCAATTCAATAATCATTTACTAAATGTCTATTATATGGGGGGCACTGCCATGAGAAACCTTCCTGGGCTAGTTACCTTGTCTCAAGTATTCACACATAGTCTCTAGTGAACTTCCCTTCCCCAACCACTCAGAACTTTTGGGTTCATTAACTGACCACAAAAACTTATGGTTTGAACTTGGGCAGGGCAGTTTGTTTACCTGAAATCAGAATTAAGAAATCAGTCCTATCTAGCTGACCATTATTACAGGACAGACTTGGCATCTGTGACCTAATACATTTACCCTGAGGCTGTGTACTCCACTCCCTATTCTTCCTACAATGATGAGCATGAGCTATTGCCACTATGACATGTTGCCCCACCCTACCTTGGATGACTATTAGCCCCTTTGTCCCTGAGAGAGGCAAGCAATATTATCAAGTTTCTCCTCTAAATTATTGTGAACCATCCAAGGACTCCTGGGGGTTCTAAATCCTCAATAGGCTGCTAGAGGCTCCACAGGCTTCTGGGTTCTCTTATGACATTTTTGGGCTCTAAAGACTTCCAAAGCCTCTAGTCTCTTATGACACAGAAGGCTTCTGAAGGCTCTTCAGGGGGTTCTGAAAATTCTGAAAGACTCTGTGAAAGTTTCCATTCTAAAGGCTTCAGATGGCTGAAAGCCTGTGGGGTTTTGAGAGCTCTGAGGTTTTTTTTAAGGTCTAAGTGGAAGCGTTGAGTGGGAGAAGGAGAAAGAGAAAGACAGAGAGAGAGAGAAAGAGAGAGAGAGAGATTGGTGGGTGAAGGGGAGAGGGAGTGAGTATTGGGGAGCATCTGTGCATCTGCAGCCGTCAGGGAAAAGGAAGGACAACAAAGAGGAAAGAGAAGGAAAAAGAATGGGAAGAAAGAAGAAAAAATGAGGGCAGAAGGGCAGAATGAAAGTGGAAGGAAGATGAAGGAATGAATAGAAAGGGAGAAAATGGCATGCTCAATGGAAATAAGTGAAGAGAGATCTTAAAAGTTAGGACTGATGATATATGGCTTCACTCTGAGCATGATGTGTGACAGAGGTTACCGAGGGCAACAAAGACAGGGAAGGTCAACTCAGGCAACAGCAAGCAGTGTGGATTTCCCACAGGCAGCCATGCTCACCATTTCCATTTCTGCCTGTCCAGGGCCTTAAAAAAGGCAGGTAAAATGGGAAACAAATTAGACATCTGATGTTTTTTGTTTCTGTTTTTAAGTAACTTCTACCTCCTCCATTATCTTTTGTAACATTTTATGGGAATTAATTTTAGTGAAAGACTCTGCATGAGTCTGCTAATGCTTCCGTTTTTCCTAGGGTTAGTTACTCTTGAACAAAGTAAGGCACGAAAGCGGTAAAGCAGAAAATCGTATCGGCCATAGAGTGGGCCAGGAATCATACATGGAAATGAATAACCAAGTTTCGTCCCCTGTCCATTAGTAAATGTTTGTATTCTTCCTTCCTTCCTTCATTTTTCAGAAAACCTATGATGGAAGAAATTACTCAAGGCTCATTGGATGATACGTAAGTAATGAAAGCAACAAAGAGGGTTTGGTAAGAAAGCATTCAATGAGAGAATTTTGAAATTATTTTGAAACCTCTCTGGGAAGGAACTTTAAACTGACCAAGGGGATTATTCCACACAAAGCTGTGCAAAGGATTATAGGCAGGAAAACATCTAGCTTCAGTTCTTACCCCTTTATCAAACCAATGGTAAGGGAAGGTCTGTGATGGTTCTTTCTACTAATATTCTATCAGTCTACACTGGGGAGAAGGCCATCCTTTACTAACTAGGGTCAGAAGTTAGAACAATTTGTAGGAGGGGGTTGTGTAAATCTCCTTCTTGTCTACCTTGATATATCACATACATGAGATATGATTTTTAAAAAGTAATCACAATCGGGGCAGCTAGGTGGTACAGTGAATAAAGCACCGGCCTTGGAGTCAGGAGGACCTGAATTCAAATCTGACCTCAGACACTTGACACACTTATTAGCCGTGTGACCTTGGGCAAGTCATTTAACCCCAACTGCTCTCCCACTCGCCTCCAAAAAAAAAAGGTAATCACAATGTACAGAAATGATAATTCACATCTTGAAAGGATTCTCCACAGGGTCTCTTGATTTAGTTTTTTGTTTTATTTTATTTTTTTTTATTAACAAGAGAATCCTTCTAAAATCTACATTTCCTAATGCACTGAATTTGTAAGATTTCATATTTATAACAGTTTTTTACTAATAAAAATTCAGTTCATACATAACATTTTAAAACCTGTTAAATAAATTGAGTTATAGGCAAAGTGGAGAATCTGGGTTAATTTTGGTATATGTAACATTGGCTGGGGATCCTTTCTAGAACTATAGTCTTCATATTGGAATAGCCAAGTCTAATCAATTATCTTCATGTCTTTAAATCATATTTCACACATAGTAGGCATTTAAGAAGTATTATTTTTTTCCCTTTCTTTGTTTTTTGCTGTTTTTGGAGGGGGCATGTAGGGCAATTGGGGTTAAATGATTTGCCCAAGGTCACAAGGCTAGTCTTTTTGTGGTAAGTGTCTGAGGTGAGACTTGAACTCAGGTCCTCCTGACTCCAGGGCCAGTGCTCTATTCACTGCCCACCTAGTTACCCCTTTCCCTTTGTTTTAACTGAATTAACTTGGATTTTAATAACAATATATCCTAATAGTTCTCAAACTAAGGAAATTCTGAGACTGGAGCAGGCAAAAAAGAAGCTTGACAACCTGAACTCAGATCTTGAAAAGGATATGCTGAACCTAGATGAGGCAAACCAGGACCTTATTGTGCAAATCCGAGCAAAAGATCTACAGATTCAAAGGTCAGTTTGGTTTGGGCAGGGGACAACCCCTCTAGAGGAGGCTGCTCCTAGGGATAAAGCATTTGGGGATTGGGAAGAATGTACAGAAGGAAGAGAAGGGACATTCTTCTTTATCAATGGTCATTTTCCAAATGAATTTTCTTAATTAACTCAAACCCTAATTTAATTATATTAATAACTGAAACCTCAAAATCAAGAGAACTCTAAAAGGATCTCAGAGATTTTACCCCCCCACACAGATAATTTTTTGACATAAGTAGCTATTCAAACATATTCATAGAATATATGAATGTTAGATTTGGGGAACTAGCTAGGTTCTTACTATTCTCACCCCTCAGAGACTCAGATTTCATTGGTCTATGTCCAATTTGAGGTTCATATTTTGTCATTACCAAAGCCTCTTTAGGTCTGACCCATGCTTTCCTCAGGATGGAGTTTTATAATTGCAGCTTAATCCTGAGAATTAGTGCTTACCAGTGTGATATTTTGTTATTCAGTCTAGAAAAAGAGATCACCAAGTCAACAGGCCCAGCTGGGGAAATGGATGAATTTGACGACACAGCATATGAAAGGGAGGAAGCACTGAAAAACCTGGAATTGGAGACTGCAAAATTGGTAAGGAAGGAACAGAAATCATTCCAATGGACTTTGTTACTACGCTATTTTTTCCCTCTCCATGGGTTCTTCCCTGATTTCACAGGTTCCAGAGCAAGTTAACAGAAATGAAATCACAATTTTTTCAGGCATGGAGGAATCAGGCAGGGAGAGCTCTGGAAGTGGAGTGCTTGGAGTCAATGAGATAACACATGTAAAAGCACTTTGGGTCACTATATAAAAATCAGTTACTCTTATTACTGTTGTTGTTGTTGGCACTAGAAACTCTAATGTTTGGGCTCTGTTCCCAGATCTACTCTCATATTCTGTGGGGTCAGAGCACAGTTTTGTCATCTGACAAAAAATCTGGCAGGAAAGGAGACCAAGAGCAGATGGGAAGATATGAACTGCCATGCTTTTTGTTTCTTTATTTCTGTAGGAAAAGAGTAATGAGAAACTGGCTAAGAAGGTGAATGTGCTGCAGATAAAGGTAAAGGCCCCTGAGTTTTCTTAAGTTTCCCAGAGTTCCCCCTGTAGCTATCCTTATCCAGAGAGAGATGAGTAGTAGGAAGGGTTATCCCATTCAGAAAGGAACCACATTCTGATAACAAGTCTGTTTCCCACTCCATAATACCCACTGCCTATCAGCATGTTTAGAGTATATGATAGACAATTTTGGGGATCTATGCTTAACCTAAGGCTTGTTATCAATTAATATAACATAAGCCCACTATTTTCCTATGATTGTATTAGGAAGGGCTAAGAAAAAAAAAGAGGAATCCCAAAAGAATTTTACTAAATGGAGGAAGAGGCATGTCTCCTGATATATTTCAGAAGTGAAGCACTCTAGGTCTCAGCATCTTCTGTGTTGGACATAGCAGTTCATGGGAGTTTTGTGGCATAAGGCAATTGGACAACTGGCTTTGTTTGGTCTCCCCAGGAATGATTCATCCATTTTCCCTCACCCAGATAGTTCTAACATATGCTTCTCTTTCCCTTTGATGAACAAAGAAGGCCAAGTCTTGCCTCTGACTCATGACCCAGGATACTTAGAACAAGATGTGATATGTAGAGCACTTTGGGTCAAATGATGTATTATCTGTTCAGTGCTTTATAAATCTTAAAAGTATATATCAACTGTATACATGGGAGGTAAGAATTGATGGAAATCTTTCTGGCTTGGGCTTTGAGGGTCCAGAACTCAGAGTTGAGGAACCATCAAAGAATTCTGTGAGAATCGGACTCAGTCAAAGGGTCACACTTGAGGACCGAGAGGGCCACATATAGCCTTGAGGCCACAGTTTCCCTACACTGTATGTGGTCTCTGGAAAATATAGGTATGACAGTCAAAGTTATGTATAGCCCAGCACAGTTATATATCATAAAGGTCAAGATTGGTCCCAGCTAAGCATTAGGATAAGGTTCTAGCAAGAACAAGAGTAGATAAACAAATTGGTTCAAATGGTTACGGGGAGCCAGATGTTTTCATTAGGAAGGAGTTATCTTCTATCATAGCTCCTGTTGAGGACCTGAAAACACTAATCCTCACCTGGAAACCCATTGCCCCTGACTTCAAATTCAACAAATTATTATTCAGTTTCTGGGTTTTATGTACACATGAATATAGCTCATTTCTCACTGTATTTCTGGATTGCAATTTTAGCTTTCCAAGATAACACCAGAGAATTCGAAAGAAGTTGAAAAAGAAAACCTAAAACAGATGTTGGAGGAATCAAAGGTGAATGCAAAGAACAAATCAAAGGATTCTCTGATAAATGTTTTGACATCTTTAATTTTCCCAAGTGACAACTTCTCTGGGTTCCTAAGGGCCATGTTTTCTTTTTTTTTTTTTTCAGTGCTCTTACAGCTGAACTATTGGGTCCTAGAAAATTCCTACCCTTGTTTAGAGATATTTAATCTGAAACCAATATCCATGCTCCTACATCTGGGATTCAGAAATACACAGTCAATATTTCACTGGTCAGTTCTTCCTACAATGAAGTCCAAAAGAGTGTAGCTACAAATCTTCTTAAAGTCCTCACCAATCGTTCAACAACACTTAAGTGTTGGCTGTGAGAAAAAAGCACTTTAAAGAATGTGATGGGGGTGGCTAAGTGGCACAGTGAATGGAGCACTAACCCTGGAGTCAGGAGGACCTGAGTTCAAATCCAGTCTCAGACACTTAACACTTACTAGCCATGTGACCTTCGGCAAGTCACTTACCCCAATTGCCCTGCCTTCTCCCCTCCAAAAAATAAAAAAAAAAGAAAGAAAAAGAAAAGAAAAAAAAAGAATGCTGTGAGAATTTATCAAGGTAGAAGATGATGTAGTCCCTGTCCTTAAAAAGGTTCCCACCTAATGGAGGAGACAGATTAATTATAGATACGAACTACCTTTTTGGCATTAACCAAGTCACTCAGAGTCTCAGTTTCCTCATCTATAAAATGAGGTTAAAAAATTATTGCTGTATGCAGTGGAGTCTTGGTTCTGCTCATATAATTCTGCTTATTTCATGCAAGTCTTTCCATGTTTTTCTAAATCACTGAGCTGCTCATTTCTTATAGCACAGTAGTATTCCATCATAATCATATACCACAACTTGTTCAGCCATTCCCCAATTGATGGGCATCCCTTCGGTTTCCAATTCTTTTCCACCACAAAGAGAACTGCTATAAACATTTTAGAACATACTGGTTCTTTCCTTTTTTCCCTAATCATCTTTGGAAATAGATCTAGTACTGGTGTTGCTGGGTCAAAGCATATAGGCAGTTTAATAACTCTTTGGGCATAATTCCAGATTGCTCTCCAAAATGGTTGGATCAGTTCACAATTCCACTAACAATGAATAAGGATCCCAATTTTTCCACATCCCCTCCAATATTTGTTGCTTTCCCCTTTAATCATTTTTGCCAATCTTCTAGGTATAAAATGACATTTCAAGATTGTTTTAATTTGTATTTCTCTAATCAATAATGATTTAGAGCATTTTTTCATATGACTATAAATTGTAAAAATTATGAAAACTAAATGACTTCTAAGGTCCTTTCCAACTCTATATCTATAAACACAAAGCAAATATACCCAACTACATCCATGAAGAGATAATTCTAGAATAACTCACAGTTCATAAGGTTATGCCAGGAAGTCATTTTTGGGGTTACAGGAAATAGGGCAATTTGGTTGTTCCCCTTTATTAGGAGGGTAATGTGAAAAGTAAGTCATCAGATATAACTGTTCTGATTTTCTCTATCTCTTCCCTCAAAAGAAAAGCAATAACATTCTCTTTTCCCACCCACGGGATCTTTGAGGGCATACAGGTGTTCCCTGTAGAATTTGAATAACAGGGTAGTGGGGTGCCCTCAGTTTCTCTAAGATGAAAATAAGAGATTTTCACAACAATTCATTTTTTCTGCCTGCTGTATATGTATCACCAATACTCTATTCTTTTTTTTTCTTCTTCCCTAGGTGAAATTACAAAAGGCCATAACCTTCTATGAAGAACAGGAAAAAGAACTGCTTAAGGTAGTGATGATGACCTTAATGACGTTTCAAATAACCCCCTTCTCATGACTTTCTGGCTTGGGATATAAATGTGGGTATGCTCCCAAAGGCTCTTGGAACCAAGACTACAGGAAAAATCTAGGCTGGTGCAAGGAGAACTCTGACTAGCGTGTACTACATAACTGATAATACCTACAGGACAGGAACTGTGTTTTCTTCTTCTCTTTAAATCCCTAGCAGCAGCTGCAACTGCTGCTAATAGTAACTCCCACCTCTAGGTGGAAAGAGGACTGGAACCGGAATCTGGAGAACTGAGTTGAGGGTTCTGGCTCCTACACTTACTAGCTGTGTATGACCATGAGCAAATCAATTTAACCGATCTAAGACTCAAATTCCTTGGCCATCAAGTAAGAAAATATTAACAATCTCTATATTAGACAAAAGAAAATAATACCAGTCTCACAAAATGAGCAAAATATATTTGTAAATCTTACAGTTCTGTATAAATATAAACAATTAGTTATTAACTATTAAATAAATGAGGAAATGAAAAGCAGCATAGCTCGGACCAGACTTAAAACAGGAAGACCTACCTCTGACAAATACTAGCTGTGTGCCCCTTTAACCTCTCTGTGCCGTCATGCAACTCTCTATTAAACTATGAGTTACGAAGAATTGGTGGAAGGAGTTTTCATACTGGGAGTTTCCCCACTGTGATAAAGTACAAGTTTTAAGGAAAACAAATGAATACTTAATAGGTACTTCTTGAACTTCCTGAATTGAATGCTTAAGATGAAGAAAGAAGGATGCTGGATCAAATGCTCTGGCTTCCTCTCTTTAAAACCTGGAGGTAAATGGGGTGGGAAGCACACTATTGTAAAATGCTATTGTAGCAACCACAGGCCAACTGTCCAGATACAGTTCCTAAGGTTTTCACTTAATTTCTTATAAAAGTATATCTCGGGGGTGGTTAGGTGGCACAGTGAATACAGCATCGGCCCTGGAGTCAGGAGGACCTGAGTTCAAAATCTGGACACTTAACACTTACTAGCTGTGTGACCTTGGGCAAGTCATTTAACCCCAATTGCCCTGCCTTCCCCCCTCCAAAAAAAAAAAGTATATGTCCTTTTACTACTTCTTAGTTTGCTCAGAACGGATCATGAAAGTGAATGAAGTAATTTCACCTGGGATGCAATTGATTTTTTTTTAACTGTGGAGTTAACAGTATATCATAGAGAACAGTGAGAAAATCATAATGGGCATTCTTGTATAACATTTGCAAGTCATTCTTGTTTCTGAATTAACTAATATAGTTTAGTTTGTTTAAAAATATTCTGGTTTTCTAGGTAACATCTGAATACCAATCTGTGGACCAACTCTGCAAAGATCAGGCTTACTACATAAAGGTATCAAATCTGGGGATTTTAGTGGACTTTGGAAATGCATTATGAGTCAATACCAAGATATGGCAACTAAAAAATCATGGAGAGGCAGAATGTCTAGAATTAGAGAAAAGATGGTGCCTCCGGCCCTGGTCAGGCCAGACTCAGACCAGATTATGTTCTTTTCTTGGTAACATATTTATGAAAGATATTGACCAATTGGAACATGTCTACAGAAGGGTTACCAGGATAGTAAAGAGATCAGAGACCTTGTAATAGGAAAGTACTAAGGAGTATTTATCTTGGAAAAGAGAAGACTTAGAGGGCAGATAGGACAGCTGTAGGAACAATGGGTAGAAGTTGCTGAAAGACAAATTTCCACTTTAGAAAACCTTTTTAACAACAGGATCTGTCAAAAGCAGAACTGGCTGCCTTGGGAGTTGGAGAATTCCTTTTTAATAGATGGAAGTTTTCAAGTGGAGGTTAGAAATATTTATTGCTATTCATGGAATATTGGATTGGATGACCTCTGACTTCCTTCCTAACTCTCATATTCAGTGATGCTATGACCTTCCCCAACAGAAAGGCAAGATATAAGAAACTTCATCCAGCTGCAGAGTTAAATAAAGCCCCATTTCTCTTAATGGCTCTTGGCTGAACAGAGGAATCTTTGATTTCCCATTGGTCTCACTATGTAAAAATATTTTAAAGGACACTTGTCTTCCTGTTCTTTGACTTCCTCAGTCAAATCCTTCTTCACTTATTGCCTAATCTGTACTTAATAAGTAAATACCTACTGCAGTCTTTTGCAAAGTCTAACTCTCGGGGGAGGTTGTCCAGAAAGGGTTTAGGATTATTATAAATTGCTCATTTTCACTGCAATTGAATAATCATGAATTTTTCCTCTTGTTCCTTTGTGTGTGTGTGTGTGTGTGTGTGTGTGTGTGTGTGTATTTTTAAAATTTCCATGAACAGAAATACCAGGAAATCCTGAGGCTGATGGAAGAGGATAGAGAGACACTGCTCCTTGAAATAGAAGTGTGAGTTTTGTCAATGGAATGGGCCTCCTTGGTTTGAGTCATAAAAGTCTATAAAAGAGAAAGTTCATACGTCAAAGAATCTTAATGTTAAACTGAGTCCCTATACATAGAAGGCCCTTAGTATTTGTAGGACAGAACTGAATTTCCAATGCACCATTAGTCTGCTTCTTCTGCATTTTAAAGGTGTTTCGGTATGATGTTGACCAGTGGAGAGGAGATATTTTTATATTTTCTACTTTGAAGAAGGAACTAAATAAGAGAAAAGAATGAGCTCCATGAAACCAAATACATAATATTCATAATAAGCGATGGTATAGTGGAAAGAACACTGAGCTCTGGAGTCAGATGACCTGGGTTCAAATCCTGGTTTTGATGCTTACAACTTCTATGACATTTGACAAGTCACTTAAATCCCCTGGATCTCAGTTTCCTCATCTGTAAGATGAGGGTAATTGAACTAGATTGCCTTCCTGAGGTCTAACTCTAGAGCTATGCCTATGAAATACATGAGATCAAATGAGATATTATATGTAAAGTGTTTTATAAAATTTGAAGTGCTATATACATGTTAGCTATTATTATTATCACGTCTAGTATATGGAAATTACATGGGCTATCTCTAATAGGCCTATTTACATTTTCTATATTAAAATTTTTTTATTACAAACTTAGTAGACATCAGCAAAAAACATTACAATATTCAAAGAACAAAAAGAGGATCATACTTAAAACTGAGCCATTACTTTTTTTAAAAAAGTAGTTAATCTTTCTAAATTAAATTAAATTTCTATATTAAATTTAATATGATAGCAACAAAACTGCCCTATTTGTCTGTGTCCCTGTCTCAACTTCCCTCTTCTCTCCTTGGTGTAATTTCTAACATTTCATTGACACTCTTTCTTTTCTGCATCACTCACAACCCATTAACCTCCTCTCACGTAGAAATGCGGCCTTATTTTTTTTAAAAAAAAGCATTATGAACACTTTCTAAACCTGAAAGTACTTTACAAATTTTAGTTGTTCTTACTGTTGTTGTTCTATATGTTATATGGCATGGCCTAGCAGATAAAGCTGAAAGATGTAGGTATGTTCAAATCCTGCCTCTAACTGACTGCAGCACCATTAACCTCTCAGTTATTCAAAAGAATTCCCTAACACCATAAGGTGCTAATTTACATTGGTAAAGAGGAGTTCCCTATCTGGGATTTCCCTATGCCAATGAAATTTCAAGTTACTATTACTGATATTTCCTTGAATTTCTACTTAATTTAGGCTTTGGTATAGCCATTAACAATCTGAAAGGAAAACAGATGTTTGACCACACTAGAAACCATTTGTACAGTAGCGACTTGCATCAATGTAAGTACCTAAAAGTCTTTTAGGCATCCCCAGGTATATCTTTGTTTTTCTTTCTAGAACCAAAGCTCAGAGCATATACAGTCAATCTGGTTTGATTTTGGTAAGTTTCCCTTTGCCCTTGTTATACGTTCTTTGCTCCACCCCCTTCATTCATTTATATTCTCTTAATGAGTAAAAAGAAAGTGATATAGAATAGAGATTATTTGGACCTAGTTATCAGCAAATATTACAAAACTCTGGGTGACTTCTTAAACAACTAAATTCACCAAACATTTTTAAAGTGCCAAAGGAAAAAAAAAAACACCCAAGCAAACAAAAAAGTCGTTGCCCTCAGATAACCTATATTCTACTTGGAAGAATATGAGCTCCCAAGCACAGAGAAGCAAATGCAAGGTAATTTAAGCAATAAAAGAAAGACCATTAATAGAACTTTAAGGAAACTTAAAGATGCTGAAAAGTTGAAATAAGAAGGGAGTGAATTCCAGGAGTGGGAGCTTAAAGTTGGTTGTACAATTATTTTTTAGATTGTAAACTTAGCACAGTTCAAATAAATGGTGTAGGATACAGTTGAAATGTATCTCCTTTTATTACTCCTCTAATCCTGGGAGACTGTCAATACTTAGTTCTGGGCCAGTAAAGACATTTGTAACACCCTGATCCCTCCCTCCCCCCCACCCCTCACTGCCCTCCAACCTTTCCCCAACCAAAATTAAAAGAGGAAACTCAAGCTCTATAATAGTTGGCAGTACCACCTTCAGCCAGGCTCTCTAAGGCTCATGGACCTCACTTGCACTTGATACTCTGTTATTCCTGACCTGAAGTATGCCAGCAACGCTTCTAACTTTCTAGGGTTGAAAGTACTCTAGCAGAAGTACTGGAGCTGTCTATTTCTACTCAATTTAAGCTGTTCCCTGAAGTGACGACATTTGCAGTCTCTGGGTGACCCCAAGTTTTCCCTTCATCCTACTGTGTTGACAATATCTTCTCTAGCAACTAGTCCAGAGCCTTGAACATAGTTATGAGTTAATCAATTTATGTGTGCTTTTATTAAATGCTTTTTATTAAGTGCTTACTACGTTTTGGTCACTGTTCTAGGCACTGGGGAAAGAAAGATGGAGGAAAGGAGGGAGGGAAGGAAGAAGGGGAGGGAAGGATGGAACAAAGGGGGAAAGGAAGGGAAGAAAAAAGGAGGAAGGAAGAAAAGAGGGAAATGAAAGAAGAAAGAGAGAAAGAAGGAGGGAGGGAAGAAGAAAAAGAATTCTAAGATAATCTTCTCATTTGTTGTACTTATTGCTTTCACAGGAGGAGAACTTGTTTGGAAAAGGGCAAAGACATTTTTGGCTCAGGTAACTGGAAAGGGGTTGATTGAACTAGCCCAAAATACACTTACCCTGAGGTGTTAGTCAGGCAGGGACTCTTCAGATATAGAGTGTTCTTATTCAGAAGACCAGGAGGAATATTTGGCATAGACATAATAATCCATTAGTCACAAAGCATTAGTCTAACCCACAGAATTCTTCTTGGCCTTCATTCTCAGTGATATTTGCCAGAGTAAAGATGTGATGTATATCATTGCTAGAAGCTGAAAAAAGAATTAAGATATACAGGATGACATTATAATTCTAGTTTTATCCTGCTTGTCCTAAATCAGTGGTGTTAAACTCAAATAGAAATGGGGCCACTAAGCCACACATAAGCATCTCTGAAGACAGACCATATATTGACTTAGAAAACCACATATTAACATTATCTCTGTTAAATATTTTCTGATTACATTTTAACCTGGTTCCCAGGGCACTGAGGAGTTTTGCAGGTCACAACTACGTTTCACACCTCTGCCCTAAGCCTTATTTCTTTTAAAGTCCATTATGTTGCAATGTTCAGACCCTGAGTCTGTGCATCTGTACTAATTTATATGACTGGGAGAGGGGGCCAAAAAATGATTAGGTAGCTTTAGCACAGTTTCTCAAATTCTCCCTGCTACTGTCTGTAATAATATTGACTCTATGATGCTTTGTAAGTAAGGACAGCACAGTCCTTGCCCTTTAAGTAAAGGATTCATTTAAATGATTTGGCTATAAACCTTGCATGGTGGAAGCTTAAGGCCAATTTGGACCAATTCTTGGTGTAGAGGGTTTTCTCATAGTCACATTTAAAAAAAAAAGTGTCATGACATATTTTATCAATCTAGGGCAGCAGTTCTCGACCTGTGGGTCGCGACCCCTTTGGGGGCTGAACGACCCTTTCACAGGGGTTGCCTAAAGCTATTGGAAAACACATATTTCCAATGGTCTCCATCTCCAGGAGGGTCTGCGCACATGCAGATACGCCCACATACGAGTATTAAATGGTCACCGCATTAGGAAGGTTAAGAACCACTGATCTAGGGAAATCACAATGTAGAAACAGCCTACACTAGTGGTTCTCAAACTTTTTGGTCTCAGGATGCCTTTGCAGCCTTAAAAATTGTTGAGGACAAGCTTTTGTTAATGTTGATTATATCAATTGATATTCAATATATGAAAAATAAAAATTTCTGTATCATTATTATGAAAATAGTTTTGACCTTGCCAACTCTAAGAGTCTCAGAGACCCCTAGAGGTCCCCAGATCCCATTTTGAATATCACTATCCTACACCAATGAAAATCAGAACCTTATCAATAACTTAGAGTCTCAGAAAATTAACTGGGCCATTGAGAAGTCAAGTGACTTATTTGTGGTCACACAGTTAATATGTGTCAAAGGCAGTGTTTGAACCCAGGTCTTACTACCCCCCAGACTAGCTTTTGATTATCTGCCATAACGAATCTCTACAACCTTGGTTGATGATAACTTGCCCCACTCTTTTTGCAGGATTGTCCAGTTTGTATTCTTGATGGTCCTGCTCCTCACCAGGATGCTGAGTTTTGGGCTTCTGTATCTTCATGTGATAAATCCAGATTTTGTCCTGAACAATCTGCCCAAGATTATGGATAGAAACACCTTGTGGAGACTGAGGAACTTTCTACTTCCATCTCTCAATCTTCACGCAGAGGACATTTTGCCACACTAGTCCAAGATCAGGCCCTTCCCTCTAGAAGGTCCTTAGTCTCTCCCAAGTATTCAAAAGGGAAGTGACAAGCAGTCACCTAAGCTTAGGGTGAGAACGGAAGGGCCACAAGGGTGGACAGCAAGAGCTTTCTGCATCAGAGTTGTTCATGGTGTCCTGGTTCTCTGTTCTTTGTATTCATCATTTTCTTTTGATTCCCTTCATGCCTTCTCTCTTCTAATAAAGAACATGATCATTTAAAAGCCCTTTGAGCAAGTGTTTACTTAGTTATTTGGTATTGCCCCAAAACACATATACCTGGGGCAGGGATGAGATAGGGGAGTTTGGTTTCCTTCAGCATAAGGCTTAAATGTTGTGACAGATGTTATCCTGAGTAAAAATGCAGGGACTTTGTAATTCCTCCCTTGGTTGATTGGATCTGACTGCCCAAATACATTTATTTCATCTCAGTGCTCCCAAATCAATTCAATTCAACAAAGAGTATAAACCCTAGCTTTCAATCCCACTTTAGTAGATTGCTTATTTTCCTTGTCCCTTTCTCTTTCCACATGTTAGGAAGAAAGTATTCTGCTAATAGTGTTTTTGAAGGGTTGCCAGCTAAATTAATTTACAATAAAGTGTGAATAGCTGTCACAATGTACTGTCTGCCACAAGTCATTCCAACTAAATTGGGACCTAGGAGATTTTGAATCAGACTGGCTCAGGATGCTAAAAGTAACAAGCCTTTATGACAAGTGAACTTTGACTCACCGAATGGGAAGGCAGATAGTCTGACACCGGATAACTGGAGGAGGGGAGCTAGAGAGATCACAGGGATTTTGAGTGTGATGATTGTCAGGGTACAATAAGAGAAGGAAAATGGTCCTGCAAGAGATTGCCCTTGACTTAATGTCTCCAAGTTCTTGTCAGTTCTCTAGTTAGAGATGGAGATTCCTGAGTCCAAGGAGTTTGAGTCTACAAGCAAAAAAGTCTGCGGACAGATAAGGTTTCTGCTCAGGTGTGTTGGGTTGGCTTTCTATTGCCAATGTGTCCTAGGAAGAGGAGTTCTAAATTTTGGTCAGTGAGGCATCCTGCCCTAGGTACGTGGGATAAGGAAGTTTCTAGCATGGAGAAATGCAGCAATTGAGGATTTCAGAAAAAGGCAGGCTGAAGATGCCAGACAATAGGGGGAAGGAGCTAAAATACATATAGTCTACACAATAAAGGCTAGGCCCAAAATAAAATAGAATCTTTGGGGTCTATCATAATATCCCAGGAGTACTTTGACTCTGAAAAGAGAAGAGTCTGGTAGTGTAAAGTCCCTATTGCTAAGATTTCAGCAGAGATATGTTTGGGTTAAGAAGCCTTCCTGTTCTCTCTCAAATTGTAGCAAGACTTCTAGCTATGGAAAAGGCTGCAAGACTGAGTCTGATGGTAAGAGAGAAAAAGAGAGAGAGACTTGGTCCATGGACCTTGGGCAAGTTTTATGGTTGAAGAAGCAGAGGTCCACAGAATTTTACTTGACCAAGGTGTCTCACAGTCAGTAAGCAGTAGATCAAAGATTTGAACTTGGTCCTTTGACTCCAAAATCCAGCATATTTTCCACTGGCTCAATGCCTGGGTTATGGACACAAAGGCAGATGCTTACTTTTGAGCTTAAGCACTCAGTGTCAGATTAGCCCAAGTCTCCCTACAAAGAAAACAATAGAGAAATTTTTTAGCCTGGGGTTCCTGAGAGTCCAGGGTGAATCTTGATCACCAGACGGTCCACCCAATTGGAGGTCAAATAAAATGAGAAGCCAAACTAAAAAGTAAAAAATATGTATCTTATTAGACTTGCTCACTGTTAGCGGCTTCAGATTCCTAGGCTAAAAAGCTTTCTCAGGCCTTATTAGAGCACACATCCAGTCAATACAGCATTCTGTGGCATTTGAATGGGTCAGTCTGTCTCTATACAGAAGTCAGTCTGAAAGATGCCTAGTTAATGGGGGTATACTCAGGTAGAGAGCGGTGTACGCAGCAGGGCTTTGCACATTCAGTCTAAGTTGGATGGAGGCAGTTGAGTTTTGTGCAGTCAGCCTTTAGCAGAATGGTGGTGAGGATGGTGGGCAGGAGGTGGGGGTGGTAATAATTCAGTCAAACAGCACATTCCAATAATAAGGTAGTTTTTCCATCACATAAAGGAAAAACCATTGTGCTCTACACCTTCCTAACTATAGTTCTTTGGTAGTCACTGAATACAGCACAAAGATACACCATTAAGAATAACTCATTGGTGTTAGTGATGTTTACATAGTGCTTTAAATGTATGTGGCATATGTGAATGTGTATAGTATGAGCATATTTGTGGAGGATGTAGGCTAGAGGGTAATTTGACTGGGGAGTTTTAGTGAGTTTGAGTGAGTGATGTCCAGATGCTTAAAGGGGGTGGATCTGAAAACTAGGTACTTACATGTGTCCTGTTGTGCTAACTATACTTCAGGCTCTTAAAGGTAAATTACAGGGTGTCTCAAAAGTCTTCAAGCTATTAAAGTTTAAAACCGCCCTAAGACGTTTGGAGCACCTTAAAAATTCACCATTTGACATCAGTGACCATTACTGGTCTTCTCTTCACTGAACTCTGAAAACAGGGTACTGCATTAGAGATCTTGTGAGGGTTTGCCCACTTGATTTCTCTGCATTAATAAATTTATTGGTTTACTTCTGTGTACAAGCTGGTAAAGAACATTTGTGTGAACCACTGTGTATAATATCCATCAAATTAATAATGCTAGATATTTCATCAAAAATAAATACCTGCTTCTTCAATGTTAATGCCATTTTCTGGAAGTAATGAATATATGCATTTATTAAAATGTGTTTTAAAATGTTTAAAAACATTAAAAGTGTTCCTTAATAATCAACTCTCTAAATTTTCAGTTGTAGCTAGCTGCCACTCTTGCTAACCCCTTATCCAGGCTCTGAGCTGGATCATAAAAATCAGCTCTGATCCATGTGCCCAGTGTGTCTTCCTTCCCAACCCTCAAAGTGGGCTGTAGGTTAAATGAAAGCAATGTAGGTAGAAGGTTTAATGAAATTCAAATTTCAAAGAAATTGAATCTACTCCTTTGTATTCCTGATATTCATGGTGAGAAAACTCTGAGGGGGTTTGCAAAGTATATGCTTGAGTTCTTTAAACCTAATGACAGGGAGTAGTAGTAGGAGGACATCAAGGTGAGTAGGAGGGAGAAAGTACAGCATTGGAAAAAAATGCATATTATTCTGGCTGAATAAAAATTTTCTGACTGAGTATGTATAGAAAACTATTTTTACAAAAATGTTCCCTTCACAAAGCTTGCCAGTATCATGACACGACAAACATTTGGAGAGGTCTTCTAATTTAGAATTAATGTTTTCCTTTTTCAAAATAACTTTCCTCAGGTGTCACTTCTCAACTACCTCATTAGGTATGCTCATACTGACCACATTCACATATACCACATACATTTAAAGCACTATGTAAACATCACTAACACCAATGAGTTATTCTTAATGATGTTTCTTTGTGCTGTATTCAGTGACTACCAAAGAACTATAGTTAGGAAGGTGTAGAGCACAATGGTTTTTCCTTTATATGATGGAAAAACAACCTTATTATTGGAATGTGCTGTTTGACTGAATTACCACCCCTACCTCCTGTCCACCATCCTCACCACTATTCTGCTAAAGACTGACTGCACAAAACTCAACTGTCTCCATCCAACTTAGACTGAATGTGCAAAGCCCTGCTGCATACACCACTTTCTATCTGGGTATACCCCCATTAACTAGGCATCTTTCAGACTGACTTCTTTATAGAGACAGACTGACCCATTCAAATGCCACAGAATGCTGTACTGATGGGGTGTGTACTCTAATAAGGCCTGAAAAAGCTTTATAAGCCTAGGAATCTGAAGCCGCTAACAGTGAGCAAGTTCCCTTAACATTCTAATAACATATACATTTTTTACTTTTAGTTTGGCTTCTCATTTTATTTGACTCCAATTTTGTGGACCATCTGGTGATCAAGATTCCCCCTGCACTCTCACTTCTCAACGATCTTCACTATGGTGAAGAGGAGAGTCTTGTCAGTAAGAGCATCTTGGGAAGTCTTTGCTCTTAGAATCACAATGAGAGTTTCGACACTTTTGGTCTCCAAGACCATACCAAACTGACCATCCCTCTTGACAAAGTTCTCTCAGTACCCTACTGATAACTGAGCTGCATATAGACAAAACAGGTCATTGCTATGATTTGTGGATCAATAACAACAGTACCACCACCAACAAAACTACTCTCACTAGACTCCCAAAGTACTTGAAATTTAGTTATCACTACTTAAGGTTCAGAAAGTACCTTATAAAACACAAATAAACCTTTGGGGGGGAGAGGTAACTTTTCTAGATCTGAGAGGATAATTTGAGAATTTGGAGAGGTGATCAGTTTTCCTTTCCAGAGTTGCAAACTTTTACCTTCACTACATTTATCAACAAGTGCTCCCTAAATAAGATAAGAATATGGTAGAATTACTACTGCACTAATAAAAACTGAAAGCAAAAACCAATATATAACATATATTCAAGTGAGATTTATTAAAAGATATAGCATAGCTAACTGAATCTCAAGATGATAGAGAAGGGTGCTGGAATATGACTAACTGATGTCCCATTAGCTTCCATATCAGCGGAAGGCAGACAGTAGTGAATCTTTGGCAATCAGGCTGCATGATAATAATACATATTCTAGCAGAGTGCTTTTCAGCATATAAGCATCATTGTCAGAGTATATGAAGCTGAGTTGCTCTTGCTTATATAAAGAGAAAAAAATTCTATTTCTCATATCACTTATCAGTGAACCCATGTCTTATAGGGTTTTTGAAAAACAAACAAAAAAACCAAAAATCTTCAAAATTTTGAGTTTTTAATTTGATAACTGGCCTGGGTACATGTGGCTGATAGTCTTTCCTGAACTCATGATTGTTCTTTTGGGCAACTTGATTTCCATACATATTCAACATTCTCAGTGTGTTAGACACAGGTGACAGCTATGAAAGGGATGTTCAGCTTATCATAATTCTCCTAAGAATACCATATATTTAGTAATCTTGGGAATTTGGCTGCACAGTCACATTAGGGAGCTTGCTTAATGCACATGCTAACAATTTTCCTGAGAATGACTATGCACCTCTTCATGATTTTTGATTGATTTAATGACTTTGGAACAAACTCGTTACCTTAGAATGGGACTTTTGCAAAAAACTTATAAATGGGGAAAGAACTGTTCAACTTTTATTAGGTCAACTAAGATTTTAGAAGCTATTTATGAAAATTCTTGGCCAGTAACATATGAGAAGAAAGCATTACAATACATTACATTTAGATTAAGGAAGGTATCCCCAAATGGGAGCTACAATTGTTTATTTCAAAATAACAAATCCAATTCACACCAGTTCCATGATTTATTCTTACTTCTATAGGTAGATATTCATATGCTGGTAGCACCTTAAACTATACGTAGGTGATAACAATCATCAAAGTCAATGACCAAGAAAAAAAATCGCCCAGGACAGTAACATACTATTACCTATTAACCCTATTAGCTAATGGGCAAAGTAGAAACAACACTAGATTTTGAAGAAAGAAAAGTCATATTTCCTCTCTTTCCTCATCCATAAAATCAATATAATGCAACAAGTTCTTTGTGACCATGAAGCAATATCTAAAGTAGTTTATTAGATTAGTTAGCCAGTCATCAAGAAAGGTTCAATGAGTATCAAACACAGGATAGCAAAATTTTGACAGAAGAGAAAGATGGGAATTTCTGGGTCCTGGGAAGGAGTCTAAATGGGAGTGGGAGGAAGAAGAGAATCTTTAGCAAACAAGGTATGGCTTGAAGCCACTGAATCCTTGAAAGAAGCCCTCCTTGGGAGTCATGGGGTAAGGTAAGAGTGGAAGGGGATATCAAATGGAGAGGTGAGAATTCTTACATAAACCTCATTTACTTTACAATTTTGTCTAGATCCAAATACTTCTATTTACTCCAATAGTTTCTTTAATCCAACGGTCTCTTCCATTTGCTTGTTTCTTTCATTTGTTTATTTTTTAAGAGTCCTTTTTAAAAAAATTTGAGTTCCAAATCCTTTCCCTTCCTCTAGCTTTTTCCCACCCACTGAGAAGACAAGCAACATGATATCATTTATACATGTGAAATCATGCAAAAGATATTTCCATATTGTCCATGTTGCATAAAAACAAAAACATGCAAGAAAAATAAAGAAAGTTTAAAAAGTATGCTTCAATCTGCACTCAGAGTTATAATAAGTTCTCTCTCTGGAAGTGGATAGCATTTTTCATCACGAGTCCTTCATAATTGTCTTGGATCTTTGTATCACTGAAAATAGCTAAATCTTTCACAATTGATCATCCTTATAATATTGTTACTGTGTACAATGTCCTCCTGGTTCTGCTCACTTCACTTTGCATTAGTTCATATAATTCTTCCTAGTTTTTTCTGAAACCATCCTGCTTGACTTTTCTTATAGCACAATAGTATTCCATAATAATCATATACCATAGAGGCTAAGCCAAGATGGCAAACTACAGCAGCAACTCAGATGAATTGTCCCAACATTCCCTTCCAAACAACTTTAAAATAATGTCTCAAACAAATTCTGGGGTGGTACAGCCAAGAAAAGGTCAGAGTGAAATGTTTTTCCAGCTCAAGAGAACTTAGGAGGCTGGAAGGAGAAGTCTATGACACTGGGGTAGAAGGTCATCCCAGAATGTGCTATAGAAACACTAGCAGCAGGCCTTGGAGGCAGCAGCTTCAGGAGCTCAATGTCCACAGATGGTAAGGGGGTCAGATGACTGGTGAGAAAGATATTAGAGGGGACCCTTTGCTGGTACTGGGTGAAGGACATTGCTGCATTGTCTATAAGTGGTTCTGGGTTGCAGTTCCAGGGCAAAGAGGAGCACTAGCGCTTATGGCCACAGAGAAGCAAGGACCTTGGTTACAGTTTCAGGGCCAAGAGCAGAACTAATGCTTGTGGCCATATGAGAAGAGCAGGAGACATGGTCACAGTACCATGGGCTAAGAGGACCAATAGTGCTTGCAGTCACAGCAGAGCAGGGGTCCTAGTCACAGTTCCAGGAAAAAGAGGAGTGCTTTTGGTCACTTGCAATGGAAGAGGGGGTTTGGTCTCAGTTCCACAGCAGAAAAAAGCAGAAGCACTTGTGACCACAGGGAAGCAGGGGCCCAACTCACAGCTCCAGAGCCAAAAGGAAGCTAGCACTTATAGGCAAAGGAGAGCCATGTCTCTTCCTGGGTCAAGACAAGAGCACAAGCCACTACAGCAGTGACCACATCCCTCCTTGAATCATACCACCTTGGAAGCACTGAAAATTTACAGACCCCCAGACCCACTCTGAAAACAGCACCATGAAAAATCTGAAATTCAGGAGAGTATTCCCTCCACTCTAGGATCTAAGCCTAACTTTAACACCAAGTTAAAATTTAAGGAATAGACTGGAAAAAGAGCAAACAACAACAACAAAAAGAACCCGGCCATGAAAAGATACTATGGCAACAGAGAAGAACAAGGCAGAAGAAGAAAATGATGTCAAAACCGAAAGAAAATAACTCTGGAAGAATACAGATGAAAAGAAATAAAAATAATAATTCTTGTTTATATAGCACATTAAGATTTCTAAAATCTTTTTAGAATCTCATTTGAACCTCAAGATACCTCTATGAGACAGGTGCTAAAGGTATTATTTCAATTTTACAGATTGCATAACAGTGTCAGAAAAGCAAAATGATTTGCTCATAATAACACTGCAGTGAGTGTCAGAGGGAGGATTTAAACTCATGTCTTCTTGCTTCCAGGTCCAACACTCTTATCTAGCATGCCACGCTCCTTCTCTAAAGAAAAAGTTGTGGGGTACAGAAAATAAACTTTGCCTATTTCACCATTTTACCCAAAGCTACCTTTATTAAGAAGCTCTAGGCCTTGAACAAACTGGAGGAGACTTGAAGCCCAGAAACCAATTAGAAGACGATTTCAATAATCTAGGTGAGAAGGGAGAAAGGCCTAAATTAGGGTGTGGTCATGTGAGTAGGGGGAAGAGGGCAGATGTGAGAGACGTCTGGGCAGTCTTGTCAACTGATTGGATAAGTAGAGCCAAGGTCATATTCCAAAACCACATGCTTAGCACAGTGCCTGGTATGTATTTGATGCTTAATAAATGTTTATGGATCAACCAAATGATCACATCACTCCCTTGCTCAATAAGCTCCAACAGCTCTCTATTATCTCTAAGTTGAAATTTTTGGCATTTAAGGCTTTCTCAACCTGGTTCCAACATCTCTTTTCAAGCTTGTTATTATATATGCACTCTATGGTATAGCTAAACTAGTCTTCCTGATATTTTTTCACATAGGCTATTTCATCTCCCACAGAGAGGGAAGGTTCCTCTGACAATAGTTCGTCCCTTCTGAATCAGTCAACAATCATCTCAGAAATGGCTCTAGGCATTGGTTATCAATCAGGAATTACTCACAAGGATTCCAGCAAAGGACCACCACTCAAGTCCCTCAACTTGGGAGGCATCTTCTTTGAAAAAGTTCCATACACTTTTGTCTCCTTAAGTTGACTGAGGCTACCCATGAGATTGATCAATTCTCCCGACCACCCTGGCTACATTGATTTAAAGGCTAGAGCTAGAACTCAAGACTGAATTATCTGTAGGACACCACTAGGGGATGCTAAACTTCACTGAGGACAAACTGTTGACATTAATAAATCTCATTTCCAGTGGAGTTAAGTGGAACAAGAGAAACCCTTTACAACATTGCCTGGTACCTTTTCCTCTGTATTAAAATATGTATCAGGAACCTATCAGGAGAGACCCAGTTGTTTGCTTACCCCAATCTATCCGATTTAACCTTTAGAGCTCAGGATTTTATCAAGTTAAAATGTAAACCAACTTAGAGGGGGTGGGGAGAGGGAGGTGACACTAGAACCATCCTTTATACATTACTGATAGCTGAGAGAGGAATTAATTTCAAGAGGCAAAATGTATTGATAACTTGGGGTGGGGGAGTGGAGATGTGTGTGGTTGGCAGGGACTCCAGAAAGGGTTTCAAATAGGAGGTGATGCCTGAGCTGTCCTGCTAAGGAAACTAAGGGTCCTAAATCACAGGGAAAAGGAGGGGATACATTTGAGGCAAGGGGGATAGATAATCCCTAAAGTCCCTTTCTAACTCTAAGATACACAGTATCTTACCCACTAATTGCCCTTGGGGGACTGGAGTAAACCCTGGGGACTCGAGTGAAAACTTTAAGTTATGGGGTTGTTTGCTTGGTTTATTCAAAGTACATCAGTATTCTAGATGTTGGTTAAGACGGTATCAAGAAAGATCAAGTCCAGTAGGGGTATGCTGGGGAAGGTAAAGAGTGAGAATAATTATTTTAATATAATTAACCTACTTTAAAACTAAAAGATCCTTTTCATTCTGAAATGTTCATTGTGTCTTCTTCCTCTACTCCATACCAGTTACAATCATGTCAACTCTTCTAAAATTCCTTCTCATACAATAATAGCAATTTGTACTGGTGGGTATGGGTGCCATCTTGGGAAGACAGTTCCTACTTGTTTTCCTCTTGGAGTAGGAGTGAGTTCAGAAATACAAAGGATTCTAGCTCAGAAACTGCTAGTTTGATTTCTACTGGGCTAACAACTTTACCTTGATAAGTAAGGGATGATGAATAGAGTGTCATACGTCCTATTGGCTTGCTTTGAATAGGCGCAGCTCTCCCAGCCAAGCTGTTGGATTTCCCATTGAGCTGCTGCCTAATGAATTTATCCCAGGGCCTGCACCAGAGTGAGTGAGAAAGTGTGTGTGAGAGTGAGAGAGAGAGAGAGAGCGAGAGAGAGAGAGAGAGAGAGAGAGAGAGAGAGAGAGAGTGTGTGTGTGTGTGTGTAGTCTGTCCATTTTTTTAATTTATTTTTTTCCAATTTATTTATCTTTAGTTTTTAACATTCATTTCCACAAGATAGATTTCTATACCCCAGTGTGTGTATATCTTATTTCCCAGCTGCATGTAGCATGTATTAAGATTTGTTTTTTGAAACTTTGAGTTCCAGAGTCTTTCCCTTCTTCCCTCCTCATTCACCCCCACTGGGAAGACAAGCAATGCAACACAGGTTGTACATGTGTAGTTATGCAAAACATTTCCATAGTAGTTATATTGAGAAAGACTAACTATATTTCCCTCCATCCTAGCTCACCCCCATTATTCTATTTTCTACTTTGACCCTGTTCTTTTCAAAAGGGTTTGCTTCTAGCTATCCTCTCCCCAAATCTGCCCTCCTTTCTATCACTCCCCTCTTCTCTCCTTCCCCCCTACTTTCCTGTAGGGTAAGATACCCAAACAAATGTGTACATAATTTCCTCCTTAAGCCAAAATCAATAAGAGTAAGGTTGACCCAATTCCCTTTCACCTTCCTGCTCTTTCCCTCCATTGTAACAGTGTTCTCTTGCTTCTTTTATATAAGTTACCCTAATCTATCTCTCCCTTTCTCCTTCTCCCAATATATTATTCTCTCACCTCTTAATTTTATTTTTAAGATACCATCCCTTCATATTCAACCCATCTTGTGCCCTTTGTCTATGTACACATGTACACACATATGCACATACTCACATACATATTTATACACACATACACCTTCCTATATGTATGTATGCAGACATACATATATATATATACATATATATATATATTCCCTTCAACTATCCTCATTTGGGAAGTCTTATGAGTTCCAATTATCATTTTTCCATGTAGGAATGTAAATAGTTAAACTTTAATAAGTTCCTTACGATTTCTCTTTCCTGTTTACCTTCTCATGCTTCTCTTGCTTCTTGTAATTGAAAGTCAAATTTTCTGTTTAGCTCTGTTTTTTTTCATCAAGAATGCTTGTAAGTCCTCTATTTCACTGAATGACCATAATTTCCCCTGAAGCATTATACTCAGTGTTGCTGGGTTTTAATTCTAGCTCCTTTGACCTCAGGAATATCATATTCCAAGCCCTTCAATCCCTTAATGTAGAAGCTGCTAGGTCTTGTGTTATCCTGATTGTGTTTTCACAATAGTAAAATTGTTCCTTCCTGACTGCTTGTAATATTTTCTCCTTGACCTGGGAACTCTGGAATGTGGCTATGATATTCCTAGGCATTTTCTTTTTGGGATCTTTTTCAAGAGGTAATCAGTGAATTCTTTCAATTTCTATTTTGCCCTTTGGTTCTGGAATATCAGGACAGTTTTCCTGGAGAATTTCTTGAAGGATGACTTCTAGGTTCTTTTTTTGATCATGCTTTCAGGTAGTCCAATAATTTTTAAATTATCTTTCCTGGATCTATTTTCCAGGTCAGTGGTTTTTCCAATGAGATATTTCACATTGCTTTCTATTTTTTCATTTATTTGGGTCTGTTTTATAGTATTTTGATTTCTCATAAAGTATTCATTAGCTTCTACTTGCTCCAAC